>JAZKJV010005742.1:0-1227769 GCA_037367405.1 Ottelia alismoides
TAAAGAGAAAAAAAATAATTACAAGAAAATCGGAGGTCAGACTACCCGAGGAGAGAAAATCAAACAATCAGGATTTTGCTAAAAATTAACCTAAGCCGTGCCTCCCCGGCAACGGCACCATTTTGAACCGCCCCCCGCCCCCTTGGTTACTTTGGTCAGATTAATGTCCAAATTAATTATAAGTGTTCGTTGCAGTCGGATACGAGAGGGAATATCAAAAATCACTTTTAATTAGATTCAAGTTAATTTCAAGCGGCAATTTTTTTTACTTGGTGAAGTCCAAGGTCGAACTCAGGGAGGCATCTGTCTCCTTAGATGAATTAGTATCAAAGTCAAATGTTCAATTTTCAGGGAATTATTTTTTGGTCTTTTTTTTATTTCTATGTAAGACACATGCAAAATGAGGCCAACTTACAAGTTAAATCAGAAATATGGTCAAATTAATTCCAAAAATTATGAAACTTGGCCAGATCATGAAATGTGATGAAATTAAGCTACACTATTTTTTTAGAATTTTCTGATGCACGGATAATGGAAAATACAGATTTTAGTGAAAATGACTAATTTAATTTTAATAATTAACAAACGATGATATTTTTTAGAAACAAAATTAATCTAAATAGATCTAATTAAGAGCTATCCAAATCAACTTGAATTTCGTTAAAACACTTCACGGTTGATTAACTAAAAATCGATTAAGGTTTTCACTAAATGATTTTTTTAAGACAAACTATATGTGCAAATGGTGTGATTTTTGGATATGTTGTAGCATAAACTTATATCTACCAATCGTGATTATTCAGAGATTTTTCGATAAGCAGATAAGACGCAATCAATTAATCAATCAAAATGAGAAAAATGTTGCAATTTTCATTAAATTAATTTCCATAAATATTATGCAAATCCGAAAAATACAAATAAATGCTAACATGGTAGAACAAGAATTATACTAAACAATGCAACTTTTGGAATTAAAAATAGATGACAGAATGACGACAAAATAAACGTGCAAATGTAGGGGTATGAATGCAATACAGAAAAAGAAATATGAACTGAAATGAGAACAAGGACTTACATGCAATTACTGGATACTTGAAATTTTTTTAAGAACTTGCAAAGGGGTGCAAGTGTCCCCTTTGCAAATACCCAATTCTTTATTCCCCGATAGAACTCCTCTGTTTTTGCATGCAAAACAAGAGAATGGAGATGGAGGAGCTTCACGGGCACGGGCCGCAGGTAGCTGCGGCGTCGAGGTGGCTGAGCGCTGAGGAGCTCGCGGAGGAGGTGGGCTGCTTTGGGCAGCGCGCCGCGAGGATGAGGACGGCGCCGCTACGCGCGACCGAGGTGGCGGGGGCTGACGCGTGGGTGCAAGTGTTGGGCGGCCAAGGTCGGTGAACGCCGCCGGGGCAGTTGGTCTGGACAGTGGCATGGGCGGAGAAGGGTGGCCGCACATGGCTGCGCGGAGGCGCCTGGAGGTGCGTGGGAGCGCGGTGATTGACTGGCGTGGCGGCTGAATGTCGCGTGAAGAGGGAGGCGTCTTCGTTGAGGGTGGCGCACGAGGGTTGCTGACGAGGAGGAGCCGGCGTTGATGGTGGCCCACGGCCGAAGGGCGCGAGGAGAGAACCTGCAATGAAGGAGAAGAGCTCGAGCGGAGGGCTCGGCCGTGGTGGAGGAGGAAGAAGACACAGGGGGTGTCACCACCTCCTCTGTTGTTCATGCATTTGTTTAAGTAGTTTAAATAAAGGATTAATCGATTGATGAAAGTTTGTCGGAAAAATAAATAAAAATCACCGTTGCGTTCGCAACGTGTGATTTATCCGTTGATGTGCGATCGATTTTGCGAATTGATGTGCGGATGTGAGTGAATCAAGAAGAGAGAGAATGGGTGTGTAATGGGGAAGAAGATAGAGAGGAAGAAAACTACCAGTTGGTGGCGAATGAGTGCCTAGGGAAGAACTCGAGGATGAGCTCCTGTCATCGATCGATGCAGCGACGATGCAGAGCTCGAGCAACTCGAGAAGGAGTTGCAATCAAGGGATCAGAATCCCTTAGATCTCGCCTGGAGGGATAAGGTCGTCACTCGACTTGGCGTGTCCTTCTGTCACAAGAATATGCCTAGGAGCTCACTTGCTCTCTCGTAGGAGGTGGCGGATAGGCGTGACGATGACCGGTGCTCGAGTATTTAAAGGATGAAGTAGACGGCCGGCCTGGTGATGGGGCGAAGTTCAAGGAGGTCATGGAGCGTCGCTGGCGGTCGACGTGGGTAGTGAGGTGGCGGGCGAGGATGAGGGACGAGTGGGGAAGGACGTGGAGGTGATGGTGGTCGAAGAGGGTGGCTGGAGTGCGGCCAAAAATAGGAAGGGGCAAGCCCCTCGCGCACGGCTGAGAACGTGGGAGAGAGGGGCGCTGGAGGTGGAAGACGAAGTCCCAGCCTTGGATTCCTTGATCCAACGGCCGAGATCGAGGCAGGATGGAGCGGTAGGATGAGATCTGGGACGAAGCGATCTGAGGGTCGTGGAGCGACCACGTGGCGTAATGGGAGCGAAGCGCGAGCGAACGGTGGAGATGAGATGAAGGGCTTCGATCGGGCGGTTAGCATTAGAACGTCAATGGACGGTGCAGATCGAAGGGCGGAAGGCGAGATCTGATGGCGCATAGTGCGCCACGTGGCGTGTTGTGGGCGAGGCGCTAATGGATGGCTGAGATGCGATCAGGGCGTAGATCGGAGGGCTAAGATGCAAGGCGGGATGAGCGGTTGCGATGGAGGGGCGTCGGACATGATCCAAGGACGCAGCGTGCGACGCGTGGCGCGCTGTGGTGAAGGCGCTGATGGGCGGATCAGATGAGGCCCTGGAGATGATCCGACGGTGGGGATTTAAGGTGCATGTGGAAGCGGCTGGGTCGTCGGATCAAGAAGACCATCCAACGGCTGAGAGGCGCGGCGGCTAGAGCAAGGGAAGCGGGCCGCATGGCGCAACCAGAGGGCGCCACGCGACGAGCTGTGATTGGCTGAAATAGAAATGTATGTAGAGAGAGGAGACCGAATTTGGAAAACTCAAAACATAAAAGTTGTAGATCTTGATGAGATCTACAAGTTTCATGTTGACCAAAGACGGAGATGAGGTCAAATATGATACAAAAATACAAGAGTACAAATATACACATATATAGTATACATGGAGGCCCAAAAATCCAACTTTTTCATACGAGCTCCAAATTGAATGAAATCAGTCTCGTTTTAAAGGTCTTTTAATGTGTATTAATCTGAAAGTGAGTAGACCTATTTTGAAGTTGGTATGAGGGATCTATGGGCTTTATGGCTTTATTGGTGCTTTTACAAAGGAGATTCCTGGCTTTCTTCCTTACATTATTAACTAAGGTGTACATAGTATAAGGGAGAGCTTATTTTTATGAGGTGAATATTTTACAAGTGATGTTGGCTTCTTATTTAATGCAAATGGAGTGCTAAAATGCATGTTTTATGTATGCATGAATGAATGCTATTTATGCATTATAAATGGAAATATGCCTCTATTTACTCGGGAACAAGGCTCTATTTTTAACTTTTGCAGTGATGAATCACAGATTCATCAGTGGGGGCGTCCGAAGATATGCATGCTTCATAAGGCTACCCATAGAAGGCCATATCACGATATATCGCCGATATAATGGTATCGAGAGGTAGGGGATACCGACATCAGGGTGCATATTTATTTACCAGGATATTGACGATATATGACCGATATATCGGCTATATATCGTCATATCGACCTATATCAGTCAAAATGATTGGATTCAGTACAACAATTCTCTGATATCAATCGATATCGTTGAAATTTCGTTGATATATATATATATATATATTGATGAATAATATCCTTGCAAGCTTGATTTCACCACTTATTTTTCTACTCATAGTATTAAAACACATCATGTTTTATATATTTTGTTTCGGGTTGGGGGTGTTGCCCCCGCACCCCGCAAGGGGGGGCAACCTGCCCCCCCCAGGGTCACTGACCGAGCTGCGAGACCCCCGTCTGGTAGGGTATGTTGCGACAGGGGGTGCATGCAATGGCTCCTCACCTTGGGGTTGTCCAATCGACTTTAATTCATCTTCTTTCCCTTTCGAAAGTATTATTATGAGTTATGTCTCTTTTAAAAAATTCTATTATGCTCTTTATTTGTTTGGTTTCAAAAATAGCTCAAATATTTTGTTTATACGTAATATGTGATCCAATATATGTCTTGGATGAAGTCCATTTTCAATATCTATAAGTCAACAATCAACATTAACAATGATATGCTCAATATGACATATATGTGCAATGTAATAGTCATAGATGATCGATATGTGTGATCTAAGAGTCTATTTTAAGTTATTTAGTGTTCTAGGAACTTGAACGAACTCCATTTCCAATATCTGTAGGGAAACAATTAACAGTACCCGCGATATGTTCGATATGACCGATATGTGTGATATAAGGGTCACAGATGATCGATATGTGTGATCTAAGAGTATATTTGTAGGTTATTTATTGTTCTAAGAATTTACAAACTCCATTTCAAATATCTATAAGTCAAGAATCAACATTAACATCGATATGTTCGAAATAACTGGTATGTGCGATATATGGGGTATATATGACCGTATATGTGTGATACAAGTGTATATTTGTAGGTTATTTGTTGTTTTACCATCTTGGATGATCTTAATTTATGAAAAATGAGAAAAATTGCTTTTTTGAGCCATTTCCGATATTTCCATTGATATTGGCGATATATCCTTTTCCGAGCGGACCGATACGATATTGATATGACCTTCTATGAGGCTATCTATAGCCTCAAACAGAGGCCAAGAGCATGGTTCTAGAAGCTCCTAGACCTGATATAGCAATATTGCTTCACTGGATCGATTGCATATCACTCACTGTTTGTACATAGGACACCAAGAGGTACTATCATCGTTTGGTGTAAGTAGATGACATAATTGAAAGGGGAACCGGCATGCATGGTATTAACAAGGCAAAGCATTCCTTGGACATCAGTTTATCACCAAGGAACTTATGGAGCTATGACACTTCCTTGGCCTAGAGTTTTCCGGAGATCAAAGAGGACTTATAATGAGTCAAAGAAAGTATGTGTCTGATCTTCTCATAGAAACTATGATAGCAGATTGCAGACCTACCCAGTGTTGTAAAAGTCACCCGATTGACCCTGAGTCCCCGACTATTAGGTCCGACTAGTCTAGTTAGCAGGGTGGCCGACCGAGTACCCTGACTAATTCTGACTAGGCACACTAGTCGATCAATTTTTGCTTGGAGATACCATATTTTTTTGTTTTTCATAAGCGAACTTATTACAATATGCTTAATGTTTTATTTAGATTCAATTACTTCTTTTATTTTATTATGATAGTATAAAAATGTACAAAATCTATGTAAATATATGTATAAAAATGAGTTATATGTTTAACATCATCATAAACTTTAAAGCCGATTAAAGTCCGACTAATTAGTCATCTGACTGCCGATTAATCCTTAGTCAGTGACCTGATCGAGAGTACTGACTACTGACTTTTGCAACCTTGAACCTACCCCTAATAGTTGAGCTACCTCTTTCGATGCAACTTTTATGTGACAATCAAGCATCATTAATTGCCAACAATCTTGTGTTACACAAGCGAACCAAGCACATTGAGGTGGGTTGTCACTATAGCATAGACATGATACACAAGGGGTTCATTTCTACATCACATGTCCATTCAACATAACAGACAACATATGTATCCCACTAAAGCAGTTGCCAAGGACCATTTCAGAAGTGATCATATGAACTGTGAGCATGATAGGCATTTACGCTTCAGCTTAAGGTTATTATAGTAATTAGGCTCGTAGTTTTTTGTAAGATGCCAATTGTCTTTTTTTATGTGTAGCCCAATGGGGCAACTTCCTTCTGTCTCTAGGGTTTCCTCTCTCTCTGTAATGAAAGTCCTATGGCACATAATAAACAAGTCTCTTATTTCCTTTCGCAACCTACACGTGGAATCTTGTTTTTAGCTTAACATTGATGAATTTGAGAAGATTCCATATCCAAAGAGTTTAAATTTTGTACTCTTATAAATTTTAATGCCGTAATTTTTTATGTAATTTGCTTTTTTGGTTTTGCAACTGTTCCAGACATTATTTTGTGCATTCAACAATTATCAACGTGAAACGTGCATTGGAATATATTCTGTTCGTTGCTGCACTTTATATATATTTCTACTGAGAGCTAAACATAACATATTTATTGGCATTTTTGGCACCTCCTTTATTTGGATGACGAGTTTCTATTTTGAGGTTTCAAACGAAGGATTTTAACTTTTAATAATTTGGTGTTTGTTTTTCTCTAAATCATCAGCTGGCTGACTTTGTGAAAGTACCTTTAGAAAGAAATGGTGGGATGATTGCGTTGATAGATATTTATTGTCTCTTCAATCGTGCAAGAGGAACAGGTATACTAGAATTGACTTTTGTATACAATTGATAAATTTAATCATCCTAAGTTTTTTTTAATTTTCAGAATTAATTTCACCTGACGACCTCTTACAAGCTTGTGCCTTATGGGAGAAGTTCGATGTGTATGTATACTTAGATCAATTTACCTTATTCTGCATTTTATATTAGCTTTTTATTGAGTTCAGGAGATTTATGCAAGTTTCGAGTTTTCTGGCTGCCTCATTTAAAATGGATTTTACGTTTTTGACGTGTAACAAGTATTAAATCTGGGAAAAAATGCGACTACTTTTACATTTTCCGTTCTGGTCTTTATGGTGTAAGCAGCCCCGTTTTACTCAGAGAATTTGATAGCGGGGTAAAGGTCATCCAAAGTAAGAACCACAGCGATGAAGAGGTAATGTTCCAACTCATTGTAGTCTCTTGGTCTACTCATTTTCAGGTTGTGGTAATCTTAGCTGGGCGTGTATAGATACATCCAAAGACTTTGGAACCGTTCTCTTTTTATAGGTCTTTTCCAGGATCAGTGCCCTTGTAGTGAAGCCTGAGGCCATCCGAAAGGGGATAAGCCCTAGTGATGCCGCCATTACACTGGGCATTGCTCCCGCACTTGCCAAGGAGCAACTTCTAGCTGCGGAGAAACGAGGTTATTTGTTTTTGGTTAAGAATTTTAAATGAATTGGTTTCATTAGTTATTCCAATCGATATCATCTTCATTGCAGGCCTTCTTTGTAGAGATGTCAGCCCAGATGGGTTCCGTTTCCATGCCAATTTGTTACAAGAAATAGACCCCAGAGACATATACAGGTAATTATGGTTATTCTTCATTTTCAGTATTCTTCATTTTTGTGGATTGGCAGTCGTAGCCAAGCTGTTTGCAACGAGGGTTTTTATTCTGCAAAACTGGCTACAATTGTCCGCTCTCTTCACAGAAGCAATTTTAGGCTTTTTATCCCGTTTTAGCATGTCTTCATTTTGATGCATTTTTTAGCCTGTTGTTTCTTTGTATTCTTTACATAAGATGTTATGTTCTGATGTTGTATTCTTATTTGGTCATATAAATCTTTAAGAAACATTTTGGCTCCAAACAGACAACATGTAGAGCACAAACCGAAGTGTTGCACACCTCTGATTAACTTTGTAAGCTTTGCCATTACACACCAATTTCTGTTGCAGGGTCAATAATCATGGTGTCTATAGTCTGTGGATCTCCACTGCATCCTAGAGCTGGTATTGGAGTAGCCAATTTGTGGGTTAAAATAGAAGAAAATGGCATCCTTAAAACTGGTTGATGGGGCTACACAGATCTACAGTTAAACACTTCATGCTGTTATATGTGAATCAAGTTGCTGAAAGCAGATATTCAAGAATACACGAATTATTGCAATTCTTCACGTCTGTGCGTGCTTTGTTTGTATCTGTCCCTGGCACTCATGGTTTATAAAACTGGTGGTGAGAATTGAATATTCATTATCTTGGTCTCTGTATGCCTCCGCAAATATAAATGTCTCCTGTTAATGATTGTCTGTGTATAATGCGTTGATATGTTTAACTAATTTGTGTTCCTGAAAACAAAGATTTACATGGTAGTGATGTGCTTTCAACAGAAGATGCTGAATATGTTATAACATTGCATGGCCACGCTGTTGGGAAATTTGTCTGGGAACAAGTTTCCTACTGCCACTGTTATACAGCTCTACTTATGCACATTGTATGATTACAGGTGAGCCTTATGTTTAGCATGTAGCTAAAGCTTCGACTCGTCGATGATATAGTAAGTTGTATCCATTTGAGAGGCCGATCGTGATAGTGGGGAATCCCCAAAGAACGACTTCTGCACTAAAAAGAGAAACAAGGGATGTAGAATAAATGATCATACAAACATGCAAGTGCTTTTAGCATGTTGTACCAAAAGGTGGTGTATGTCCGGGAGAGGCATATGTAGGGATATATGCTTTGGACTTCATTACGCTTTTCAAAATATTCATGCCAAGCGGTTACTAACCTGACCCGTCGATTTTGACCTTGATGGGTACCCGAGAAAGGATATTTTTGTGGGGGGTGCCCAGAAGGAGCTGACCTATTCCAGCTCCTTGACTTGTTGAAAGACTCATTGATCAAGTGAATACCCAGTAGGGCGGATACCACCATGGTTTGGAAGCCCCTTCACTACCTCCCAATCGCCGCCTCATCCCTCTTCTCGTGGGCAGCCAGAGTTGGATTGCCCCCACCTGTCTGACTGCATGTTCTATTGGGCCATCTCCATCCATTGTCCCTTTCTCCTATGCATCCCTCCACACTCCCTTTGAATGTTTCATTCACAGGCTCGTATGTATTTATGTACATATATACTTATGTATGTAGGTAAGTATGTGAGTAGCTATGTATATACATACATACCTATATACTTATTTACATAAAATCTATATACGTATGATTTTTTTTCTTTAGGTCATTTTTATGTTGAGAATGTTATCTTCCATACAAAAACTTTCCTTGAGTCTTGTCTCATGTAAGGTGGCATTGTTATTTTCCTCCTTTCTTAATACACGTGGGGCGGACAACTTTGCATGTTTTCCCCTCTTTTGCCTAAAAAAGGAAAGTACATATGTATGCAAGTGCGTATGCATGTAGGTATTTATATATGAAAATATATATATGTGCATATCATACACATACGTACAAAGTACATACATATGTATGTATGTACATAAGTAGGCATGCATGTAGGTAGGTATGTACGCATTTATGTAGGCATGTATATATGAAAGTATGTAGGCGTGCATCATACAAACATATGTGCATAGTACATATGTAGGTACATACATACGTGGGCACACACATTCATATTTACATATATACCTTTGTAAGTACATACATACCTACCTATGTACATATAGACGTACCTACATAGATACCTACTCACATGCCTACCTAGATACATACCCACATATGTGCATAGATACATACCAACATACATACTTACATACATATACATACGTATACGTAGATATATACACTTACCTCCCTACATGCATACGCTTGTACACATATGTAAATAACTACGTACATATGCACATATGTATATATATATATATATACATAAATAAATATACATACACATGTACCTACCTATATATATATGCATATGTAGCGACATACATACCTACATACTGATACACCTACATAGATACATGCATACCAACATACACATACGTACATAGGTATGTACATACATATTGTTCCGGAATCTAATAAACCTGAATCTTACCCGATTAGGGTCCGTTTAACCCAATAAAATTGTCGGTCGGCATCAGATGACTTATATCGACTAATTGATCGTGAATCAAAAGTCGTTTGGACGAAATCGACCAAAAATCGGTCGCTTCGTAATGCGTGCCGCAAAAAAGCCGTGACACAAATTCGTAAATCGCAAAACGAACCGAGACTGCCATTAAATCTGATTAAATAAGACAAGACCAACAGAATCGACCGTTCGTCAATTGGAGGTCGTTTGGTATTTTAATTTCATAAAATTTAATCTTAAACAAAAACCGCATTCGAAAATTTCGGGTATTCAAACCCGATCGAAGGTATATCAATACTATACTCATATTGATCGTCGTTCCGAGATGATCAAAACGAGGTATTATGCGTCAAAATCCGAGGCCCAGAGCACACATACGGTCGATTTTTATGTATGATCAATAAAGAGAATTTTGGTATATAGATAAAAATTAAATTAAAAATTTAATATATTATTACAGACTGTAAGCAGCAGTCTGCTTGTTAAAAAAAGAGAGAATTTTCTAGCCGTCTCTTCTTTACAGCCACTTGCCTTAATCATTCCCCATTTGGCACTTAAAAACACCCCACTTGTAAATCCCTATAACCTCTTCTTAGTTATATAAACACCCCCAAATCTCCTCTTTATTCTCTCCTAAATGCTCTTATTCTTCTTCAACGAAGGGTCTCTAGCCCCTTTCCTCTTGTTGTCCAAAATATTAGGGATTCCAGCTTCAATTAGAAGCTAAATTTCTGCTTCTGTTTCCATCACCAGCTGGAACAGCTGGTACTCTTGCTGCTACTGAAGTTCCAACAACCATTTTTGCTTCAAATTGAAGGTGCTGGAGCTGTAGCCCTAAGGATGTCACTGCATGCAAAGCTTTAATCTTCAATCTTGGATAGAAAGGTACCATCCCCAGTCATTCTCTTGCTGCCATGCATGTCTATTTTGCCTAATCTTATGTACAATCCTCTCCCTTTCCTCTTTGCTTCCGTGAAAGCCTTGTTCTAAAAAACCCACGATTTTGTGCATTGTTTGAGTTCCATTGGATGATACAGTCATGATCATTTCAAAAAAAAAAGTAGCGTGCTTTATACTCTAAAATCATTGATTATTGTGCATTGTGTAAGTCATTAGATGATCTGTACAGTTGTTAATATTTCACAAAAATTAGCATGCCTGGTACTCTAAAATTTATGATTTTTGTATAAGGTTAAGTTTCATTTAGATGATCTGTGCAGTTGCCAACATTTCTAGAAATTTTGAGCCTAAAATCCATGTGTATATTCTCACTGTCAGAAGTATCATAAGCATGATATATACATTTATTAACATACGGTGAATGGTTGGTAAAAGAAACTATAAAAATAATAAAATGAAAGGAGGCATGGCTTATTTACAAAAGATAATATATGTCAAAAAAAGGGGGGCTCGTTGTTGACAACTAACCGGATGCTTGTGTAGATTATTACTGTTGTTATTTTTTTCCTTTTCATATTCACTTTCTGCATACCTATTCCGAATAGAACCAACCTTTGGAAATTAACTAAATTACTAACAAATAATTAGGCCATGTAAATGTGGGGAATAAAACCAGTCTGTCCGGTTCTATATTGTTGTATTAAATTATTTTTTTATAAAGATATATATAAACGTAAGATTCATGCAAAGAATTTCATCAGTTAAACTTCAAAAGCAAGAAATGAATATTTAGTATTCCATTCTTTTTAATTACAACTTATTATTTAATTTGTAATTATCTCAAGAATGGGGTGTGTTGATAAGTATTACTATGATCCAATGATAGGTAACCTTATTACTTAATTTGTAATTATCTCAAGAATGGAGTGTGTTGATAAGTATTACTATGATCCAATGATAGGTAAACTTATTACTTAATTTGTAATTATCTTAAGATTGGAGTGTGTTGATAAGTATTACTATGATCCAATGACATGTATGTTTCGAAGTTGGTCGTACCTTTATGCTCGAGTTTCCAGTAGGAATATTACAGGATAAATTTTATTTGTCAAATGGTTCCCGTAATATCATATCATATAGGAAATTGTCCAATGCATTAATTTATTAGAACATATTGCAGATATTGTATCTGATGTTTTCTTATTGGTTGTTGTGCACTTGAAAGATCTTGTACGACAATAAATCATATCCATATTATAAGTTGGTGTTCCTTAAGATTAGGTATATTCAAAACATGAACTTAGTTGTGGAGATGCCAATAATAATTCTTAAGTTTAGACAAACCGGTCCATATATCAAAGATTTCAGAGATCATAGTCAGTTGTGCGAAATATAAACAAAATCCATATGCACAAATCTGTTGTTGATCATGATAGAAGAAATTGTATGTTGAGTCACACCAGTTTCAGATGATAAGTCAAGTAGAAAGGAAATGTTGGTGAATTAGTGACGCTTAATATTTATAAATGCCGGTCATGGTGGCTTTTACGCTTAACCGTGAGAGAGCACGGTGACTCTCACCTGGGCGAGAGATAGGAAGCCCAGTTAGTGTAGCGGCTGCCAAGTGCATGGGTCTAGGATCCCAGTCCCTTTTCGGTTTTACGCGAGCTTGCAGTGTTTTTACACCTCGTTGGGATCCCGACTTTAGACCAGTTCCGCTGACCCTTTGTTTTAGGATACCCAGACGGGGGATCCTCAGTTTTTCAGTTTTACGTACGAGCTCGGTTGCCCGTACTAGTCGGGCCATTTTCTAGAGCGACTTTTCCTGGAAGTCTCTCTCACCCGTCTCAGTAGCGTAGTTTGGGAGTAGACCTATCCCTCTATTGGACCGCGCTTCCAACCAGAGGGCGAGACGGAAGAGCCATTTGCAGGCTTCTTCACCGCTTGAGTTTACTTTCGCCAACAGACTTGGCGATTCTATATCTAGATCATCCCTATCTATATCTACACCATTTAGAGTTACACTTGAGACAGTTGAGGTTTGAAGGAATTACAATTAAAATTAAGTAAATAGTAGTGACTATAATCTGATCCCATTAAGCTAGTCGATGTGTTGGGAACTTAGTTAGGATGTCTATACTACACCGCATGCCTACGGAGGCACCCCAACCCTAAGACATTTTCCAAATCTTAGAGTCATAGTGTGAGGTTGGACACTAACCAAGATCACAGACTATCCGCTAGACTTAAGAATCTAAATAAATCAAGAAACCATTCAAATCTCAATCTTTTCCATCATCACTCACAATCATGATCTCTGAAGAAAAAGATGATATATAATCACACTCATACATTCATGAATACTCAACTACAATATAAATAGGTCTTATATGAGAAAGGCTGGGTTAATGGGCAATCATGTGGTATGCTTACAAACAACTTGAAAACCTTTTTACTTACGCAAATAGATGTAAACTTTACTGGTTCCACCTTTCTACTTGCTCTCATTTGTACTTAGTAAATTACTTGTTATTTATTTTTAAACTACGGATGGTATTCACAATTGTGACTCCGTTTCTTTCCTAACATGTTTTGGCAGGCAAACAGCTTGTTGTTTAGTAGCTGTTCATGCTTCCAGGAGACAGAGTATACACTAGACGGTATGGTTTATTTTGTGTTCAGTTTTTGATCCGTTGATAATGTATAATGCTTCTCATCCGTTCAGTCAGATTTTTTTGGGATATTGTATGTACTAGTAGATCTTGTACATGTTGAAAAATTATATGGAAATTAATGAAATGAGATTTTGGTGCTAATTGTCTCTATTAACTTGTGGTTATGTATGTGGATGTGAATGCCATGTGGAAAATTAGCCGCGCGAAAAAAAATTCCCTGTTTTTCTACGACTTGTGCGATCTCATGTGAATAAAATGTCGCGAAAATAGTGTAAACGGGTACCCGGATCCTAAGGGGTTCACAATTTTGATATCAGAGCAGTGGTACTCCGATACACACATTTACGGTATTACAGTTCCGATCGCATTAAGCTCTCGGATAACGATAGTCTTCCGACTTGTCGTGAGTCCGAGAAAGGAAATATGGCATTCATATTCAACCACCACAAATGCCACCGATTTCATTAATTTTTAAATTATATCCCAAGAAGAGAAAAGTATTTATGATAAGTATCTGCCTATGGCATTCTTATGACTAATTATTGTTCTCATGCAGAGCCATGGCATCTCGACCCGGTTAGGAGACGACTGACCAGTTGGCATGCATACTGACTGCCCTCATCAACCTCCAGCAGCAGCAGGCTGCCATGCGAGGTCAGCAGGAGCAGATATTGGCCCAGCAGACTGAGATTGCCGACAGGCAGACAGATATAGAGATGAGGTTTGAGGATCTATCAGATTTCACGTACCATCCATCACAAGATGGGATACGGTAGGACCAACACCAGTCTGTTGAGGTAGAGCGGCCTCATGCTGATGATCCACTTGAGGAGGTACCTGAGCATGGAGTAGATGATGCGGACTTTGACAGGGAGCAGGACCCTGTTGATTTTGCTAACGAGGGTGCACACGAGTACTCAGCTATTCACAGACACCAGTCCGTTTTCACATCCTATCAACGTGCCAACATACCCTTGTTCGAGGGAATAGGTTCACCAGATGTGGCTGAGCAGTGATTGAAGAGAGTAATGAAGGTGCTCAGGATGATTCGCACGCCACGAGACACGTGGCTATCTTTCATGGAGTACTCACTTACAGACTTTGCTGAGAGATGGTGGGATGCCGTGGTATCTGAGTTAGGCCGAGAGCCTACATGGGATGATTTCGAGACGAAGTTCATAGCCCACTTCTTTTCTGCAAAGTGGAAGGAGTCCCAGCTCCGACTATTTGCAGAGCTTCGTCAGGGACAGATGACAACCAGAGATTACTTTATCCGATACACAGAGCTGTCACGACATACACGAGCAGCTGGCGCATTTCCAGAGGAGAATCTGGAAAAGTTCATTGGCGGCATGCGAGAGGAGGTGCAGGAGAAGCTGGCTGGACTACACATCACTTCCATCTCTGAGGCTACCGATGCTGCGGAGAAGTTCGAGGACATTAGAGGGAGACGTTTCGGGAGCTCGTTTGGAGCAGCACCTAGACCGCGGTGATCTTTTGGACCGATACCTCGATCGTTTCATCAGCAAAGGTCAGACAGACGGTTCCGACCTACAGGTTCGTCCTTCACAGGCAGTGCTCGCTCTTCTCCATCGACTACTTTAGAAGGAGCATTTGTCGGATGTGGCACATATTCCGCTCGACCATCTGGGTCGCAGCGAGTAGACAGACCACCAGTCGGACCAGCTCGGAGCACAGACACAACTACTCCCCCTACCAGACCAGTCCGGTGTTACCGATGTCACGAGTGGGGATAGTATCGATCGCAGTGCCCACAGGTTTCTGGTGAGCCTCAGCCACAGCCTTCATAGTCGCAGTCTCAGGCACAACGTTCAGGGAGTTTCCGTGGCAGGAACTCCAACTTCAGGCGATCGTAGCAGAGACAGACACAGAGTATGGCAGGTTCCAGTGCCGTACCAGTCAGGTAGGGGCAATTACATGCAGTTACTGAGGAGCAGGCACGTTCAGCCGCTACTGTGGTGAAAGGTATGGTCTTAGTCTTGGGCCGACCTTTCCATGTTTTATTTGATTCTGGAGCAACACACTCTTTTCTTGCTTCGAGACTACTTGCTTCTTTAGGTAGAGTCGCAGAGACTCTCTCTTCTCCATATCACATCAGAGGGCCATGTGGCCAGTTGTTCATTATTTCACTGATAGTCAGGCACCTGCCCATACTTATTGGCGGTCACGAGATGATCGCAGATTTTCTACTTCTATAGCTTGATGAGTTCGACTTGATTTTGGGCATGGACTGGTTATCCTCTCATCATGCACTTGTTGATTGCTTTAGGAAGACAGTTGTCTTCAGGATTCCAGATCTACCCGAGTTTACTTTTGAGGGTACTGCACATGACTCCACCATGGAGTACATTTCGGTGTTGCGAGCCCATCAACTTGTTGATCAAGGTTGTGATTCATACCTTGCATTTGTTCGGGAGGTATCTGACCTGGAGCCGATGACACAGGACATCCGAGTAGTGTCAGAATATCCAGATGTTTTTCCTGATGAGCTAACATGATTACCTCCCGAGAGAGAGATCAAGTTCGAGATCACATTACTACCAGATACACAACCGATCTCTATGGCACCATATCGCATGGCACCAGCCGAGTTGAGGGAGCTGAAGGTGCAGTTGCAGGAGTTACTTGATTTGGGATTCGTGAGACCGAGCATTTCACCTTGGGGTGCTCCGGTTCTATTTGTCAATAAGAAGGATGGATCCATGAGACTGTGCATCGATTACAGGCAGCTGAACAAGAGAACAGTGAAGAACCGTTATCCTTTACCACGCATCGATGATTTGTTTGACCAGCTCCAGGGATCTTCAGTTTTCTCGAAGATTGATCTTCGCTCAGGATACCATCAACTGAGGATTCGAGAGTCCGATATTTCGAAGACTGCTTTCAGGACTCGCTATGGACACTACGAGTTTGTGGTGATGCCGTTTGGGCTCACCAATGCACCTGCGGCTTTCATGGATATGATGAACAGGATTTTCCGTCCATACTTGGACAAGTTTGTAGTGTTGTTCATTGATGATGTGCTCATCTATTCACGGAATGAATGGGATCATGCGAATGATCTACGGACTGTTTTGGATACATTGCGGGAGCACAAGCTCTATGCCAAGTTGAGCAAGTGTGAGTTCTGGTTATCCCAGGTCTCATTTTTGGGGGCATGTTATTTCTGGAGCAGGTATCGCGGTTGATCCTGCGAAGATTGATGCAGTTATGTCTCAGGAGCAGCCCAAGACTGTTACTCAGATTCGGAGCTTCCTCGGATTAGCAGGCTATTACAGACGCTTTGTCAGCGGATTTTCATGCATTGTTCGCCCTCTGACACGACTGGCGTAGAAGGGAGTTCCATTTATTTGGGACGATTCATGTGAGCAGGCCTTACAGACACTGAAGGAGAGATTGGCTACAACGCCCATTCTTGCTCTTCCTTCAGGCACGCAGGACTATGCGGTATACAAAGATGCATTTGGAGAAGGTCTGGGAGCAGTGTTGATGCAGAGAGGACAGGTGATTGCTTGCGTATCACGACAATTGAGGCCGCACGAGCAGAACTACCCACACATGACTTGGAGTTGGCGGCAGTTGTCTTCGCCTTGAAGATCTGGCGTAACTATCTTTATGGGGTGAATTTCGAGATTTTCACTGATCATAAGAGCCTGAAGTACATCTTTGATCAGAAGGAGCTGAACATGAGACATCACAGATGGCTCGAGCTACTGAAGGATTATGATTGCATGATCTCTTACCATCCCGGTAAGGGAAACGTGGTAGCTGATGCACTTAGCAAGAGAGCGCATGCAGAGAATATGACGAACTGGCTATACACGTGGGATACGCTTGCAGTTTTGAGCGATTGGCATCCTCAGGAGAGCGCATCCATTTCTACCACCGTGCCTCCACGATACAACAGTCTTTGGGATCGTATTGTAGAGGGATAGAAGACAGATCCTTGGATCCGAGATAGATACATACGCACCATCAAGGACGAATTTGATGATTTTATTGTGATGGAGTCTATTTTATGGAAGGCAGGACGGGTCGTTGTACCCAATGACGAGCAGCTTCGCAGAGACATTCTGGATGAGGCACACAGTTCACAGTTATCTATCCATCCATGTAGCACGAAGATGTACCGTGATTTGCGTTGACATTTCTGGTGGGATGGGATGAAGTGCGATGCGGCGCAACATGTTAGTAGATGCATGACCTATCAGATGGTCAAAGCCGAGCACATAAGACCACCAGGATTACTGCAGTCTCTTCCCATTCCTGAGTGGAAGTGGGAGAGCATTTCTATGGATTTTGTCACAGGTCTGCCGAAGACACCGGGTGGCCATGATTCCATTTGGGTCGTTGTTGATAGGTTGACCAAGTCAGCCCATTTTATACCTGTCAACACGACTTACACTCCATCCAGATTGGCCAAGCTGTATGTGCATAATATCATCAGACTGCATGGTATACCACGAGAGATGGTGTCTAACAGAGATTCAAGATTTACATCGCATTATTGGCATCAGTTCATGTCAGCACTATAGACAGAGCTGAAGATAAGTTCTGCATATCATCCACAGACCGACGGGCAGAGTGAGCGCACCATACAAACACTAGAGGATTTTCTTCGTGCTTGCACTTTGGAGTGGAAGGGGTCCTGTAAGGACCATCTGCCATTGGTGGAGTTCACGTACAACAACAGCTATCATTCCGGTATAGGCATGGCACCATTCGAAGCCCTATATGGGCGAAGATGTCTCACACCCCTTAGTTGGCGTGAGGTAGGTGATCATGCTTTATATTCTGTAGATCTCTTGGAGGAGACTGCGAGAGCTATTGATCTTGTGAGACGGAGGCTTCTGATGGCATAGAGCCGCCAGAAGAGCTATGCAGACCGTCGGAGAAGAGACTTGGAGTTCCAGGTAATCCAATTCTTTCCTCTTCATCCATTCAATTATGACATATATATTTGTTCAACTTAATCTCATACTAACGGCATACCTATAAATTATAGGTTGGAGATTGGGTATTTCTCCGTGTATCTCCCATGAAGGGAGTGCAGAGATTCGGTGTTCGTAGCAAGTTGGCGCCGCGATATGTTGGACCTTTTGAGATTCTAGCTAGAGTGGGAAAGTGGCCTATCGGATTGCCCTTCCTCCATATCTTTCAGCTATCCATGATGTCTTCCATGTATCCAACCTGAGGAAGTATGTGCATGAGCCTCGACACGTCATCAGTTACGAGAATCTCGTCGTGGAGCCTGACTTGACATATGAGGAGAAACCAGTACAAATCATTGACCCTGCTGTGAAGAAGCTTCGCAGTAAGGAGATTCCATTGTTCAAGGTGTTGTGGCACTGACATAGTGTCGAAGAGGCGACGTGGAAAACCGAAGTTGATATGCGGGCACTATACCCGCAACTTTTCTGAGATAAAAATCAAAGCAAGCTTTTGTAATTACATATATATTAAAATATATGGCTTGTTTTCTCTTTGAGGTTTTTATGGGTTCAAAATCCTTTGAGGTTTTTATGGCCAAATGAAACACAAGACACATAAGGACCTTGACTCGAGTCTCGAGGATGAGACTCCCTTTGAGGTTTTTATATTTGTAACATCCGGAATCTAACAAATCCGAATCTCACCCGATTAGGGTTCGTTTAACCCAATAAAATTGTCAGTCGGCATCGGATGACTTATATCGACTAATTGGTCGTGAATCAAAAGTTGTTCGGACGAAATCAACCAAAAATCGGTCGCTTCGTAACGCGCGCCGCGAAAAGCCGCGACGCAAATTCGGAAACCGCAAAACAAACCGAGACTGTCATTAAATCCGATTCTATAAGACAAGACCAACAGAATCGACCGTTCGTCAATTGAAGATCGTTTGGTACTTTAATTTCACAAAATTTAATCTTAAATAAAAATCGTATTCGAAAATTTCGGGTATTCAAACCCGATCGAAAGTATATCAATATTATACTCATATTGATCGCCGTTCCGAGACGATCAAAACGAGGTATTATGCTTCAAAATCTGAGGCCCAGAGCACACATACGATCGATTTTTATGTATGATCAATAAAGAGAATTTTGGTATATATATAAAAATTAAATTAAAATTTAATATATTATTACAGACTGTAAGCAACAGTCTGCTTGTTAAAAAAAGAGAGGATTTTCTAGCCGTCTCTTCTTCTTAGCCACTTGCCTTAATCATTCCTCCATTTGGCACTTAAAAACACTCCACTTGTAAATCCCTATAACCTCTTCTTAGTTATATAAATACCCCCAAATCTCCTCTTTATTCTCTCTTAAATGCTCTTATTCTTCTCCAACGAAGGGTCTCCAGCCCCTTTCCTCTTGTTGTCCAAAATATTAGGGATTCCAACTTCAATTTAAAGCTAAATTTCTGCTTTTGTTTCCATCACCAGCTGGAACAGCTGGTACTCTTGCTGCTACTGAAGTTCCAACAGCCATTTTTGCTTTAAATTGAAGGTGCTGGAGCTGCAGCCCTAAGGATGTCACTGGATGCAAAGCTTTAATCTTCAATTTTGGATAGAAAGGTACCATCCCCAGCCATTCTCTTGCTGCCATGCATGTCTATTTTGCCTAATTTTATGTAAAATCCTCTCCCTTTCCTCTTTGCTTCCATGAAAGCCTTGTTGTCAAAAACCCATGATTTTGTGCATTGTTTGAGTTCCGTTGGATGATATGTACAGTCATGATCATTTCAAAAAAAGTAGCGTGCTTTATACTCTAAAATCATTGATTATTATGCACTGTGTAAGTCATTAGATGATCTATACAGTTATTAATATTTCACGAAAATTAGCATGCCTGATACTCTAAAATTTATGATTTTTATATAAGGTTAAGTTTCATTTAGATGATCTGTGCAGTTGCCAACATTTATAGAAATTTTGAGCCTAAAATCCATGTGTATATTCTCACTGTCAGAAGTATCATAAGCATGACATATACATTTATTAACATACGGTGAATGGTTGGTAAAAGAGACTATAAAAATAATAAAATGAAAGGAGGCATGGCTTATTTACAAAAGATAATATATGTCAAAAAAAGGGGGCTCGTTGTTGACAACTAACCGGATGCTTGTGTAGATTATTACTGTTGTTATTTTTTTCCTTTTCATATTCACTTTCTGCATACCTATTCCGAACAGAACCAACCTTTGGAAATTAAATAAATTAATAACAAATTATTAGGCCATGTAAATGTGGGGAATAAAACCAGTCTGTCCAGTTCTATATTGTTGTATTAAATTTTTTTTATAGAGGTATATATAAACGTAAGATTCATGCAAAGAATTTCATCAGTTAAACTTCAAAAGCAAGAAATGAATATTTAGTATTCCATTCATTTTAGGTACAACTTATTATTTAATTTGTAATTATCTCAAGAATGGGGTGTGTTGATAAGTATTACTATGATCCAGTGATAGGTAAACTTATTACTTAATTTGTAATTATCTCAAGAATGGAGTGTGTTGATAAGTATTACTATGATCCAATGACAGGTATGTTTCGAAGTTGGTCGTACCTTTATGCTCGAGTTTCCAGTAGGAATATTACAGGATAAATTTTATTTGTCAAATGGTTCCCGTAATAATCATATCATATAGGAAATTGTCCAATGCATTAATTTATTAGAACATATTGCAGATATTGTATCTGATGTTTTCTTATTGGTTGTCATGCATTTGAAAGATCTTGTACGTCGATAAATCATATTCATATAAGTTGGCGTTCCTTAAGATTAGGTATATTCAAAACATGAACTTAGTTATGGAGATGCTAATAATAATTCTTAAGTTTAGACAAACCGGTCCATATACAAACATTTCAGAGATCATAGTCAGTTGTGCGAAATATAAACAAAATCCATATGCGCAAATCTGTTGTTGATCATGATAGAAGAAATTGTATGTTGAGTCACACCAGTTTCAGATGATAAGTCAAGTAGAAAGGAAATGTTGGTGAATTAATGACGTTTAATATTTATAAATACCGGTTATGGTGGCTTTTACACTTGACCGTGCGAGAGCGCGGTGACTCTCACCTGGGCGGGAGATAGGAAGCCCAGTTAGGGTAGCGGCCGCCAAGTGCACGGGTCTAGGATCCCAGTCCCTTTTCGATTTTTACGCAAGCTCGCAGTGTTTTTACGCCTCGTTGAGATCTCGACTTTAGACCAGTTCCGCTAACCCTTTGTTTTAGGATACCCAGACGAGGGATCCTCGGTTTTTCAGTTTTACGTACGCGCTCGATTGCCCGTACTAGTCGGCCCGTTTTCTAGAGCGACTTTTCCAGGAAGTCTCTCTCACCCATCTCAGTGGCGTAGTTTGGGAGTAGACCTATCCCTCTATTGGACCGCGCTTCCAACCAGAGGGCGAGACGGAAGAGCCATTTGCAGGCTTCTTCACCGCTTGAGTTTACTTTCGCCAACAGACTTGGCGATTCTATATCTAGATCATCCCTATCTATATCTACACCATTTAGAGTTACACCTGAGACAATTGAGGTTTGAAGGAATTATAATTAAAATTAAGTAAATAGTAGTGACTATAATCTGATCCCAATAAGCTAGTGGATGTGTTGGGAACTTAGTTAGGATGCCCATACTACACCGCATGCCTACGGAGGCACCCCAACCCTAAGACATTTTCCAAGTCTTAGAGTCATAGTGTGAGGTTGCACATTAACCAAGATCACAGACATCCGCTAGACTTAAGAATCTAAATAAATCAAGAAACCATTCAAATCTCAATCTTTTCCACCATCACTCACAATCATGATCTTTGAAGAAAAGGATGATATATAATCACACTCATACATTCATGAATACTCAACTACAATATATATATAGGTCTTACATGAGAAAGGCTAGGTTAATGGGCAATCATGTGGGATACTTACAAACAACTTGAAAACCTTTTTACTTACACAAGTAGATGTAAACTTTACTGGTTCTACCTTTCTACTTGCTCTCTTTTGTACTTAGTAAATTACTTGTTATTTATTTTTAAACTACGGATGGTATTCACAATTGTGACTCCGTTTCTTTCCCAACATGTTTTTGCAGGCAAACAACCTGCTGTTTAGTAGTTGTTCATGCTTCCAGGAGATAGAGTATACACTAGATGGTATGGTTTATTTTGTGTTCAGTTTTTGATCCGTTGATAATGTAAAATGCTTCTCTTCCGTTCAGTCAGATTTTTTTGGGGGATATTGTATGTACTAGCAGACACTGTACATGTTGAAAAACTATATGGAAAATAAATGAAATAAGATTTTGATGCCAATTGTCTCTATTAACTTGTGGTTATGTATGTGGATGTGAATGTCATGTGGAAAATTAGCCGCGCGAAAAAAAATTCCCTGTTTTTCTACGACTTGTGCGATCTCATGTGAATAAAATATCGCGAAAATAGTGTAAACGGGTACTCGGATCCTAAGGGGTTCACACATACCTACATACATACGTAGGTACGTACGTATATCCATACATAACATTAACACATACATACATACACATATATATGTGCATACATACATACATACATACATACATACATGCATACATACATACATGCACACACATACATACCTACCTACCTACATACATACATATGTACATATATATACATACATATATATGTAGATACACACATGCGTACATTACATACATACATGCATGCATTCATAGCTTCATACCTACATACACACGTGCCTACATACATGCATATCTACATTCCTGCATAAATACATATTTACATGCATACATACGTAACTATGTACATACATACATTCATACAAACATACTTACGTACCTACCTACGTACGTACACACATACCTAAATAAATACTTATGTACTACGTACGTACGTTGTCACGACTCGTCTCATACTGAGAGAGATACACCCTACCTACACGTGTACGTGCATATGCTATATACACATGCACACGCACGTGCACACTTGCACGTACACACACATGTCTACGCTCACACACTTAAGTCCAACCTATTGGTAGAGAGGTTTTGCACATATCTACTAATACAACAAGATCAACAATTACTGTGGTGATCAGGTGTCTCTCAAATCAACAATCAACCCATAATAAGATGAACAATCAAAGTGTGTACGAGTTAAAATTTAATATAACTCTAAAATAATGTGTATAGGTACAAGTATGGTAGAGTGTTGAACTCAGACAAGCGTAACGAGGATCTGCAAAACTAGTATTAGTTATTGCTAATTAATAATATTTTTTGTTTTTTTAACATTTCTTGTTTTGTTGAAGGTTATGGAGAAAACCTTAAGCACATCACGAAAGCGTAAAGATCGCATCATATGCGATCGGAAGCGACTAGTTGTACTAGTGGCTTTAAAATTTTTAAAATGATGGAATCGCATGATCCAAGAACACTTCTTGGATTTTTCATCTCAATCACAAAGTATATCGAAATACCTCTTGAAGCGTGGTTGCGATCGAAGTCTCTAAACGAGGAGACCGCTTATCTCAAGTCCGACCCGACGGAGGAGACACTTGCAAGCGCATTGATGAAACGTGCCCTTCTTGCAATCCAAGATGTTGATGATCCAAGCAGCAAATCTCCTGATCTCTTCTCACGTGATTCGACATCTTTTTTACGAGCGACGTGCACTGAAGGAGATGGAGATCCACTAGCGGTCGAACCAGTGATATAATAGCGTGATGACAACGGCGATCCTCTCTAGGATTTAGAGTGAACGGTCACTCTAAAGAGAGAGGGGGCATGTGTGATGAGAGAGATAGAGAAAGATCTTGCAATTATGTTGTCTAAAATGAAGAGCTAGGATTGCCTCTTATTTTATAATATTTTGGGTGTCCATGGAGCTCAATCCATGAACAACACAAATCCAATGGTTATGATTTATTTGTGTTTCTTTCAATGGCCGTGATTTTATTGGAATAATATTCGCAACAATAATTAATTTAAATTAAATAAATATATTGAATAATCATCAATATACTCCAATTTAATCAAGTCTATCATCGAAATATGAAGGAGGAAAGCCTCCTTCCATAAGGGGGTGGACGACCCTACTCCAAATAGGACTAGGGTGGCCGTCCTCCCTCCTTACTTGGAATGTGGCTCCTTCTCCTATTTCATGGAATTATGGATCCCATGAATTTCTCGCTCCCACCAACTTCTTCTTCGCATGTAATAGCCTCACAAGATCGCCATTTTCCCCATGTATAAATTCCTCCCCCATCACCTTTTTGCTTTTTGATCCTCTATTTGCATCGTAACCCCTCTGAATCCTTTGCTGGTGAGGAAATCTAGTGACAGGTGGCATTCCCCCGTGGTTTTGAGGCATGGAGAAGGTGTGTCGAGGGTGATTCCACCATCGTCGGACCCCCATCCGACGAGGTTTCTTCTGCTCTAGGTAACCCCTGTTAAGCTGCTAGCATTATATTTTTCTATTCCGCACTTCATTTTTAGAGTAGTACTGCCTTTATTTCTTTGTTGATTTAGCTTAGTTAAGGGTTAACATTAGGATCGAAGTTTGCCGGAGCACTAGGCTCCAACCTTTGCTCATTGCGTTTAACCCTCTGTTCTGATGCACCGACTACCCCACATCATCCATCTAGGCTTCTACATGCTCCAGACCGATCCAGTCATCTTTGATCTTGCACAAATCATGGATTTCGATCTCCATCCACTGCCATCACCAGAGGTTATCCATTCCATACCATCAGCCACTATTTCCACCTATTAATCGGTGGGGTGCCATCGTCTTTGTTGTCTCGTTCTAACCATGCAGGTACGAGCCTTCAACACCCCCTTCTGGGGTGTATTTTGAGCCTGCAATGAGTCCCAGGTATCGGGCTTCTTCCCTGACCTCCAATCATCTCATTAGTGAGGCACCGACTCTTTTGTGCACCTCAATAGTTGTGTATCACAAGTAGGAGCCTCTTGAGCATCTCACTAGTGAAGGAGGTGGTGGGAAGCGTGAGATACAACTGATCAAAGGAGGCTCTGCAGCTCATTCTTCCCTGTTCTTCCACATATGGCCAGAGTCGTCCGATCAAGAATGCTCTCCAAACGTAGGAGTCACTATAGGATCTTGTAACCCCCGTACTGTGGGATCGAGATGGAGATCTAATCAGGACCATGGTATTGGTGTGCTAGCCGTTGATCGATAAGTGGAAGTTTTTCAGTCGTCCATCAAGCGCTGCACGTGACATATGCATGCACTGAGGGTAATTTACACATGACCCCTCCCGCTTTTTGTTTTGTCATTTGGTCCTATAAATATTATATTATGTGTAATAATTTTAATAATATTTTCAATCAAGACCCTGTACTTTTGTAATATTACATTATAGTCCTTCCACCTCATGTATAGTGCCATGTGAGCCATTGTGGAATTTGTTATGTATCCTTATATTAATTGGACCTATTTTGAAATGGATTTATAGTTTATTTAAATTACACATAGGTTCCTATAACTATAGCATTTTTATTTCTTGTATTTTGTGCATTTGATTATTTGTATTGCTTTAAAAATTATAGGAAAATTATGTTAAGTATCTGACACCATTCTTAACCTCACATAATTTTTATTTAGGCATTTAACTAATTTTTGTATTTGCTAAAAATACAAAAACATGTATTTTCAACCTTCTTCAAAAAGTCTAAAAATTATATTATCTATATTATATTATATTCTACCATATATCAAAAAAAAATAAAAATACAAAATATAAAACATAAAAATCACAAAACCTAAAAATTCTTATCAAAATTACAAAAATTATCTAAAAATCCAAAAATATATCTTCCTATCTTTAAAATTTCTTTATATATAATATACATTAAAATAGTTTTATGTTTATTTTGGACTTAGTTATATTTATTAAATAAAAAAATCTCAAATATTTAAGGTATTCGCTATTTTGTACATTTATTAACTATAGAATCCATAAAATTAGAAAAATTCTATAAAAATATCCAAAAATAGAGTAAAATATAAAAATATAAAACATTTTATTTTCCTCATTTTGAATATATTTTGACTCATTTATAAATATATAAAGTTATATTATATATACTATATATTACTTATCATATATATATATATATCCTATTTTAGAAATAAAAAAATTAAAATTTTGCAAAACTAAAAGGAAAAAAGTTAAAAGTTAAAAATATAAAACAATTTAAAAATCCATAGAATAAATATAATTAAAAAGCACCTATAAAAATAAGAAAAAAAATAAAATATATGTACATTATTATTAATTAGCAATAATTAATAATTACCTACCTCCATTTGCTTCAGTGTTCGACACTATACTTAATTGCCCTAAAGACATATTCCATAGAGTTATAATAAAATTTAACTCACATAACATGTTTTATCTATCACATTTGTAGGTTAATTGTTGCTGAATTTGATAGTTGGTTGATACAACAATCGCTAGGCTAGCTTATTAGTCCTAGTACATCGATAATCACTTCAAAAGTGTGCTATCCAGCATGAGTGCGCAGTATTGCCCGGAATGTTTGTAGTGAGGTTGGCCATTTGTTGTGATGATGGGTTGGTGGTGATAGGTGGATACTTCGAAAGTGGGGTCCAGGGCACTGAGGGTGGAGGTGATAATTTGAGGGCAACCGAGGGGAATCGAGGAGTTGCTCTCTGGTGGTCGGTGGTGTACAAATGATATGGCCATGGATGCAGTGAGTATGGATTTCCGGCAGGGGGTTTGGGTTTAAGTTCGATGGGGGGAGCAAGGCACCAATTCTTGTTCTTTTTTGGAATGTCCTAATCTCCTTCAGCTTGATTGGAGGGGTTGTTGGGTCAGCTTGGTATTTCAAGGGAGAATTTGGGATGGAATCTGTGTCAGGGGATAAGCGGAGAAGGCATTTCATGTACCCTTTGCAACCCATCGGAAGTGGGAGGAGGGGAGTACTGAGCGGATGGGAGGAGAAGAGATGGATGGAGGGTGAGACAGATTACCTGATGTTTAGCTGACAGTAGTGATTCGTCGTCAAGAGTCATCGACAAGGGCTTCGGAGGGGAGTGCAGAGACTGTCACTATTGGAGGATCCAGTTAACGCTGGGAACCTCTTTTAATGAACATGAGAGGACGGATGTGACTCATAACAAAGAATGCATCACCCAGCTTCGCTTCTAGTACGAGAAAAAAGACAAAAAGGTTTTATAAGATATCCTCTCAAAACAAAGTACCAAGTCATCAAATAACGGATCACCAAGACAAAAAGGCTTTATAAGATATCCTCCGTTCGCTTTAAAATGTTGCCATCGATCTTGCAAAGCACAGGATCGTCCTCCGCGAACCTCCTCGCGAATGCCACCCCACTGTACACCATCTTCTTGTAGTAAGTGCAGTTGAGAAACAACGGATCGAGCTTCGGGGGATCTTCCCAGAGGAAGAACCGGAGGTCGTTGTTCATAGTGGTTTTACTAAACTCCTCAGAGTTGTAGATCATGGTCTAGAAGTAGGATTCCATTGTGTACGCCACGTTGCTGAAATACATCAGCATCTTCATCGGGATATTGTCCCATCTATGCACGCAATGCTCCATGAAGGGTCGGCTGAGAATAGGCCATGGAGATCCACGATGCGAAATGGTCGGTGGGCTTGAAGGGGCAAAGGAAGGGGGAAGGGGTGGAAGAGGAATATGGGGGAGGTGGCCAATGGGCATGGGCGAAGGAAGGAGAATGTGATTGATGAGGAAGAAGGCTCGAGGAGGAAACTGGGGGGTTGTTTTTTTTTGCTTTTGGTTTAATTTTAGTCGTTAGATCGATGGTAGGTTAGATTAACCCAAATGTCTGGTTGAGTTAATGGATTAAAATAACAGAGGATTATGGATGTAAGACGGAGCACTTATTTGAGGTTTCTCATATAATTATGAATTATCAAGGGTTCCTGTGATAATTACAAAACTATGGATGTGAATATCCCATTAAAGTAGCTGTATTAATTATCACAACTGCAAATAAAGAGTACTCCATTGGACTTTGACCTTTCCACTTAGCCATATAAATGGCGCAGCAAGTTGACTCGTATAATTGCATTTACATTTGCAGCATTTAGTGTGTGATAATAATAAACGAGATCTATTCGGTTGGTTCGAGGGATGATAGATCTATAAAAATTTGAATACACAACATAAAAGTTATTGGGTAGAGAAAAGCAAAGCGCATGAGATTAATCTCGATATCAAGGAGCAATGGGATAAAGTTAACCATTATGAGTTGGCTTGAGCTCTACTAAATTGGGGAGTCAAACTACGATTGATGCACCTTATTTAGAGAGCAGAAGTATTTTTTCTTCTAAAAAGGGAAGTATTTTTTCTTCTAAAAAGCTCGTCCTTGACATGTAAAACATACTCTATTATTTTTCCTTAACAGTAGATGTCAAACTACGACTTTTTCTTCTAAAAAGGGAAGTATTTTTTTTTTCATTTATGCTCAACTTTTACAATATCACTTATGTTTCTTTTTTTTCTTTTTTTTTTCTAATATCAGTTGTGTCTTTGTCTTCTTACAAAATTCACAGTTTTACCCTTCCGTTAAGGTAAAGTAGGAGCATAATTAATATCACAGAAAGACGTAACTATGATTTTTCTAAGAAGTCAAGGTGTAACTGATACTACAACAAAAGAGAGAGGCCTAGCTGATACCGCCAAATTTAAGAAGAACACAAATGATAAAAGAACCAAAAAGAAAAGAAAAATGGCTTGGGTAGGATACAAGCAACCAACTGTCCAAGGAAGTCTTACCTTTGCGTAGGTGGATTCCTATCTATAAGTTGACCCTAACAAAAAATAAAAAAAAAAGAAGATTGGTAGAGATCCATTATAAGGGTAGTTTATCAAAAGGGGGGGAAAGAAAAAAAAATATACCCAAAATGTGGACTACCCATAAATATTTATCATAGTAGGTATATATCGGCAAATCGTTGCCGCTTCGTGTTCCGCGCACAGCAAACGGTTTATCGTACCACACGGACGGGTAGAAGGGGGTCGGGAATCCAGATTTTACCGTCCATGTGACATGACAAACCGTTTACCGTGCGTGAAACACAAAACGGCAAACGGTTTGCCGATATATGCCTATTGTGAGAATTATTTTCAAGACATCTTCATTTTGGAGAATATTTTACAAAGTTAATACCCCAACAAGTCTTTTCTTAATACCTTACAGCAGGACGGACCTGCTTTATCATCCAGGGGGAACATGTTTCTCAGGACCTTTCCACTCACCTTTCCCAGGACCTTTCTGGTTTCCTAATTCATTGTTGATAAGAAGGTGACCCATCTCGCATCTCATCTACAAGTCATCGCTTTCAACGGGTACGTATTTACCCTTTTCCAAGCTATCGACTTTTAAGATCACCAGTTTCAGACGACGTATCCCACAATTTAAAAGGTATCATTATATTTGATTACGTCAAATGGCTACAGTTCCTCGTCTCTCAGTCTCCTGCTAACGGTACTTGTTGCTTTCGTTCGTAAGCCTATTTTATTCCCGATTCTCAGTAATCGTTAATCAAGGTATAGAGAAAGGTTTAGAGGTCCGACGGCTAAGATGCGTCCAGGTCAAACAGCTTCTGTAGTCTAATCCAGAAACAAGAAGAAGTGCTACGTATACCGTGGCCTCTTCTTAACCTCCCGTACGCGGGGGTTTGGTAGGGGATGGGCGCTCTCCTTCTATAACAGGAGCAGCCGTCTTCACTCGTCCAAACCCCAAGCCTTTACCACAAACAGTCCACCTTCCTTCTTTGCACAAATCCACTACCATGGGAGATCAGGGCAGCGCAACGCAGCGCCTCCTTCAGGATGCCGCCGACGGGGGAGAGCCCTCCCTGGGGAGGAAGATATGGCAGGAGAAGAAGAAGCTGTGGGCGGTGGCAGGACCGGCGATCTTCACCCGGGTGTCCACTTTCGGGGTGCTGGTCATCACGCAGGCATTCATGGGGCACATCGGTCCCACGGAGCTCGCTGCCTACGCCATCGTCTTCACCGTCCTCACACGCTTTGGCAACGGCATAATGGTCAGTTCTCTCCTCCCCTCACCTTTCTTCTGCCATTAAATTTGGCCAGTTGGAGAAGGATAAGGTTGGCATCTCATTCTTCTCTTAACCTATATCCCGTTCTCATCAATCGAATAAATTACTCTATATAGGAACATATTATATTCTCCGAGGTGTTTGATAATTGGGTTGGATTGTTTTCTGGAATATCGTGTAAACAGTAGTTAGTTTGAATGATTAAGAGTGTTCGAATGAGAAATATGACGTGATATTACGAAATGGTAATCAAGTTACTCGGAATAGCCTGCTAATGAAACGGGCACTAAGGGCCTGTTTGGTTGCAGGGTTGGACAGGGTTGGCCCAACCTTGGTTACTATTCACAAGGGTACTTTCTCCTCACAGATTACTATTCACCCATCCCAACCCAACCCAGTCCAACCCAGCAACCAAACAGGCCCTAAAAGTCACAACTTATTCCTGGCCTCCTCGAAGAGAGGGTTTCATAGCCATTGGGATGTAATTAGGGATAAAAAAACAATCACATGCAACTAATTTGTACTAAATTGTCAAAATCGAAATTAATCTGGAGACTTCTATTACTACATAGCTTTCCCATTATGTTCCAGTTCGGTTTGTATAGGCCATAGGAAACTACACCACATTAGTGTAAAAATCTATAACCTATCCTATCAGTGGGCTTTTCCCTTCTTTGCTCTATATCCTCCTAGAAATACCCCAATTTGTTCCTTCCTCTCTATCTCTTTCTCTCTCTCAATCAATTCACATTCTATCTCTCTCATTTCCTCTTTCTAAATTTAGAATTGTATTGAGTTTATTTACATAAAGACAAAGCATTATTATTTATATCCTTTACAAAATTTAAAAAATATAGATTAGATAGGATAATAAGCTTCATATCTATCATATATAATACATAATTAATTTATTATTATAAAATTAATATTTAAATATTAAATATTTGAAAGTTTAATAAATAATTTAAGTTTATGGATTATTTTGGACATACATGAGTTAGAATGATATGATGAAATCACTTTGTTTTAAAAATAAGTTTTAAAATCAATATTATAATATTGTAGAAGTATTTAAAATCAAAAATAGCAATTTCATAAATATGAACATTAATGGAAACTTTGTAAATACTTTAAGTATATCTATTTTTAGCAAAATGACCAAAAATCATAATGAATACGTTCCTGCGAATATTAAATAAATTTGATAAAAAATGAGAACATGTTTATTTGTTAATTAAAAGTACCAATTATTATATCTATAATTATTTTGATGTTTGTTGAACTTACAATATTTTGATTATTTCTCTGACATTATAATAGTAATAGTATTAATCCTTCTGAGTTAAATTCAATTTCATGTATTTACTTCTGAGGAAAAAATTTAAATTCTCATTTGTTTCATGTATGATATAAAACTATTTAATTATGTAATGTACTTCTGTTAATTCTTTAATAATTCCTATCAAAATTTACAAATTATTTACAATGATTACAGCAACGAATACATTCAATATTTGAACTTCTATTCTTCTACTTGCTCGATTTTCCTTCATTTCTACCAATACTCATTTTTTCTTATGAAAATATAACTTATCTTCCTTTCTTTTTTAAAACATAACTTTACTTCCATAATGAAAAGTCAGATACAGAACAACTACAACAAAACTAGGTGGGAGTATAAATATAATCACAGATATTTAGCCCGAATTTCTATCTACACTGTTGTGTCAGGCTTTTTGGTTATATTTGTTCTTCTCTATCAATTCCATCCTTAATTATATTACATAAACATTATATCAAGAGATATATTCCAACTAATTCTTCTAAGTCTATCATTATTTCATCTTTTATCTTATATAACTTTCTTAATTCTTTATTTTTTTCTTAATATCTTATTGTTCCATTTTCACCCATCATATTTAAAAAATAGTTTTCAGCTATTAAATATAGTTTTAAAATTTTACAATAAAATATTTTTAAGCAGCCAAGAGCCGGTATGCACATTAGTGCATGTGATTAGGAACGCTAATGTATGTGATTAGGTAGGAGTCTCTGAAAATCTGACAAGGCTATTTAATAATGAGAAAGGATCCAATGCAGACTGCCTCATATAGAAATAATGGCAATAGCGGTCACAAAAGTTGTCGGGAACAGAACACGCTGTTGTTATTATGATACTCTGATACGCTCTCCATGTGGTGTGATGTGTCGAGTCGTACGTGTAGCATTGTGATGCAAACGGAGGGATACTGATACAAATATAAGTATTACAATATTCATATTCGTTTGTGAATACGAATATGGATGCAGATACAAATATTGACGGATATTAAAACTATTTTATCATATCTTTAAAAACGGATACGGATATAAAACGGATACTGATCGCATACGAGTAATGCTAGAAATACTCTATATAATCGACTTAAATATGTATACAAATTGAATGGAGAATACATGATCTAAATTTACTAAATGCGTTCGTATAATAAAAATTATGCAAATGTGGTAATAATAAGGTATATAGTTATGCTATATAGGGTTAAAAATAAATCTATGATTATATTTATATATGAAAACAGATATCCAGATACGGATACTGATATTTGTAGATACCAAAATGATATCTATACCCGTATCCATTTTAAAACGGATAAGGATACGGTATCAAAATCGAAATAAAACGGATACAGTTCAGTAACCGTTTGCATCCCTACGTGGACGTTCCTTATCAACGATTAGAAACGACGTGCATGCATCTCAGCCGGCAGTTAATTACCTCTAAACCCTACACCGATGGATGCAGGAAATTCCCTACACCCGGCCTAATTTTTCATTATTTTTTTGATTTTTTTAAATGAAACCTTGGGGAATTTAGATCACCATGTATCACCATGTTGTCATTCCAAATTCAACTTAATTCGACACTTCTATCATCTCCATCAAGACTACCAAATTTTAACGATCTCAGAATTGCTGAAATCGACCACTTTTAGATGAACATGTTAGGAATGTTTATTTTACATGAAATTTGAAACACTTATTCCCCTCAACATATTAAGTAAATCCCCCCAACTTTTAATTCAAAAAAAGTAAAAAAATAATGCGAAAATGGGGTGAGTGCAGAGAGTTTCCCACACCACTGGGTGCAGTCTCCCTGCCCTCATATATATATATATATATATATATATATATATATATATCAGTTTTATATATCATCGTCAGAAACAGAGACTTCTATGCCCTTCATCTAGAACAAGTCGATAGCAGCAATGTTTAGACCATTAAAATTACATGTTCTACATGGAGGACATAGGAGTCTCTGTTTCTGACGAAATTCGAATGCCATATTGAATGGATATATATATATATATGAATATACATGGTGGTATTTTTCACAAAAAATAAAAAAATACAAAAAAATAAAGGCGAGGGTAACTATACTGTGGCAATCCTATTTTTCCTTAAATAAATGAGCATATTAAGCACATAAGACGATGATTTTAAAAATGGCATGAATTTAAAGAAAAGTATCTTTGAAGTCTTCGATAATCGCGATTGGGGGAGGGGTTACAAGTGTTTGGTGGAATACGAGGCTTCTTCAATACAGCTCAGTCTCCATTCTCATCTTCTCAATCTCCGTCTCTATCTCGAGCATCATCTCCATTTGCTTCACCTCATATTCTTGATCTCCCTCATTATATCCATTCACACACTCCATCCACATGTACCCTTAGGGCCTGTTTGGTTACTGGGTTGGACTGGGTTGGGTTGGGGTATCCTCCTGTGAATAGTAGTTGTTTGGAGGGTTGGGATGGTTGGAATAATAATTGTGATGTAATATGACATTGATTATATGTTATATTAACTTTTCTGATGATTATAATATGTTTTTTATGTTAATAAGCGTATTTGAACAAGGTTAAAAACCATTATACCAAAGAAATTGTAGGATCAATACAAATATTCCCAACCCAGGAATGCAGGGTTGGAGACAGGGATATGTCACGGTACCCTGAGGTACCCTGGCAACCAAACAAGCCCTTATAGGCAAGCCTCCACACGGCACCCACCGGTACCTCATGCCTACTCATCAACTTACATATAAACCTATTCCTCATTGGTAGATAGCTGGCATCATCCTCTCCTCACCTCTCACAAAGATCCAAAACCAAGGGATGAAATTGGGGCAGAGAGCTTGGGTGGACCATCATTGTCTTATCTTCAGAGGAGGAGTAGGAATTGAGAGGGAGGGGAGGGACGGACAAGGTGAGGAGCTCAACATTGTAGCACTTGTGAAGCTTTTTGATCTTGTGGTGGCATCAGACTGGGGTCTTGGGTTTGTTGGGTGATAGGAGGGAGAGGAAGGAGGCAGCGTTGAGCCAGTGGTGGGGTACGAAGGATGTCGCGGCTGAGGGAGACCCATTTGGATTTGTAGGAATCGATGAGGGCAAGGGGCTCGTCATGAGTCCAACAAGGAAGGGAGATGCGTCGAGAGGAGCTGGAGGGGTGTGGGATGGGGATGAGAACTTTAGGGGTAGGGAGGGCAATATCAAATGTTTCTCATATAAATATAAATAATATTTGAAGTAAATACTCCAGGATAGGTTAAGTATATTTATTGATCTCCCTTTCAAAAAGTTGAGGTGGAGTAGTTGGTTGGTACTTTGTAATGGATAACCACAAGTCATGAGTTCAAAACTCATCACCGTCATTATTTAAAGTTTAATTGTGGTTAAGTGTTTCAGTTTTGATTGAATTTGATTAAACTGGATTGCACATAGTCGGTTGGACTGATGGTCAACCGGTTCGGTCTGATTTCTATAACATTGGTATATATACAACAACCCATATGGAGGAACATATATAATATAGAATTATGTAATAGTATTCATCTAAACGAATAAATTGGTCCAATAACTCAACCACTCATGTTAGTTAATCTAGCACAACACATCCAAGGGTTGCCATTTCCTGATTTATCTTGATTTTTTGAAATCAAGAGCACCTCTCCTCCTCTTCCCACTACACCAGTCATCGTCCCTCATCTGTCAGCCTCCTTCCACAGCAGCAACAACCACACCTGCTCTCCACTCACAGCTCTACCGCATCTCCAGCCCCCATCTGCCCCATCCGGCACCTTTCACCCCTACCTCCAGCACCCATCCACTGCCCCTTCCAGCCCCATCTGTCACCCACTCTGTCCCCTTCTCCATCCCCCATCACCCCCTCCAGCCCTCCTCCGTCACCCCCCGTCCTCCAGCACCCTTCTGCCTCTCCAACTCCCTCTACCTCCATCCGTTGCCCACTCCTCCATCCCTCATCCATCACCACCTACAACCCTCCTCCATCGCCCCCTTTATCCCCCATCATCCATTACTCATGCGTCTCCTTCAGCCCCTCCATCGCCTCCTCTCCTCCTGCACCAGCAACTCTTCGGTGTCACCTCCTCCATCGCGCGCTCCTTGGCCTCCTCTCCTCCCGCATCAGCAACTCTTTGGTGTCGCCTCCTCCACCGTGCCCTCCTTGGCCTCCTCTCCTCCCGCACCGGCAGCTCTTCAGTGTCGCCTCCTCCACCTCGCCCTCCTTGGCCTTCTCTCCTCCCACAACAATGATAGTCCATATGCGCAAGTGTTCTTCTCCACCTCAAATTTGCTGTGAGGTGATAGAGGTCCAAGGAAGGGGGAAGGAAATGAGGAGTGGTATCAATTGCAAATAGGGTGAATTCAAAGGTTGATTATTTGATGGATTCTGTCATAGTTAAGGAGATGTGAGTGTAAATATGAAAATATGCATGCTATGTATGTAAATATGAAAGTATACAAAGTTACGGGTGTACATATATATATATATATATATATATATGACATTCTATGATATTCATCTAAATGAAATCCTATATATTGATACATTTGAAATTGTCTTAAGCATTACTAATGTGTATGCATCAATCACATAAGAAGTAATAAAGGAGGGCATGCATACTTGGTGTTTTGAATTTGTCACTAGACAAATTAGCACGTCGAACTTTCTTATAAAACATATAGAATTGTGTATTTGTAAATCTCCTAAGTATTACTAATATAATTTATTAACCAAAGAAGAAATAAATAATGGATACATGGGTGGTAATTTGAATGTGTTCTTTGAAAAATTAGAGGGCAAACGTTGTCAAACTATCCTACATGCGAAAAGGGGCAGATATATGACAACTTAGTTATTACTGATGTTATTAAATTATCCCAAAAGGGAAGGGGGCAAAGATGAAATCTATTACTCTTACTAAAGCTGAGTTTTTTCTCAGCTTGATGACACGTGTCACACCCATGCTCTGTTCCCTCCCAATCTCGGCAGTTGTAATGCCTACTCCCATTCTGTTCCTCCCCCGATCTCTCTCTATCCCCAATCCCATCGGATGTGATACCACATGGTCCCCTCCCTCTTACTCCCCATTCCATTCTCAGATGTCCCCTCTCTCTCTCTCTCCCTCAAATTACGCCACTTTATATTTTCCATCCATTCTCTCATCTCTCTCCATATGTAATAAAAATATATGATAATATAATTACTTCGTATCCATATTATTTATCACATAATTAATCTTATATAAATATTATTATTATAGAATTATCTGTGTGTATGTAACATATGTATGAGAGTGTTTAATATAATATATGTTTCAACACATATATTATATAAATATTATATTTACATATAATATTAATATAAATTATTACAACATATCTATCATATATTAATAATAATTATCTAATAAATAATTATTATAGTCAGTACATAATATTTACTTATATAATAATAGTATTAATAAAAACAAATAGTTTAATATATTAACATATATATATTAGAATACATATATCATTAATTGCATTTTTGTTAATATTAATGTAATAAGCAACCTAATTGCTTATTGACTATATTTATATATTAGCTTATATTCTCATATTAATCATATTGATCAAATATAAGGCTCATATAAGATAATATAAATTTATATTATCTTTTTATGCATGTAAGTTTTAGTATATATGATATACTTTTAATAACATTATTCATATGGAGTTTACTATATAGAATCTGTAACACACATACATATAATGATTATATTTATAATATATAATCGTTATGTATTATACATACAATCATTATATATTGTAGAGAGAGAGTGGGTAATGTATTATGATATATTGAAATATATCATAATACATTACCCACTCATTTCTATAGTTTCGTGCCACGTGAATTTCCGGTTCATATTATTATTTACTATGTAAATTTATTGGTTTATGTTATAGTGTTACAAATTTACTTCAAATAACAGTACGGAGACCATAAATGTTATTTTGGATAAATTCACTTTACTTTTTTTGATGGTTATATTTCTAATGATTTTTCGTAGCTAGACAATAGCGTAAACATTAAAAAAATATGATCCTGATGAATATTTCAATTTATAAAATTTTTTCTATGTGAGTTATTTGGTTACCATAATATTTTGGGAGTTATCATCCGAATCTTTTATATAGAGCTTTTTGTCTTTTGAGTTATTTGGTTACCATAATATTTTGGGAGTTATCATCCGAGTCTTTTATATAGAGCTTTTGTCTTTCTTTTAGCTTTTTTAGTATAGTGGGTAAGGTTTATTGCAAATGTTTATATGACTGTGTTTATACATGTGTGTGGATCAACTTATGATTTATGTTTTATAATATCATCGTTAATTAAATTTACCATTTCTGTTCGGGCTCACTTGATAAATCTATCATGTACATTCAAAATAAATGTGCCATAATTTTTTGTTCATTTTACTTGAAAATTTCATCTCATAAATTTGCCAATTCATGTTTTAGTTTTACACATTTGTTTCAAATAACAATAGGAGGTACTTTTCATACTTACGCAAACATTTCTTTTAATTATGTATATAAAGATATTATTTGCTATTTAGGTTAATCTTTTCTCCCTAAAATATATACAAGTTATATATTTTATATTTTTTAAGTACAATTATACAATTAAGTTCTATGTACAATCTTATAATTTAACCTCTTAATTTCATACTTTACCCTAAAAAGTACTCATTGTATTTGAATGATTTTTTATTTTTAGATATTATTTCAAAATAAAAAAATCAAGTTTAATATAAAAATGTAATTTTTTAAATAATATTACATGAAGTACAATCTTTTCAAAAGATAGATAAATTGTACGCGATGTTCCTCTATAATTTGACAATTAAGTTCTAAGTACATTCTTAATTTAACCTCTTAAATTCATGCTTTTTATGTTTTTCAAATAATATTACATAAATTACAATCTTTGTACGTAGTTTGTTCCTTTATAATTTGTCAATTAAGTTCTAAGGACATTCTTATAATTTAACATCTTAATTTATACTTTACCCTGAAAAACTACTCACGCCGCGAAGCGCGGGCAGACACCCTAGTATGTGCTAATAGAAGGATACACAAGATATTTTAATATGCTTTTCACTAAGGACATGAGCTCACTGCTCCACAATTCCATTACATATCCTACCAACCTCCATTTTTAAAAACTATGGATATATATATAGGGCATATCCAGAGAGCACTGTGCCCATTTGAGGTTTTTTGAGCACCAAACGTGGGCTTGCCACGTGTATGTGATGGTTCTATTTGGAAGGGGACGGTTTTGGTAATAGCAATGTACTTTGCATTATTAACATAATAGGAATTCGAGTTAAATCATTTCCATAAAAATAGGTGGTCGGTTTTAGTAAGATAAAAAAATACACATTTTAATTATTGCCAGCATTCGATCTATTTATGGAATGATCATTCCACGTATAGATATGTAAACTTCTGAATTACTGATTATAGTTATTGATTACGTCAGTTACTAATGTCCATACAATAATTACCGATTACAAATATGCATATTACTGAACGTATTATGAATGTTACTGAAGTTATAACGTTCATATAGCAAGTACTAATTACAAATGTCCATACTGAATGTTACTGAACTCTTTGTAATTGTTACTGAACTCCCAATGCATATGAATGTTACTTGGCTAATTACAAATGTCCATAATGAATGTTACTGAACGCATTATGAATGTTACTGAACTCATTGTAATTGTTACTGAAGTTATATTTACTAATATCCATACATCAATTACTGGTTATGTAATTACTAGTGTCCATACAATATTTACTGATTACAATGTCCATATTACTGAACCCATTCTGATTGTTACTGAATATATTATTTTATTATTACTGATCTCATAATAGCCATTACTTGAGAATTGTATATACATTACTGAACATACAACAAAAATTACTTGAGACTGTATATATATTACTTGAGTACTGTCTCTAAATTACTAAATTGTATTCAAATTAATAACACATATGGAAATTACTGACCATTTGTTATGGTTTTACTGACTTCACAACAAGCACTTACTTGACCATTGTATTCATATTACTGAAATATGTATCATATAAACATGTGCTATAAGATATAGATATATACATTACTGAACAAACAACAAAAATTTACTTGAGATTGTATATATATTACTTGAGTACTATCTCTAAATTACCAAATTCTATTCAAATTAATAACACATATGGAAATTACTGACCATTTGTTATGGTTTTACTGACTTCACAAGAAACACTTACTTGACCAGTGTATACATATTACTGAAACATGTACCATATAATAAAATGAATGTAAATTACTAACCATTGTTTGGATATTACCAATCTCGCAACAACTATTTACTTGACTATTGTATATATGTTACTGATTCCATTTGAATATGTTACGCACAATATATAAGATGTTACTTATTGTTCTTACAAATAGGACAATGATCTATAAGTTACTTACGTAATTTAACAAGTTACTTGTTATACACATCATGTTAATGATATTAATACAAAATTTACTTATATTAAAACAAAGACTGTCTGATTATATCTAATGATATCATTTTCAAAAGATGGAACAACAGAATCTCATGTTCTGTGGATGTAAACTTCTAAGCAATCATATTGCTTTCATGATCTAAATATAATTGATAGTCATCCATCATCGTTCCTTCTCATATGATGTTCTCACGATCGAAATCCAACCAAGAATCATCATTCGTCATTGCTTCTGAGATTTCATGATCCAAATCCAATGACAAATCGAGCATCGCGTTTGAATCTGAAATCAAAAATATAAAAACAAATGATTAAACTGAGATCATAATATGAACCAACAATGAAAACTCACGAGCAAAAATAAGAGGAAACATAAATTTTGCAACGAATGATTGATTAAAAAAAGTTCTACAAAAATACCTTCGAAGAACGAAGCTCCTGCAATTTCAGAAGCTTGGTCGTCGCGCGAGATCAACAAGAATATGTTCGAAATGACCATATCAAACACAAAAGATCAGCGGACGCTAATTTTAGAAAGTCTGAAAATACCATTTTTAAATAGACACCAAATATTGTGACTTGTGACGTGATCCCAAAATTTAGGGATTGATATTGGGAATCCAACGGCCGTGACGATGGGCTCATTTCATTCAAATGGGCACAGTGCTCTCTGGATAAATTCCGTATATATATATATATATATATTTGCAAGCACGAATATGGTAGGAATACGAGTTTTCATTTTTTTCACAAATAGTGCTATAAATGCCAATATGGTTATCCATAATATTTGAATCATGGCTTTTAGTATCCATATCTAAGGATATGGTTTGCAATTTTCAATATCCACAGAAACATCCGCTCTAGATATACATATTCATATCTGTTCCTTTGCATCCCTAAATATTACCCACTCCGTTGATGATTTGTGTTTTGATATTCATATTGATCGGTGACATTGATAACCTAAACTTATAAATTACTATTGCCCTCAACTAATGCAAAAAGACATGTTACAATAGCACACACACAAAACCAGTTAGAAGTGAAAATGAAAATGAATATATTCATATTCGATCTATTATTGTATTCATTTTATATACATTTTAACATTTGTATTCGTTTTAAAGTAGATGCATATATGGATACCACTTTGACATTCACTAATATTCGCATTCATATTTGTATATTCATTTTAGTACATAAATATAGTCATAGATTTATTTTGAAACATGTGTGACAATATTTTATGATTGTATTCACCCTTGTTGATATAATTGTTTATGAAATGAATATATTTGGTATATCTATTTTATATGTAAGCCATCCTAAACATGTATATTTGAGTTAATATATTAAATATTTCTGTTATTATTTGTATCGTTTTATATTCATATATTAACACATATTTCATATTTGTCAATATTTGTATCCGCATTCGTATTCATATTTTAAATTGGGTAAGGATATGATTATACCTATATTCATATCTGCATTCAACTGTTTTCATCCCAACCCAATCCCTGCTTTTCCCATGTATTCTCATGCCTTCCACACGGTAATATAGAGCAAATTTGTAGAGAGTTAACCGAGAAAGTGAAAATGATAGAAACAAGTATTTGTATTATTTCTAATCTAAATCTATAATTTTACAAGGAAGATTGAATAAACAATCGGTAATTAACCAATTATGAGGGTCAAAGACGTAATTTTTTGAAATCCGTAGTTAACTAATTATGAGGGTCAAAGTATAGACCTAATTTTTTGAAATCCATAATTAACTCAATGTAATTTTACAAGGATATCCTTCTCGAATTCGATGATCAGACACTTCAGGAGGAGATTTTAAATTATAGAGACTTCGGGCAGATATTCGTACGCCAAGGAGTGATGAGCATCCCTTCAGTGGATGGTCTCTCCTATTGGTGTGGATACCCATCATGGGAGCTGAGCAGTTTTCCATGTCCGAAGGATTAGGGCGACGATGTTTATAAGTTTTTTGGTGGGAGGCATCTGATGAACAAGAGGGCAAAACTTGGCTATATTGCCCGGAAGTGAGCAGGAGAAAGTCGAGGTGCTCAGAGTGCGGAAATGGGTCGTTCTAAATTTATGGGAAAAAACTTTAAGTGCATCATGGAAGTGTGAAGACCACATCATATGCGATCATTAACGACTAGTCATACTAGTTTCTCAGGGCAATGGAATTAAAATTTTTTAAAGCGATGAAACCACATGATACAAGAACACTTCTCGAATTATTTCATCTAAACCATATAGAAGATATAGGAATACCTCTTGAAGCATGGTTGCGATCGAAGTCTCTAAAGCAAGGGACCACCAATCTCAAGTCCTACCCTACGGAGGAGACGCTTGTGGGCGCATTGATGAGATGCATCCTTCTCCAATCCAAGATGTAGATCCAAGCAATGGATCTTCTGGTTTCGACACACGAAATCCGATGTCTTCTTCACATGCACAAGGAACTGAGGAAGACGAAGATCCATGGGCGATCGAAGTGGCAACATGACGATGCAATGACGCCGACGATTCCTTCGATGTTAATAAGTGGATGACCAATCTTGAAGAGAGAGAGGAGGGCCATGTATGGTGAGAATGAGAGAGTGAGAGACTTGCAATTATATTGTGTAAAAGAAGATCTAGGGTTGTCTCTTTTTTTATAATATTTTGGTATCCATGGATCACAATCCATGTACACCACAAAATCAAAGGTTGAGATTAATTTATGTTTCTTTCAATTGTCATGATTTTGTTGCAAAATTTACAACAACAAGTAATTTAATTTAATCTAATATATATTGAATAATCATCAATATAAATTAATTCAATCAAATCAATATACCAAGAAGGATCAGGAAAGAGGCAAACCTCCTTCCAATTGGGGAAGGGGGGATGGTCACCTTGAGTACTAATTCAAGGGTGGCAGTCCACCCTCCTAAATTGGAAGGGTTCTCCTTCTTCCTATTATATGAGATTACATATCTCATACAATCCTTCATTATGTGCAGCAGCTTTTATTGCATAATATTTCACAAAGATAATTCTAAATTATTTTGTGACAATTTCAATCATGTCTTTGGAAATTGTGAATCATATTCATACACCTAAAATAAAATATAAATTGTATTTTCAATTAATTATCTAATGTGAATCTAATTCACATCAAGATATAATTTATAAATACTATTTACAAATAGCTCTCTAGTATATTATAAATTATATTTATAATATATATGATTAATATGGATAGTACTGTCCACATTATTCATATCCATGGTAATTAAATCATATTTAATTATCTTGAATCATCATTCTCATGCATCTAAATAATATGAATCATATTCATATTATTAATGATAATTAAATCACATTTAATTATCAATTTCTCAATGCTCAGATATATAATAGAGTTATTATTGAACTCTTTCAAGATAATGAGCTTTCTCTACAGCTACTTGGAGATAAGGACAAGATGATTTTGTACGTTCCACGTATAGTGACTTGGATGTTGAGATCATATCTCAAATCCATATCTCAGGGATCTCTCAAAGATGCTAATCTTCTCATTGCATCTGAATCATATTCAGATCAATGTCCAACACTTAGACCAAGATCAGATTACTGCTCTATTGAGAGGAGTCACTAAAATCTAGACATGTTTCATCACTCCCTCGGAATGGAAGCATCATGGTTATGCAATCTTTTATAATCACATCACCCTCGACTATTCATAATACCCATACATCCTGCATATTGGAAGACCTAGAATAAAACCGAAGATTTATATCAATTTTAGATTGTCTTCTTCAGGGTTTTATCATTAAGTTTCTCATTATGTCATTGGGAGTTAGTATTGATCATATGCCTTCCAAAACGCATATATCATGCCTACAAATTCTTGTCCTACTCCAAAGCAAGACGACCATGCATGGAATTTGACTAGTCCCAATACCTCATGAGTAAGCTCAGGTCTCCTCGGTTCAAAAGTGAACATGTATGATGCCTTTGAGATATCGTATTACTCATATGCACACCAACTGTCGGTGTATAGACCTTGATTAGATCATCAACCTAATGGTCTGCTAAATGTACATTCTCAAACATATAGCAATACATCTGTCTTTGGTCAGAGAATGCACGTCCGTATCATGACAGTATACGACATAGGTTTTGGTTATCTTGATCTCCTTAAGTCAACTCTTTCACTTAACTTATTTGACACCTCTGAATCTCTATTTCTATGCAGATGACCTGCATCAAGAGGTCGGTCAGAAATCGGCCTTTAGAGAAGGATTGTCATCTCCTTCTCGGGCTAGAGATCATATCTTAACAATCATTTGACGGTGCTTGATGAATCCTCAATCTACCTCTTTAGTTATCATCCTAACACCAGCCTCTATGATTCAACCATTGAATCAACAACTGTATGATCATTAGGATGGATATGGTACATAACTCTAATTGTACTAAGGGATCTTATAGTGAATTCATTCATTTAATCTAAGAGAGTGAAATAAATTATTAATATCAAAGATTACAATAACATTTATTGCATAAATGGTTCGCTTCGAGCTCACATGGCTAACACGTTCTTTATGACGTATATACGAGACCTTTCCCAAGAGCCTTGGATTCCTCACCAACTGCCTTTCCATACCCTTGATATTTGAAATGACATTTAGTCTGCTTGAGGTTTGGGGGATGATTTTTTGGGGTGTTGGTTGAGATTTTGTATGAATTTTCAGATCTACAAGTATTTGGTTTAAAGAAATAGTCGAAAGGCATTTGCTTGGATTTTGGGTGCCAATCTCTTATTTTCAAAGCCCTTCTCGTGTTTTTAGTGATGGGGCCTCTTGCCCGAGAGGGGGGGGGGGGTAAGAGATAGTCACTATGAGATCGCTGTAGGCCTATCGACCCCCGTGAATTTCTGATGCTTGATAGCCATTTTGATCGGAAAGAGTGATGAAGATCAGGCAAAGGATGTCCCAATAAAGAAGGGAAACTAACAGAAGCACAAGGGAACGTACCTGCCTAGCCGTGCTAAGCTATTAGAGATCAAGGAGACTGTACCTGACATCGTGCAAGGAGAAAGATGACCTTAGCATGGTGCATTTGCTCCAGAGGAATGCTCCTTCTCTGTGAGCATGATCATTACATGGCAACTCATAAAAGGTTGGCAATAAAGCATGGAGAGCACAAGTATTGGTGTTTGAATACCTAAATTTAAAATTCTATATCATTTGCCATGTACTTGGGCACAAGATGTCAACACTCACTCTTGTGCGGCTTTCCTTTTAGAGATTAACCAAGACTTAATCGGTTACCTAAAATTTACTCCTAGTTTGTGATCTAGTTAAATAAAAATTGCTCTCCAATTCTAGAATTGGAATTATTAGAATGGTTCTATTGTGATACTCTTAAATAATAATACATTATATCACATTACCATTCCAATCCACCCTTCTTTGCAAACACATATTATTGATAAAAGGATTACACATCTCTTGCTAACCATTGAGATAGAGGATTACACACAGGGGCGGAACCAGGAATTTTATTCAGGGGGGGCGAGTATATATCTATCATGTATAAGTAAAAAATGAAAAAAAATATTTTCAAATCATAGTTTTTAAGTAGAGTTAACAATTTCAATGTGATTTCTAAAATTTGATAAACTTACCATTTAAATGTTATTTGAATATTTCAATAAGATATAAAGTATTTTTTCCAATGGTGATTTTTAATAACTTTAGTTAAAAGTTTTCATATTTAAAAGGAAAATACAAAATTTATTTCATTTACAAAGAGAATTAAAAATAATGGGAGAGATAAATGAGTCCCAATATCATTAAATAACACATTATACTTATAATGTTAATATATTTAAAATGAGAAGAAATATTGTTTAACAAAGAGAGAATGGAATTAATGTGTTAAACAAAAGAAAGAATGGAAAGAGGTAAATTGAGTATAGCTATTTTTTAACAAAAGTAGCAAGCATGGGATTCAAACCTAAGTTCACTAAATGGAGGGAACAACACTTTACCAACAAGATAATGAGCATTTAATGATAATATTAGACATTAGTTTAACTATATTTAAATTTTAAGCAGGGGCCATATCAAAATTTAACAATATTATAAAGTGAAATGTAATAATTAAGGAGGGGCCATCGCCCCCCCCAAACTATATGCTAGTTCCGCCCCTGATTACACACCTAATACAAATATACATGCTACAATATCGTTATCCGTATTAAAATATGAACAGTGACATGGAAATGAATATATTTTGGTTATTAAAAATTGAAAACCAAATCTTAAAAATTAGAAATTGATTCGGATATTAAAATAGATAATATTAAGAGTAATTCGGATAATGATATTTAACAAAAAAAGTTAATAAAAAAATACGGATTAACCTTCATTTTGAACTATCCTACGGATAGTAAATGTCAGTTGATGCTTACGTTCAGAAGATTTTTTTTAAAGTTGCTACTAAAAGTCGTTTAAACCAAAGTTTCATAAAAAAGTACAAAGAATAATATAGCCTACACTCATGTGCAGTAAATTTCCTACACTATCTTTTCCCTCATTTTTTTTATTCTTTTGAAATGTATCCTAGGGGATTTACTTAGAATATTGAGTGGAATATGTTTTTCAAATTTCGTGTAAAACATGCATCCTAACGCATCCATCAGAATGGATGGTTTTAGCAAATCCGAGACCATTAAAATTTGACTATCTTGATGGATAAGTTAGAAGTCTCAAAATAAGTTGAAATTTAAATGACACGGCGGTCATATATTGTTATCAAAATCCCCTGAGGATTCATTAAAAAAAATTAAAAAATAGAGGGAAGAAGGGGCAGGTGTAGGAAAGTTAACTACACATGGATGTAGACTCACTTTTCAATATAGCAATACTATAATTTTTTGTTTATTTGACCATTACTCCAGAATGCAATATATTACGTGTAACGATGTAGGCAGCTAAAGTTAAAAGTATTTAACATATATAGATATATGTTAATATATCGACTAATGTATTTAACAATATATACATATAGATTCAGTAACATGAATATCCATATCCACCAAAGATATATGTAATCATATCCTTATCTGCTAGAAAAATATGTAACCATATCTACATCCTCAAAAAATAAAAATGGTATCAATATCCAAATTTGTGGATGAAAAAAAATAAAAATATATATCCAATCATCGAAATAAAAAATAAATTTTCATATCTGTTTAAAAATGAACATTATGGCTGTCTGATAAGGATATATTATCTGTCTCATGTTGCATACCTAAGATTCAAAAATGTATGCAAATGAATCATGTGTGTATTACATTGTGAAAATCAAGTTTCAGCTACTTTTGGCTGTAGCAAAGGAAATGCTTATTTTATGTTGATATGTCTTGAATCCTAGGAAGCGGAGCAGGGATCTGCTGCAATCGGGATTGAACCCGAGCCGTTCGATCGAGATCGAGCGGTTCACACGAAATCAAGGGTTTTGTGGGTCCCTACCGTGCGAGCCGCTCGATCTCGATTGAGCGGCTCGGGTTCAATCCCGGGTTGCAGCAGATCCCTGCTGCACTGCAGAGGATCCGCTCCTTGAATCCTAACCATCAGTTTTGCTGGATTTAGTTGGAGAACCATCGTTTGCACCCTCTCATACTACCATACCCCGGTGACGGTCTCATTAGAATGTTGGAATCCATTTCTGTTTGGCTATTTGTATCCGTTTGTATCAGGATTCCATCTGTACCGATAGTATATAAATTCCCTAACGTTAGAAACTTAGAGCACTTAGTATCCTATGTATTTTTCTTTCTACATATCGTGAGAAATGATCGCCTTCTTCCAAAGAGTCAGTTACGTGTTAATCACGTAAATCCGTGTGTTTGCATCTTTCTTGATTGATAGTAGGTGTATGTGATTGCCTTCTCGCGATACTTTGTATTTCCTCCTCCCTTTCTCTTTTGTGTTCTACCGAATGAAATGCAAGCTCAAAGGATCCTGCTAAAGGGAAAATATCTTACTTCTGTCGTTTGCATTTTACCCAAAAAAACAAGGGATTTTATCACTTGTGCCCCTCCGAGATATCGCAATATCAGTTATACCCCTATCTTTTTGGTAATATCAGTTGTGCCCCTCACTTCTTGTTATTTTTTCACTTGTGCCCCTCGGGCTAGTTACCGTCCATCCACAGTGCAAACGGACGTTAACTGTGAGGACATAGGCGGAATTAAATTTAAAAAAAAGTTATGAGGTCATTTTACACCCACCTCATCTTCTTCCTCCTCCTCCTCCTCCTCCCCATCCTCTTCTTCCTCCTCCTCCACCTCTTCCTCCTCCCTCTCTGCCCCCGCCCCCCCTCCGCCTCCTCCCAGCCCCGCGCCGCCTCCTCCCAGCCCCGCCCCCTCCCAGCCCGCCGCCCCCTCCCAGCCCGCCGCCCGCCCCCTCCCAGCCCTGCCCCCGCAGCTGCCCCTGCCCCCGCCTCCTCCCAGCCCCGCGCCGCCTCCTCTCAGCCCCGCCCCCTCCCAGCCCGCCGCCCGCCCCCTCCCAGCCCCGCCCCCGCCGCTGCCCCTGCCCCCGCCTCCTCCCAGCCCCGCGCCGCCTCCTCCCAGCCCCGCCCCCTCCCAGCCCCGCCCCCGCCGCTGCCCCTGCCCCCGCCTCCTCCCAGCCCCGCGCCGCCTCCTCCCAGCCCCGCCCCCTCCCAGCCCGCCGCCCCCTTCCAGCCTGCCGCCCGCCCCCTCCCAGCCCGCCGCCCCCTTCCAGCCTGCCGCGCCGCCCCCTCCGCCTCACCGCCGTCGCTGCGCATTGTGCAACTGGGCTTTAATGGTTTCACTGAGCTGTCAACACCAACAGAGGAGAGCAGCAGCGTTCTTCAGATTCTGGACCTCAAGAGCAATGCTATTGCTGGTGGGTTCCCGTCGTGGGTGGGGAACGTCACTAGTTTGATAAGCTTGGATCTTTCTGGGAATGGTATTGAGGGGCCGCTGCCTCCCGAGATAGGAAAGTTGGTTGCTTTGCAGGAGCTCCGACTTGGGCGGAATTCGCTTAACGGATCTGTTCCCCTGGAGATTGCGCATTGCGCTTCCTTGCATGTGCTTGATCTCGAGGACAACCAGTTTTCCGGCGAGATACCGGAGGCAATTGACGGGTTCAGAGGCTTGAATGAACTCTGGCTTGGGGGATCCGGCAGTATACCGGTGATCATCAGCAAGCTTAGCGGACTCGGCACATTGTCATTGAGGCAGAACAACTTGTCAGGAGTTCTGCCGGCGGAGGTTCTGGCGATTAGTAAGAGAGAGAAATATGAATAGAAGGAAGAAGAGCAAATGGAGGAGGAAGAAGATGAAGAAGGGTATGGACCATAATACCCTTCTTAACCACACCATGGTTTGAATAAACCATGGTTATTTTAATTTTTTGACGGTCAATCTGACGGAAGGGCACAACTATTGACGGAGCAAGAAGTTAGGGGCACAACTGATATTACCAAAAAGATAGGGGTATAACTGATATTGCGATATCTCGGAGGGGCACAAGTGATAAAATCCCAAAAAACAATTTGTCTTTGAGTATCCGCCCTCGCAACTATTGGTGGTTGTTTCCTTACGTGGAAGAGAACCCGAACCGCTCACCCATGCTGCAACGCAAATTATCCATTGGATGAGGATCGAATGACCCTCATAGAAGGCTGGAAGGCTGGGGATGGTCGGCACACATCCCGAAGTCGTTCATTTCTCATCAGAAGGCTGGGGATGGTCGGCACACATCCCGAAGTCGTTCATTTCTCATCAACAGATCTTCGGATCCTCATCTAATGGATCCTCTACATTACAACAAGTGCTGTTAACAGTTGAGGATCCTCTCTGCACCACATGCCGCTCGATGTGATTGAGCGACTCTCTACTGTTACAACACTTCTGCTGTGATCGAGCGACTCTCCAGAGAGGATTGTGCCAAAAAAAATAGCCCATCGTTACTTGATTTTCAATCTCTCTCCTTTTCTTTTTTTCCGCTGAAGAAGAATAATAAAAAAAATGGAATGAATGCATGCATGCAGCTGGGGATGGCGAGCGCACTGGAGACCCTGTGCGGGCAGTCCTACGGGGCCGGCCAGAAGCACATGCTGGGAATCTATCTGCAACGCTCCTGGATCATAGTCTTATTCACCGCCACCCTTCTCCTACCCGTGTACCTCTTCTCCACACCCATCCTCCGCCTCCTCGGCCAGGATGAGGCTGTCGCAACGTTGGCCGGCACCGTCGCCCTCTGGTCCATCCCCATCCTCTACTCCTACGGCTTCTCCTTCACCCTCCAGATGTACCTCCAAAGCCAGAGCAAGAACAGGGTCATCACCTACTGGGCCATCCTCACCGTCTGCGTCCACGCCGCTTTCTCCTGGCTCCTAGCCATCAAGCTCAAGCTCGGCCTCCACGGCGTCATGGCATCCAGTGTACTGGCCATGTGGATCCCAGTTATAGGCCAGCTGCTCTTCGTCTTCTGCGGCGGCTGCCCCGATACCTGGACCGGGTTTTCCTCCCTTGCCTTCAGGGATCTCCTTCCAATCACGCGCCTCTCCACCTCCTCAGGCATCATGATATGGTATGCGCAGACAACACGCCCCCTTCGCTTATTTAGTTAAGTGGATGAAAACCCTCATGATGTTTGATGTCTGAGTTTATGGCCCGTCTGTTTTGTTGATCAGCTTGGAGCTGTGGTACAACACTTTCTTGGTCCTCCTCACCGGACATATGCAGAATGCGGAGATCGCCATCTCCGCGCTGGCTATCTGGTATGGCTTTAACGAGCTACCTCGCCACAGTCTCGTGCATTACAATTATCATTCTCCCGTGGACTCATTTTGGTTGATCCCGTCTCTTTTTCTCCGTGTAGCATCAACATCAACGGGTGGGAAATGATGATATCCCTCGGATTCATGGCCGCAATCGGGTAATCTTCGTTTGATCCTTCACTTCTATCTCACATCAGGCATTTTCACCTGAAACTGGTTCATATTATTTTTCAGAGAACCACTGAAACTGGTTGATATTAAATTCTTATATCATCCCCATTTTGTTGACTATGCAGTGTAAGGGTGGCAAATGAGCTCGGAGCGGGGAGCGCGAAACGTACGCAATTCGCCATCTATGTGGTGGTGGCGACTTCAACGTCTATCGGAGCAGTCCTCTTTGTTTCATTCCTTCTACTTCGCGGCAAGATTGCATATGTCTTCACGGATTCACAAGAAGTGGTAACTGCCGTTGCAGATCTATCCTCGCTGCTGGCTTTCTCCATATTGCTCAACAGTGTACAACCAGTCCTCTCTGGTAAGCACCTGGTCTCAACACGATTTAAGCTATGGGAGTAGTGTAAGGAAAGCTAGTTAATTGATGAACTACTTCATATATAAAATATCTGGACATGCATCCTTTCCTGATAATTAAACAACTGGTTCTATGTGCATTAAGTTACAAAGTGAAAATTGGCATCAAATATACTTCGCAAAATTGACATCAAATAATCGAAAGTGAGGCTAATGGATTGTTGCTACGTGCACTTTTCTGCTCGTGCTTGGGCAGGCGTTGCAATCGGTGCAGGATGGCAAAAGGTAGTCGCTTATGTGAACATAGGTTCCTATTACATTGTAGGGATCCCGCTTGGCGTGGTACTTGGTTATGTCTTTGGCCTTGGAGTTAAGGTAAGAAAGAAATCATTTGACTTGAGGAGTGTTCTTCGCATTAAAGAGAGTAAGTAATTTCTCGAACGATTAACTATGCAGGGGGTTTGGATGGGAATGATATTTGGCGTAACAGTTCAGACCGTTGCCTTGGTTATCTTTACCAGCAGAACAAACTGGGATGAACAGGTAATTCTTAACCTCCTCCTCTGTTTTTTTTAATGTTTCGATAAAACTGAGTCGACATTTTGCATTGATGCTTGTAGGTGATGTTATCAAAAACACGAGTAAGCAGGTGGGCATTACCGCAGACCCGCGAGACAGATAACATCAGTGGATCAGTTTAGATGTTGAATAACGTAAATCGTTCCTCCACCTTAGTATGAATCATCAGGATCACTATAAAGAAGAGGATCGTTGGAGACGATGGCGATGGATCGAACCTTACAACTTTATTTCTGAAATTTGCAGGAAATTGAATAACTGCTTAGGGAAGGTTCCTCTTCGAAGGAGTTTTTCTTTCTCTTAACCGTACTTTGTAGTTCTTTTTGGCAATGATGAATTCTCGAGAGCCTTCGGTTCCTAAGAAGAGAAAGGCCATGAATTCGTAAAGCTGTGGCAGCCTATCTACTTGGCATTAGTTCTGCTCTTCTCATGATAGCTATGTTACCCAAACAGTAGATTGCAATTCAACAAGTCTAGTTTTAGTATTCACGGTGATTTTTATAGCTTCAGTAATGCCATGTAAATGCCGGATTCTGCTATAGGTCAACTAAAAAAGGCTTTCCACGAGTAGATCATTCACCCATCTTGCATTGCTTTGAGTGGTTTCCTCCAGTTTTATATGGTTAATCAGATTTCTATGAATGCCATGTTTGTATTTTCCCCCCCTATGTTTCATCATGTCGGGCTTATTGCAAGTTGAGCATATGCAAGATTAGTATCGCTCGAGTAGCTAATTGCATACTTGTGTGAAATGATGTACTGAACATCTTAACGTACCTCATGGAAAGAAGAACTCTGTGTGACATTGATCACTAACAAGATTGGCTTGTTCAAGGGAGGAGAGGATCCATAAAGATGTGTTGTGAACACAAGAAGCCTGGCAGACTCTATGGCACACTTTATAAATGAACAAGGAGCATTAGATGGAGATTAGAGGGCATTAGAAAAAAAACGAAGTTGTGATTAGGGGGCAAAATAGGGAGGATTTATGTGTGTAATGAGGAGCGATTTAGTTCATTGGATCCTTAGCTTGAACCCATTGGGTTTACTGATTTGGGTTTAACCTAACTTCTATTAGCTTGATCATACCAATGGGTTGGGGTAGGTGTTAGGGCTAAGGTTCTACGTTTTAAGGTCTACGGTATGTGGTTTTTAGGGTATGGTTTTCTAATCTTAGTTTGAAGATGGGTGGAAGTATTTTAACCTTGCATTTTATGAATTAGTGTTGGCTTTAGATTTAGGTGGATGTTTCGGTTGAGTGATGGCTTTTTAACCTTAGACTAGATTGAGTCAGAAGTTCTAAGTTTTTGTATCAAGTCCAAGTTTAGGATTAGTTTTGAGAATTTCCAAGGGATATGTTGGAGTTAAGCATCTCCTAGTAGCCTTATTCACTTGTAAACTCAAATATATGAATTTGAGAAGAGTGTTCACACATTAAGGGGAAAATGTGGCTAAATGCATGAGAATTGAAGCCATTTTTCACTCAATTGAGGTATCATATCGACCAACCTCGGAATGTGCACATTAAAACATGCATTTTAACACTAATTCTTTTGTTATCGAAATCTACAAATCATGTGAAATAATAGTTTTATATTTAAAACCATACTCGAACAATTTATAATGAGGTATAGGATGGGTATAGGTTGAGCCCATAGAAAAGCTATGGTTTCTAACTGAATAAAATTACAAAAAAATAGATGGTGAAATATTTCGAGAAATATTTTATGAACTTTTTATAGAATAACTTTTTTAGAAGGAAATGAAATTACATAAAAGCCCTAAACTATGCCCCCAATTTCAAATGTCATACTTGAGCTTTAAAAAGTAATATTGTGGTTCTCGTTCTTTAATTTTTATCGCAAATCGATTTTGAACTACTATGATTTATTGTTAGAAGGATAAATGAATAACTAAATGAAAGTAATCAAAATCATATTGGAACAAATCTTAAAGATCACGCACCGCACTATTATTTTTTAAAGGTCACATATAACATTGAAATTAGGTGTATAATTGATGAAAGAATATTTCATGCAACTAAGAGAAAAATTGAGCAAGAATTTGTAGCAAACACATACACTCACATATTTATTTGGCATTCTTAAAAATCATGTGACTATGCATAATAAGCATAAATTAGCATTTTAAAACCACTAAAAATATCAAAAATACAAAAAGACCAAAAATAAAGATAAAGAGAGAGAGAGAACTAGAGTATACTTGTATGATATACAATGAAAAAGCTTTTAATTTATGTGTAAAAATAATCATGTACAATTAACTCCTTTTTATTTAGTAAATACAATATGTCTATTAACTAGTTAGAAAAACAAAAAATTATGAAAATCAGAGAAAATGAGAAAAAGAGAAGACTTATCATGTACATATGTGCTTATATATATTATTTTTAATATTAAATCAAACATTAAAAGTCCAAAAAGCAAGAATTTTATCTCTTGTGCCCTCTGATATATTGTAATCTCAGTTATACCACTCCGTTGTTTGGAATATTAGTTGTGCCCTGACTTCTTATCGTTCGACCATTTGTGTCCTTCCGTTAGTTTAGCCGTCAATGAGTTGAACTTAATCATGATTTTTCCAAACTATGGTACAAGTAAGAGGGGCAAAAATGTCCCAACACTCCCCACCAATCCTCCACCTCTGACCCGTTCCTCCTCTGTCCTACACCATCCATTCTCCTCCTTTGTTGTCCTCGTCATTGCACAAAACTTCATCGACTTCAGCTGCAGACGGATGCTGATGAGGAGGTTGATGCTTTGATAACATGGTTCTCTCCTCCTCGTTCACCTGCAAATGTTTTAGAGGAGGTGCGACAACATCCTTTCGGCTATTTCAGATCCAAGGCATGTCGAGAGAGCTTCGAAGATTTGTCGTCATATGTAGTGACACCTGCAAAGAGAGGGAGATCATAGCTCGTGACGACATCATACTGATTGAAAAACACGTCACCCAGCCTCTTCTTTATTCCTGCAAAAAGAGACAGAAACAATTTTACGGTCGTTGTATCGACCGAGTGGGTTTTCTCAGAAAATATTAAGGATTAGTTAATCTTATTTTTTATTTATATTATTGTTATTTTCTATTTAAGAGTTTTTAATATTTTTATGGGATTTGGTTTATTTTTAAGGTAAACATTTACATGAAAGTTGAAAACTGTGACGTATTTTGAATTTTTAATATATCAAACAGTACCATAAGATTTTTATTTTATTTTTATTGAAAAGTAGATGAAATTCCCATTAAAACGGTATGTTGTGCGTTTTTAGGGGTTTTTTGTTTAGTTAGTTATTATTTTTAAAAGTTTTTATGTATTTTTTTATTGATTTTAAATATTTAATTTTTATTTTATTTTTGGTTTATTATGTAAAATATGGTAAAATATGCTATAGAAAATTTTTATGTGATTTTTGAAAACATTTTTATGTTTTTTATGTAATTTTAAAGTTCGTTATTGTTTTTTTGGTCTTTTGATGAATTATTAGAAATTAAAAAAATATTTTTATTATTTATTTTTTTAGTATTTAATATAGGGTATTTATATGTATTTTTAAGGTATTTTTGCAATTTGTATTTTATTGATTAGGTATTATATCCATATATGTAATATATACAGATACAAGGGTATAGCTGTAATTTCTGGAAAGTATAGGGGCACGGGTGTAAATCTCAGAAACTAAGGGGTTTCTGCACAAATAAACCTGAGATAAGCACGTGCCTAATACATGTTATGCTTCAGCCAGAGGACCTGTTCGTAGTTATGGAATCACGGAGGGTGTATGCTGCAAATCGTCAAAAAAATTCATGTAGTGAAAAGCGGTGGGGCGGCAATGAATCTAAATCGTCGATTCACGGATCAGATCGAATGGTCAATGCTTGATCTGGAGCACAGTTCATGTTCTCCCCCAATTTCTATTTGCAGGGTACGACGTTTTGATTTGCGATCTGGCTGTGATTGGCCTCCGGTTCTTTGATGATACAAATAGTACTCCGATGTTCTTCCTTAGTTCTCTTCAAAGCTCCAACCGGTTCTCACGAAGTCGCAAATGATGTTCTGCAACGTTCTGTTTAGTAATTTCTCTCTCTTCAAACGGATGCACTTCGATTGTGTAGAAGCTGTCAAATTCAACATATGTTCGTTTCTCCTTGCCTTGTCATCAATGGTGAAGGTTGTAGCTTTAAAGTACGAGATCCCGTTGGCATGCCCTTTTTTAGGTGTTTCCTCCACTATTCAAATGTGTATTCATCTATGGATGCTCAGATGCAATTGTGATGAGTGCTACAGATCAAAGCAACTTGCTCCATGTACCTTTGTCTTCAAGCACTCAGATGTTGAGGGTCTCAATTGCAGATGGTGTTTGTTTCCTGATGAATCCAAGATTCATCATCTTTATTCTTTTATTTTAGCCTCATTTCCTTAGTCAAGTACCTGTAAATACCACTAATTCCATCAAATTACCATTTTGCATGCATTTGCTAAAATTGCATTTTTAACACTTTTTGTACATAAATAAAAGAATAAAGAAGAAAAGAAAAAGAAAAGGATGTATTTGTGCAATAAATACAGACCGACCCAAACTCCGAGAGAAGGTCAAGACTTGACCTGATCGACCCAGGAATAAAGTAGGGGGAGATAGGGTCTTCTGTCAAAAAAAACCAAAAATATTTTGTAAATATTTTTGCTGTATATTTGTACAAAACTTACATTATTTTATTTGTACATAATTTGACCTCAAACTAATTATTTTTGTAAATAAAAGTTGTAAATAAAATTGTGTTGTAAATAATAAAAATATTTGTAAAATAAAATAATGTATATATTGCAAATAATTACACCCAGAAAAAGCCGTAAAGCGATAATTGAAACATCAATTCTGGTTCCATACGAGCTCAAATCGAACCAACTCACTTCCATTATACTATAAATTAAATTATCTTTCAAATGGTTGTGCTTCGTATTTTTTGGAGTTACGGTTAAAAAGTCGATTTTCTGGGGTGTATTGTGCAGTTTACCCATATACTTATTGTATATATTCATATTTATTTTTATACATAATCTATATAGTTGTAAATATTGTTTTCATTAAAAATAAAATAAAAATTTAAAAATTTAAAAAATCTTTTATAAAAATTATTTCCTTATTTGTACCTATGTACATTGTATTATATGCGCATAATACTTGTATATAATTAACTTCCTTTTATAAAATTCACCAAAAAAATTATTTATCTAACTTTCATTAATTAATTTAATATAATTATGAATTTTGTATTTATATTTAATTATTTAATTCATTTATTTGGTTTAAAAACTTACCTTGTATATCAGATTTTATTCCATACCTTAAATAGCCACCATTAAGGTGACTAATTAATTTTCAATTAATTATTTAATTTATTTAATTATTTTAATTCCGAATTTCGTTTTTAATTAATTTATTTATTTAATTATTTTATTTATTTTATTTAACTAATAAAAACTTTCCTTATTTGTAAACATTTTCTATTCTTGATTTTCATCTCTTTTTAATGGGCTCCTCCTCCCTCATTTCCTCTTGATCGATCTTTGACGGAGAGGAGCCCTATCTCCGAGAGGTTTCTTGTTGCAGAAGGGTGCCTAGCCTCCGAGCCGCTCGGTGACAGTGCGTCGGTCCTTGTCGAGGCCATCATGGCATGTCCGAACCCCGAGATGAGATCCAATTTATTTCTTGTTATTTTTTCTTAGGTAAAATCGTAGGCTTAGTTTTTGCGTAGGTGTATTGATTAATTTTTAGATTAAAAATCCAACAAATTTCCACCACACATTTTCTCGTCCGAAACTGAATTTTTCATCTCACATCTTGATCCCTACATTTCATTTTCTACCTCACGCGATCTTTTACCTCCGACCACGCACGGTGGTTGGAGTCCTCTGATCTCTCTTCCATATCACAAGATCCGACCTAGTCATAGTTCCCTTTTTTGTGTATAAATATAAAAATAACTATTTCTTCTGTTTATCTCACATTTATTTTTGCAGGAAGAATTAAAAAAAATATTCTTCTTTTCTATCTAACATTTGTTTTGCAGGGAAACATAAAAAAATATTTTTTCCCTTTTTTAACATCGGTTTTACAGGAAATTAAAATAAAAAATATAAAAAAACATAAAAAATAAAAGATTTCTGTCCTTTGTTTACAGCTACTGATTAAAAGAGAAACAAAAAAATACATTTGTTTCTAATCTTTTCCCTGTAGTCTAAAAAATAAAAAAATAAAAAAAATCAGGGCTGCAGCCCCCGAACGCCACCACCCCGCCGTCCCTCCTCTGCAGACACGCTGCCGCGCCTCCGCCGACTCCAGGCGCCCTCTGCCTTTTCTAGGCGCCCTCCGCCGCACCTCTGTTGCGAAGACGCAGCCCAGCAGCCCTAGCCGTCCTGCCACCGCTCCGCACGGCAGTCCGCTTCCACCACGTGTGGCCTCACCGCAGGTTCTCCGCCAACGTGCCCAGGCCGCGCAACACCTCTAGCGGCGTCCCGCACCGCTAGAGCGCCGCCCGCTCCTCCCTTCCGCGCGCCGGGGCGCCCTGCGACCTGTGCCTCCCCATTCCCACCAGTGCGGCGTGCTTCGCCAGACGTGCCCCCCTCAGCGCGAGGCCACATGGCCCCCCTCCTCTGTCGTTGGCCCCGCTCCAGACCTGTGCCCCTCTGTGCGGCAGCGCACCATCTTCTCTGCCGCATCACCCCACCGAGCACGACCCTCCTCCTGCGCGCGTAACCTCCGTCCGCGTCGCCGCTCCTCCGTCCTCTTGTTGGCAGCGGCGGCGGGTGCCTACTACCTTTTGGGTTGGAAGGGAATGAAGAACAGAAGCCCTAGCAGGGGGTTTTAAAATAAAAATATAATCTTTGGATAAATTGCATATACGTCCTTGAAGGTTCTTGAATTGTCAAAGAAGTCCCTGCCTACAAGCAAGAGACATGCTTTGCATGCCACCGCTCGGTAATTTATACATTCTGTCTGCATACTTATTTTTATTATATTTTAAGACAGATTCTTTGCAAATTTACGTTTCAGTCCTTGCTGTTCAGACATAAACTTTGCATATTCTTTTTGATGTAATAAATGTTTTTATTAGTCTAAAAATTCTCAAAATAATAGTGTTTGTTCCTGCTGTAGTTCTCATCATTGTATAAATTATTCATCCATTTTTATTATCATTTAATATTTAAAAAAAATAAAAAATAGTGTCTTTTTGTCTGTTCAAACTTTGAAAATTCATAAAAATTTGAAAATCTGCATATTAATTCCAAAAAATTTACTGTAGGTGTCTTTTGATGTATTTTAATTTCTGACTAATTTTTGTGCACTTTTCATTTAAAAAACCAAAAAAAGTGCGAAAAACGAAAAATCTTACAAAAATTATAGAAAATTCTAGAAAAATCCAAAAATAGTAATTTCAGTTCCTGATTGTAGATATTGTCTTGTAGTTTACGTTAAAAATATTCTTCAAGAGTTTTGAGCTTTTAAAAGATTTTTAACTTGAAAAATACTCCTGCTTGTCTACTGTTTTCCTTATTTTGTTTATTTTTCCACTGTTTCATTTTTAGAAAATTACAATTCTGAAAAATTCGAAAAAAACTGCCAAAAATATTTTAAAATATATAAAACAAAAAAAACATTTTCCTTGTAATTTTCTGAGCATTTTTGACCTTTTTGAAAAATCCAAAAATAGAGTGATTCACGTGTGTTTTTTATTCTTTGTGCTTGTTTTTTTTAAAAAAATTAAAAATTTAAAAACCACTAAAAAATTAGCTTGGAAATTTGACTACTTAGTTTTTAAATCGTGCTCCTTGTGTTCGACCCTGGTCGCTATACCGGGTAAAAAGAATAGCGAAGACTGCTTACATTTTTTGATTTATTTATTTTTCTCTTAAGTGGTTTAAATATTTTTCCGTTGACCGAATCGCGCGGTTGAGAACGACGACATATTGTGATATTATTTATCCCATCTCGACCATACGGTATCCGGCTCATCAGAATGGCGCCGTTGCCGAGGAGCACGGCTTTGTAGTCATTTTTCTTTTTTTGTCTCTCTTTATTATAATTATTTTCTGACCTTCTCTCTTAGATTTTTGTGCGAGGAACCACTTGGACATGACTCAAACTTTTTAGAGGACCCGCACAGGAAGAAGAGCAGGGAGGAGAAGAAGAATTTTTTTAAGAGAGAACAATAAATTTTGTAATAATTTAGGACTTTGGACCTATGGACTTGGACTTTTTTTAGGGGTCTGTTTCGCCGAGCACCAGTGTGCTTGGGGGACCTCACCGCTGTTTTTCGTGTTTTTTTGATTTAACCGCCATAACTCGCTATTTGATTTCGTGGTTTTAGCCCCTAGACGTAGGATTTTCTAGTTGATTGTGACGTAAATTTCTAAGGCCCAACACCTAATAGATTATCTGTTCCCATAGAACATTTGGACCTTTCTAAAAACAAAAATCAAAAAGTTCTTCACGATCAATAGAAGTTGCTTGTCTAAGGCCGATTTCCACGCGCATCATATAGTTAGTTTACATTCTGTATTTAATTTATGCGCGGACCATATTGCATGTAGAGTGCTGGAGTAAGGTACGTATTTTCTATCTCCGCATGCATCATCGTTTTTGACCGTGCATCGGCTTTTTCAACTTCCTCCCCCTGTTTTTGGACTCATACTAATCAAAGAGGAAATCGGAAAGCTCGTTAGACGTTATCTTTGAAAAAAATCCAAAAAAATAGAAAATCAAAAATTAAAAAAATTGGGAATGCTAATTGAACTTGACCATTAAAATCAAACGTAATTGATTCACTTCATTGTATTGGGAGAGCAATCCCCTCATTGTTTGCGCTTTTACTCGCTCTCGTACACACCAAGGAGTAGTGTCCAAATCCCATTCAAGCCTCCTAAGTGTTTGTACAACTTTTGTTGATCACCTAACTCTAAAATTGAAATGATAAAAGACCAAATCTCACGGTCTTCACATTGTGTAGAGTTGGTGAACTGGGGGTTTGCTTTGTGTATTTTATGTCGTTGGCATGAGTCCGTTACGTTCATCCTCTCTAAATCATTAGCAGTCACATTCTATCTCTATCCTTTCCTCCCTCCCTTCTATCTATCTCTCTCTCTCTCTCCCACCATCCCTCACCCTCTCTCTTCTTTCCCACCTTCTATCTATCTCTCTTTCTACTCTCCCACCCTCCCGCCCTTCATTTCTCTCTCTTCATGATGGGTTGCCTTCCATTCCAGCCGAATTTTTCAGCTTCGACATTTCATACCCATCATTCCCGTCCACTCTCTTGGGAGGTCGGAACTCCATCCGATTTACCATCTTCTCCCTACACACCCTCCCATTCGGGACATGTTGTGAGTAATGCCCGCGGAGTTCAGATTGACAATATACGATACCCGGGCATTCACCTTGCTGAGATGAGAGTGCATCCCATAGGCGATCAAATGGGGCAGTGGCAAGCTTTAGATGACTTTAATCCTAAGATGATGGATGAGTACACCGATCAAGAAGCACACTCCGCTTTTACACTGAGACCCTTCATTTTGGATTTAGAGTTAATTGATCTACTGCCCAAGTTATTAGGGGAAGTGCACGAGGAACCTTATTTGCATATCGATGAATTTGAGGATATTTGTAGATCACGGTCATATTCTGATATAACTTCTGAGGAAATGATGCTGATTACCTTCCCATTTACACTTAAGAGTAGAGCCAAGAGTTGGCACAGACGATTGGGAAGGAAGATTACTACGTGGGGAGATTTACGATCGTTGTTTTTGCAAAAATTTTACCCCCAGAATAGAGTAGAAATGATGCGGTCGTGTATTCGTGATTTTTCAGTTAACCCCCAGAAGCCGTTGATAGATTCATGGTTGAGGTTACGGGAACTTTTGAGGCGATTTCCGGATCATGGATTTTCGATGACTGACCTTATCCATATCGCCAAGAGGGGGAGGACCGCAGAGCAGATTTCATATGTCATTACCTCGTGTGGTGGTTCACACCACAGTCCTGACCTGGATTTAGTTGAGACAATCTTGGATACACTTTCCGATCTTTCATATACACTAGATGATTTATTCGGGACAATACATGAGGGAGAGATGACAACAGTTGAGTGTGAGACACACCATGCCGATCTTGATAGAACAGACAAATCAGAGGATATGGATGCTACTACTACTCATTTGATGGATGTGTTGCCTACTATTGTGAGTTCCCAGAGACAGACATTGGTTGAGGACCAAAGGGATTTACAGTCACATTTTGAGCCAGTCCCGCTCTTTCACGTAAAAGATTCTTCGATTCTAGATCTGCTAGGATCCCAAGAGATAGAGGAGGAACCCACATCTCAGCCATCCTCTGAATCTTTCCATTATCCATACGCAATTGATTCAGTATCTTGTCTTCAGGAGATATTCTCAGATTCGGAGATATACTTGGATTCATCTCAGCTTAGAGAGCGTGATGAGGGACCAATTTTTGATTCGACAGACCTTGCTAGTCCCATATTTGAGCCATGTGTCCTCCCATTTGATGAGGTCGATACATTTTTGGAGGACATGATTTTCGAAAGCATTGATCCCAAATTTCCCGATGATTCAACATTACTCCTCGAGGGTTATCTGCGGGAGGATTCCACGGACCCTGTGTACTCGGTTTCAATTTCTGGGAGTGTATCTGATCTGTCAGATCAAGAGACCGAGTCTTTTGATATTTGTGATAATGAGTTTGAGGTTTCTCTCCTCGACGACCCTCACGAGGATGACCCGATCTTTGAGGTATTCGATGATTTCACTGATTTGTCTACATTATATGCATCGGATATCAACCTTTCTAACGAGTCTCCTAGTCATGACCTTCCATACCTTTTTGAGACTATGATTGACGTGGAGGATTCACTGACAGATCTTTCCTTCTCCACATTCGACTTTTTCAGCTTTGCCCTTTCCCTCCATACAGATCTTGAGCCGACAATTTCTTTTGTGCTACCGGAGCCCGACTTCATCTGCCCATCTCTTTACCCAGTAGTAGACACCCGCCTGATTGATTATCTGGGTGTTATCATTTACTCTGTTGACCTCGTTGTTGTTCTCCCACCGAGACGACAACGACAATACGATATTTGCCTGACAGATGCCGTCCTGAACCTCGATACGACATTGTCCTAACATTTGCGCCCAGCTAGGGGCGTAAACTCTAGCGCTTGTTGAGAGGCACCTCAACATTGATCGACTAACATCTGTATAGATCATCTGTCCATATCATACATTCTTTCTGTCTCACACCCCATCTCCATAGCATGATTATTCCATACTTAGGGTGCACTTTACCCTAAGTATAGGGGGAGTGTCAGACGTGTGATTTTTTCTTTTGATTCTTTTTACCTCTGTTTTGTTGCCTATACTTAGGGATATTTTACCCTAAGTATAGGGGAGGTAGACTATGTACATTCTACTCCTCGGTTTTCCCTTTGTGTACAGTCTGCTATACTTAGGATTACTTGATCCTAAGTATAGGGGGATCACTGACTACTATTGATTACATTCTTTTATTCGTCGTTGTAGTATGCTATTCTTTTCACTTTTCTATACGCAACACGAGTTATGTCTTTCTTTTCAGCTCTTTGATCACTATGAGGACATAGTTCGAGCTAAGTATAGGGGGTGTCGTATATATTGTATATATACTTTAGCCATAACTCGTACTTGCATTATTTTAATATGGCTAAAATACTGTGTAAATACTAAAAAAAACTAACCAACTAATAAAAAGATGCAAATATTTCCTCAAAATTCTTTTTGTATATATTGATTAATAAATCAGGTTAAAATATTTTGAAAAGTATTTTGAAAGTAGTTTGAAAATCTATTTGAAAATCTTTTGAAAACTATTTGAAAAATGTTTGAAAAATATTTTCAACCTTTGTAAAAATATTATGGTTTGTAAAAATTTTTCTCTTTGTGTGAAATGAAATTATTTTGTAAAAACTATTTGCAAATAATTGGAAAAATGGTTGAAAAATTATTTTGAAAATCTATATATACTGTTTGAAAAATGTTTGCAAAATAGTTTTCAAATGTGTGTAAATGTTTGTAAAATTGTGTGAAAAATTATTTTGGACTATAGTTTTCAAAATTCTTTGTAAAATTATTTTCATATAAATTTGAGGAATATATGCATCAAAAAAAAATAAAAAAAATGAATAAAAAAACCAACTATGTATATACTTGTATAAATTTTTCAAGTTGTAAATTCTTGTAAAATAATCAACTCACTCTTGTGTAAATATGAATCTCATTCCAAAAAAGATCTTGTATATATTTGTATATATTACTAACTATTTGCATTAAAAAAACTTTTTGCATGTGCATCATCATTTTTCAAAAATCCATAAAAATTTCAAAATTTTGAAAATTGTTTCACAAAAAGATTTTGTTTTCTTTTCCTTGCACGTACATACTTTCTTGCATTTGCATTTGCATGAGCATTTTTCAGGATGATTTTAACATTTAGACCAAGTCTGGAATAAATTTGAAGAATGGAGCTTCGTTGGACCTTAATGCACTTAATTTCAGAGGAACCTTATAAGATTTGGAGTTAAGACTTTTCAGGTCCTAGTGACTTAATTCTTTGAGTCCATAAGACTATGTTCACATGTCATCTTGATAAGTCTAAGTAGAATATTTAACAACACGCGCATGATTCTTTCAGACCGTGGCTTACCTTGGACAATGCACTTTACACGTAGCTCTTCATGGATGACGTAGTGAGGGGGCAGAATCTTTTGGCTTGGGGTAGCATATGAGGGTAGTACATCTAGGCGGAACCTCTCGTCCTCCTCTAGGGAGTGAAGTACGTCTCAACCTGATTTGGTGATGTTGAGGTCTAAATACAAGATGCTATGGGGTTGCAATAATGCTTCAAAAGGGGGATAGTCTACTGGCACAAGAGGGAAAACTCCTTATGTACATGCTGCACCTTGTATATATTGTCAAAAAAAAGAAAGAAAAAGAAAAAATGCAAAATCTCCAAAAGTGGACAGGCCTGATAGAAAATAAAATGCATGTCGGAGTGTATATACAAGCGAAAAAAGAAAGAATAAGAGCTTCAAAGTCAAATATTTGTGAGCTTGGAACGGGTGACATGGCTACACTGGTCATGCATCCAAGGATAGATAATTACACTGGTTACCGTCCATTCTCTTCTCCATCAACTCTTCTTGTGCTGATTGTACCTGAACTTAGAAGGGAATATCCCCGCTCCTCGAGGAAAGAGTTGCCAGACCGGGGGATTAGAGTTACCTTGTTGAGAGAGGTTGTTTCTTTGCTACTTCTGAGATGAGGAGTTATATTTTACTTACACGTACAAGTAAGAATTCATAGTCATAAGAATTTGTGCATGTAGACTTGTTCTGATCTGACTGTTGAGGAGACCTGAATAGGAGTCTTATGGAACTTAGAGGCTGTTAGGTTTTAATTCCATTTCCCATTAAGGTTCCGACACACTAATAATCCAAAGGTCTGACAGAGCTCCAGACTACATTTTTATGAAGATAAGTTTGAAAGTCAACACTGTTCTAACTTCTTTCCTTTTTCTTTTCTTTATTTTTATTTTCACTTATTTTCCAAATAAGTGTTTGCTAAGGGACTAGAAAAGGTAAAGTATAGGGGAATGATGAATCCACGATTCATCGTCTTTATTCTTTTATTTTAGCCTCATTTCCTTAGTCAAGTACCTGTAAATACCACTAATTCCATCAAATTACCATTTTGCATGCATTTGCTAAAATTGCATTTTTTAACACTTTTTGTACATAAATAAAAGAATAAAGAAGAAAAGAAAAAGAAAAGGATGTATTTGCGCAATAAATACAGACTGACCGAACTCTGAGAGAAGGTCAAGACTTGACCTGATCGACCTAGGAATAAAGTAGGGGGAGATAGGGTCTTCTATAAAAAAAAATCCAAAAATATTTTGTAAATATTTTTCCTGTATATTTTTACAAAACTTATATTATTTTATTTGTACATAATTTGACCTCAAACTAATTATTTTTGTAAATAAAAGTTGTAAATAAAATTGTGTTGTAAATAATAAAAATATTTGTAAAATAAAATAATGTATATATTGCAAATAATTATACCAAGAAAAAGCCGCAAAGCAATAATTGAAACATCAATTTCGGCTCCATACGAGCTCAAATCAAACCAAATTCACTTCCATTATACTGTAAATTAAATTATCTTTCAAATGGCTGTGGTTTCGTATTTTTTGGAGTTACGGTTAAAAAGTCAGTTTTCTATGGTGTATTGTGCAGTTTACCCATATTTTTTATTGTATATATTCATATTTATTTTTATACATAATCTATATAATTGTAAATATTGTTTTCATTTAAAATAAAATAAAAAAATTAAAAATTAAAAAATCTTTTATAAAAATTATTTCCTTATTTGTACCTATGTATATTGTATTATATGTGCATAATACTTGTATATAATTAACTTCCTATTATAAAATTCACCAAAAAAATTATTTATCTAACTTCAATTAATTAATTTAATATAATTACGAATTTTGTATTTATATTTAATTATTTAATTCATTTATTTGGTTTAAAAACTTACCTTGTATATCAGATTTTATTCCATACCTTAAATAGCCACCATTAAGGTGGCTAATTAATTTTCAATTAATTATTTAATTTATTTAATTAATTTAATTCCAAATTTCGTTTTTAATGTATTTATTTATTTAATTATTTTATTTATTTTAATTAACAATTAAACACTTTCCTTATTTGTAAATATTTTCCATTTTTAATTTTCGTCTCTTTTTAATGGGCTCCTCCTCCCTCATTTCCTCTTGATCGATCTTTGGCGGAGAGGAGCCCGATCTCCGAGAGGTTTCTTATTGCAGAAGGGTGCCTAGCCTCCGAGCCGTCCGGTGACAGCGCGTCGGTCCTTGTCGAGGCCATCATGGCATGTCCGAACCCCGAGGTGAGATCCAATTTATTTCTTGTCATTTTTCTTAGGTAAAATCGTAGGCGTAAGTGTAATGATTACTTTTTAGATTAAAAATCCAACAAATTTCCACCACACATTTTCTCGTCCGAAACCGAATTTTTCGTCTCACATCTTGATCCCTACATTTCTTTTTCTACCTCACGCGATCTTTCACCTCCGACCACAGACAGTGGTTGGAGTCCTCGGATCTCTCTTCCATATCACAAGATCCGACCCATTCACACTTCCCTTTTTTGTGTATAAATAAAAAAAATAATTATTTCTCCTGTTTATCTCACATTTATTTTTGTAGGAAGAATTAAAAAAAAATGTTCTTCTTTTCTATCTAACATTTGTTTTGCAAGGAAACATAAAAAAATACTTTTCCCTTTTCTAACATCAGTTTTGCAAAAAATTAAAATAAAAAATATAAAAAAAAACATAAAAAATAAAAGACTTTCTGTCCTTTGTTTACAGCTGCTGATTAAAAAAAACAAAAAAATACATTTGTTTCGAATATTTTCCATGTAGTCTAAAAAAATAAAAAATAAAAAAAATCAGGGCTGCAGCCCCCGAATGCCGCCACCCCACCGTCCCTCCTCTGCAGGCGCCGTCCACCGTACCTCTGTTGCGAAGCCGCAACCCAGCGGCCCCAGCCGTCCTGCCACCGCCCCGCGCGGCGGTCCGCTTCCACCGCGTGTGGCCTCGCCGCAGGTGCTCCACCAACACGCACAGGTCGCGCAACACCTCCAGCAGCGTCCCGCGCCGCCCGAGCGTCGCCCGCTCCTCCCTTCCGTGCGCCGGGGCGCCCTGCGACCTGTGTCTCCCCATTCCCACCAGCGCGGCGTGCTTCGCTAGACGCGCCCCCTCAGTGCGAGGCCTACCTCCTCCGCCGTTGGCCCCACTCCAGACTCACGCCTCTCCTCGCGGCAATGCACCATCTTCTCCGCCACGTCGCCCCGCCGAGCGCGACCCTCCTCCTGCGCGTGTAACCTCCGCCTGCGTCACCGCTCCTCCGTCCTCTTGTTGGCGACGGCAACGAGTGCCTCTTCCATTTTGGGTTAGAAGGGAACGAAGAACAGAACCCCTAGCAGGGGGTTTTAAAATAAAAATTATAATCTTTGGACAAATTGCACATACGTCCTTGAAGGTTCTTGAATTGTCAAAGAAGTCCCTGCCTACAAGCAAGACATATGCTTTGCATGCCACCGCTGGGTAATTTATACATTCTATCTGCATACTTATTTTTATTATATTTTAAAACAGAAACTTTGTAAATTTACGTTTCAGTCCCTGTTGTTCAGACATAAACTTTGCATATTCTTTTTGATGTAATAAATGTTTTTTTAGTCTAAAAATTTTCAAAATAATAGTGTTTGTTCCTGTTGTAGTTCTCATCATTGTATAATTTTTTCATCCATTTTTATTGTCATTTAATATTTATAAAAAATAAAAAACAGTGTCTTTCTGTCTATTCAAACTTTGAAAATTCATAAAAATTCGAAAATTTGCATAAAAATTCCAAAAAACTTACTGTAGGTGTCTTTTGACGTATTTTAATTCTGACTAATTTTTGTGCTCTTTTCGTTTATAAAATCCCCAAAAAAGTGTGAAAAATGAAAAATCTTACAAAAATTATAGAAAATTCTAGAAAAATCTAAAAATAGTAATTTCAGTTCTTGATGGTAGATATTGTCTTGTAGTTTACGTTAAACATAATCTTCAGGAGTTCTGAACTTTTAAAAGATTTTTAACTTGAAAAATACTCCTGCTTGTCCACTATTTTCCTTATTTTGTTTATTTTTCCACTGTTTCATTTTTAGAAAATTACAAAAACATCAGAAAAATTCGAAAAAATTACCAAAAATATTTTAAAATATATAAAATACAAAAAAAATTCCTTGTAATTTTCTGAGTATCTTTGACCTTTTTGAAAAATACAAAAATAGTGTGATTCGCGTGTGTTTTTTTATTCTTTGTGCTCGTTTTTAAAAAAAATTTAAAAATTCAAAAACCACTAAAAAAATAGCTTGGAAATTTGACTACTTAGTTTTTAAATCGTGCTCCTTGTGTTTGACCCTGGTTGCTATACCAGGTAAAAAGAATAGCGAAGACCGCTTACATTTTTTGATTGCTTTATTTTTCTCTTAAGTGGTTTAAATATTTTTCCGCTGACCGAATCGTGCGGTTGAGAACGATGACATATTATGATATTATTTATCCCATCTCGACCGTACGATATCCAGCTCATCATTTCCATATGGACGACTTGTAACGATCCAGATGAATCTCAGTACAACTTCTAGTTTTGCTCCATCTACAGCAAATCACGAAACTCTCTCCCAGCGGTTTACAAGTTTCGGTATTCGTAAATCCTTCTCGATCAGGTATTTACTTCCTCGGTTGGTGACAGATCTAATCTCTTGATGATCACAAGTCACTAGAAGCTGCTTCAATCTCTAATAGTTACTCGATTGTCTACCTCTTCTATGCTCCAGATCTCCCATGCAAACTCCAGGTGAACAGGATAGACTGCATGCAGTTTATGCGCTCTAGGCACGATTCGCATTCCTCCTGATTGCCTGGAAATGGTGAATTAACTCGAGGACAAAGCCTCGGTCCAAAATTACAATGGAAAGGTGAATGAAGGAGCTGGTTGAATCAGATGTGCGGAAGGATATAGAGATGGAATCGACGCTTGTTTAAGTCGATTTGACAGGATTTGCAGAGAAAACGAGAAGGGTCGAGAGGAGAAATGAGGAGCAAGAGGGGAAGAGACAAGGAAGAGGAAGAGATAAGAACTCTAACTAGGAAGGTGCAAAAGGATGCGGGAGATTGCGGATGGATGATGCGCCAGTGGAGGAGCAGGTGCTCCCAGTTGTCGCCTCAACGCGCGGCGACGTAGAGGCTGTCGTGTGGAGGAGCGAAGCTCTACTCCGGCGAGGATCGCACCGGATCTCCCCGCCTTTTCCCGACGCTCGACGACGGAAATGGCCGGAGGCTGTCACCACTCCGAGTCCTCTCTCTCTTCGGAGCTTGAAGGTGGATACAGAATAATGGCGGATCGCTAGCTCGAAAGGGGAGGGTTGGATATAAATAGGTACAACGGGATGGCGTCACCGACGGGGGTGACGGGATGCGGGGTAGTTGAAGGAACGGCCGGCCAACGACCAGCCGTTAAGGAGGTTGGACGGTTGGCAAGAGGGGATGTTGGGTGCTTGAGGAAGAAGAAGAAGGGAGGAAGGTGACATGGGAAGAAGATATGAAAAGGGGATAGTAAGAGAGAGAAAAAGAAGAGGGGAGAGAGAATAAAGATGTCAAAATAAAATAAATTAATTAATTAAAGTAAATAATTAATAATAATAAGATAATTAAATAATTAATAATTACATATTAATTCCGTAATTAAATAAATAATTAATATTTAAATATTATTAAGAAGGTATTTAAGTAATAATTAAGTAATTAAGTATTAATTAATTAATTATATAATGTAATTAATTAATTAAAAAAATTTAGATAAATAAATAAAATATTATTTATTACAAAATAAATAATAAAAGTATTAATGTATTAAACAATAATATAAGTTACGGTTTATAGTACAATATACCGATAAAGACCCGAAAATCGCATTTTTCACATTAATTCTTATTTTAACGATAGTGTCATTTTGTATATAATTGGAAAAAAATAATTTTAGAGACCGAGTTTGCTCAATTCAGAGTTCATACAGCCTATGAGGCCCAGACGAAAAAAGTAGCGGCTTCGGGCCTCCATATTTTATTGGTAATTTAAGTTACTTTTATTTTTATATTTTTATATACAATTTTATATGATTTTAGGAAAAAGAATTAAGTTAATTAGGTTTACGGTTATTTAATTAAATACCCGGGAAGTTTCTACATATAATACATATATACAACGGGTCCAAAAAGCCGAAACTCACCGATTTTATCCGATTATTTTTCTGATATTTTTAATAAATAATATTATGTACAAAATGGATTTTAAAAGTAAGTTTGGTCATTTTGGAGATTTCTATAAATAGTTATGAACCTTGGAAGTTGGCTTTTGCTATGGTTCATTATGGTTAATTTTTTTTATGTCGAAATATTTTTCTGATATTTTTATAAGATAATATATATTTTTATGAGCAACTTTTACAAAAGAAATATTTTGGTTTGAAGTGTTTTGATGATGAATAAAATAGGTGAAGTATTTACATGGTGAAAATGGGTAATTTATATTTTTGGTCTTGATTTTCTTAATATTTTTATAAGTTAAGATCCTTATCTCCCCATACTTGTTTCTTTTATCGACCCGATCAATATTGATCTGGTCTCGAGGTTAAGATCAATGTGTATATATTACATATCTCCAGCCTTCTTTTCTTTCTTTTTTATCTTTATTCTTTTATTTTGGATAATTTAGGTGTTATTATATACTATTAATATTTATGGTGAGAATGTTAATTAGATGGAATTAGTGATTATTTACATGTCTTTTACCAAGGATTTTAGCCAAAATGAAAGAATAAAGGCGATGAATCACAGATTCATCATTCCCCTATACTTTACCTTTGCTAGTCCCTTAGCAAACACTTATTCTATAAATAAGTGCAAGCAAGAAGAAAAAGAAAAAGGAAAAATAAAAGAATTTAGAACATACTTGTTTCTTTAAACTGAATATCACTTCACCTGAAATCTGGAGTCTGGACTCAGACCTTTGGATTAATAGTTGTCGGGACTATATCAGAATTAGGATTTAAGCCTTAACAGCCCTCAAGTTCCATAAATCCTTATCCAGATCCACCTCAACAGCCAGCTCGGATCCACATATCCATTACGCAAACTTTTCGGCTTTGAAAGTAATTTGTACTGTGTGTGAAAGGTTTTAGCTCTTCCCGCTCTAGAGAAGCGCAGAAACCGCCCATCCAGTTACACACTTTAATTGGGCCCTTGTCCAGCAACTCAGTTTTCGAGGAGGGAGGTATTTCCTTCTGAAGTCAGGTCGTGTTGTGTCCACAATCGAATAAGAGAGAAGTAGGAAGAATTGGAAGAGAACCGGAGTGTGATCGGTGTAATCACATCTCGGGTGAAGCCTGACCAGTTTAACCAAGTCTCCACGAAGACATGCAAGCTTTTCTGAAGCTCAGACCATTGTGGTCATTTTTGGTGTTTGATGTATTCGGCTTCTTTTTGATAGATAATTGTTGCACTGCATTAGTCTTTTGCGCCCCGACGAATATAGTATCTTTCATTCCACCCATTTTTGGGGTCTTAGAAAAAATTATGCCAGCAGATCCTTCCCTCATCCGAAGCTTTATTTCAACCCCAATCTCTCCCGTCTTAAGACATCGTCACCGTCAGACAAAGATGGAAACGCGCCACCAAAATGGATTGCCTTTCGCAGCCTCATGAAGGTCAAGCTAAGTGTAGAGTGCTTGAGTTCAAAATTGGTTCAAATGGAGAAGAGTTCAACGGATGACACCATGTGTCTTACTTAGGCACTTTCAAGTTATATTCCAAACACGGTCTCATGGAATCCAAAGAATTATGTCTACAAGACGTGGAGAGTCTCAATTCCCGTTCCTAATAAAGTTCCTTTAGAATTAAGTGGATTAAAGCCTTAACCAAGCTCCATCTCTGTCGCGACCCGAATCTCGGGCCGTCGGATCCTCCCATATCCGGATCTGGTTACTCATCAATAATTTATTCAACAATCACAACTAACATTCAGAAACAGACTGCAAATAAAAATACTCAGAAGGAAGTATTTCAACACTTTGCCATTCACAAAATAAAGTTTACATGATCCATTGTCCCACTACAACCCTTTACATGTACATCAGCTTGAAGGAAATACACAGAAATATTACTAACTACCTTACAAAGAAAAGCTACTGTGGCTGGCTGGATGTCTAGTATGTAAGGTGGATGGATTTTAAAGTCCTTGCGATGGATCACCGACACCTGTTGGGTTTTCCATAAATCATAGGATACAAATTAGCGAATGCTAAGTAACGAAGAAGAGAAAAGTAAACAAATTGTGTAATTTTTTGAAAACTTGTTATCATAAAAAGTTTCATTCCTTCTCATTAATTTAAGTCCTATTCCTTTTCTATTCCGCGTCAGGGATTAGTCCAGGGGAACCCACCATTCTTGGATTCTGAAGCTGTGGACCCTTCGGGATTGGAGATTGTGTTGATCTTGGTAAGCTTATGCCACCGCATGTCGCCTCAAACAATTCCTCCAATACTACCCTGACAATTTCCTTTTCTTTTATTAATCAGGGTCTCAAACCCTCAGCCTGGAACACAAAGGAGCACACTGTCCTCGAGGGCCCGGTTGCTTAAAACCTCAGGCTAACCTTTAATCACATAACCTAGCGGCTTTGAATACATGTTGTCGTGACCCAGCCACTATTGAACCACCCGTGCCTCCACATGGCACGACAACATATTTCGTCGTTCAACCCAAATATATTGGCTCCTGGTACCACGCGTTGCAAATCATTCATTTCATGCGCACTTATCATAACAGGGCAACCATGTACCACCTAGATAGGGAAACGCCAATACGGGTTCCTTCCGACAAACCTACAGGTTGCATGCCCGACCTGTAGTTCTACTCCCAGTCATCCGTAACCGTGACTCATGACCCTTTTCAGGATCTAACTTAAAACACATCAATTCCCATGATGTAATTCCTCAATTTAGCCTTATATTTGCATAACCATAAAATACTGAGTATAGACTTACGCATATATTTATCCTTATATTTATATACTCATAATTATGCTCATTTTAACTTCCAAACCTTAACTTTCCAAACCACTGCATCAATTCGATGCTTAGATCTTATTTTAGTTGGAGTCACAAAACAACTTTTCATATTTTTTCAAAAATAACCAAATTAGATTTCTTCGTAGCAAAGAACATAACATCAGAAATTTCAACTATCTCATATGAAAACTCAACAACAAAAGGAAGAATTTTGTTACCTAATCGAGCTCTCTCTCGCTTATGCAGTGCTTTATCGTGTTTCGTTTTCAGAAAGGATGATTTAAGGCTCCTGAAATGATCAAATTTCATTTTCGTAGAAAAAACGCTAAGAATGTGTCAAGAACGCGAAGAACGAACGAAGAACGCGAAGAACACGAAGAACATGAAAAACGCCAAGAACATATTTTCTCTTGAAAATTTTGGTAGAGCTTCCCCTTATACGGGGTGATATTTTTAGGAAAATTTCGGCAGAGTTTCCACTTATATCGGGACATATTTCAAAAAAAACGAAAAGAGTTTCCTCTATAAAATCAATCGAGAGGAAAACAACAATGAAACTGAAAGAATGTAATTAAACTGCAAGCGATGGAGAATCGATAGACACCACGTGTCTTAGGTGAGTGAATGTGTGACGAATCACATGGTTCACTGACGTGCACAGCCGCCCGCACCTAAGTAGGGTATTACATGGATTTCTCCATCAAAAATAACTATAAAAGCAGAAAAGAAAGAACAATAAGCAATGGGGAATTGGTAGACACCATGCGTCTTAGGTGAGTGAATGTGTGACGAACCACAGGGTTCATTGACGTGCACGACCGCCCGCACCTAAGTAGGGTGTTACACAGATTTCTTCTCGAACCACAACAGGAAATGAATTGGAAAGAAAGATGAATCAAGAACAAAACTTGGAAGAAAAGAGGATGAATAGAAATCCTAGCTTACGAAGCAAACTAAGAGAGGATCATGCCTTCCTTCTCCCTTGTTCTCCCGGCAGTGCTTCGCTAGCGCTCTTTCCCCGCCTCCCACTCCTCTCCCGACCTCTCAACCCTAGCCCTTGGGTGGTGGTAGTGGAAATCGTAGAGAATGAATGGGTAGGGGGGGTATTTATAGGCTCCAGAAAACCACTAACCATAGTTAGAAAACTATGGTTTAGACCGTAACCATGGTTTAGCGGCCCATTATTTTGTCCAAAACTTATCCCAAACTTGGGCTTAAGTTAGAACATTCTAGACGATTCGAGATTCGCTAATGACACTTAATTAGCACTAATCCTGATTAACTTTCACTAATCGCGATTTAACTTTAGCGGTTTACACTTATCTTTTGTTAACTATGATTAGTGTTGCTAATGATCATTAGCAGTTTTCAATCCATCATTAGTTTCTTTAATCACACTTAATTAGTCTTAATGACAATCATTATGGGTTAATAACTTCTTAACCCTCCTTCTCTTTCTTCCGAAATCATAAAAAATCGAAACGAAGTTCGATTCACACAAAACAAATTCCATTGGTTTTCTCTTGACGAGTCGGATCTTATGATATAGGATTCGAGAGATGCCAAGTTCATGGCTTTACAATCTCTCAGACTTAGATCCAGTCGGTTCAAGAATTGAACTTATTCTGAAAAATGCTAATGAATGCAACAATTTTTTTATGAGGTAGATTTTCGGCTTAAGTGTTTTAAGTAATTTTTAAAGATTTTTGCAAATTTTTATGGAATTTTACACTTTCCAAATTTTAGGAGTCTTTTTGTAAAAGTTAGTGGATTAATTTGATTTACATAAATTTTACAAATATTTTTGTACATTTTACAATGGATTTTATACAAGTTTTATATACAAGATTGTACGGTTTTATACAAGATTTTTACAAGGATTTTATTTTTCAAAATTTTAAGGATTTTATTAAAGAATTTTACCACATTTTTTTAATACAAAAATTTAAGCTATTTTTTATAAGACATTTTTATGGTTTTCTTGCGGTTTTTAGAAACCCAAAATATACACCCATACTTTTAAGAAGCCTTATTATTAAAAATATGAGAAAGTACGAGTTATGGCTTTTAAAGTATATATAGCATATATAATACGACACCCCCTATACTTAGCATGAACTATGTCCCCATAGTGACCAAAGAAGCGGCAAAGGAAGACATAACTCGGGCTAAGTATAGATCGGTGAAAAGAAAACCTATACTACAATGACTCAAAAATAATGAATAAAAGAATAGAAGTCGATCATCTCCTCTATACTTAGGATCAAGTGATCCTAATGTTGGACATGCGAGCCCACAACGAGCCATTATGCAATAAATGTTATTGCAATTCACTCCTTAATCTGAAATAAAGAGTACATAATTTGCATAATAGTTCCCTTAGTACAATTAGGGTTATGTACCATGGCCATCTTAATGATCATACAGCTGTTGATTCAATTACTGAATCATAGAGGCTGGTGCTTAGATGAATATCTAATGAGTTAGATTGAGGACTCATCAAGCACCGTCAAATGATTATTAAGAGATGATCTCCAGCCTGAGTAGGAGATGGCAATCCTATCTCATTTAGGCTGATATCTGACCGACCTCTTGATGCAGGTCCTCTGCATAGGAATAGAGATTCGGAGGTGTCAGATGAGTTGGGTCAAAGAGTTGACTTAACGAGATCGAGATAACCAAAGTCCTATATCATATGCTGTCATGATATAGGCACGCATCCCTCTGACCGGAGACAGATGTGTTACTATATGTTTGAGTATGTACATTTGGCAGACCAATAGGTTGATGATCTAATCAAGGTCTATACACCGGCGCGCTGGTGTGCATATAAGGGCATATGAGGAATACGATCTCTCAAAGGGATCATACAGGTTCAGTTACTGAACCGGAAGACATGAGCTCACTCATGAGATATTGGGAGGAATCAAATTCCATGCGCATGGTCGTCTCGCTTTGGAAGCTTGACTGAATTTGTAGGTTTGATATATACTTTTGGAAATTATATGATCAAGACCTAGGTATGATATATGCTTTTGGAAAGTGTATGATCGATACCGACTCCCAATGATCGAATGAGAAACTTACTGATAAAACCCTGAAGTAGACAGTGTGAAGTTGATCTAATACTTCGGGTTTAATCTGAGTCTTCCAGTATGCAGGATGTACAGGTATTAGGAATACCTAAGGGTGATGTGATCATAAACGATTGTATAACCATGACGCTTCCATTCCTAGGGAGTGATGAAACAGGTCTGGATTTTAGTGACTCCTCTCAATAGAGAAGTAATCTGATCTTAGTCCAAATGTTGGACATTGATCTGAATGTGATTCAGATTCAATGAGAAGATTAGATTTGCGGTCTTGATTTAATCAAGCATCTATGGGAGGCCCGAGATCTGGATTTGAGATGTGATCTCAATATCCATGTCACTATACGTGGAACAATACAATCGCCCTGTCCTTATCTCCAAGTATTCGCGGAGAAAGCGCATTATCCTTGAATGGGTTCAGGATAATTTCATTGTTGATAATATGTATCCGAGCATTGAGAAAATGGATAATTAAATGTGATTTATTTATCATGAATAATATGAATTTGATTCATATTATAAGGAGAGTTATCTTAGATAATTAAATGTGATTTGATTATCAAAGATGTAAATAATGTGAATGTGATTCATATTATTTGAGCACATGAGAATAAGTTATCCAATATAATTAAATGTAATTTAATTATTATGGATAAGAATAATGTGGATAGTAATATCCAATTATTCATAATATATTATAAATGTGATTTATAATGTATTAGAGAGAGCTAATTATAATTTATATGTGTTGATTAATTATTATGTGTATTGGATACACATTGTGTAATTAATTGACAATGTAAATTATATGTTGTTTTGGGTTGTGAATATGATTCACAATTTTTCAATGGCAAGATTGCAATATTCTCAAATATAATTGTGAATTATTTTTGAAGAATAAAACCCAACAAAAGTTGTTGGAAATAAATAAAGAGATTTCCATGGAGATATGCAATCTCATGACATGTCATGAGATTGCTCTCCTCATGGAAAGCTTGGGCAGCACCCAATTCCAAATAGGAATGGGTGGCCGTCCATATGGTATGTACATGGAGATGTAATCTCCATGTATATTCTCTCCTTATTTATTTGATGTAATTTTGGATTAATTTGTATTTGATTTTTTCAAATATATTTTGATCTAAATTTGTTGGTTTTACCAACAACAATCTTAGCCATTGGATTGACATAAATCAATCTCATCCATTGCTTTTATATGTCACATGGATTGAGATCCATGGATCCCAAAACCCTATAAATAGAGAGGCATACCATGCTCTCTATTTTACACATAATGCTTGAGAAGCATCTCTCTCTCTCTCTCTCTCTCTCTCTCTCTCTTTCTCTCTAGATGACAGCCCTCTCTCTCCCTCTCATGTGGTCGTCCACCATGGATGACTTAGAGAGGTTCTCCATCGCCGCGGCATCGTCGTTATGCTGCCCGTTCGTCTGCTCGTGGATCTCCGTCTCCTTCTGTGCACCTCGCTCGTGAAGAAGACGTCGGATCTCATGTGTCGAGATCAGGAGATCCGCCGCTTGGATCATCAACATGGATTGCGAGAAGAACGCGGTTCATCCCCGCGCTCGCAAGCGTCTCCTCCGTCGGATCGGACTTGAGACAGGAGGTCTCTTCGTTTAGAGACTCGATCGCAATCACGCTTCAAGAGGTAATCCTATTACTTGTTTGTGGTTTAGACGAAACGATTCGATAAGTGTTCTTGGATCATGTGGTTTCGTCGTAAGAAAATTTTTTAAATTCCGCTGCATCGAGAAACTAGTGCGACTAGTCGCTCCTCGTCGTATTCGATACGACGCTCACGCTTCCGTGATGCGCTTGAGGATCTAACCATATCCTTCAAGTGATATCAGAGCTTTAGGTCGACGGTTTCGAATATGATTCGCTAACCGAGGACGACTTGGGTTCGTTAAGGTCGCGAAAGTTTTTATCGCATTTGATTTCGCAGATCTGTTTATTAAATAAATTCGGCACTGTTTAAATTGTTTAAACACGAATTTAATACTTGGATTTTGTTCCCCATTAAATAAGGAAATTATAGGATCTGAGTTTGCGTAAATCGGATTTCGTTTGCTCTAGATATGGTTGTTTTAATGAACATGTATTCACTGTTACGGGAACTGCGAATCTTAACGTAATTAAGGAGTTAATTACTGTTTAGAGATGCCTCGAAATACGTGCAAAACACACAGGTTCTGTTTAAAATCAAGTTAGCAAACTATGGAAACTTACTTTGCTTAATTTGGATTTAAATTGATTGAGATATGCTAATTTTAGTAAGTAGGGGTCACTGCTGAAATTACTTTCCTAATCAAGAACCATGTGATTGTCAATTAGTGAAATTAATTGTTAATTTCATGAAATAATTATGGAAAATATTTGAAAAATATTGTAATATGATTATTTCCTTAATTGACTTGGCCTCAACCAATTAGTTGATTAGATGTGATCTAGATCATAATTGGAAACACAATCATCAAACTCCTTGCTTGAATAGGATTGGGAATTTGTCTAGGAAATTTCCTTATAATCAAAATTGTTTTGATTACTATATGGTATAATTTCGGTTGAAGAACCGATTATCATCTCAAGTACAAATTAATAAATTTGGCATTATCCTTTCCCGAGGCAGATATGGTGTCTAGTCGGGGATCGCTAGGGTAGCGGGTTGCAACGTATGCGGTCCATCCCACTCCCGCCGGTACTGGCCATGACAGCAGGTAGGGCTGGGATAATGTCCGAGGGATTAAGATGTTTGTTTCTAATTATTAAAATACGAATTAATACGTACTTTGAGAATAATACCATATATATTCAAGTAAGACAATCAAGTTTGATTGATTGAATTGGATTGATAATTAATTTAATATGATTAAGTTAATTATGTCCAATTAAAATACTCTAATATGATTGGAGTTAATAATTCCCTTGGAAGAATTAATTGTAAGAATGTGATTCATAGTAATTAATTAAATTTGAATAAGAGATGGAGGATCACATAAGTGACATCCATGGTCTCCCGTCAAGGCGAAGGGTTTCGTCGCCAGATATTATATGTGGGAGATGCCTGTCCGAAGTACCAGCTCCTGCATATGATCCATTTGGATCGGGCTCGTCGCTTCTCGAAAGAGTAAGGATGTATGCGTAGTGACCCCAATATCGGGTCCTCATATTATTAGGGCGATATTGGATTGCGCACAGCGAGTTGTATTCCTGTTGACGGTTGGTTCAATTAATGACGGGTCAACATCACCTTAGGGGAGGTAGGCCCGGGTGTTAAAGACCGAATTGGGAGATGCAAGTTGGACTTGCAATGCGGAATGTGTTCCCGCTTCTTTTCATCCTAGTTGTAGGTTCTCATATTATTGGGATGCAACAAAGATAAGGAAGGGAATCCCAGATCTTGCTTGAGATATAATGGTAAGTATATCTCTTACATTGAAAGTGATTTAGGGAATGAACTTTTAGTGTTGACAAGGCAAGACAACTTTGATATAAAAATTCCTAAATCAAAATAAAACATGTATATATATATATAAATATACCCTTATGCTAATTTCTTATTTCAGATTATCCTTCATTAAACCCACTTAATGTTATACTCAATAATAACCAGTAAATATCATGGATTGGACCCTTGATCCAGATATTATGCTTGCAATTGGACACATAATGTATGTGGTTGCAATGTGCACGTTTCCTCATAATAATGAGGAATGATAATTAAATAGACAATGGGACTAAAACCCTAGGGTTTGTATGTCTCTATAAGTCTTGATCTCATCGAATGTACTGTGGAAGTGACATGTCGATGATGATCGCAATTGTCAAATAATCCTTATAAAATCAATAAAGATATTCTGGCATACATATGTGCTCTTGACATTTGAACATGAATGACATGGTTCTTTGCATCATGTAGAATGGTAGCTCTATAAGAGATGATGTATTTAAATTGTTTGAGTACCTACCTGAACATATACTTTAAGAGTTTAGATGGATGTAGATGATGAGTGTCATCATTCTACTGTCTATACTCTAGTCATTCATGAAGCTTCATAATATTCATATTGTATGAATTGGATGAAGCATGTATAAATGTCGAAATGCTCTTACATTAAATTATTTTGACTTTAACATAAGAGGTCCTTAGTCTTAAGCAATGGTTGTTCATAGATAAAGGGAGCGCAGTGGAAGCATGGGTTGGACACAAGCAAGAAGTATAATCAAAGAGTTGATTGTACTTCTGTGACTTCCATATGACATCCAAAGAGTTGGATGAATGCCAATACTGCAATAAATTGATGTGTTGATAGTATGACTATCAAATATATCTAGAATCTTTAGAGAAGGAATCAGATAGTACATCAGAATAATCTACATATAATCATTGAAATTGACTTACTTATTTGATAAGATAAAGTCTAATAATTGTATCTCAATCTTCTAATAACACTTGCAATTGGTTGCATATGTATTAGAATATTAGAAATTTGATTTTAAGGTTTAAGTGTTGGAATTGATGCAATTGTTGCAACAATTTCCACGGGATGAATATACTTCATATTTTCAGTGGGAGCCCTTAGTCTTAGAGAATGTCTCTATGACCTAGATATTAGAATACACTCATTGTTTATTTCTAATTGTTGGATATAAACACAAATTCTGTATTAAATCTATCATAAAGAGTTATGATGGAGATATTTCAGATAGTAATCTAAAATCTAGTGGACTCTACTAAATTAGAAAATTAATGAATGATTCATTAAGATTTCTAATACTGAAAATTAAACCTTTAAATATCAATAGGATGATAAAGATCATTTGACAATGATCTGGCATCAAGTTTTGGGCATATGTCTGTTGATGAGATCAATGGACTAGTAAGACATGAAACTTTAGATTGTCTAAAGATTCAAATCTCACATACTTATGAATATTGTATTCAAAGTAAAAATGTCCAATACACCCTTCCTTGGGAAAGGTGTAAGATGTTAAGGTATTCAAGATCTCATACATATTGATGTATGTAGATCATCTATATCATAGTAAACATTATGGATATGTGATATCTGTTAATGATTATGTATGATATGAGATTTCTTCTCTTCACCTAAGAAACCTTTGAAATGTTCAAAGATTTCACATTTTTGGTTTAGAACCAAAGTTTGAAGGAAGATGAGATGAATTTGATCTAACAAAGGTAGCTTGTACCTATTAGATGAATTCAAGAAATACTTTATGGAGATATGAATATCATTCCTATCTCAATCCTCCTAATGAACCTTAACTCAATGGAGTTGTAGGGAGATACAATTGATCATGTGTGACATGATTTAATCAATGATTAATCCTAGCATAATTATCTCTTAGTTTTCAAGGTATATATGTAGTAGAGATACATTATATACTTAATAAGCTTCCATGCATGTAAGCTGGACTCTAGCACTAGAGAGTGCTACTTCATTATGAAAATAAAGGATGGTATTGGATACCTACTTTATGACCTTGAGATTCTTAAAAGATATCATCTTTGAGAATATGATTCTTATAGGATGACTCTCTTGAGAATCAAGATGAAAATGAAGAAAAGGAACTCATTTAATCTTGAAAAGATAATGAGGCTCCTGAAATTGGAAACTAAAAGGACAATTAAAGATGAAACACTAATACCTCTTCAAATGAGTTTGAGGATGTATTCCATGTGAAAATGATCAGACTTCATGTGATGAAGCTCCAGAGGATCATGGCATGGAAAGATGGATGTTAGCAATAAAAGTCTAATGTAGACTTCATATACAAGTGTTGTATATGGACCCTCGAGGATCCACCTATATGGGTCAGACCCATTAAGGTGTAAATAGATCTTCAAGTGAAAGAGGAAACCTGATAAGAAGGTAGAGACCTTCAAAGCACGGTTTGTAGCCATGAGCTACACACCGAAGAGAAGACATCGCTTGCGATGAGACTTCCTCTCCAATGACCTTGCTTTAACCCATCAGAACATTGCTAACTATAGCTACACAACTTGACTATGACATCTTCATGATGTGAGTCAAGATTGCATTCCTTTATGAATACCTCTCTGAGGATATTCATATGAAGTAGCCCCAGGGCTTCATGGTTGAGGAAAGCAAGGTGTGCAAGCTAAAGAACTCCATCTTTGGACTCAAATAAGCTTCATGTAGTTGGAACATAAGATTTGATGAAATTATAAATGTTATGATTTCAGATAAAATCTTGATGAACCATGTGAAGCTTAGTGGGAGTGCCATTGTGTTCATCGTGCTAAATGTAGATATTATTCTAATCATTTAGAATGATATAAGAATAAATAATTAGTGTTTTAAAATTTGGTTGTTCCATACTTTGAGATATGATCTCAGGGATACCTCTTAGATCTTAGTTCTGAAGTCGTTCAGAAATAAAGAGAAGAGGATATTGGGACCGTCACATTAGTAGTACACCTTGGACTTATTCCATTTTCTGGAAAAATTCCAAGAAAGGCTTCCTTCCCTTAAGATGTGGTAGTGACCTGTCTAAAGGGATAGCACCTCAAAGAGTTGAGGAAGTGAATGCTAGAACTGCTTGCACTTGTGCATCAGTTATGAGAAGCTGGGTATATGCTAGATGTGTACAAGAGCCAGATGTCTGCCATGCAGTGGGAGTGGTAAACTGTTACTAATCCTGCTATGGAGATAAAACACTTGATTGCAGTAATAATAATATCTTCAAAGATGATAAAACTTAGAGATAGAGATTTCAAAGTCTTATCTTCAAAAGTTTAAGATCGTGTAGATAGTGATCTATAAGGGTCTTGACTGCAGATACCTTAGGAGATAGAGATCTCTAGGAATGAAGGTATTCTAAAAGATTATGGGAATACTGGTTATGATAATTAATAAGATGTAGTGTCAATGACACTATAACCGACAAAATTGAGTATTGGTTGCATAGGATGCAACATTCGCATTGGATGCGAGCACTGTTACTAGGAGATATGCAAGTGCCGTAAAAGGACTTGGCGTAGTCTCTTGGGAACAGAGTGACCGATCAGCTTACCTAGCTATTTTCTAAATAGCCTATGATTGTCACATGAGTGTGGGTTTAAATGATTAGCCCATTAATGGCTCTTTGGGCTAGTGGGAGATTGTTGGACATGCGAGCCCACGGCGAGCCATTATGCAATAAATGTTATTGCAATTCACTCCTTAATCTGAAGTAAAGAGTACATAATTTGCATAATAGGTCCCTTAGTACAATTAGGGTTATGTACCATGGCCATCTTAATGATCATACAACTGTTGATTCAATTATTGAATCATAGAGGCTGGTGCTTAGATGAATATCTAATGAGTTAGATTGAGGACTCATCAAGCACCGTCAAATGATTATTAAGAGATGATCTCCAGCCTGAGTAGGAGATGGCAATCCTATCTCATTTAGGATGATATCTGACCGACCTCTTGATGCAGGTCCTCTGCATAGGAATAGAGATTCGGAGGTGTCAGATGAGTTGGGTCAAAGAGTTGACTTAACGAGATCGAGATAACCAAAGTCCTATATCATATGCTGTCATGATATAGGCACGCATCCTCTGACCGGAGACAGATGTGTTACTATATGTTTGAGTATGTATATTTGGCAGACCAATAGGTTGATGACCTATCAAGGTCTATACACCGGCGCGCTGGTGTGCATATAAGGGCATATGAGGAATACGATCTCTCAAAGGGATCATACAAGTTCAGTTACTGAACCGGAAAACATGAGCTCACTCATGAGATATTGGGAAGAATCAAATTCCATGCGCATGGTCGTCTCGCTTTGGAAGCTTGACTGAATTTGTAGGTTTGATATATACTTTTGGAAAGTATATGATCAAGACCTAGGTATGATATATGCTTTTGGAAAGTGTATGATCGATACCGATTCCCAATGATCGAATGAGAAACTTACTGATAAAACCCTGAAGTAGACAGTTTGAAGTTGATCTAATACTTCGGGTTTAATCTGAGTCTTCCAGCATGCAGGATGTACAGGTATTAGGAATACCTAAGGGTGATGTGATCATAAACGATTGTATAACCATGACGCTTCCATTCCTAGGGAGTGATGAAACGGGTCTGGATTTTAGTGACTCCTCTTAATAGAGAAGTAATCTGATCTTAGTCCAAATGTTGGACATTGATCTGAATGTGATTCAGATTCAATGAGAAGATTAGATTTGCGGTCTTGATTTAATCAAGCATCTATGGGAGGCCCGAGATCTGGATTTGAGATGTGATCTCAATATCCATGTCACTATACGTGGAACAATACAATCGCCCTGTCCTTATCTCCAAGTATTTGCGGAGAAAGCGCATTATCCTTGAATGGGTTCAAGATAATTTCATTGTTGATAATATGTATCCGAGCATTGAGAAAATGGATAATTAAATGTGATTTATTTATCATGAATAATATGAATTTGATTCATATTATAAGGAGAGTTATCTTAGATAATTAAATGTGATTTGATTATCAAAGATGTAAATAATGTGAATGTGATTCATATTATTTGAGCACATGAGAATAAGTTATCCAATATAATTAAATGTGATTTAATTATTATGGATAAGAATAATGTGGATAGTAATATCCAATTATTCATAATATATTATAAATGTGATTTATAATGTATTAGAGAGAGCTAATTATAATTTATATGTGTTGATTAATTATTATGTGTATTGGATACACATTGTGTAATTAATTGACAATGTAAATTATATGTTGTTTTGGGTTGTGAATATGATTCACAATTTTTCAATGGCAAGATTGCAATATTCTCAAATATAATTGTGAATTATTTTTGAAGAATAAAACCCAACAAAAGTTGTTGGAAATAAATAAAGAGATTTCCATGGAGATATGCAATCTCATGACATGTCATGAGATTGCTCTCCTCATGGAAAGCTTGGGCGGCACCCAATTCCAAATAGGAATGGGTGGCCGTCCATATGGTATGTACATGGAGATGTAATCTCCATGTATATTCTCTCCTTATTTATTTGGTGTAATTTTGGATTAATTTGTATTTGATTTTTTCAAATATATTTTGATCTAAATTTGTTGGTTTTACCAACAACAATCTTAGCCATTGGATTGACATAAATCAATCTCATCCATTGATTTTATATGTGACATGGATTGAGATCCATGGATCCCAAAACCCTATAAATAGAGAGGCATACCATGCTCTCTATTTTACACATAATGCTTGAGAAGCATCTCTCTCTCTCTCTCTTTCTCTCTAGATGACAGCCCTCTCTCTCCCTCTCATGTGGTCGTCCACCATGGATGACCTAGAGAGGTTCTTCATCGCCGCGACATCGTCGTTATGCTGCCCGTTCGTCTGCTTGTGGATCTCCATCCCCTTCGGTGCGCCTCGCTCGTGAAGAAGACGTCGGATCTCGTGTGTCGAAATCAGGAGATCCGTCGCTTGGATCATCAACATGGATTGCGAGAAGAACGCGGTTCATCCCCGCGCTCGCAAGCGTCTCCTCTGTCGGATCGGACTTGAGACAGGAGGTATCTTCGTTTAGAGACTCGATCGCAACCACGCTCCAAGAGGTAATCCTATTACTTGTTTTTGGTTTAGACGAAATGATTCGAGAAGTATTCTTAGATCATGTGGTTTCGTCGTAAGAAAATTTTTTAAATTCTGCTGCATCGAGCAATTAGTGCGACTAGTCGCTCCTCGTCGTATTCGATACGACGCTCTCGCTTCCGTGATACGCTTGAGGATCTAACCATATCCTTCACCTAAGTATGGAGGACTCAAAACCGAAGATGATCGAGGTCAAGAGAATGTATACACTCAACGGCTCGGCTTGTCCTCCCTATACTTAGGGTAAAATATCCCTAAGTATAGAGATAAAAATCAAAAGGTGAGGGACAAGCGAGGGAGCAGATGATATAAAAATCGAAAATGATCAAAAAGTGGTATGAGCGAGATCACCCCCTATACTTAGGGTAAAGCACACCAAGTATAAGCAACAACAGGGGTGATCGAACGTGATGAATGATCAACACGGTGTCTACACCCCCCTATACTTAGGATAAAGCACATCTTAAGTATAGCAAAATTCTAGATAAACCTAAGGGTATAAGACAATACGAAAAGAAGAAAGAATGACATCGAAAATATATACAAGATGATTGTTGAAAATCAGGTATGAGATGCAGAGTGTAAGAATGAAGATATCATCTCATACAAAATGGACTGGGGCAACCTCAAAGGTCGGCGATTCATGATCAAGAAAGGGTTTAAACCGCTGACCATTGACTCGAAAGGTGGATTCGGATGGCAACTCATATATGTCTATGCTACCGTTTTCGTACACCTTTCGCACAAGATATGGGCCTTTCCACTTGATCTGAAGTTTCCCTAGAATCAATTTCAGTCTCGCATCGAATAGCCAAACTTTCTGATCAGGCTCAAACTGCTTGTGGCTGATGTGAGAATCATGCCACTCTTTCATCCGCTCTTTATAATGTAGGCTACTCGTGAAGGCTTGATCTCTCAGCTCTTCCAGGACTGCCAGTTCTGTTTGCCTTTGATCTCCCGAATCATCCATACCAAAAATCACTTCCTTCACTGCCCACAAGGATTTATGCTTGATTTCAACAGGTAAGTGGCATGGCTTGCCATAAATGAGTCGAAAGGGAGATGTGACCAATGGAGTCGTGAAGGATGTTTTATAGGCCTAAAAAACCGAGTCCAAAAGCTGCGACCAATCCTTTCGGTCTGGGCGAACAACCTTCTGCAAAATCGTCTTGATCTCCCTATTTGAGACTTCGGCTAGACCATTCGTCTAAGGGTGATACGGAGTAACTACCCGATGGTCTATACCGAACTCATTAGTAAGTGCTCTTAACTTATCATTGATGAAGTGGCTACCCCCGTCTGAGATCAGAACACAAGGAACCTCGAACCACGTAACGATATGATTTCTCAGGAACTTGCAAACAGTGTTCGCATCAGCGGCTCGGGTAGGAATAGCCTCTACCCAACGACTCACATAATCCACAACTAGACGGCTATACTCGAAACCCTGACTTTTAGGAAACAAGCCCATAAAGTCGATACCCCATGCATCGAATACTTCACAGAAGTGAATTGGCTGCATCGGCATCATGTCTCTATGTCCACAAGTGCCCATTTTCTGGCAGTCAGTACATCTCTTTACGAATGCGTTAGCATCCGCAACGAGCGTAGGCCACCAAAGGCCGGATTGGAGAACCTTTTATGCTGTCCTCTTCCCTGAATGGTGTCCTCCAGCTTCTAATCGATGACAATACATGAGGACACTCTGGTATTCCTCCTGAGGAATACACCGACGCCAAACCGAATCCGCTCCTTCATGATAAAGGATCGGATCCTCCCAATAGTAAGACTTGGCTTTCGCGAGGAAAGTCTTAAGTCTCTGTCTGGACCAACCTTGCAGGACTTTCTTAGCAACAAGAAAGTTCACAATGTCGGTATATCATGGCAGCGAGGCGACAACAAGATCGCCTCGTCGGGGAAGGTCTCCGTGATGGGTGCATCAAACTCAGAAGTTTCAGGTGTTTCTAATCGGGAGAGGTGATACGCCACCACATTCTTGACTCCCAGCTTATCCTTGATAACAATGTCGAACTCCTGGAGTAGAAGGATCCATCTGGTCATACGCAGCTTCGAATCCTTCTTATCCATTAAGTATCGGATGGCGGTGTGATTAGGGAAGATTGTAACCTTGGATCCTAAGATGTGGGATCTAAATTTGTCTAAGGCAAATAGTACGACTAGCATCTCTTTATCTGTAACTGTGTAATTCCGCTGTGCGGAATCCAAAGTCTTGCTAGCGTAGTGTATGGCGTATGGAAGGCCATCCCTCCTCTGTCCCAGCACAACCCCAACAGCAAAATTGGAGGTGTCTGTCATGATCTCGAATGGGAGAGACCAATCGGGTGGCTGAAGGACAGGAGCCTCTACAACCATATTCTTGAGAGTTTCAAAAGCTGAAAGACACTTATCATCGACGATAAACTCAGTGTCTTTCACGAGAAGATCAGACAACGGTCAAGCAATCTTGCTGAAGTCTCGTATGAAACGTCGGTAAAAACCAACATGCCCAAGGAAAGACCGTAGCTGTTTCAGATTGGACAGTGGATTGAGTTTCTTTATGATATCCACCTTGGCCGGGTCCACCTCCATGCCCTGGTTGGAGATGATGTGACCAAGGACCGTCCCCTGAGTCATCATAAAATGACTCCTCTCCCAAGAAAGCACAAGGTTAACCTTCGTGCACCTCTGAAGCATGCGATCTAGGCTAGAAAGGCAAGAATTGAAATCATCACCGTAGACCGAGAAATCATCCATGAAGACCTCCAAGATATCTCCCACCATGTCCGCGAATATCGAAAGCATGCACCTCTAGAATGTAGTCGGAGCATTACATAATCCAAAGGGCATCTATTTGAAAGCATACGTTCCGAACGGACAGGTAAATGTCGTCTTTTCTTGATCTTCTGGAGCAACAACCACTTGATTATATCCCGAGTACCCATCAAGGAAGCAATAATGGCTCTTCCCGGCTAACCGTTCGATGATCTGATCGATGAACGCTAGCGGAAAGTGATCCTTCTTGGTCGCTTGATTCAAGCGTCTGTAGTCCACACAGATGCGCCAAGAAGTTGGTACTCGGGTAGCGATCTCCTCTCCGTCCTCATTGATCACTGTAGTGATCCATTTCTTCTTGGGTACCTGATAACACAGATTTGGCGAGGGTCTAAATATCTCACACAAGGCGGAGACAAGAGTCGCTGCGGCGACCGCTCACTAAACATGTATTAATCAACAATTAACCCACGATAATCAAATCAAGCAATGAAAATAGAGGGGTAGTCAAACTTTATTATAACTCTACAAAAATGTGTATAGTGTGCAAGTGTGTAGAGGTCGAACACAGTGAGCAAACAAGATAGATCAAGCAACAATGCGCAAAATGTGATTTGTGATCAAGTGCCTACGAGAAAGCAAAATTTTGTGGTTTTTAATTTTATAATTTTTTTATATTTTTAATTTTTAATTTTTATATTTTTATTTTTAATTTTCTGATTTTATATTTTCTTTTAATATTATATATATATTAATTTTCTTTTTCTATAAATAGAATATAAACACAATATAAGAAAAGAGAAAAATAGGGATTTATAAAAATAAGGAAAAATAATAAAAAATCAGGAAATAAAGTGTTTTTGATATTTTTATAATTTTATGATGTTTTTGTGATTTTTAGATTTTTTCTAAATTTTTTGGTATTTTTAAAAGCAAAAATACTAGAAAACAGTAAACTAAGCTACTGACCGAAATTAAAATGAGGATGAAAAATAGTAATCAGAGTCCAAAATTTCCCAAATTAATTTTAAATCAGAGAGAATCAATCAGAGAAAATATAGAAACCGAGTTTGCATTTTTATGATTTTTCTTGAATTTTTTAGATTTTTATGAAGATTTTTGGAGTTTTCTAATTTTTGAGTTTTTGTTTTGAAATTTTAATGATTTTTGGTTTAAAGCTAGAAGGTACTGAAACACACAAAATATAATTTTTTTGGAATTTTTCAAAAACTTTTACTAATTTTTATGGATTCTCTAATGCAAACAGTGGCAAAAATACATGTTTTTAAATTTTTATAAATATGAAAATGCAATAAAAATGCAAAACAAAAATATGCTGAGAAAGAGCAAGCAAACAGGAGCTTAACCTAATTTTTTGGTGATTTTTAGCAATTTATAGATGCATGGAATAAATGCAAACAACAAATAAAAACTACACAGCCGGCAGGGGCATATGTGTAAATGAGCAAACGTCCAAGGGCCATAGTGCAATTTTCATGTAAAATATATAACTAATAAATCGATTTCCAGGACCAAATACAAATAACACAACCCGCTGGGGTACGCGTGTAAAATACCCAACCCCGCACGTGCTTCACACGTGCTTGGGAAGGACAGAAATGCAATATCCAAAAACTCCAGGGGCTAATATGCAATTTACCCAAAAATATTGCACGTTCCAAAATAATTCCTGGACAAAATTGAAATAAAAGAACCTGTAGGGGGTCCAGTGCAAAATCACCACCACACCACGTGCACAGATCACGTGAGGTGACGCGGACTGAACCTAAATGCAAATAACTAAAGTTCGGGGGCCTAGATGCAAATATTACAAAAAATATTTAAACTACAAATGAAAGTTTATGGACTAAATAATAAATACAAAATGGCGCGGGGTGGAAGTGCAAAATACCCCTTTGCGCGCGATCCAACTGCGGTGAAGAAGCCACTTGACACGTGGCGTGTTCTGGATAGCCGCTGACGCTTTGTGGATGGACGGTGACGATTAGATCCCTTGACTTGATCTGACGGTGGAGGCACGGGAGGATCCAATGGCTGTTGCTAAATCTGGAGATGCGGCCCGATCTAACGGCATAGAGGGGAGGAGCAAGAACAGGGAAGCGTCGCCGGCGAAGCGAGCTTCCCCGCCCTCGATCGGCGGGCTCTAGCATTCCTTGGGCTTCAAAAGTGGCCTGCAACCTCCTACGGTCCTTCTCTAGCTCCTGGGAGCTTCAAAACTCCTCGGCGACGGTCGAGGCGCTCGCTAGAAGGCGGCGGAGCTATGGGATCTGAGTATCTCCAGCGAGCGAGCAAAACTAGCCCCATGCCCGAGTCAAAGGGCTTTGACCTGCAAAAATAGGTGAAAGGGTCCAGGGAAAAATTCCTAGACCCCGTGGAGGTAGGAATGGTGCGAAGGACGGTGGCGCATGGTGGTGGCCGGAGGAGCACTCCGGCGATGTATTCGATTGAGCGATTTGATTGATGAAACTCGGAATTTCTTGGGGGTTTTACTCCTAATGCTACGACGAATGAAATGCAAAGAACATAAATGGAAAACAAGGACCTTGAAGGGATAAACCTGAGGTGGAGGTATACCTCGACGCCGCCGAAAGGCGGAGGTGGTGGAGCCGCCTCGGGCGTCGCTCGACCATCCCTAAGCTCTGGAGAGGAAGCTGTCACCTTCCTCGAGCTCGCGGGCGTGAGAGAGGGAGCTAAGCCTATGGAAGAGGGATTCGAATTCGAGAGGAAAGATCGTGGCTCAATATGAATGGTTTGACTCTGCGGCTCTGATGCTCCAAAGGCCGAGGAAGATGGTTCGAATCGTTGCTCCTCAGCCCTAGGAGAGTCTAGGGCGTGAAAGAGGGCAGATCGAGGAACAAAAGTTGTTCAGGGATCGACAAGAATGGATGCAAGCATTGGCCTCGAAAAAATCGAGAAACTAGGGTCGAAACGAGGTCTTACAAGGGCAGAGGGGGAAGGACGACAAGTTGACCCGCTAGTCAACATGGACTGGCACCTGGTTGGTCCACGTGGACCAACCAGGAAAAATCCCTGATAAATTATTTGTAAATTCGGTTAAAAATAGAAAATGAATTAATTATTTTTTTGGTTATAAAATAAAAAATGTTTATTATTTTATTAGGTATTTTATTATGATTTTTATTATTTTTATGAGGTATAAATTTACAAGTTTCCTTTTATAGCATTTATAGGTCTATATATATATATTTTAATAATTTATTTTTATTTTGTAAATTTAATTCTATTTATTTTGTGTATGATTATATAAATTTCTAAAATATTTTTATATACTTAAATATATATTTTTACTTTATTTTTCTGAGGTATTTTGTATACGTAATAAAATAAAAGTGTTATTTGTACATGTATATGTATAGGTATTATACCTATGTATTAGTTATACAAGTATTTTATTTTATGTTTTCTTTGAGTTGTTATTCTGATTTTAATATACAAAATTGTTATAAATAATATTTACAAAATTATAAAAATAAGAAATTATTATAAAAATAATAAAATGAATATTTTAATCTTTACAAGTATACAATAGGGGTCTAAAACTCAACTTTCAAACCGTAGCTCCACAAAATGCAAAACTACCACCATTAAATAGCTTATTTTAAATTATATACAATTAAAGGTGATTTTGATGCATTTCGATTTTTTATTTAAGAGATACAAGTCTGGGAAGTCGGGATTCTGGAATTTTATGTAGATTATAACTTTTTATCTGTGTATTATTTTTGAGTGAAATCAATTTTGTATTTTTCTTTAATTAATTATCTACAACTTTCATGTACAAAGTTTCTTTATTTGAGGTATAAAACGTGAAACCAAAAATAGATCCCAAAATGAATAAAGAATGAATGAAATGAATAGGTATCTGGCCCTTATCTCCTCCTACTTTATTCCTGGTCGACCTATTCATCAAGATGCCTAGGACTCGGGGTTTCAGGTCATAAAATATTTACAATATTTTATTCTTTTTCTTTTCTTTTATTTATTCTATAATTTTGGCTTTAAAAACTGTATTTTATACACTATTTACATGCACATGCATGAATGCTAAGATGCGCTAATTAAGGGTATTTACACGCATTTGCCAGAGTTTTTGAGGCCAAAATGATAGAATAAAGATGATGAAATGTGGATTCATCACCCCCCTATACTTTTCCTTTGCTAGTCCCTAGCAAACACTTATGCAATAAGTGCAGAAAAGAAAAATCAAAGAAAGGAAGAAAGTGGATTTAGTTTAATTATCAAACTTGTCTTCACAAAATCAAAGTTTGGAGCTTAAGTCGGACCTTTGGAATTTAGTGCGGGCGGAACCTTAATGAGAACCGGATTTGAAATCCAACAGCCTCCGAGAATCCCAAAACTCTGCTCAAATCTCCTCAATAGCCAGGTCAGAAATATCTCAACTCATACACAAACCCTTATGACTATGAATCTGACTCGTACAGTGTAAGTGCTTGTGGCTCTCCCCAACTGAAATGACAAAGAGACTGAATTCTCCAGTATGACAACCCAATGATTCCCCAATCCAATGACTCCTTCCTCGAGGAGCGGGGTATTCCCTTCTAAGTTCAAGTGGCAACCAGCTCAAGAGGAGGGGTGAAGAGAAGAATGGACGGTAGCCAGTGTAGTTACCTATCCTAGGATGCAAGACCAGTGTAGTCAAGTCATCCAGCTGCAGGCTCATATGATATGACTTTGGAACTCAAGCTTGCTTATTGAATTTACAACAAATGTACATACTTTGCAGGCATTTTATTTTTGTACAGGCCTGTCCTTTTTTTTGAAATACTATATACATCAGCATTTACATCAGGAGTCTTTCCTCTTGAGCCAGTAGACTATCCCTCTTTTGAAGCTTTATTGCAACCCACATCTCCTGTCTTTAGACTTCCTCATCACTGGACGGGCTGGGGTGCACTTCCCTCCCTAAAGGAGGACAAGTGTTTCCACTTGTGTGCGTCTCATACCGGCAAATCCAATCCCCTCACCACTCCAACTGAGTTGAGCCATGTGAAAGGTGCAGGTGTCCAAGTTCGGTCATTATCAACAAGAGTCGTGCGTGTGCTCCGAAATACTCTACTTAGGCAATCAAGAATCCATTGAACCAAGTCTCGTGATCCTCAAAGAATTAAGTCATCTAGACCTGAAGTACCTCAAACCAGTTCCTATAAGGTTCCTGTTATTAGGTAGATTTTAAGGTCCAATCAAGCTCCAATCTCCAGATTTTACATAGACTTGTTCAACTATCAAACTCAATTCGAAAAAAATGCTCATGCTATGTAAATGATATGCAGAATGCAGGAAATATTTTTGTGATGCAATTTTCAAGATTTTTGAACTTTTTATGGATTTTTGAAAAGATGATGATGCATATGCATTTTTTTGTATATTCAAAAGATTTTTCCAATGTTTTTGGATTTTAATTTTGCAAATGTTTTTTATGATTTTTGAAAAGAAAAGATTTTTTGGCTGAAAACTAGGTTAAAATATTTACACAGGAGTGTTTCTTATATCTACAAGAAGTGGATTTTAAGAATTTACAAGGGTAAGTGATCAATTATATATATAATGAATTTTGGTATGATGTATGTATTCCTCAAACTTATTTGAAAAGGTTTTTCAAACAATTTTGAAAACTATAGTCCAAAATATTTTTTTACAAACAATTCACAGACATGTACGCACATTTGAAAATCATTTTACAAAGGTTTTCCAAACATTATATATAGATTTTTTAAAATATTTTTGCAACCATTTTTCAAACCATTTGCAAATCATTTTTCAAACATTTTATTTTACACAAAGAAAATAAAATTTTTCAAACAAAATTTTTTTACAAAGGTTGAAAACATGTAACAAAACGTTTTTCACAATAGTTTTCAAAATATTTTTCACAAGGATTTTCAAATTATTTTTCAAACATTTTGCAAAAAACATTTTCACCTGATTTATTAATCAGTAAATACAAAAAGAATTTGAGGAATGATCAACATCTTTTTATTAAGGATTTTTAATGAATTTTAAAGAATTATTAGCCATATTTATTAGAAAATACGAAAGTACGAGTTATGGCTAAAGTATATACGTAGTATATACGACCCCCTATTCTTAGCTTGAGCTATGTCCTCATAGATCGGAGAGACAAGAGAAGACATAACTTGTACTAAGTATAGGCAAGTCTAAATAATGAATAAATAAATAAAGGAATGAATGAACGAATGAGAAGTTGACCGTCCCCCCTATACTTAGGATCAAATAATCTTAAGTATAGCAAACTGTTCACAAAGCAGGGAGGGTCAAGGGTGGGAATGAACAGATCGTACTCAGATTGTCTCCCCCTATACTTAAGGTAAGATATCCCTAAGTATAGACAAGAAGAGGAGACAATGGAGAGGATAAAAAAGAATGAACACCCGAGATGCACACCCCCCTATACTTAGGACAAAGTACGTCCTAAGTATAGAAAACTATCTACAAGGGGTGACACCTTTTTGATACAAAAAGAATATAGAAAAGGAAAAAAAAGAAAAGAAGAAAAGAAAAGAAAAGAAAAGAATAGATCACAGCTCAGTGTGTGTACCCCCTACACTTAGGACACGGTGCATCCTAAGTATAGCGGAATCAGAAGATTAAGATGGGGTAGCAGACATAATGGAAGAATGAAAGAATGATATAGACAGATGGATCTATACAGCGGGAGATGGAAGTGATCACCATGTATGAGATGCAAATGATATGAGTCAAAGAACACATCTCATACCAGAAGAATGCGGGCAACGTCAACGGTCAACGGATCATGATCTAGATATAGCTTCAGGCGCTGACCGTTAACACGAAAGGTAGAGGAAGATGACAGCTCGGATATATCAATACTACCATTGTCGTACCTTACTGACCACATACGGACCTTTCCACTTACTCTGCAATTTCCCTGGAAATAATTTCAGCCTAGAATCAAACAACCATACGCGTTGATCGGGCTCAAACTGTTTATGGCTGATATGGGAGTCGTGTCATATCTCCACTTTCTCCTTATACTGTAGGCTGCTAGAAAAGGTTGTATCTCTCAACTCCTCCAGGGCTGCCAATTCTGCTTTCCTCTGTTCTCCTATACTCTCGGGATCCAATAATAACTCAGTGACTGCCCATAGTGACTTGTTCTTGATCTCTACTGGTAGATGGCACGGCTTGCCATAGACGAGATGAAAAGGAGATGTCCCTAATGGATTCTTGAAGGAAGTCCGATAGGCCCACAAGACCGAGTCCAAAAGCTGTGACTAATCCTTTCGGTCCGGGCAGACAACCTTCTGTAAGCTAGTCTTGATCTCCCTATTCGATACTTCAGCAAGACCATTAGTCTGAGGGTGATATGGCGTGGCAACATGATGGTCAATGCTGAACTCATCTGCAATGGCCCTAACCTTGTCATTGATAAAGTGAGATCCCCCTGTCTGAAATCAGAACTCTAGGTACCCCGAACTGTGAAATGATATTTTCCTCAAAAAGCGACACACGGTCTTAGCATCTGCGGCTCGGGCAGGGATGGCCTCAACCTATCGGCTCACATAATCCACAGCAAGCAGAATGTACTCAAACCCCTGACTCTTAGGGAATGGGCCCATGAAATCAATATCCCATGCATCAAAAACCTCACAAAAGTGAATGGGCTGCATGGGCATCATTTCTCTCTGTCCGCAAGTACCCATCTTCTGACAGTCAGTACATCTCTTCACGAACTCATCTGAATCCTTGAAGAGAGTAGGCCACCAAAGGCCGGATTGGAGCACCTTCTGTGTTGTTCGTCTCCCAGAATGATGCCCTCCTACCTCAAGCTTGTGGCAGTAGGTGAGGACGCTATGCTGCTCTTCTTGAGGAATGCACCTCCTCCAGATGTTGTCCCCTCCTTCATGATAAAGGACGGGATCCTCCCAATGGTAAAACTTGGCCTTCGCCAGGAAGGTCTCAAGTTTCTGCCTGGACCAACCCTGTGGAACCGTCTTGGCAACAAGATTGTTAACAATGTCGGCATACCATGGGAGCGAGGTGATAGCCAAGATTGCCTCATCTGGAAATGTCTCTGTAATAGGTGCGTTGGGCTCAGATTCCTCAAGGTTCTCTAAGCGGGAGAGGTGATCTGCCACCACATTCTTAACTCCAGGCTTATCCTTAATCTCAATGTCAAACTCCTGGAGTAGAAGGATCCATCTGGTAAGGCGAGCTTTGGCATCCTTCTTGGCCATGAGGTATCGGATGGCGGTGTGATCGGTAAAGATAGTCATTCTAGTTCCGAAAATATATGATCGATACTTATCCAAAGCAAAGACTTCGACCAACATCTCCTTTTTTGTCATAGTATAATTCCGCTAAGCGGCATCCAAAGTCCGGCTGGCGTAGTGAATGGCATACGGCAATCCATCCCTCCTCCGTCCAAGCACAACCCCAACGGCAAAATCAGAAGCATCCGTCATGATCTCGAATGGGAGAGACCAATCGGGTGGATGAAGGACAGGAGCCGTGACAACCATATTCTTGAGAGTCTCAAAAGACACAAGACACTTATCATCTACAATGAACTCGGTGTCTTTCGTCAGCAAATCAGTGAGCAGTCGGGCAATACGACTGAAGTCCTGAATGAACCATTGGTAGAAACCGACATGCCCCAGAAAAGATCGCAATTGATGCAGATTGGACGTTGGATTGAGTTTTCTAATGATATCCACCATGGCCGGATCGACCTCCATGCCCTTGTTGGAGATGATATGACCAAGGATCGTCCCTTGAGTCACCATGAAGTGACTCTTCTCCCAAGACAATACAAGGTTGACCTCAATGCAGCGCTGAAGCACACGGTCTAGGCAGTCAAGACAAGCATCAAACCCATCACCATAGACCGAGAAGTCATCCATGAAGACCACTAAACAGTCACCCACTATATCCGAGAAAATGGACAACATGTACCTTTGGAAGGTCACCGGGGCGTTACACAATCCAAAGGGCATCCGTCTGGAAGCATAAGTTCCAAACGGATAGGTGAATGTCGTTTTCTCCTGGTCTTCGGGCGCAATGGCTCCTTGATTGTAACCGGAGTACCCGTCAAGAAAACAATAATGACTCTTCCCAGCTAGCCTCTCAATAATCTGATCAATGAATGGTAGTGGGAAATGATCCTTCTTGGTGGCCTGATTCAATCGTCTGTAGTCCACACAGACCCTCCAAGAAGTGGGTACCCGGGTAGCTATCTCCTCTCCAAACTCACTCACAACTGTAGTGATACCTGTCTTCTTGGGTACCACATGTAATGGACTAACCCACTTGGAGTCGGAGATGGGGTAGATAAAATCGGCGCTCCACCACTTCGATATTTCCTTCATGACCACATCTCGAAGATTCGGGTTCAGCCGTCGCTGGACCTCACGCGAAGGCCTAGCGTCCTCCTCAAGATAGATGTGGTGGGAGCACAGAACCGGACTAACCCCCTAGAGATAAGCTATACTCCATCCTATCGCCTTGCAGTTTCTTTCAAGAACCTCCATCAGATGAGATTCTTACTCTCCAGTCAAACCTACTGAGATAATGACTGGGTGCATATCCGGCTCACCCGCAAGGAATCTATACTTCAGCGACTGCGCCAATGGCTTCAATTCTGGACAACTGGGAGGTGGCAGACCTGGCTTCTGATATGTCTGTGTGAAAGCTACCAGGTCTGCATGTGAGAACTCTCGCTGTGCATGAGAATCTGACGAAGGGAACCCTGCTAAATCATCTATGAACTGTACTGGATCGCACTTCGTCCTAGCCGCCGGCTCAGAAGGAATCAGACACGGCAAATAGTCATCAAAATCATCCCAATAAATGTCTGAATCCAAGGGATCTGAACTAGAGGAACAAGATTGAAACTCTGCATCACCACTCGTCCCACAACTGTCAGCCTCAAAGGTATCCTCGTCCAGGGGTGTGCTCTCCAGGCTCTCAACTGCCATAAGCTGTAAATAGAGTGAATCTGTAGGAAAGGCGAGGGTCTGTGCTACGGGATCTGTCCAAATAGATTCATCATCTGTCATCACAAAATCACACTCCTGGTGGATGTCTAGCTCATCCTCTGTCATCTGCGCGGTATCACTGGACTGCTCTGAGCATGCTGATTCTCTCTCTCTGGTCTCCTCGATCATCTCTATTTGTATGCTCTCACCCTCTACGCAAAATCACACCTTCCCACTATCATGATCGGTCACCGCCTTGGCTGTGGCCAAGAATGGGCGTCCAAGTATGATGGGGGCATCGGTTACCGACTCAGGGATCTCCATGTCCAATGCAACAAAGTCAACGGAGAATTTCAAGCCCTAAATGGTAATGACCGCGTCTCTCAACAACCCCTTCGGCCTCTTAGTTGACCTATCAGAAAACTGAAGGACAGTCCTGCTCTGAAGAAGAGGACCAAATTTGAATTGGTCGAGTAAGGCTGCCGGAAGAAGGTTAATAGAAGAGCCGCTATCTAATAGAGTATGATCGAACCACTGCTCCTTAATCTCGCATCTGACATAGGGAGCTCCTGCATCAGGTCTCTTGGCTGGCAATCGGTTCAAAATGGTGCAACAAGTAGAATGGGCGAGCACATGGATCTGATCTTTGTGGTTCCTCCTCTTCCTGCGGACTGTAGTCTTCTCTCTCAAGCTCTTTTGGAAAAGGGGGATGTGCTCAAGTGCTTCCTGTAGAGTCAGCTGGATTTGGAATCTATCAATCATCTGGTTGCTGAACTCTACCTGTTGGGTCTTTTTTTGGATTTCTCTTTTATTCCCCTTCGCCAGGCGGAGTGCTTGAGGGAAGGGGATTGAAGGGGCCTCCGTAGATGGAGGACTAGGAAGAGGTTCCTGTGCCTGTGAGGGAATAGAATCCATACAATGATCATCATGCAACACATATGGATCTGAAGTGTATACAAAAACCTTTCCTTTATTCATATTTTTGTTCTTTTTTTACCACAGTCCTGAGATACAAAAGGTGGCAACACAACATGTGGGAGCTCAACAAAAGTAGAAGTGGTGGCTTCAGTACCACCAACAGCATCTGACTTCGTGGCATCAACACCGCGCTCTGGCTCTGCATCAAAAATGGTGGCCTCAGCACCACCGTCTGCATCTGGTAGCATGACGGCCTCAACACCATCATCTGGATCTCCATCATTGGTGGCATCAACACCACCGTCATCAACGTCATCATCAGCGGCATCAGCACCGCTACTCTGCTCATCTGGCGCTCGTGGTTCCTCATGCAGTTGTCGCTCAGATGAGGCACCGCCGGCTGGCATTCTACCGCTCCTAGTAGTCACAAAATCAACATCATATAAAGAAGTCATGTCACTCAAATAATCACTAGAAGAAGTATCTTCTGTGAACTGTACCTGCTCAGACTTCCTCTTCAGATTGTTAAGATTAGGCTCGATCTGTGCAGGTATGGCGGCCTTGCCCTTGATGATATCCCTCATTTCCTGCTGGAACTCATCCATTTCCTATCGGTAGGATGCCTGATGGTCAGAATCAAGCGGGCGAGGTCATCTAGAGCTGGGTTCTCAAAGGCAGGTGCCTGAGAACCGGAAGTGTTCCCATACTGGAAATGAGACTACTACTGGTAGTGGGGAGGATGGGAGTATGTATGGTGAGACTGCTGCCGCAGCCTCCACTGTTGTCCCTGATAGATGGGACGAGGACCCTACTGGTACTCCTGGTGGGCATAATGGGGCTGTTGCTGCTGGCTGTTCTGATGTCCCTGAGCCGAAGACTGCTGCTGAGATGAGGTGCCACCAATGGTCCAACGAAATCCAGGGTGATCGCGACAAATCCAGGGCTGTTGTGGGTACCGGTCATACCAAATCCCATTGACTTCCATCAATGGTTCCTGCTCAATGGGGGGTGGAAGAACCGCCAGTGGCTGATCCGGCTGATAGACCACTATCTGAGTGTCCTGAGATGGTGGCTGTGACGAGTAGTACTGTAGCTGCTGGACCGGCTCTACCTGGATGTGATGGACCTGACGGTACGTGGTAGAGGGCTGGGTTGAGCTAATACTGCTGGGATCAGCTCGTGATCTAGGGGGCTGCACGGATGTCTGTGCTTCCTGAATACACAAGATCTGTGTCTTCAGGTCACTCATGGTCTTCGTCAACTGGTCCATCTGGGCCAGCCCCTGACTTTGCTTCTTCTCGAGGATCTCGATGCGGTCCAAATTCTCGCTAATGATCCCCATGTCGGCTGCTGCGGATTCAACTTGGGCTGCACCTGCTGACGGAGTGTGGGGACCGGCATCGATGCGGGCGATCCTCTGAAATGATCCTGCTTCTTGGGGGCTTCTGCTGTGTGTAGACTCGGGCTTCGGCCATGACTGTCGAGTTTTCTACCATCCATTCATAAATGTCCCAAACGTCATCTTCACCCTTGGAAAAAATAAGATCCACCACAAGAGGCATTGACAAGCCCCTGCAGCTCCGGTGTCAACCCACAAAAGAAACTCTGAACCAAATTGGGCTTTGATATGTCATGATGTGGACACCGGTCGATGAGCTCTCTAAAGCAATCCCAAGCCTTGTGTAACTGTTCATTTGGGATCATTGTGAAGTTGCTGATCATAGCTCGCGCTGCATTGGTCCGGCCGAGAGGATAATACTTATTCAAGTATGTGGTTCGGAGTTGTGCCCAGGATGTGACATACCTTCCAAGGTGCTTCAGCCAGTAGGCTGCTCTGTCAGCTAATGAGAATGGGAAGGCAATCATTTTGATCGTGTCCTCGTCCACTAATCTATCGTGGACAGTGCTGCAAATCATTTCAAACTCCTGCAGATGGAGATGAGGGTCCTCGGTGGCTAGCCCGTGAAATTTGGGCAATAACTGGATAGTCTGCAGGAGAAACTCAAAGTTCCCAACAACGGGATGTAGCTGGATCCATCGGTGAGTGAGGGTTGCGGTTGGGTTGTGCAACTGCCTCATGGTCATCGGCGACGACCTCTCCTGGTTAGGTTCTCCTCCTTCGCCTGCAACGTCTAGTATATCACCGCCACCGCCCCCAGGTCTGTCGTCTCTTCCTTCTCGCATCTGCGCTATCTCCCTCATGAGGTCACCCATGAATACTCCCTGGTCTCTGATCTATCTCTGCATGGTCTCCAGGGAGGCTAACAATGAGTTGTTGATGGTAGCTTGATCATATAAGAATGGTGGTGGTCTCTGCTCATCTGGGTGTTCCTCTCTGCCGTCCATGTCTTGGGTCTCTGCAAAGGAAAAAGAACCCATCTCAGGTGTCGTCAAATGATATGAGCTCTGTGCTGGACTAAACTCTGACACTCTTGGACTGATGGAAGAAGAAGGGTGGTCGAGGGGGAACATGGTGGAAGTGAACTCATGCTTGGAGAGTGGGTCTGGACTCCCCGAGGTTGTCCTAGATGAATAGGGAGGAGTGCTGGATAGTGGTGCTGCCAGAGACGGCCTAAGAGATCTCCTTCCCATCATCGTGATTATTGAGAAGAGCGAGGTTGAGAAATAAAGAAGGGGGGCAAAATGGTGCACAATTATGTAGTGTGTTGATCTTGACCTTAACTCAACTAGTCAATCAAACAAAATACAAGGGATTCACCAACTCAACTTATGAAGCCGTGAAGGATCAGTTATTATCTTTGTAGTTTGTAAATTGAATTCAGGCAATTAATCTTTGAACGAGTCCTTAGAGCGCTACGCCTATAGGAGAGAGAGTACTGCCAGAAAAGAATCCTGTACTTGTCCTCCTCCTGTGTAACCTGTAGTCTGCACTTTTTGAGGTCCTTGTAACCCTTCCTGGATCCCTACTCAGCCAAAGAAATAGAGGGAGGAAGCCGATAGGTGAAACGGATACTTCGGATTTCGCTCGCAACGGAATCTCCCGTGAGCGTGCAAGATCCTACTCGGACGCAAGACGATGAGACAGACACCCCCGTGAAGGAGTGGCCTATGCTCGATACTTCGGACAAGGTCGATGCTCTACACAATAGAGTGTCATCAATGCCGACCAAGCCCTACTCGTCTACGTACGATAGAAGCGCCAATACTTCGGAAATCTAGGCGATACACAAGGCAGCCACAGATTGGGTTTTGGGCTCTAATCCTCAGGAAGCCGCTCTCTCACTTGGAAGGAGACCTTCCCATGCAACCTGATTACATTTGAGGGCTTTGTTCACCCCAAGCAATGTGTCCAATTAGCCGATTTTATTTAGGTCAAGTTTTATTTAGCAGTCTCTTTTTTAATTTTTTTTGGTGTTATCACTTGCTTTGAATCAATTCAATACAAGCGCCTAACATTTTTGTATTTTTCCTTTATTCCTATTTAATCCAAAAACAGAGGGAGAGAGTTGGAAAAGCAATGCAAGTCGGCACCAAGATGGAAATCTCACCTTTGTGCCTAAATGATGAATGCTCAAGTAAGAAGACTTATAGTGCCTCCAGCTCTCTTCATGCAGGATGCAACGCAGGAATTTGTAAACCTAATCTATATGCGGTATGCAATCCGATGAAATCGCCCTAGGGTGAGGATAGACTATTAACGTGAAGAATCGATTTCAAAATTTGACTAAGTCCAAAGAATCGAGACTATAGGTGCATGCAAAGTAGATTAAGGTGTTTGGACCTTTTCTTACGCCAATCAATCCTTAAGCTGAAGCTCAATCACACAAAATAAAGAAAACAAAACCGAAAAACAAAGGAAAAAATGCGATGAAAAACTGTGAAAACCGTGGTGAGCCCCCAAGTGAACAATCACTTAGAAATTAGGCCCAAAAGTCCAAGTCCGAATGTACCTGTATTATTACAAATAATGGGTCGAGAAAACAATGAAGCAATACTGGTAAACAACTACTCACAATCAGATAAAAATATGACCTATACGCTGTTGCTCCCAGGCAACGACACCATTTGATAACACGGATTTGGCGAGGGTCTAAATATCTCACACGAGGCAGAGACAAGAGTCGCTACGGCGACCACTCACTAAACCCGTAATAATCAACAATTAACCAACGACAATCAAATCAAGCAATGAAAATAGAGGTGGAGTCAAAAATTATTATAACTCTAAGAAAATGTGTATAGTGTGTAAGTGTGTAGAGGTCGAGCACAGGGAGCAAACACGATAGATCAAGCAAAAATGCGCAAAATGTGATTTGTGATCAAGTGCCTACGAGAAAGCAAATTTTTGTGGGTTTTTAATTTTATATTTTTTTATATTTTTAATTTTTTAATTTTATATTTTTATATTTCATTTTCTGATTTTATATTTCCTTTTTTATATTATATATATATATATATATTAATTTTCTTTTTCTATAACTAGAATATAAACACAATATAAGAAAAGAGAAAAATAGGGATTTATAAAAATAAGGAAAAATATTAAAAAATCAGGAAATAAGCGTTTTTGATCTTCTTTATAATTTTATGATGTTTTTGTGATTTTTAGAGATTTTTCTGATTTTTTTGGTATTTTTAAAAGCAAAAATACTAGAAAATAATGAACTAAGCTACTGACCGAAATTAAAATGAGGATTAAAAATAGAAATCCGAGTCCGAAATTCCTCAAATTAATTCTAAATCAGAGAGAATCAATAAGAGAAAATACAGAAACTGAGTTTGCATTTTTAGGATTTTTCTTGAATGTTTTAGATTTTTATGAAGATTTTTGGAGTTTTCTGATTTTTAGAGTTTTTGTTTTGAAATTTTTAATGTTTTTGGTCTGAAGTTAACAAGGTACTGAAACACACAAAATATAATTTTTTTGGAATTTTTTAAAAACTTTTACTAATTTTTTTATGGATTTTCTAATGCAAACAGTGGCAAAAATACATGTTTTTGAATTTTGATAAATATGAAAATGCAATAAAATGCAAAACAAAAATATAGCGAGAAACAACAAGCAAACAAGAGCTTAACCTAATTTTTTGGTGATTTTTAGCAATTTATAGATGCATGGAATAAATACAAATAACAAATAAAAACTACACAACTGGTAGGGGCATATGTGTAAATGAGCAAACATCCAAGGGCCACAGTGCAATTTTCATGCAAACTATATAACTAATAAATTGATTTTAAGGACCGAATACAAATAACACAACCCGCTGGGGTACGCCTATAATATACCCAACCCCGCACGTGCTTCACACACGCCTTGGAAGGACTGAAATGCAATATCCAAAAACTCCAAGGGCTAATATGCAATTTACCCAAAAATATTACACGTTCCAAAATAATTCCTTGACTAAATCGAAATAAAAGAACCCGCAGGGGGTCCAGTGTAAAATCACCACCACCCCACGTGCACAGATCACGTGAGGTGATGTGGACTGGACCTAAATGCAAATAACTAAAGTTCAAGGGCCTAGATGCAAATATTACAAAAAATATTTAAACTACAAATGAACGTATATGGACTAAATAATAAATACAAAATGGCAAGGGGTAAAAGTGCAAAATACCCCTTTGTACGCGATCCAGCGGCGGTGAAGAAGCCACTTGACACGTGGCATGTTCTGGGCAGCCGATGATGCTTCATGGATGAACGGTGACGATTAGATCCCTTGGCTTGATCTGACGGTGGAGGCATGGGAGGATCCAACGGCTGCTGCTAAATCTGGAGATGCGGCCCGATCTAACGGCGCAGAGGGGAGGAGCAAGAACAGGGAAGCGTCGCTGGCGAAGCGAGCTTCCCCGCCCTCGATCGGCTGGATCCGACGTTCCTTGGGCTTCAAAAGTGGCCTGCAACCTCCTGCGGTCCTTCTCTAGCTCCTGGGGGCTTCAAAACTCCTCGGCGACGGCCGAGGCGCTCGCTAGAAGGCGGCGAAGCTACGGGATCCGAGTATCTCCGGCGAGCGAGCAAAACTAGCCCCAGGCCCGAGTCAAAGGGCTTTGACCTGCAAAAATAGGTGAAAGGGTCCAGGGCAAAATGCCTGGACCCCGCGGAGGTGGAAATGGTGCAAAGGACGGTGGCACACGGTGGTGGCCGGAGGAGCACTCCGGCGAAGGATTTGATTGAGTGATTTGATTGATGAAACTCGGAATTTCTTGGGGGGTTTTACTCCTAATGCTACGGCGAATGAAATACAAAGAAAAGAAATGGAAAACAAGGACCTCGAAGGGATGAGCCTGAGGTTGAGGTATACCTCGACGCCGACGAAAGGCGGAGGTGGTGGAGCCGCCTCGGGCGTCGCTCCACCGGCCTGAAGCTCTAGAGAGGACGCTGTCACCTTCCTCGAGCTCGTGGGCGTGAGAGAGGGAGCTAAGCCTATGGAAGAGGGGTTCGAATTCGAGAGGAAAAGTTCATGGCTCAATATGAATGGTTTGACTCTGTGACTCTGATGCTCCAAAGGCCGAGGAAGATGGCTCGAATCGCCGCTCCTCGGCCCTAGGAGAGCCTAGGGCGTGAAAGAGGGCAGATCGAGGAACAAAAGTTGTTCAGGGATCGACAAGAATGGATGCAAGCATTGACCTCGAAAAAATCAAGAAACTGGGGTCGAAACGAGGTCTTACAAGGGAAGAGGGGGAAGGACAACCAGTTGACCCGTCGGTCAACATGGACTGGCACCTGGTTGGTCCACGTGGACCAACCAGGAAAAATCCCTGATAAATTATTTGTAAATTCGGTTAAAAATAGAAAATGAATTAACTAATTTTTGGTTATAAAATAGAAAATGTTTATTATTTTATGAGGTATTTTATTATGATTTTTAATTATTTTATGATGTATAAATTTACAAGTTTCCTTTTATAGCCTTTATAGGTCTATATATCTATATATTTTAATATTTTTTTTATTTTGTAAATTTAATTTTATTTATTTTGTGTATGATTTTATAAATTTCTAAAATATTTATATATACTTAAATATATTTTTATTTTATTTTTCTGAGGTATTTTATATACTTAATAAAATAAAAGTGTTATTTGTACAGGTATAAGTATAGGTTTTATACATATGTATTAGTTATACAAGTATTTTATTTTATGTTTTGTTTGAGTTTTTATTCTGATTTTAATATACAAATTTGTTATAAATAATACTTACAAAATTATAAAAATAAGAAATTATTATAAAAATAATAAAATGAATATTTTAATCTGTACAAGTATACAATAGGGGTCCAAAACTCAACTTTCAAATCGTAGCTCCGCAAAATGCGAAACCACCACCATTAAATAGCTTATTTTAAATTATATACAATTAAAGGTGATTTTTATGCATTTCGAGTTTTTATTTGAGAGATATAGGTTTGGGAAGTTTGGATTCTGGAATTTTATGCAGATCATAACTTTTTATCTATGTATTATTTTTGAGTGAAATCAATTTTATATTTTTCTTTATTTAATTATCTACAAATTTGATGTACAAAGTTTCTTTATTTGAGGTATAAAAAGTGAAACCAAAAATAGGTCCCGAAATGAATAAAGAATGAATGAAATGAATAGGTATCTGGCCCTTATCTCCCCCTACTTTATTCCTGGTCGACCTATTCATCGAGATGCCTAGGTCTTGGGATTGCAAGTCATAAAATATTTACAATATTTTATTCTTTTACTTTTCTTTTATTTATTCTATAATTTTGGCTTTAAAAAATGTATTTTATACATTATTTACATGCACATGCATGACTGCTAAGATGCTCTAATTAAGGGTATTTACACGAATTTGCCAGAGTTTTTGAGGCCAAAATGATAGAATAAAGATGATGAAATGTGGATTCATCATTACCACATGCAAAGGACTAACCCATTTCAAGTCGGAGATGGGATAGATAAAATCGACGCTCCACCACTTGGATATTTCCTTCATAACCACCTCTCAAAGATTCGGGATCAGCCTCCGCTAAAACTCACGAGATGGCTTGGCGTCATCCTCAAGAAAGATGTAGTGGGAGCACAGAGCCGGACTAATCCCATGGAGATCGGCTACTGACCACCCAAAGCGGTTCTTTTCAAGGATCGCCATGAGACGAGATTCTTGATCTTCAGTCAGATTGGAAGAGATGATGACCGGAAACATTTTAGATTCTCCCGCAAGGAATCGATATTTCATGCTTTGAGGCAACAGTTTAAGCTCAGGGGGAGAAGGAGCATGGAGGGCGAGATTGATTAGAGCTTGGGTGTAGGATGCCAGATCGAGATGTGTGATCTCTTGATGAATCTGTGATTCATCACTCTTAAAGTTGAAAATAGAGCTTTGTCCCCGGGTGTTTAGCTTCATATTTCCCTTTATCTTACATAAATAGCACTCATGCATCAATCCACAAAATAGGCATTTTAGCATTCATCTTTGCATTTAAATAAGAATCCAATCCTTGTGTAAAATCCGCTTAAAAATAGATACCTATTCATTTGTATTTTATCCCCTATAAAATAAAAATAACACCTTCCTTATAGTGTGTACACCATTAATTAATAATATAGGGAAGAAGACCAGAGTCCCTCTCTTGTAAAATACCCAATAAAATCCCAAAACTTCCTGGACCTTAGAATGCCCATATCTCTCTCTTACCAATTCTGAATTAGGTCTACTCACCTTCATATTGATACACATCCAGAGACCTTTAAAATGAGACTAAATTCATTCAATTCGGAGCTCGTAGGCAAAAGTTGGGTTTTTGGGCCTCCTTGTATACTATACATATGTATATTTGTATTCTTGTATTTTTTATATCATATTTGACCTCATCTCCATTTTTGGTCAACATGAAACTTGTAGATCTCATTGAGATATACAAATTTCATGTTTTGAGTTTTTCCAAATTCAGCCTCCTTCTCCCTCTAAATCTTATTTTTCTCTTCAGCTACTCACAGCTGGCCACGTGGCACCCTCTGATTGAGCCACGCGGCCCGCTCCCTTTGACTCATCCGCCCTCACCACCAGCCATTGGATCCCTTCTTGTTCCAACGGCCTGAGGATCTCCATGTACGCCTTAATTCCACCACCGTCTGATCAAGCACCGGATCTCATCCAAGCCATCCGTTAGCGCCTCTTTCCCCATTGCGCCACGTGTCATCTTCTCCACCGTCCGATGGCTCGTCTCACATCCAATCTTCACCATCCAAACCCACAACTGACCTCGACCCTCCGATCGATCTCTAGATGTAATCTGGACTGTCCGCTCGTGCTTTGCCCAGAGTCCCCCACGTGGCATTATGTGCGCCCTCCGATCACGCTCCAGACGCCTGGATCTTCACCGTTCATCACCGCAATTTGTTTCAACCATTCGATCGAACCCCTGAGTCCATCTCAACCTCCCGTTAGCGTCTCATCCTCAGCACGCCATGTGGTGTGTTTAGAGCCCTCTGATGTCGCGCCTTAGATCTAATCTCAAGCGTCGATCCGCGCCTCCATCTGGACCATTGTCTCGCGAGATCCAACGGTCGAGACGTCATCGTCAACCTCCGCATGCCCCGCGCCCACGTTCTCCACCATGCGCAAGGGGCCACCCCCTTTCTATTTTCGGCTCCACGCTTACCACCTTCTCTGACCGCTGACACCACCACGGCGTCGCCCACTCATCCATCATCCTCGCCTACCCCCTCGACCTCCATGACAACCCTTAGAGTCGCTCCACGACATCCACAAACACCACCTCCTCGCCATCCCTGCCGTCACCCTCATCCTATAAATCAGCCACCTCCGGCCACTTTCACCCCCATCCGCCACCACGGAGAGTGACTCCGTACTCCACCCTACAGATTGGTGACAACAATTTGATCCCAGGTCGAGCAACGACCGAGTATACCTCCGGCGAGATCCACGGCCGACCACCGTCGTGTCGCAGCTCCTCCAAGGCTCTGCACGAGCTCAGGTCCTCCTATCGGCCTTCGAGCGAAGACCTGGAAGCTTCAGACCCCAGGTAGACTCCTCCATCTCTCCCCCGATCTTCTTCTTCTTTTTCTATCTTTTTCTCCGATTTAATTCACCCTCCACGAGCATCTTCTTGCACCACCGACCATTCTCCAAGCTCCGCAAAGGAGCTCTGATCTTCGTGCTACCCTTTGCTTCCTCTGACGATGCACTTCACCCTCCACCGATGCCAGCTCCACCACCTGGGCAGAGCTAGATCACCGGACCACCGTATCGCTTCATAGGCCTCACCCTTCCCCTCGCATTCCACTCCACGGACATTTTGGTGCTTCAGCTATCTTCTAACCCCTGCAGGTGCTATCTCCTTGATTGGTCGGAGTCTCGTCGGAGCTGCATTCAAGCTCCTCCGCCACTGCGATCCAAAGTGCCTCCTCTACTCCTGATACCACCGAACGCTTCGCCGCCCCTCCACGATCCTTCCGAGCTACGCCAGCGTCTCCATCGTCCTTCGCCGATGACGGGAAGATGAGGCGGAGCTAGTCCAGCCTCACCGCAGCCCCGCCCTCTCCGCCACAGGAGGCGGAGGGCCGTTGGGGACGACAGCCAGCAGTCGTTCGATCCTCTTGATCGAACGGCCAGGAGCCATCCACGTCACCTCACCCCACAACCATTGGATCATCCTTGATCCTACGGACTTAATCACGCCATGTCGCCAACCGCCAGAGCATCCGAGGGCCGTTGGATTCATCCTGATCCAGCGATGCTCGATCATCCGCGTAGCCCTCTTCATCGACCTTCAAGGACCGTTGGATCGATCTTAATCCAATGGGTCAAGACACGACACGTGCCAGCATTTCATCACCGTTGGATCAACCTTGATCCCACGGTCCAGATCCGTCCACGTCGCCTGATCCGAGCCTCTTCCCCGACCACTAGGCTCGGATCACCCGAAGCTTCTCCGAGCCAGATCCGAACCTCTAGAGCAGCCCGAGCCTTGCTCCGAGCCTCCGATGACCTCCGAGCCTGGGACCCCCACGTGATGTGCACGTGAGTCCTGGGTAAATTTCATCGAGGCCCTGAAGGTTTTTAGAATTGCATTTCCGTCCTTGCCAGGAGACCCCACGTGAGGAGCACGTGTCTCGTGGAAAAATTGCATCCACCCCCTCATCATTATAGGTAATTACATATTAGTCCCTATCAGCATATTTTATTTTCAGCAATTTTTATTCCTATAATTGCATTTACACCCCTGTCTTTGCATGCATATTTAGGCATTCTTATTAATTCATTTTCAGTTGGAAAATTTGCATCATGTAGCTTATATTGTCCTCTTCATTATATGATACGTGGCATATTTTTGTAATATCAGTAGAATTTTCTATTAATTAATTGGTTCATATTTGCTATATTTTGCCTATTTTCGCGTTTTAATTGACAGTGATTTCTCTGTGACTCCAAAAATACCCCAAAAATCACATTGGATCTAGGATAATTAGCTTTACTTTGCATAAAAATTTCATCTTAATTGCATGCATCTCGAGGCCTAAATAATTCATTTAGTGATTTTATTAATTAATATTTAGTAGGTTCATTTCACATCAAAAATTAGGTTCAATAATTTTCTTGGATTCCTCACCTTCAGATCTATCTAGGGTAATTTTTATTCCCAAAAATTTTGTGATTTGATATTTATTAAAATTAATTTAGAAAAAATCACCTTGCATTCATATTTAATTCACAGTAATTTTATTTAGTGTCAGACTATTCCAAAAAATTAGGATGGTCTAATTTCATCCCATTTCATCATCTGGCCAAGTTTCGTAATTTTTGGACTTGATTTAATCAGTTTTCTGAATTAATTTGTAAACTGGCTGGATTTTGCATTTATCTTGCATAAAAAATCGAAAAAGATCGAAAAATAATTCTTTGAAAATCAAACCTTGGACTTTGCTGAAAATTTACCTAAGGAGACAGCTGCCTCCCTGAGTTCGACCTTGGGCTTTCCCAAGTAAAAAAAATTGCCGCTCGAGATTAACTTGCTTTAATTAAAAGTGGTTTTTGATTTGCTCTCATTATCCGACTGCAATGAACATTCTTAATTAATTTGAGCATTGATTTGATCGAATTAACAAGGGTAGTCAGAGCTGTTTCAAAATGGCACCGTTGTCGGGGAGGCACGTCTTAGGTTAATTTGCATTTATTCTGATTGCTTGATTTTCTATCCCCGGGTAGTCTGACCCCCGATTTTCTTGTGAATTTTTTCTGTCTTTTACTTTTAGTATTTTTTGTGTCGTTCTCTATCTGGCCTCAATTTATTTTTGTGCGAGGAACGTGAGGAATCGAAGACGCTTCGAGGAACCTTCATTTAGTTTCTTGAGTGATTTGAGAGAATTATATTTTTATTTATTTCTTTATTTTTTCGTATCATTTCCAACGATTCCCATTTGGGTTCTCGCGTGTGTAAAGATAGTGGAACTCTGTCCCTGTGTGCTGTGTGGATTGAATTGTAAATTAGGCTTGTACTAGTGGCTCCTCAGCATACTCATCATCATTTTTCGTGCATCGGCTTTTCTGGATTTCCCCCTGTATTTTTCAAACTTAATTTAAACGGAAATTGGGACTGGACGTTAGGCGTGCTGTGTGGTTGGACTAACAAGTGAGAACTTAACTTAAAACCGTGACTGCTAACATTATTGACCTAAAAAATAATAAAATTGGAAAATCTGATTGCGAGAGGCTAATCTCCGACCTTATTTTCAAGCTGAGTGAGGGTACTTGAGTGTGTGTGAACACCTTAAGGAAGATCCCAAATCCCTGCCTTCCATATCACGTTCTGAGTAATCCTAGGAAATATCACAAGTTGAATTTTTAAGGTTCACTGACTAGTACCAAGTAGCCTCCTCCCGTCTCAATTAGATAGGGGCGAAATTACGGTACTTCACGACAAGTTGCCAGTAACCCCCTGGGGTGAAGTTTCGGCCTTGTCAGCCTCCGCCTGCTTGCAGGTAGATAGGGGGAGGTCTTTGAATTCATCAACTTGGGATAGGAGCGAAGAAAGGAAGGACCGGCGGTATCTTAGGCGACAGGTTAAACAGGGAAGAAGCATCTGGCTCTGAGCCGACTTCCCTATAGGCCGCATAATCCTTGCTATCTTGCTTGAAAAATCACACTTAAAATCAACAAGATTAATTGGACTCGGTTTCGGGTCCTTCATTGTGTTGAGTGTGAACCCAGGGTCCTGGATTGAATTGTTTGCTTCAGGTAGGAGTCAAATCCTATCTCTCGCCAAATCAAGATGAGTGACTGGGGGGATATCGACTCTTTCTTCACCAATCTCTCTTTGAGCCCCCCACGAAACTCCTCTTCAATGGCCCGAGCGCACCTTGGACCACCTAGGACTCATGACCCTCTTGAGTTCTGGTTCCCTCACACCCAGGGTGATTACCCCCAAACCAACCATTTCCTCTCCTCTGAGCTTACCGAGGAAACCATCGCCTCGGTAAGAATTCCTTCCTTGATTTGTCCTCTGACACAGACCTTGTTTCATACCCAGGACTAGAGGACAAGATGCCACCTAAGCAGCCACCGGATGAGGACCCATTGCGACAGATTCTTAATTGCCTCGCCACAGCCGAACAACAAAATGCAGATCTCACAGCTAGAATGGGGCAGATTATTGCAGCAGGAGGAATCGACTGACCAATGGTTGGTGCCTACAACCGAGCGGAGAATGATATGCACATTTGGTTGGCACCAGCGGTTCCCCCAGAAGAATTCGAGCTCAAGCCCCATTTCCTTAGCCTGCTACCGAAGTTCAACGGAAATGCCCATGAAGAATCATATGTCTTTGTCCGAGACTTCGAGCTGGTTTGCAACAACCTTAGTCATCCTAAGGTTGGGCAGGATTACATAAGACTGAAGGCCACCCCTTTCGCCTTAGGAGATAAGGCAGCACATTGGCTGAAGAACCTACGGGTGATATGTACCACCTGGATGCAGTTCAAGGACTTATTCCTGAAGAAGTTCTACCCTCTCAGTAGAACTAATCAAATGAGAACAAAGATCTCTAGTTTCTCCCAGGGACCCAGTGAACCATTCCATGAAGCCTAGGATAGGTTCAATGACCTAATTCAGAAATGTCCCTGCCATGGCATTTTAAGGTGATCTTAGTCCAGACCTTGTTCTGTGGCATGACCCTGGAGATGCAGGGGTTAGTCAGTGCCGCATGTGGAGGAAGCTATCTAAACAAGAACGAGAATGCTGTATGGAAGATACTAGAGCAGATGGCAGAAATCGGCAAGTCGCAGGCCACCAGGGCCTATCAGTTGTCTCCTTCATTCCTATCCAATGAAACAACTAGGAGGACTATAGCAGATCTGACAGAGGACCTCATCCCCAGCATGAAGATGATAGCTGACAAGTTAACTATGGTCGAGCAGATCCACAAGAGGGTCACTGACCTTGAGTCTCTCTCACGTCTGCAGAAGCAAGTGGAGGAACTTACTGAGAAGGTAGCTAAGATGAAGCTACCTGCCCCTTCTGCACCACCTGCACCTGTACACTGAGTCCACCTTGTACAGGAACATGCACCGGGGCCTCAGAGTGGCCGGATAGAGGATCATACTTACACCCAATAGGACCAGCATGCACCCCCACAAGTGGAGACCAGATACGAGGAGCCTCCGCAGGTGTTCGAGATCAACGGGCTGTGGTACAGCCGTAACCCCGTCAGTAGACAGTCGGGGATGGGGAATGGTCAGCCTCACCGACCTTCCCCAGCTTACAAGGAAACCAGCTCCGTCCCTGCACCGTTCTTTGTTCAGTCCAGGCCCGAACGAGGGTACTAGCCTCAGCAGCACCAACAGCAGCAACGCACATTCCACTCGGGCCAGCAGGGCCTAGCACCATCCCATCATCAGCAACAATATCAACATGGCCAACAAGGCCAGTACAGGACCTTATCCGTAAGTCAGCATCAGAAAGCCCAGCCCACCGAGTTGAAGTCCCTCACCTTGGCGATCCAGACCCTGTCTGATAGGGTCCAACAGATCCAGAATGACTACCTGGATATGAGAACTGACCTGAATCATGTTTCTCGTACCCAGGATCAACAAATGGCACCCCCAAATTCCCGCCCAAGTTCAGGCCAACCCGAACAGCTTAACTCAAGGCCAGAACTGACCTCATGATCAGGTATACTATTCAAATAACTCTTTATCTGAACATGAGATCCTTTCATATGATAATGTGAACCATATGTCCCTTAGGAGCGGAAAGACCGTGATCATACCTGATCGGGCACAGGCACCGGAGGAAGGAGCTGCCAAGTCTCTACCTGAGGAGAACTTGGAGGCAGAAGAGGATCAGCACCACCATCACCACCACCGGTAGAAGAAGAGGACTTCTGGGTCCTCGAAGCACTAAACCCGCACCAGCAAAGAGTCTGACGAAACTGACGAAGAGCCCGCACCCCCATCTGAGGAGGACCGTCCAGAAGTTGCGGAAGACACATCATCGGTTTCGGCACATCATTTTTCTTTTAGTCAGAGTCAGAGTCCGAGTCTGTTTCAGAGTCCGAGTCGTGTACAGAACTCAGTTCCAGATTTTAATGAAAATATTTCAGTTTCAGAACATGAGTTGGAGTCAATAATCCCTTTCCCCCGAGCTCTGAAGGGTGGAAAGAAGAAAACTAAAAAAATCCAAAAAGATAACCCTGAGATGGCAGCATTTTGCAACAAATACATCAAGGTCACAATCCCCTTTGACAAGTACGTGGAAATGACTCCTGCATTTCAGAAGTACCTGAAGGTGAGATGCACACCTACTAGGGTTAGCAGGAAGACCAAAAGCCGTGTTGAGAAACACATTTTGTCAGTAGCCACGACTTGTGCAATAAAGAACTCGTTTCCAAGGAAACAAAGAGACATGGGTGCACATTATGTGGTGAGTCATGTCGATGACATTGCGTTTGCACACACTCTCCTAGACAACGGATCCTCAATTAACTTAATGCCTACAACCCTCTATGAGCGGCTTAATCTCGGACCTCTTAGGAAATCTAGAACCCTCCTGCAGTTCGCTGATAAATCAACCAAGAGGTCCCAAGGAGAATTGAGGAATGTTGTAATCAAAGTCGAGGGTCAAGAATACATGGTGGACTTCACTGTCCTAGATATGAAAACCCCTCGTAATTGAAGAGAATCCCAGATCATCTTAGGTAGGCCCTTCCTTAGGACAACGGGGGCCTTGTTTGATTATAAGATCGGGAAGATCCAGTTCCAAACTCCAGGCGGAGATGAGGAACTTGAGATGAAGTAGACCAGATGGCAGAGATCGGATTCCGAATCCAGCACCGAGTACTCTTCAACCGAAGCAGACTGCGATCATATAGACAAAGTTGGGCCATGGAGATAGAACCTAGCCAGTACCGATGAGTCCCTCCCTTCTGGAGATGATCCCGTGCATGAGTCAGTTTGCGAGGTCCTCATAAACGAGTACAGCTCAGAACCTGCATCCCCCTACATCTTCGATGACTTAGAGGCCCAGCTGGGCCTGTCAGTCCTTCCCTCTTTAGGACAATCAGAAGATGAGGATGACGAGTCAGACGTGGCTTTTGATGATTGCATGGAGACCTTTGACGATCCGACTCCAGATCTAGATAACTTGGTGGCAATAATTACAGAGAAAGTTCCAGCCACTTCCAACACCGAGCTAGATTCGATTGAGCCAGATTTCCTAGACGATCACACCTTACCTGAGCTCAAACCTTTACCCACAATACTGAAATATGCCTTCCTTGCGAATCAAGAGAAGAAATATCCGGTCATCATCAGTTCGCGATTGACCGAGGAGCAGGAATCTTGCTTGCTAGAGATCCTGGAGAAAAACCGCAAGGAAATAGGCTGGAGCATTTCCGATCTCTACGGGATAAATCCCGCTATGTGTTCGCACCATATCTACTTGGAGAATGAAGCCAAACCCTCTCGTGAATTCCAACATCGTTTGAATCCAAATTTACGAGAGGTAGTGAAGAAGGAGATAGAGAAATGATGCAACACGGGTTTCATTTACCCCATCTCCAACTCGAAATGGGTGGCCCCGATCCATGTGGTCCCGAAAAAGTTGGGAATTCAGACGACCACCAACGAGGACGGAGAGGAGATCGTGACGCGAGTGCCCACGTCGTGACGTGTCTGTGTGGATTACAGACGCCTGAATGCCGCGACGAAGAAGGATCATTTCCCCCTACCATTCATTGATTAGATCCTAGAGAGATTAGTGGGGAAAGAGTTCTTCTGTTTCTTGGATGGGTTCTCGGGCTATAATCAAGTAGCCATAGCTCTAGAGGACGAGGAAAAGGCTACGTTCATATGCCCCTTTGGTACCTATGCTTTCAGGCGCATGCCTTTTGGTTATGCAATGCTCCAGGTACTTTTCAAAGGTGCATGATTGTTGTATTCACCGAAATGGTCGGCGAATTCCTGGAAGTCTTCATGGACGACTTCTCGGTCTACGACGATTCATTCGATTCATGTCTTAGGAATATGGACCGAGTCCTCAAACGCCATTGTGAGGTCAATCTGGTGCTCTCTTGGGAGAAAAGTCACTTCATGGTGACGGATGGCATTGTGTTGGGGCACGTCATCTCCAAGAGAGGAATAAAGGTTGACCTTGCCAAGGTGGATGTGATCAGACGACTCCAGCCACCAGCCAACATTAAGCAGTTGCGGTCGTTCCTCGGGCATGTCGGATTCTATCATAAATTCATCAAGGATTTTTCTAAGATTGCCTGACCGCTAACTGAGCTTTTAGGCAAAGACATTGAGTTTGTTGTTGATCACAAATGTCTTGAGGCCTTTAAGCTATTGCAAGGAATGATCATGGACGCACCTATACTACAAGCCCCATATTGGTCCCTACCTTTTGAGATCATGACGAACGCATCATATTTCGCTGTTGGGGTTGTGTTAGGACAGAGGAGAGATGGCGTCCCGTTTGCAATTCACTACACAAGCAAAGTGCTTGATACTTCTCAACGTAACTATATAGTTACGTAAAAGGAGATGCTTGCGGTAGTTTTTGCCTTGGACAAGTTCAGATCTCACTTAATTGGATCCAAGGTAATTGTGTTCACTGACCATACGTTGCTATGATACTTGATGGAGAAGAAGGACGTGAAGGCACATCTTCTTAGGTGGATTCTTCTTATCCATGGATTTGATTTGGACATTCGTGATAAACCTGGAAAGAAGAACGTAGTAGCCGATCATCTCTCTCGTCTTGAAGATATCAATACTTCCAAGGATTCACCAATTCGAGACTCCTTCCCTGACGAGTCGAATTTTGTTGTCGACTCACTCCCATGGCATGCCAACGTCGTGAACTATCTTGTCTGCAAGAAGGTTACCGAAGGTCGGCCCAAGAGCCACATCGACCGACTGAAGTCGGACGCTAGACGCTACCATTGGGAGGATCCGATCCTTTTCTATGAAGGGCCGGATTGTGTCTGAAGATGGTGTATTCCTCAGGAGGAATACCATAGTGTCCTTTCTTTATGCCATAGCTTGGAGGCAGGAGGGCACCACTCCGGGAAGAGGACCACATGGAAGGTACTTCAATGTGTCTTTTACTGGCCGAGTCTGTTTCGCGATGCCATTACCTTTGCGAAGTCGTGTCCAGTATGCCAGAGAATGGGAGGAACCGTTGGTTCCAAGGATGAGATGCCGATGCAGCCTGTCAACATTTGTGATGTCTTTGACGCTTGGGGCATCGATTTCATGGGCCCATTCCCTGTTATCCATGGGTTCAAATACATCCTTCTCGCAGTAGATTACCTATCCAGGTGGGTGGAGGCTATCCCGACCCGAGCCGCAGACAGCAGGACTGTCTGTAAATTCATTAGAGATCACATCATCTCTAGGTTCGGGATCCCCAAAATGATGATATTAGATGGGGGTAGCCATTTTGTAAACCGGGAGGTGAAGAAACTCCTGAAGGACTACAGAATCGAACACCGAGTCGCTAGTCCTTACCACCCACAGACTAAAGGTATGGTTGACATGTCGAATCGGGAGGTGAAGGCTATATTGCAGAAGCTTGTCCGCCCACACAGGAAGGACTGGTCTCAGATCTTGGATCAGGTCCTATGGGCGTATAAGACAGCTTACAAGATACCGCGAGGAACCTCCCCATTCCGAATTGTATTCGGAAAACCGTGCCATTTGCCCACAGAACTAGTGCATAAATCTGAATGGGCAATCAGGAAGGTCAACTGGAACACGCACCTTGGGCAGAAGCATAGAGATATGGATCTGAATGAGCTTGTGGACGTCAAAAACCTTGCATATGGCAACAGTTTGGTGTACAAGGACAAGGTTAAGCGTTGGCACGATAGATATATCAGACGAAAGACCTTTGTTCCTGGACAGAAGGTATGGCTGTTTAATGCTCGGCTGAAGATCTTCCAAGGCAAGTTGAAGTCCAAGTGGACAGGCCCATTTGTCGTCCGTACGGTGCATGATAGTGGATGTGTCGAGATCTCAGATCTCGCAGATGACACACCGACATTCCTTGTGAATGGACAACTGTTGAAACACTTCGTCGAATCCAATGAGAAGTTAGTTCATGTTGAGGAAATTGTATTCATGCGTGAGACAGATTCAACAGATACACCTCGAGCCACGCATGAGACCTTGCAGCAGTGAGCTCTAGCCATCAACAACATCTTGAAAGATTCATACTGACTCACTTGTATATACCATCATTCCTGTACATTATGACCTTTCCCCCCGCAACTCTTGCAACTCATCCCAGCTTCATTGATCACCATCTTGGACTATACTTAGGATGACCAAATCCTAAGTGTAGGGGGGATGAACCACTTGAGTCTGCTCTCTGTACATCCTCCAGATCATCCTATACTTAGGCTGACCTGAGCCTAAGTATAGGGGGACCAATGCCCGTATTGTATATTCATCCACTTCTCTTCTTGACCTTGTCCGCCCCATTTTTTTGACCATTTTCTACACTTAGGCTGCCAGAGCCTAAGTATAGGGGGCAGGACGACTTCTTTACATTTTTCGTTCTCTTTGGCTCTCTTATGCTTAGCACGAGCTATGTCTTTTTCCTCGCTTTTCATGCTCTGAGGACATAGCACACGCTAAGTATAGGGGTGTGTTTATATATATTACATATATACTTTACCCATAGCTCGTACTTTCACGTATCTTTGTATATATCTCGTAATAACTATGGGCTGGGTAAAATTTGGAGTTTTTTTTTGTAAAATAAACTTGTATAATCTGTATAATACTTTTGTAACATAGGAGGTATACCAAATAATTGAAAAAAAGTGAAAAATTCAAAGGCTTCTTATTTACTCTTGCATATCATCTCTACATCAGAAAAGAAAGAAAAAGAGTCTTGCATTTCATTCATAGCATGTCATCTGCATCTCATCCGCATATCTTGCATATGCAAGTTGAAAAGCTAGTGGGTTCTGAACCAAGTTATGAGTAGATATTGGGGATGGACTTGATTTGACCTTAATCCACCTAATTTCAGAGGAACCTTATAGGAACTGGAGTTAAGATTTCTCAAGTCAAGTGACTTAATTCTTTGAGTCCACAAGTCTATGTTCACATGGCATCTTGATTAGTCTAAGTAGAATATCTCGTGCACACGCATGATTCTTTTAGATAATGACCTAACTTGGACAAGCACAATGCACATAGCTCTTCATTGATGAGGTGGTGAGGAAGTAGAATCCTTAAGCTTGGAGTAGCACACGGGTGGAAACATCCGTCCTCCTCTAAGGAGGGTAGTGCATCTCAACCTAGTCTGCTGGTGTTGACATCTAAGGACAGGATGTTGTTGGTTGCAATAATGCTTCAAAAGAGGGATAGTCTACTGGCTCAAGAGGAAAAACTCCTGATGTACATGCTGTACCCTGTATATAATTCGAAAAAATGCAAAAACTCCAAAAAAATCAGACAGGTCTAAGTGAAAATAAAATACCTGTCGGAGTATGTATAGTAGCAAAGAAATGTAGTTAGATGACTTGGCTACACTGGTCAGGCATCCCGGGATAGGTAGCTACACTGGCTACCATCCATTCTTTTATCTACCCCCTCCTCTTGAGTTGGTCGCACTTGAACTTAGAAGGGAATACCCCGCTCCTCGAGGAAAGAGTTACTGGACCGGGTTATTTGAGTTACCTTGTTAGAGGAGGCTGTTTCTGAGCCATTTCTGATGTGGAGAGTTACATTTCACTTACACAGTACAAGTAAGAATCATAGTCATTAGAAATTTGCGTCCGAGGATTTGTTCTAACCTGACTATTGAGGAGTCTTGAATAGAAGACTTGTGGAACTTGAAGTCTGTTAGGTCTTAAGTTCAGATCCCAATGAGGTTCCGCCACACAATTAATCCAAAGGTTGAGTCAAACTCCATTTTCAACTTTTTTTCATGACCTTGGTATGGAACCCAAAATCATTTCACTCTTGCATTTCATTTTAGTTGCTCGGGGAAGAGCAAGGTTTAAGTATAGGGGGTTGATGAATCTGTGATTCATCACTCTAAAAGTTGAAAATAGAGCTTTGTCCCCGAGTGTTTAGCTTCATATTTCCCTTTATCTTGCATAAATAGCACTCATGCATCAATCCACAAAATATGCATTTTAGCATTCATCTTTGCATTTAAATAAGAAGCCAATCCTTGTGTAAATTCCACTATAAAATAGCCACCAATTCATTTGTATTTTATCCCCTCTAAAATAAAAATAACAACTTCCTTATAGTGTGTACACCATTAATTAATAATATAGGGAAGAAGACCAGAGTCCCTCTCTTGTAAAATACCCAATAAAACCCCAAAACCTTCTTGACCTTAGAATGCCCATATTTCTCTCTTACCAACTCCGAATTAGGTCTACTCACCTTCATATTGATACAAATCCAGCGACCTTTAAAATGAGACTAATTTCATTCAATTCGGAGCTCGTAGGCAAAAGTTGGGTTTTGGGCCTCCTTGTATACTATACATATGTATATTTGTATTCTTGTATTTTTTGTATCATATTTGACCTCATCTCTGTTTTTTGTCATCATGAAACTTGTAGATCTCATCGAGATCTACAACTTTCATGTTTTGAGTTTTTCCAAATTCGGCCTCCTTCTCCCTCTAAATCTTATTTTTCTCTTCAGCCACTCACAGCTGGCCACGTGGCGCCCTCTGATTACGCCACGTGGCCCGCTCCCTTTGACTCATCCGCCCTCACTGCCAACCGTTGGATCCCTTCTTGATCCAACGCCCTGAGGATCTCCACGTACGCCTTAATTCCACCACCATCCGATCAAGCGCCAGATCTCATCCAAGCCATCCGCTAGCACCTCTTTCCCCCTTGCGCCACGTTTCATCTTCTCCACCGTCCGATGGCTCGTCTCACATCCAATCTTCACCATCCAAACCTGCAACTGACCTCAACCCTCCGATCGATCTCCAGATGTAATCTGGACCGTCCGCTCGTGCTTTACCCAGAGTCCCCCACGTGGCACTCTGTGCGCCCTCCGATCACGCTCCAGGCGCCTTGATTTTCGTCGTTCATCACCGCAATTAGTTTCAACCATTCGATCGAACCCCTGAGTCCATCCTCAGCATGCCACGTGGTGTGTTCAGAGCCCTCTGATGTCGTGCCTTAGATCTAATCTTAGGCGTCGATCCGTGCCTCCATTCTTGGACCGTTGGATCGCAAGATCCAACGGTCGAGACATCGTCGTCAACCTCCGTACGCTGCGCCCACGTTCTCCACCGTGCGCAAGGGGCCATCCCCTTTTTATTTTCGGCTCCACGCTGACCACCTTCTCCGACCATTGACACCACCACGACGTCGCCCACTCATCCATCATCCTCACCAGCCCCCTAGACCTCCATGACAACCCTCCGAGTCGCTCCACGACATCCACGAACACCACCTCCTCGCCATCCCTGCCGTCACCCTCATCCTATAAATCAGCCACCTCTGGCCACTTTCACCCCCATCCGCCACCACAGAGAGTTACTCCGAGCTCCACCCTACAGATTGGTGACAGCAATTTGATCCCAGGCAGAGTGACGACCGAGTATACCTCCGGCGAGATCCACGGCTGACCACCGCCGTGTCGCAGCTCCTCCAAAGCGCTGCACGAGCTCAGGTCATCCTACCAGCCTTCGAGTGAAGACCTGGAAGCTTCCCCGAAGCTTCTGACCCCAGGTAGACTCCTCCATCTCTCCCCCAATCTTCTTCTTCTTTTTCTGTCTTTTTCTCCGATTTAATTCACCCTCCACGAGCATCTTCTTGATCCACCGACCATTCCCTGAGCTTCGCAAAGGAGATCTAATCTTCGCGCTACCCTTAGCTTCCTCTAACGACGGACTTCACCCTCCACCGATGCCAGCTCCGCCACCTGGGCGGAGCTAGATCACCAGACCACCGTATCGCTTCATAGGCCTTGCCCTTCACCTCGCATTCCACTCCATGGACATTTTGCGTGCTTCGGCTATCTTCTAACCCCTGCAGGTGCTATCTCCTTGATTGGCCGGAGTCTCGTTGGAGCTGCATTCAAGCTCCTCTGCCACTACGATCCAGAGCGCCTCCTCCACTCCTGATACCACTGAACGCTTCGCCGCCCCTCCACGATCCTTCCGAGCTACGCCAGAGTCTCCAGCATCCTTCGCCGACGACGGGAAGACGAGGTGGAGCTAGTCCAGCCTCGCCGCAACCCATCCCTCTCCACCATAGGAGGCGGAGGGCCGTTGGGGATGACAGCCCGCAGCCGTTTGATCCTATTGATCGAATGTCCAGGAGCCATCCACGTCGCCTCGCCCCGCAGCCATTGGATCATCCTTGATCCTACAGACTTAATCACGCCACATCGTCAACCGCCAGAGCATCCGAGGGCCGTTGGATTCAAACTAATCCAACGGTGCTCGATCGTCCACGCATCCCTCTTCATCGAGCTTCAAGGACCATTGGATCAATCTTGATCCAACAGGTCAAAACACACCATACGCCAGCATTTCATCACTGTTGGATCAGCCTTGATCCTACGGTCCAGATCCGTCCACGTCGCCCGATCCGCGCCTATTCCACGACCACTAGGCTCGGATCACCCGAAGCTTCTCCGAGCCAGATCCGAACCTCCAGAGCAGCTCGAGCCTCGCTCCGAGCCTCCGACGACCTCCGACCTGGGACCCCACGTGATGTGCACATGAGTCTTGGGTAAATTTTATCGAGGCCCCTGTAGGTTTTCAGAATTGCATTTCATTCCCTGTCAGGAGACCCCACGTGAGGAGCACGTATCCCATGGAAAAATTGCATCCACCCCCTCAGCATTATAGGTAATTGCATATTAGTCCCTGTCAGCACGTTTTATTTTCAGCAATTTTAATTCCTGTAATTGCATTTACGCCCCTGTCTTTGCACGCATAATTAGGCATTCTTATTAATTCATTTTCAGTTGGAAAAATTGCATCGTGTAGCTTATATTGTCCTTTTCATTATGTAATACATGGCATATTGTTTATAATATCAGTAGAATTTTCTATTAATTAATTGGTTCATTTTTGCTATATTTTACCCATTTTCGCCTCTTAATTGATAGAATTTTCTCAGTGACTCCAAAAACACCCCAAAAATCACACTGGATCTAGGATAATTAGCTTTACCTTGCATAAAAATTTAATCTTAATTGCACGCATCCCGAGGCCTAAATAATTCATTTAGTGATTTTTCTAATTAATTTTTAATAGGTCATTTCACATCAAAAATTAGGTTTAATAATTTTCCTGGATTCCTCACTTTCAGATCTATCTAGGGTAATTTTTATTCCCAAAAATTTTGTGATTTGATATTTATTATAATTAATTTAGGGAAAATCACCTTGCATTCATATTTAATTCACAATAATTTTATTTAGTGTCAGAAAATTCCAAAAAATTAGGGTAGTCTAATTTCATCCAATTTCATCATCTGGCCAAGTTTCGTAATTTTTGGACTTGATTTGATCACTTTCTGAATTAATTTGTAAATTGGTTGGATTTTGCACGTGTCTTGCCTGAAAAATAAAAAAAAGACCAAAAAATAATTCTTTAAAAATCAAACCTTGGACTTTGCTGAAAATTTGCCTAAGGAGACAACTGCCTCCCTGAGTTTGACCTTGGGCTTACTCATGTAAAAAAATGCTGCTCGAGATTAACTTGCTTTAATTAAAAGTGGTTTTTGATTCACTCTCATTATCCGACTGCAACGAACATTCTTAATTAACTTGAGCATTAATTTGATCGAATTAACAAGGGTAGTCAGAGTCGTTTCAGCTCTACCTGCTTTGACCCAGAATGATCTGGAGATTGTTGGATATTACGATTTAATTCGGTCTCTAGGCTGGTTGTAGGCTCTGATGATGGAGTCTGAAGTGATAAAAATTCGGCGAAGCACTACCAATCGGCATCGTCAGAATCTGAATGATTTGTGGTTGACTAATTGTTCTGATGGTTCACTTCAGACTCAGAGGGATAAAGAATGTCTGAATGATCTGAGAAGGTATCAGAATCGCCTCCATCAAGAATCTTGTTATGCGGTTCTAGGATTGTGCTTCCCTGTCTCCCATCTTCGGATATCTGAATTTTGACTTCGACTGAAGGAGTGATGAAAGATTGGGTGCTAGGTTCGGCCCAGACGTCCTCATCATCGATTTGTACGAAGTCAAAATCCTGATGTCTATCGGGCTCATCATCAGATGCTCGCTCTGATTCAGTTGATTTGGAATTCTGGTCTGGGATCGTCTCTATATGTATACTTTCGCCCTAGACGTGGAAGTGCACCTTCCTAGTTCCATAGTCGGAAACGACCTTCGCTGTTGCCAGAAAAGGTCGTCCAAGTATGATCGGGGTATTAGTCACTGATGATCGAGAACTCACAAGATCTGGGTAAAGATCAAAATATGGGTCGTTGCGACCCAAATCTCGAAGCTCAATGAACAAGAAAAGAAGACCACCAAAATAAAGTAATCAATCAAAAAGTCGACTAAAGGTCTCGCTATTTTATTTAACTTGGTATAGCGACCATGTTCGAACTCAAGGAGCACGGGTTGGCTTAAAAAGACTACGAAGTAGTCAGAAAATCAAATAAAAAGAAGAAAATATTTTTGGTGGTTTTTTGTTTTTTTAATTTTTTTGTGTTTTTTAATTATGAAGAAAATATAAAACAAGGCTAAAAGAGCACACTCAAGGAATTATTTAAGGCATCAAACAAAGTCAGAAAATTACAATAAAAATATTTTTAGGTTTTAAAATTTTTAAGTATTTTTGGTAAATTTCTCAGATTTTCATAATTTTTAATGTATTTTATAAAAATGAAATAAGCTAAAAAATAGGAAGTTACTGTACAACCAGATTTGAAAGGCTATTTAAAAGTATAAAATAGCCTCTAAAAATCTGGAGACAATTTTATGAAAAAATGAAAGTAAAAAACTAAGCTACAGGAAAAGAAATTACATTTTTTTGAATTTTGTGGAATTTTTAATGTTTTTTATGAGTTCTTTAGGGTTTTTCAATTTTTAGGTGTTTTATAGATCCAAACGCAACAAAAATTAAACTGAAGCAAGAAGACATAAAAAGAAGCACTCTACAAATTTTTTAGAATTTTTGAAGGCTTTTTAATGTTTTTAATTGATTTTTAAATTCAAATAGTAGCAAAAATAAAGATTTTTGAATTTTTAAAAATAGAAAATCAAAGCAAAAATGTCCCAAAAAATTAGTGAAATTTTTACACAGTGGCAGGAGCCACGTAAACAAATTTCACAATTTTTTGTGTTAATTTGATATTTTATTCAACCAATAAAAAAGGAACATCACAAAGGGACCATAGTGAAAGAAAAACAAGTTCCAGGGGCTTCATTATAACACGCGCACAAAGTATAGGGGGCTCAATGTAAATTTCACAATAAAATCGGCACATGTTCTAATTCAGTACGCACAGAGGCATAAATGCAATATCTGAAAACTAAACTTTCATTTCATATCATTCATAAACCCAAGCCCATACATGTAAATAGCCCAAAATCTCACGTGACGAAGCACGTGCACCACACACAGATGGACTAAAATGCAATACTGAAAACTATAATGTTCAAAGTGCAATTTTTCCAAAATTAAAACAACTACGACACGTATTTACAGGACTGAAAAGAAATATGAAAAGTTCGAAGGGCCTAAGTGATATTTACCCTTTTATTTAAGATCCGATGACTGTGGGGAGTCCACTCATGATCCGACGGCTCTGGATAGTGGATACCCCTTCGGCAATCTATGTCCTGGATCTGATCTGCAGATGGATCGAACGGTCAAGAGCCCCTCGCGAACGGATGGTAGAGATAAGACCTGGCGAAGGGACTCAATGGAATGACGGAGGAGGGTCCTGGAAGAACTAACCATCGACGAAGTTCGTCCGGCCACTGTGCATGCTAGGGGACTCCTCCGGTGCTGCTGAGATGGGGAAAAGGTAGCTGATGGTTGTCTGTAGCTGGTGGTGGTCTCCGATGAAGCAGGGAGCGACAGGGGTGCTCCAGCAACGAAGGGGACCTGGTGCGTCTGTTCTTCAATGGTCAGACCTCCAGATGAGGTCCGTTCTTCCTCTGTCCTACACAGAACAAACGCTTGGTCGAGGGCAAACTGCCTCGACCCGGTGATAGGCAAAATGGGTGATCAGGGGAGTCGGGGCGATTCTCTTCGGCGAGCGGCAGCGGAGGAGAGACGAGATCCTTGTTCCGTGGCAAACCAGGGGGAGCGACTGGGTGAAGAAGGTGCGGAGGAGTCTCGTGAAGGTGTAGGTGAGGTCAGATGGGTGAATAAGTGATCGGAGCTATGTGGATTGGTCGGTGAAGGCCGAAGGTCTGAAACCTAAGATTTGGAAATTAAACGAAACTACTGGGTATCGAGTCTACCTGATGGGTGCAAACGTCTATGCTAGAGGTTCTGGTCCTCCTAGGATCTTCGCCTCGATGGAGCGATGCCTCCAAGAGCTCACCGATGGCGGAGCACGGCGATGTGGGTCACTGGACCTGAGGCTAACGCGCCTCGTTCCTCGCTACAACACTCCCTCAAGCTCGCTGTCACTCAAGGCAAGGGAATGGAGGTCCTGGAGTCAAAGATGAAGGCCAAAGGTACGGGAAAAGGTGGCTGGAGGTGAAGATATATAGGAGTGAAGGTTCGAAAAGATTGGAGTCGGGCGCGCATCGTGAGGCATGGATACCTAGATGAGATGGCGTGCGTGAATCAAAGATGTGTGCGTGACAATCAGAGCCCGAGGTTTGGACAAATGGAGGTCGGATCATGATGAGAAAAATCGACGAAGTCGTGTCGGCGCAAGGATCCACGAGAAGTGGTCTAGGGGGGGCAGTTGACCGGGGGTCAACGTTACCCTGTGGACCAATGAGAATTCAGGATTCTGAAATTATTTATAAACTAAATAAAAAATAGTAAATGATTTTTTTTCAAAATATTTCCAAAATGAAAAATGTTTATTATTTTTCAAATTATTTTTAGTGATATTTATTTTTTTTGAAAAATAAATTAATGTATATACATATTATTATATTATATACAGGTATAGATACCTATGTATTTTCAAATTTTATTTTTATTAGTTTATTTTATACAATTACCCCAATTTTTATTATTTATTTATTTACAACATAAAATTTGGGATATAAATTAATTTTTATTTTAATTTTATTGTTTATTTACAAGGGTAAAATAAATAGATCTTTTATTCTTATATACATGGTATTTATACAATGAAGAGAGAGAAATTATTTCTTTTGGTTTTTATTTTATTTTTCTCATTTTTATTTTATTTTTAGAAATATATACAAATTAATAAAAACCAATTTTTATTTTTATTTTATTTTTAATAAAAAAATATATACATGAAAAAGGGATATATGGTGAATGGCCCTATCTCTCTCTACTTGTTTATTTGGCGATCAGGCCCATATTGGGCCCTCTCTTGGGTTCAAGTCACTCAATATTATTCTAAATATTTCTCTTTTTTTCTTTATTTCTTTTTTCTTTTATTTTTGCACATGCTTATTATTGCAATTTACACAAGCATGCCTATTTGCTAACTTATTATATTTACAGATATCTACATGGTATTTTGCAAAGATTTTTAGCTAAAATAAAAGAATAAAGAGTGATGAATGAGGATTCATCACCCCTCTATACTTTACTTTTACTAGTCCCTTAGCAAACACTTATTTGAAAAGAAGTGAAAAAGAAAAGAAAAGAAAAAGAAGGGAAAGAAAGAGGAATCAATGCTGATTATTAAACTTGTCTTCATTAAATTGAAGTATGAAGCTCAGTCAGATCTTTGGATTATTAATTTGCCGGAACCTTATTTGGACTTAGGTTTGAAACTTAACATCCTCTAAGTTCCACTAATCTATAGTCAAGACTCCTTAACAATCCAGATCAGAACAAGTCTACATGCACAAACTCTGATGACCATGAAACTCTTCTTGTACTGTGTAAGTGAGGTATAGCTCTCAACCTCAAAAATAGCAAAGTGACAACCCTCCCCAACAAGGTAACTCTAAGACCCTAGTCTGGAAGCTCTTTCCTCGAGGAGCGGGGTATTCCCTTCTAAGTTCAAGTTCAACCGGCTCAGGAAGAGGGGGAAGAAGAGAATGGACCATGGCCAGTGTAGCCATTTATTCTAGGGAGCCCAACCAATGTAGCTAAGTCTCTCTGCTGCAAGCTTCATGAAAGCTTTGCCTTATTGCACTATATACACTCCAGTGGGATTCTCATTTTCTCTCAGAGCCACCACTTTTTTGGAGTTCTTTTTTCTTTTTGCACATTTTTTTGATGTGCATATATACAACATATCTACAAAGTGCAGCATATATACATAAGGAGTTTTTCCTCTTGAGCCAGTAGACTATCCCTTTTTTGAAGCATTATTGCAACCCACAACTCCTGTCGTTAGACCTCACGGCTATCAGACCAAGTTGAGACACACTTCCTTCACTATAAGAAGAAGAGAGGTTCCGCCTAGAAGTACTACCCTCATATGCTACCCCAAGTCAAAGAAGACTGCCTCCACACCACCTCATCCGTGGAGAGCTTGGTGTAAAGTGCTGGTCCAAGTAAAGCCATTGTCTGTAGGAGTCATGTGTGCATTGTTAAGTGCTCTATGTAGGCTCATCGAGATGACATATGATCATAGCCTAGTGGACTCAAAGGATTAAGTCACCATGGACCTGAAAAGTCTCAACCCTAAGCCCTATAAGGTTCCTCTTAGAATTAGGTGGATGAAGATCTTAACCAAGCTCCATTTTTCAATTTAATTCCAGGCTAGTTTAAATGTCAACTATGATTCGGAAAAAAACTGTACAGATATTTACAAAGTTGCAATTTTTATAAAATTTTACAAATGTGCAAAATTTTTTGAAAAATGTTTGAAAACATGGATGTATGCAAGAATGCAAGTTTTGCAAAATATTTACACACATTTACACAAGGTTTTTGCAAACTTTTATTTTTCAAAAACATTTTACAAAAATTTTATACTATAAACATAATTTTGATATCAAAATATTTACAAACTCTTTACAAAAAAGATTTTTACAAACATTTTTACCAAAAGTGATTTGTATAAATAGCTATATATGTTCAATAAAGAATTTTATTTACAAGAATTTTTTTAAATTTTTATGGATTTTTAAGGATTTTAACCATTTTATTTATTAACACACTTATAAAAAGTACGAGTTATTGATAAAGTATATATGGAATATATACGACACCCCCTATACTTAGCTCGAAGGATGTCCTCAGAGTGAATCAAGAGCGATGAAGAAGACATAACTCGTGATTAGTATAAGGAAGTGAAAAGAAAGGCCATATACAAAGGTGAATGAAAGAATAGAAATGGAAAGAGAATCTCGGGGGTTTCCCCCTATACTTAGGATCAAGTAATCCTAAGTATAGCAGGCTGTACACAAAGGGAAATCCGAGTGAGAATGTACAGGGTCTACCTCCCCTATACTTAGGGTAAAATATCCCTAAGTATAGGCAACAAAATAGAGGTAGAAATGAATAAAAAGAAACTCAAAAGTCTCACACCCCCTATACTTAGGGTAAAGTGCACCCTAAGTATAGCATAATCAAAGATGCAAATGGGGTGTTGGACTGAAGAATAGCGTGATATGGACATCTGGATCTATACAAGTCGGGAGAACAATGATAATCAGGCGTGAGATGCAATATATGTGAGTCAAGAGACCACATCTCAGGCAAAGTGAATAGGGGCAACGTCAACGACCAGCGGCTCATGATCAAGATATGGCTTGAGCCGTTGCCCGTTAACATGAAAGGTACACTCAGATGACAACTCAGATATGTCGATGCTTCCGTTGTCGTGTACCTTTCGAACCACATAGGGTCCCTTCCATTTGGTCTGTAGCTTCCCTGGAAATAATCTCAACCTGGCATCGAATAACCATACTCGTTGTCCTGGCTCAAACTGCATGTGGATGATATGAGAATCATGCCACTCCTTCACTCTCTCCTTATACTGTAGGCTGCTCGAAAAGGCTGCATCACGAAGCTCCTCCAGGGCTGCTAACTCTTCCCTCCTCTGATCTCCTACACTCACTGGATCCATAAGAATATATGTGACTGCCCAAAGTGACCTATGTCTCAGCTCAACAGGTAAATGGCAGGGCTTGCCATAAACGAGGTGAAAGGGAGATGTACCCAAAGGTATCTTGAAGGACGTCTGATATGCCCACAAGACCGAGACCAAAAGTTGTGACAATCCTTTCGGTCAGGGCAGACGACCTTCTGCAGAATAGTCTTGATCTCCATGTTTGACACTTCAGCAAGACCATTGGTCTGAGGATGATATGGTGTGGATACTCGATGGTCTATGTGATGAATCTATGTTTCGTCATCTTTATTCTATCATTTTGGCCTTAAAAACCCTAGTAAATGCGTGTAAGTAGCGTTAATTCTGGCATCTTCGCATTCATGCACTATTATATAAAATGTGTATAAAATGCGATTTTTAAAGCCAAAACTATAGAATAAAGAAAAGAAAAGAAAAAGAATAAAATATTGTAAATATTTTATGACCCGAAACACCGAGACCTAGGCATCTCGATGACTAGGTCGACAAGAAATTAAGTAGGGGGAGATAAGGGCTAATAAAAATACCTTTGTTTTTATTCATTCTTTTTTCACTTTGGGACCTATTTTTGGTTCCACTTTTTATACCTCAAATAAATAAACTTTGTACATGAAAGTTGTAGATAATCAAATATAGAAAAATACAAAATTGATTTCACTCAAAAATATTGTACAGACAAAAAGTTATGGTCTGAATAAAATTCCATAATCCCAACTTCCCAGACCTGTATCTCTCAAATAAAAACTCGAAATACGTAAAACTTACTTTAATTGTATATAATTTTAAATAAGCTATTTAATGGCGGTAGTTTCGCATTTGGCGGAGCTACGGCTTGAAAGTTGAGTTTTGGAACCCTATTGCATACTCGTACAGATTAAAATATTCATTTTATTATTTATTCATTATTGTTATGTTTTTTATGTTTTTATAATTTTGTAAATATTATTTATAATATATGTGTATATTAAAATCAGAATAAAAACCTAAAGAAAATACAAAAATAAAATACATGTAAATCATACATTGGTATAAGACCTATAAATATACATGTATAATTAATACTTACATTTTATTAAGTGTACAAAACACTTCAGAAAAATAAAATAAAAATATAATTAAGTGTATAAAAATATTTTATAAATATATAAAATAATAAATCAAAATAAATAAAAATAATTCACAAAATAAAAATAAAATATTAAAATATATAGATGAATATACTTGTATATAAGCTATAAAAGGTAACTTGCATTTTTATACCTCTAAAAAATAAATAAAAATCATAATAAAATAATTAATAAAATAACAAACATCTTTTATTTTATAACAAAAAATAAATTAAATCATTTAGTAATTTTTTAATCGATTTTTAATATATTTTTTCCAGGGATTTTTCTGGTTGGTCCACGTGGACCAACAAGGTCCTCTCCCTGGTTGACCTCGGTCAACTCCCTGACCGAGGTCTGGCTCCATGTTAGACCTGCATTCTCCGCCATCTTTGATCTTTTTTCGAGGGGAATCCTTGCATCCTTTCGTGATAGTCACTTCATGATTTTTGTTCACCATTTATCAAGGAATCACACCTCGGGTTTTCTTGGGCCGAGCATCACCGATTCGCAAAGATTTGCCTCATTCTTTGGAGCCTCTTCACCCCTCAGTCAAACATGCAAATACGCCACCCCGACTTCCCTTCCTCCTTTGATCACTCTTCCACCATCCATTCCTTGTCCTAGGGTTTTAGCCACCTTCCTGGTGACAACAGGGAGCGATCGCACCCTTTGGTTGGAGTCGAAGACATCGAATCGAGGCCGATGCCCTCGCCAGAGTTCTTGCCGGAGTTCTCTTCCCGCATGCCTTGGTGAGGTCTTCTTTCCCCTTGCTCTACTATTTATTTAGCTCTTAGAATAGCTAGAAAACTTCTCCGCATTTCGTTTCCATTATCTCACGCATTATCATAGTCGAATCCCTTGGATTTCACCTCGGGTGGCATCGAGTTTCGCCGGCCGACGTCGAGTCCATTCCACGTTGCTTACACACCCATTACACCCTCTACGGGGTTGGGGCATTTTGCCCCCGACTTCTTCACGCTCTCCTTGCAGATCTCGGGAGTACCACGCACACCTGGAGTATTTCTGGACCCCCACCGGAGATACCTGGAGCACTTCCACTCCTCCGCCTTCGTCTGCCACCTCCGCCGGACGTCGTCCAATTTTGTCGCCTCCAACAACGAGAGGAGGACCTCAGGAGCATTCTGGGGCGTTTTGGAGCCGCAAAGCACGTCGGAGGAGGAGCTTGCCCGGAGAACTCGCCCCCGGCGGAGTTCCCTCCCAGTTCCCTCGTCCGACCTTCGCAGTCATCGATCTAGCCCCTGTTCTTGGTGACGCACCAGCCACCGTCCGATCTTGCCCAGCCTCAGCCGTCGATCACCGTGCCAAGATCTGATCTGGGCCGCAGGATTGCAAAGCGGTATCGTGCGCTACAGAGCCACCACGTGTTTAAGTGGACGCATCCCGGTCATCTGCTCCCGCGCAAAGCTTGGGTATTTTGCATTTTAACCCGAGCTCTTTTTGTATTATTTTCTAGTGTCCAAACTTTTATCTACAGTGTAAATAAGTTTGTAATATTTCAGAACAGGCCCCTGAACTTCTCTTATTTGCTATTAGGTCCTTTACCACGTCTCCTCACGTGTGCATTTTGCAACGACCCCCTAGGGTTCTGTTATTTCATTTCAGTCCATGAACATTTTATTGTAGTGTAATATTTTTGGATGGTTTGCATACTAGCCCCTGGTAGTTTGTGGTTTTACATATATAGCCTTGCCAGGTCATGTGCACAGTATGCGTGACCTCGGTCATTTTGCAAAAAACCCTTCCTGAGTTTGGATATTTGTATCAGGTCCTGGAACTTGTTTAATACATTGTATATTTTCTGAAAAATTTGCATGAGAGCCCCTGGATGTTTTGCTAATTACGACAATACCCTTGCCATGAATGATTTTTCTTTTTGTTTCTTCTATTTGTTTCATGCATCTCTAAATTGCTAAAAAATCCAAAAAAAATAGCATAAGTAACTGTTGCATTGTAGTTTCACATCATATTTTTGTTTTGTATTTTATTCATTTTAATATTTATAAAAATTCGAAAACTTACATTTTTTCTACTGTCTGCATTATAAAATCCATAAAAATTATAAAAACATTTATAAATTTCCCAAAAAAATTACATTTTGCTTATTTTAGTGTGTTTTAACTTTAGTCCAAAAAACACTAAAAAATATAAAAGAAAACTCCTACAAATTATAAAACTCTAAAAACCTTAATAAAAATTTATAAAATTCATAAAAAATATAAAAAATGTGTTTTTTGTTATCTTTCATTTAAAATTATTTTGAGGAATTTTGGATACTGTTTGATGTTTTTCATCCTCATGTTAATATAGCCAGCAACTTAGTTCTCTATTTTCTAGTATTTTTACCTTTAAAAATACCAAAAAAATTACGAAAAATCTAGAAAAATCACAAAAACATTAAAAAATATAAAAATTACAAAAACATTTTGTTTCCTGTATTTTGACTATTTTACCTATTTTTTCCTCTCTCTTATCTCTAGTGTATTTCTATTCCTTATATATATTATATCTTAATTAAAAGAAAAAGAAAATACAAAAATACAAAATATAAAAAGAAAATACATAATCAATAAAGTAAAAATCAAAATATAAAAATATAAAATAAAAAATTAAATAAAAAAATTAAAATTTAAAAACCCACAAAAAGTCCAAATTTGCTAAGTAATACACAAGACACAGGGCGCTTGACTTTTATTTCGTCTGCTTTACTCCTTTACTTCCTGTGTTCGACCCATACTTGCTTGCCATTATACATTCTTAGTATGGTATACTAAATTTTGATCGTTGCTCTTGATTGCTTGATTGATTGTGTGGGTTAATTGTTGATAAACGTGAAGGCCTGAGTAGTCGCCTCAGCGACAGTGAGTCTGATCTGCCAGACCATTACTTAGCGACTCCCGCTTTTCTGTTTTTAGAATGGCACCATTGCCGGGGAGCATCAGCTTGTAGAGTAGACTTGTGTCTTTTTATCTTCTTAGCCATTTTTGATTATCTATTTCTATTGTATAATTGCTTTTGAACTGTCTGACATCCCTTTCTTATTTTCTTGCGAGGGACCACTGACCGAGGATGATCGCTAGGAGATCCTGTGCAGCCTTGGGAAGCAGAGCCAGCTATTCTACCCAAGCCGACATGAGAGAGCATGAAGACTTGAGAGAGAGGATAGTTAGATGTTTATTCTTTTTGGTGAGAGAGATATTTGATTAATTTGTAATAATACAGGTACCTTGGACTCTTGGACATTCGGGGCCAATTTCTAAGTGTTTGTTCACTTGGGGGCTCATCGCAGTTTTGCCGCATTTTCATCGCTTTTTTTTATTTTGTTTTCCGATTTTGGTTTTCTTTCTTTTGTGGAATGATCCCTTAGTCTTTAGGATTGCTTGATCATGTAGTCTAAGGACAAACACCTAATAACCATTGCATGCACCTATAGTCTTCTCGTTGGACATAGACATAATTAATTGCGAAAGTACTCAGTCTCGAAGCCGCGTGCCGCTAGAGGCCGTATACAGCGTTGGTAGGATCCGTTGTGGCTGACACCAATCAACATCAGAGATCGGACTTAGGCTTCGATCTGAGTACTTATCATTTGGTTCTTCACGTGTAGCAATTACCTTCTTAGGATGATTTCTGTGTGCATATCGGCATTTAGATTAGGTTTATAAATTCCTATTTTGCATCCTGCATGGAGAGAGCTGGGAGGCACTGTAAGTCTTCTAACTTAGCATTCATCATCTAGGCACAAAGGTGAGATTTCCATCTTGGTGCCGTCTTACATTACTTTTCCGATCTTCTCCCTCTGTTGTTTGGATCAATAGGAATCAAAGAAAAGACAAAAAATGTTAGGCACTTGTATTGAATAACCTCAAAACAAATGATAACACAAAAAAAATTAAAAAAAAGGGACTGCTAAAAATACTTGACCTAAATAAAACCGATTAATTGGACTCATTGCCTTGGGTGAGAAAAGTCCTCATTTGTTTTTAGGTTGCATAGGAAGGTTTCCTTCCTAGTGAGGTGAGCGCTGTCGTAAGGATTAGAGCCCAAAACCCAGTCTGTGGCTGCTTTGTGTATTGCCTGGATTTCGAAGTATTAGCGCTTCTATCGTACATAGACGAGCAGGGCTTGGTCAACATTGATGACTATCTATTATGTAGAGCATTTACCTTGTCCGAAGTATCGAGCATAGGCCACACCTTCACAGGGGTGTCTGTCTCATTGTCTTTAGTCCGAGTAGGTTCTTGCACGCTCACGGCTGATTCCGTTGCGAGCAAGATCCGAAGTATTGGTTTTACCTATCGGCTTCCTCCCTCTATTTCTTTGGCTGAGTAGGGATCCAGGAAGGGTTACAAGGACCTTAAAAAGTGCAGACTATAGGTTACACAGGAGGAGGACAAGTACGGGATACTTTTCTGGCAGTATTCTCTCTCCTATAGGCGTAGCGCTCTAAGGACTCGTGATAAGATAATTGCCTGAAAATCAAATCTAAAACTAACAAAGATAATTGCCGAACCTTCATAGCTTCACGGGTCGAGTTGGTGAATCCATTGCTTTGGGTTTGATTGATTAGTCAAGTTAAGGTCAAGATCAAAAACATCGCGCCTTTGCGCCATTTTGTTCTCCCTCCATTTGACCCTTGCTCAGTGTGAGCCTTCTACTGTTTTACACTCCATTTGTTTCTTGTTGAACTCCGTATCTTCATCTACATCGATCTTCCTCTTGACCTTCGATATGGCGACGAATGGACAGTTTAGTCGAGACTCTGTCGACACCCACATCAGTTCCATTCGCTCACTTTCTCTAATAATTCGAGGCGATTCTCAAGAACCCGATTCAGACTCCGTGAACTGATCTCCAGACTCCCTATTTTCTTCAATAATCTGAGATCACTCTTGTCCCGAACTCTGTCTGTTTTGAATGGCCATTGATTTCACTCCTTACACATTGCCGTCCTTAACAAAATTCTGTGCTGACCTTAACATAGAATACTTCTCTACATCTGGTGCTGCAATTCAGATTGATCAGGACATTCTTCCATATGCAGACCTAGAGCCCGATTTCGAGCCAACAAATCAAGAAGAATCTGCGATGGCTGGTGGAAGAGGAAAGGGACCACAGCCCCAAGCTGAAGTTGCAGCCAATCAGGAGGAAGGGCAGTACACCACGCAGAATGATGTCAATAGTCAATTGCTGGCTTCCATTCAAGCCATCCAACAACAGTTGACTAACCAAGCCTTGGCCCAGATCACCTTCCAAGAAATGTTGAATGATCTGAGGAGGAGGGCCGACGCAAGAGATGGCCGACAGGAGGGTGAGCCAGATCAAGAGTTTCATCCGAAAGGTTATGGAGATGAATTTTCAGTACGAGGACCCGACTTTGATAGAGTGGACGTAGACCCACTGCAGCCAAAGCCTATGCTGAAGGAAACATGCAATCTAGGAGCGGGCCACATCACTGAGTGGATCCAGATTCCACGTATTCATGCCAACTTCGAGCTAAAGCCGCAGTTTCTGTCTCTGTTTCCCACATTTCATGGGAACACCACTGAAGAACCCTATATTCATCTCAAGAAGTTCGGTCGCATCTGTGCTACTACTCACTACCGTGGAATTCATTTGGGGGTAGTCAAGATGATCGCTTTACCCTTCAGCCTTCAAGACAAGGCCCTATATTGGATCGACCACCTAGGAAAGGTAGTCATGACCTGGGAGGAGTTAAAGTCCGCATTTATCCATAAGTTCTATCCTCTTGGGCGATTGAATAAGATGCATGCTCGTATCTCCAGTTTTTACCAACAGCCCCACGAGACTATCCATGAAGCATGGGAGAGATTCAAGGATCTCCAGGAGAAGTATCCCCACCACGAAATCCCAAAGACCTGCCTTGTGTAGCATTTCTTTGGTGGGCTTACACTTGAGAGACAAAAGCTTGTATATGCCGCTTGCGGCGGTTCCCATTTCAACAAGGACGAGGATATGGTGTGGAACGTCTTCGAGGAAATGGCTAAAGAAGAAGCAGCTCAATCCTCGTCTCGAGCATACATGAAGGTGCCAACCGCCATCAGCAAGCGTGTAAGCATGGCTTCTCACACTGAAGACAGGGATGGGAGCTCCAACTTGAGCATCATTGGGAGCCATCTGTCTAAGGTGGACATCATCGAGAAGAGGTCGCAGGACCTTGAAAATTTTTCTGTGATAGAGAAAAGGACCCAGGGCTTGGAAAAGCTCGATTTGATTTCCTAGTAGCTGGAGCAGCTCGTTCGAGCCTTGAACGCCAACATGTGCAACACTGTGTCTACCGCGACCAAGCCGATCGCTGAGAAAAAGGAGCCTGTATTGCATCAAAACCCTCAGCCGACTCCACTGCAGCCCCAACCTATTCAGCATGTATTACGTGCAGGTTCCGAAGCAGCCCCTGCAGCCTCAGACACAGATGGTTGTATATCAACCTCAGTCCCAACCAGCCTATTCCTAGCAGCTCTCTCCACCCCCACCACTGATACAGGAGATCAATGGTGTATGAAACAATGAAGCGCACCTGACCCGTCCTCAGGGACATCCTCAGGGCCAGAACGTTGGCAACATGCCCTATCACCAGCAGCAACAGGGTGGGAGAACCTTCCAGCCTTCATAACAGTACCAGCCTCCATCTCATAGGAACACCTGGAGGCAAAATTATCAGCATGGTCCTCTGCAGTCCGGATACCGCGGACAAGGATATCATCAGCAACCGGCTGCTACGTATCACCAGAACTCACAGTATTCCTCCAACCCTCCTCCTCACCAATTCTCTCAGGGTTACCAGTCACAGTCTCAGCCGTCATACCAGCACTCTAGGCCCCAGCAGGGGGATTCTTCTGAGATTGTACTGGTTAATCCAGCCTTGGCTTGCCTTGAACAGTTGATGAAGAACATGGCTGAGATGAACCAGAAGATCGACGACTTGACAGCTGCGAAAATAACCATCCCTGCTCAAGTCGAGGCAAATCTGAACAACATCCGACACAAGGAGCAGGTAGCCGGCAGTGTCCAACCGATTCAGGTGAATTAAATTGTTTTTTATCTAATGCAGTTACTCTCAGGAGCGGTAGGACACTCCAGCCATCATCGACAGCAAAGGGAAAGCACCTTGAATCTGACGAGGAATCGTCAGCCAAGCCAACGCCAGGGCCACTCAACATTTTTGGAGCAGCACCACCAAACAGAAAAGCACAAAAAAATGAAGAAAAAGATAGCAGCAGCCCCGGTGGAGATAGGCCAGCATTGGAGACGTCTGCACCTACTACAGAGCCAGCTACGGACAGAAGGAATTTTGCACCTGCAGCGAGTCCAATGCCAGCACCTGAAGCCGAGCCTGTCGTCTTTGGTCCACATCTTGTAGATGATTCTATTCCTTTTTTCCATATACCTTTAAACAAAAATATGGACAATACTTTGAATGACATTGGTGAAGATTTTGTAAATATTCCCTTCCCAGAAGCAATGAAAAAATACAAAAAATGGAAAATTTGAAAAATGCTTTGTCTAATCCTGCTATCATAGAAATTATTCAGAATTTATTATTGAACATGCCATTGATGAAAGCTCTTGAGTACATGCCAGCTGTAAAGAAAGGATTGAAAGATGCATGTACAACCAAGCGCATGCCTCACCCTCATAATTCCAGGAATAAAGGTAGCAAGTCCGAAAAGCATATCATTACAATGGACACAGATAATGCCATCAGCAACCTCCCAGATAAGAAGCCAGATATGGGAGCACCTCTTGTGCATTGTCAGATGTTTAATCAGGAATTTGAACGAACACTTCTCGACAGCGGGTCTTCTTTTAACTTGATGCTAGCTTCACTCCTTACAAAATTCAGGCTAGGACCGCTCAAGCCTACAAAGATGATTCTGCAGTTTGCAGACAAGTCAGTTAAGCAGCCTAGGGGCCTGTTGGAGGACGTGATAGCCACGGTTCAGGGAAAGCGATTCCCGACCGATTTTGCGGTACTAGATATGGACATTCCCGCTCCATTGCTCCTTACCCCAATTATACTTGGACGACCATTCCTGCGGACGTAGAACGCAACAGTGAATTATGGGACTGGAGAAATCACTTTTGGAGCTGGCAACGAAACAATCAGAGTAGAGACCCTGCCCAAGGGAGTACCATCAGAACAAACATCCGCATCTTGTGCAAGGGTGATTGAGTATTCTGAGGACTGCGACTTTCTGGTAGAAATTCAAGATACTAACTTATTCTTGGATGACAATGAGATCCATGAACTCCTCTGCCTCGAGGAGGGATTGGAGACCGCAGTCGAATTTCCTCTTATCGATCAGGATGAGGAACTCATTGACGCACTGAATGAGACTTCCATGGGGGTGATGTGCCTTCAAAATCAAGAGCTAATTGTTGAAGAGTCTCGTGATGAAGAGGAAATTATCGAGACATTCTGTTAAGATTTGAGAGAAGAGGCAGAACAGATTATGGTGGACACCGAACAGATGAAAGGATCTCCACCAGAACTAATAGCTGAAGTCACTGCTGAAGCAGCTCCAACTCCACAAGAGTTGAAACCCTTGCCCTCTAACATGAAACATGCCTTCATTGTGGGAGAACCGAACATGTACCTGGTCATTATCAATGCACACCTAACCGAAGACCAAGAGTCTCGTCTGATGGAGGTTCTTGAATGCAACCGCAAGGCGATAGGCTAGAGAACTTCAGATATCCATGGGATCAATCCATTACAATGCTCGCATCACATATTTCTGGAGGAAGATTGCAATCCCTCTCGAGAACTTCAGAGAAGATTAAATCCTAATCTGCGGGAGGTTATTATGAAAGAGATCTAGAAATGGTGTGATGCGGGATTCATTTACCCCATCTCTGACAGCAAATGGGTGAGCCCTCTGCATGTTGTGCCAAAGAAATTAAGGATCACCATCGTGAAGAATGATAAAGGAGAGGAGATCACAACCAGAGTATCCACTTCTTGGCGAGTATGCGTGGACTACAAAAGACTTAACCATGCCACCAAGAAGGACCACTATCCTTTATCCTTCATCGACCAGATCTTGGAGAGATTGGCCGCGAAGGAATACTTTTGCTTCTTGTATGGATACTCTCGATACAATCAAGTTGCTATTTCTCCTGAAGATCAAGAGAAGACCACGTTCACATGTCCTTTTGGTACATATACCTTCAGACGGATGTCGTTCGGGCTTGGCAATGCCCCAGCCACATTTCAGAGGTGTATGCTTGCAATTTTTGCCGATATGGTGGGCAACTTTCTCGAGGTCTTTATGGATGATTTTTCGATCTATGGGGATTCATTCGATCAATGTCTGGATTATTTAGACCGAGTCTTACAGAGTTGCTGTGAAGTAAATCTTGTGCTCTCGTGGGAAAAGAGCAACTTCATGGTGACCGAAGGAATCGTGCTGGGTCACGTTGTTTCTAAACGTGGCATGGAGGTTGACCCAGCCAAGATGGAGGTAATTTCCAAACTTGAGCCACCTACAACAATCAAAAAAGTCAGGTCATTCTTGGGCCATGTCAGTTTTTACCAACGATTCATCAAAGATTTCAGTAAATTGGCCAGACCATTGACTGAGTTGCTTGGCAAGGAGAATGAATTCATTGTGTATGACCGTGTGCTCCTTGCCTTTAATCAGCTGAAAGAACTCATCACGCAGACCCCTGTCAAACAACCACCAATCTGGACTCAGCCTTTTGAGATAATGACCGATGCACTAGATTATACCATTGGTGCTGTACTTGGACAGAGGAAAGATAATGTACCATTTGCGATTCACTACGCTAGCCGGACGCTCGATGAAGCTCAGTGAAACTACACTGTCACCGAAAAGGAGCCGCTAGCGGTAGTTTTTGCCTTGGAAAAGTTCAGATCCTACCTCCTTGGATCTAAAGTGATCGTTTACACTGATCATTCTGCCATTCGGCACTTACAACAGAAGAAGGACACCAAACCACATCTTATTCAGTGGATCCGTCTCCTCCAGGAATTTGACTTGGAAATTAAAGATAAACCTGGGGTAAAGAATGTGGTGGCCGATCATCTATCGAGGCTTCCTGAGCCGGAATCTCCTGAGCTGAGCCTGCAGCCAATCACAGAGACCAATCCAGACGAGGCAATTCTTTCAGTCACCTCGCTTCCATGGTATGCCGACATCATGAATTATTTGGTGACTAAGAAAATCCCACAGGATTGGCCGAAGTTGAAAATAGACTGATTCTTGTCTAAAATCAATTTCTACCAGTGGGAGGATCCATACTTATTTCGTGAGGGGGCAGACTGTATCTGGAGGAGGTGTATACCTCAGGAGGAAGTTCCAAGTGTCCTCGCTTTATGTCATGACCAAAATTCTGGAGGACATTATTCAAGCAGACGAACGGTATCAAAAGTTTTTCAGAGTGGCCTCTGGTGGCCTTCACTATTCAACGATGCAGATGATTATGTCAAATGCTGCACTGACTGTCAGAAGATTTGGGAAACCATAGGAATGAGAGATACGATTCCTTTGAAATTCATTCAGATATCAGACGTCTTCGATGCATGGGGCATCGACTTTATGGGCTCATTTCCCAACAGCTAGGGCTATGAATATATTCTGCTTGCTGTCGATTATGTAAGTCGCTGGGTGGAGGCTATCCCCGCCTGAACCGCCGATAGTAGGATTGTCTGTCGATTCTTGAGAGATTACATCATAGCATGGTTCGGGATTCCCAAAATTCTCATATCTGACAGGGGTAGTCATTTCATAAACAGAGAGGTGAAGAAGCTGATCCAAGAATTCTGTATTAAACATCATGTTGCTTCACCCTACCACCCGCAATCCAATGGCTTAGCTGAATGTTCAAACAGGGAGATCAAGACAATTCTACAGAAGCTTGTACGTCCGGATCACAAGAAGTGGTCTCAGCTGCTTGATTCCGTTCTTTGGTCTTACAGAACAATGTACAAGTCACCCTTGGGAATGTCTCCCTACTGCCTTGCGTATGGCAAGCCATGTCATCTGCCCGTTGAATTAATTCACAAATCTTTATGGGCCATCAACATCTATAATTTGGACTCTGAGAAAGCACGGAAGAACAGAAAATTGGATCTGAACAGATCATTGGAATTTAGAGATTATGCATACGACAACAATTTGATGTACAAGGAGAAGGTCAAAACGTGGCATGACAAGCATATCCGCCGCAAGTCCTTCGAGTCAGGTCAGAAGGTGTGGTTGTTTGATGCAAAATTAAAGATCTTTCCAGGCAAATAGAAGAGCAAATGGACTGGGATGTTTATGGTTAGGCATGTGCGTGACAACGTAAGTGTATTGATATCTAATTTGTCAGCTAACACACAGCCATTTGTAGTCAATGGACAGCTTCTGAAGCCTTACCTTGAACATGATACATTCATGTCCGGCGTTGACTCGATTCAAGTAATCTACAGGGATGGGCCAGATATTTCTGAAGAGGCAGAGGAAGGCATAGCAGAGCAAAACATTTTTGAATGACTTTTCTTATTTTCTTCTTTTTTTCCTTCTCTTCTATCTTATTCTACCGATATGATGACATCCTTTTCATCATTGCTACACTTAGGATGTACTTTATCCTAAGTGTAGGGGGGATGCGCATCCCGAGTTATTCATACCCATCTTCTGATCTCTTTTCTTCTTTTCTTCTTTTCCTTTTCTAGCTTCTGTATCTATCAAAGGGTGACACCCCTTGTTGTCAATCTTCTATACTTAGGATGTACTTTGTCCGAAGTATAGGGGGTGTGCACCCCGAGTTCCTCCATTCTTTGATCCTCTCCATTGTCTCCTCTTCTTGTCTATACTTAGGGATATCTTACCCTAAGTATATCTTACCCTAAGTATAGGGAGAGACAATCTGAGTACGATATGTTCATTCCCACCCTTGACCCTCCCTGCTTTGTGTACAGTCTGCTATACTTAGGATTATTTGATCCTAAGTATAGGGGGGACGATCAACTTCTCATTCGTTCATTCATTCCTTTATTTATGTATTCTTTAGATTTTCCTATACTCAGTATGAGTTATGTCTTCTCTTTTCTCTCTGATCTATGAGGACATAGCTCAAGCTAAGTATAGGGGGGTCGTATATACTACGTATATACTTTATCCATAACTCGTACTTTCGTATTTCTAATAATTATGGCTAATAATTCTTTAAAATTCATTAAAACCTTAATAAAAAGATGTTGATTATTCCTCAAATTCTTTTTGTATGTACTGATTAATAGATCATGTGAAACTGTTTTTACAAAATGTTTGAAAAATAGTTTGAAAATCTTTGTGAAAATATTTTGAAAGATATTTGGAAAACATTTTGTTATATGTTTTCAACCTTTGTAAAAATGTTTTATTTTAAAAATTTTATTTTCTTTGTGTGAAATAAAAATGTTTGAAAAATGATCTGCAAATGGTTTGAAAAATGGTTGCAAAAATATTTTGAAAAATCTATAGATACTATTTGGAAACCCTTTGCAAAAGGATTTTCAAATGTGTGTACATGTTTACAAAAATGTTTGGCAAAATTATTTTGGACTATAGTTTTGCAAAATTGTTTGTTAAATGATTTTCAAGTAAGTTTGAGGAATATATACATCACACTTAAAATTCACTATATATACCTATAAAATTGATCACCTACCCTGTAAATTCTTAAAATCCACTTCTTGTAAATATAAGAAGCACTCCCGTGTAAATATTTGTACCTAGCATTTAGCCAAAATCATTGTTTTCAAAAATCCCAAAAACATTTGAAAAATTAAAATATCAAAACATTTGAAAAATCCTTTTGAAAAATCCAAAAAAATGCATATGTATCATATTTTCAATCATCCATAAAAAGTTTAAAACCTTTGAAAATCGCATCACAAAAATATATTCTGCATAGCATTTGCATATCATTAGCATTTTTCGGATGGAGTTTGATGGTTGAACAAGTCTAAGTAAAATCCGGAGATTGGAGCTTGATTGGACCTTAAAATCTACCTAAATAACAGGAACCTTATAGGAACTGGAATTGAGGTACTTCAGGTCTAGATGACTTAATTCTTTGAGGATCACGAGACTTGGTTCAATGGATTCTTGACTGCCTAAGTAGAGTATTTCAGAGCACATACACGACTCTTGTTGATAATGACCTAACTTGGACACCTGCACCTTTCACATGGCTCAACTCAGTTAGAGTGGTGAGGGGGTTGGATTTGCCGGTATAAGACGCACACAAGTGGAAACATTTGTCCTCCTCTAGGGAGGGAAGTGCACCCCAACCCGTTCAGTAATGAGGAATTCTAAAGATAGGAGAGTGTGGCTTGCGATAAAGCTTCAAAAGAGGGATAGTCTACTGGCTCGAGAGGAAAAACTCCTTATGTAAATGATGTTGTATATAGTATTCAAAAAAAATCCAAAAAAGTGGACAGGCTGTACAAAAATAAAATGCCTGCAAAGTATGTGAATATGTTGTATAGAAAATAAGCAAGCTTGAGCATCAAAGTCATATCATGTGAGCCTGCAGCTGGATGACTTGACTACACTGGTCTTGCATCCTAGGATAGGTAGCTACACTAGCTACCGTCCATTCTTCTCTTCACCCCGTCCTCTTGAGTTGGTTTCCACTTGAACTTAGAAGGGAATACCCCGCTCCTCGAGGAAGGAGTTACTGGATTGGGGAATCATTGGGTTATCATACTGGAGAAGTTAGTTTCTTTGCCATTCTTGTTGGGGAGAGCCACTATCACTTACACTGTACGTGTCAGATTCATAGTCGTAAGGTTTTGCGTATGAATTGAGATATTTCTGACCTGCCTATTGAGGAGACATGAGCAGAGTTTTGGGATTCTCAGGGACGGTTGGATTTCAAATCTGGTTCTCATTAAGGTTCCGCCCACACTAAAATTCCAAAGGTCCGACTTAAGCTCCAAACTCTGATTTTGGGAAGACAAGTTTGATCATTAAATTTAATCCACATTTCTTCTTTTTGTTTTCTTTGTTTTTTCTTTTCTGCACTTATTGCATAAGTGTTTGCTAGGGACTAGCAAAGGCAAGTATAGGGGGATGATGAATCTATGTTTCATCATCTTTATTCTATCATTTTGGCCTTAAAAACCCTAGTAAATGCGTGTAAATAGCGTTAATTCAGGCATCTTAGCATTCATGCACTATTGTATAAAATGTGTATAAAATGCAGTTTTTAAAGCCAAAACTATAGAATAAAGAAAAGAAAAGAAAAGGAATAAAATATTGTAAATATTTTATGACCCAAAACCCCAAGACCTAGGCATCTCGATGACTAGGTCGACAAGGAATCAAGTAGGGGGAGATAAGGGCCAAAATACAATAAAAATACCATTGTTTTTATTCATTCTTTATTCACTTTGGGACCTATTTTTGGTTCCACTTTTTAGGATTCTCAGGGACTGTTGGATTTTAAATCCGGTTCTCATTAAGGTTCAGCCCGCACTAAAATTCCAAAGGTCCAACTTAAGCTCCAAACTTTGATTTTGTGAAGACAAGTTTGATCATTAAATTTAATCCATAATTTCTTCTTTTTCTTTTCTTTGTTTTTTCTTTTGTGTACTTATTGCATAAGTGTTTGCTAGGGACTAGCAAAGGCAAGTATAGGGGGATGATGAATCTATGTTTCATCATATTTATTCTATCATTTTGGCCTTAAAACCCTAGTAAATGCATGTAAATAGTGTTAATTCAGGCATCTTAGCATTCATGCACTATTGTGTAAAATGTGTATAAAATGTAGTTTTTAAAGCCAAAACTATAGAATAAAGAAAAGAAAAGAAAAAGAATAAAATATTGTAAAAATTTTATGACCCGAAACCCCAAGACCTAGGCATCTCGATGACTAGGTCGACAAGGAATTAAGTAGGGGGAGATAAGGGCCAAAATACAATAAAAATACCTTTGTTTTTATTCATTTTTTATTCACTTTGGAACCTATTTTTAGTTCTACTTTTTATACATCAAATAAAGAAACTTTGTACATGAAAGTTGTAGATAATTAAATATAGAAAAATATAAAATTGATTTCACTCAAAAATATTATACATGTAAAAAGTTATGGTTTGAATAAGATTCCAGAATCCCAAATTCTCAGACCTGTATCTCTCAAATAAAAACTTGAAATGCGTCAAACTAGCCTTTAATTGTATATATTTTAAATAAGTTATTTAATGGCGGTGGTTTCGTATTTGGGGAGCTACGGTTTGAAAGTTGAGTTTTGGAAACCTGTTGTATACTTGTACATATTAAAATATTCATTTATTATTTATTCATTATTGTTATATTTTTATATTTTTATAATTTTGTAAATATTATTTATAATATATGTGTACATTAAAATCAGAATAAAAACCTAAAGAAAATACAAAAATAAAATACATGTAAATCATACATTGGTATAAGATCTATAAATATACTTGTATAATTAATACTTACATTTTATTAAGTGTACAAAACAATTCAGAAAAATAAAATAAAAAATATAATTAATTGTATAAAAATATTTTATAAATATATAAAATAATAAATCAAAATAAATAAAAATAATTCACAAAATAAAAATAAAATATTAAAATATATAGATGAATATACCTATATATCAACTATAAAAGGTAACTTACATTTTTATACCTCTAAAAGATAAATAAAAATCATAATAAAATAATTCATAAAATAACAAACATTTTTTTATAACGAAAAATTAATTAAATCATTTAGTATTTTTAATCGATTTTTTAATACATTTTTCCAGGGATTTTTTGGTTGGTCCACGTAGACTAACCAGGTCCTCTCCCAGGTTGACCTCGGTCAACTCCCTGACCGAGGTCTGGCTCCATGTCAGACCCGCGTTCTCCACCATCTGACCTTTTTTCGAGGGGAATCCTTGCATCCTTTCATGATAGTCTCTTCACGACTTTTGTTCACCATTTATCAAGGAATCACGCCATGGGTTTTCTTGGGCCGAGCATCACCGATTCGCAAAGATTTGCATCATTCTTTGGAGCCTCATCACCCCTTAGTCAAACATTCAAATACGCCACCCCGACTTCCCTTCCTCCTTTGATTACTATTCTGCCTTCCATTCCTTGTCCTAGGGTTTTAGCCACCTTCCTGGTGACAGTAGGGAGCGATCACACTCTTTGGTTGGAGTCGAAGTCGAATCGAGGTCGATCCCCTCGCCGGAGTTCTCACCGGAGTTTTCTTCCTGCGCGCCTTGGTGAGTTCTTCTTTCCCCTTGCTCTACTGTTTATTTAGCTTTATAATAGCTAGAAAACTTCCTCGCTTCTCATTTCCATTATCTCATGCCTAATCATCATCGAATCCCTTGGATTTCACCTCGGCCGGCATCGAGTTTCACCGGCCGACATCGAGCCCATTCCACATCGCCATACACACCCGTTACACCCTCCACGGGGTTGGGGCATTTTGCCCCCGACTTCTTCACGCTCTCCTTGCATGTCTCAAGAGTACCACGCACACCTGGAGCATTTATGGACCCCCGTCGGAGATACCTGGAGCACTTTCGCTCCTCCGCCTTCGTCTGCCACCTCCGTAGGGCGTCGTCCAATTTTGCTGCCTCCAACAGCGAGAGGAGGACCTCAGGAGCATTCTGGGGCATTTTGGAGCCTCAAAGCGCATCGGAGGAGGACGAGCTTGCCCAGAGAACCTCACCCCCGACAGAGTTCCTCCCAGTTCCTCATCCGACCTTCGCAGCCGTCGATCTAGCCCCTGTTCTTGGTGACGCCCCAGCCACCATCCGATCTTGCCTAGCCTCAGCCGTCAATCACCATGCCAAGATCCGATCTTGGCCGCAGGATCGTGAAGTGGTATCGTGTGCTACAGAGCCGCCACGTATTTAAGTGGACGCATCTCGGCCGTCCGCTCCCGATCAAAGCTTGGGTATTTTGCATTTTAAGCCGAGTGCTTTTTGTATTTATTTTCTAGTGTCCAAACTTTCATCTGCAGCATAAACAAGTTTGTAATATTTCAGAACATGCCCCTGAACTTCTCTTATTTGCTATTAGATCCTTTGCCACGTCACCTCACATGCCTGTTCGTGTGAGGGGAAGGGCATTTTACAAGGACCCCTCTAGGGTTCTGTTATTTCATTTCAGTCCATGAACATTTTATTGTAGTGTAATATTTTTGGATGGTTTGCATACTAGCCTCTGGTTGTTTGTGATTTTACATATATACCCTTGCCAGGTCACGTGCACAGTGTACGTGACCTCGGTCATTTTGCAAAAACCCCTCCCGAGTTTGGGTATTTGTATCAGGTCCTGGAACTTGTTTAATACATCGTATATTTTCTGGAAAATTTGCACGAGAGCCCCTGGATGTTTTGCTAATTACGACAATACCCTTGCTAGGAATGATTTTTCTTTTTGTTTCTTCTATTTGTTTGATGCATCTCTAAATTGCTAAGAAATCCAAAAAATTAGCATAAGTATCTGTTGCATTGTAGTTTCACGTCATATTTTTATTTTGCATTTTATTGCATTTTAATATTTATAAAAAAATTCAAAAACTTGCAATTTTCTACTGTCTACATTATAAAATCCATTAAAATTATAAAAATACCTTAGAAAATTCCCAAAGAAATTATATTTTGCTTATTTTAGTGTGTTTTAACTTCAGAACAAATATCACTAAAAAATATAAAAGAAAACTCCTAAAAATAATAAAACTAAAAAAACCTTCATAAAAATTTATAAAATTCATTAAAAATCTAAAAATTGTATTTTCTTTTCCTAAATTTTCTTTATTTTGTTATCTTTCATTTAAAATTATTTTGAGGAAATTTGGACACTGTTTGATATTATTCATCCTCATTTTAATTTCAGCCAGCAACTTAGTTCCCTGTTTTCTAGTATTTTTACCTTTAAAAATACCAAAAAAGGAAAAATCTAGAAAAATCATAAAAACATTAGAAAAATATAAAAACTACAAACGATTTTGTTTCCTGTATTTTGACTATTTTTCCATATTTTTACCTCTCTCTTATCTCTAGTGTATATCTATTCCTTATATATATTATATCTTAATTAAAAGAAAAAGAAAATACAAAAATACAAAATATAAAAAGAAAATACAAAATTAGTAAATTAAAAATCAAAATATAAAAATACAAAATCAAAAATTAAATAAAAAATTAAAAATTAAAAAACCCACAAAAAGTCCAAATTGGCTAAGTAATACACAAGACACATGGCAGTTGACTTTTATTTCGTTTGCTTTACTCCTTTGCTTCCTGTGTTCGACCCCTACTTTCTTGCCACTATACATTCTTAGTAGGGTATAATAAATTTTGATCCTTGCTCTTGATTGCTTGATTGATTGTGTGGGTTAATTATTGATAAACGTGAAGGCCTGAGTAGTCACCTCAGCGACAGTGAGTCCGATCTGTCAGACCATTACATAGCGACTCCTGCTTTTCTGTTTTTCACTATGCTGAACTCGCTAGCAAGTGCCTTTACCTTGTCGTTGACGAAATGAGACCCCCCATCAGAAATTAACACTCGAGGTACCCCGAACCGTGAAATGATATTTTTCCTCAAAAATCTGTAAACAGTCCTAGCATCTGCGGTTCGGGCGGGGATGGCCTCAACCCAATGACTCACATAATCAACGGCCAACAGAATGTACTCGAATCCCTGACTCTTAGGGAATGGACCCATGAAATCGATGCCCCATGCGTCAAAAACCTCACAGAAGTGAATGGGCCGCATTGGCATCATATCACGCTGTCCACAAGTGCCCATCCTCTAACAGTCAGTACACCTCTTCACGAACTCATCAGAGTCCTTGAAGAGAGTAGACTACCATAGGCTGGATTGGAGCACTTTCTATGCCGTTCTCCTCCCAGAGTGATGTCCTCCTGCCTCAAGCTTGTGGCAATATGCAAGGACGCTATGGTGCTCCTCCTGAGTAATACACCTACGCCAGACGCTATCCCCTCCTTCGTGATAAAGGACGGGATCCTCCCAATGATAGAACTTGGCCTTCGCGAGGAAGGTCTCAAGTCGCTGCCTGGGCTAATCTTGTGGAACTTTTTTGGCAACAAGATAGTTCACAATATCGACGTACCACGAGAGAGGCAATAGCAAGGATCGCCTCATCTGGGAAGGTCTCACAAATAGGCTCGATCTGCTCAAAATTCTCAAGAAACTCCAATCGAGAGAGATGATCCGCTACCACATTCTTGACTCCAGGCTTATCCTTAATCTCTATGTCAAACTCCTGGAGTAGAAGGATCCATCTGGTTAATCTGGCTTTAGCATCCTTCTTTGCCATGAGGTACCTGATGGCGGTATGATCAGTGTAAATGGTCACTCTAGATCCAATGATGTAAGATCTGAACTTATCTAGGGCGAATACTACGACTAGCATATCATTCTCAGTGACAGTGTTGTTCCGCTGAGCGGCATCCAAAGTCCGGCTAGCGTAGTGAATACCAAAGGGGACTCCATCCCTCCTCTGTCCCAACACGGCCCCTACGGCAAAATCGGAGGCATCCATCATGATCTCGAATGGGAGAGACCAATTAGGCGGTTGAAGGACATGAGCCTCTACAAATAGACTCTTGAGAGTCTCAAATGATGCTAGACACTTATCATACACAATGAACTTGGTGTCTTTCATCAGCAGATCAGTCAGCGGTCGGGTAATCCTGCTGAAATCATGTATGAATCGTCGGTAGAAACCGACGTGCCCTAGAAAAGACCGTAACTACCGCAAGTTGGATGGTGGATTGAGTTTCCTAATGATATCCACCTTGGCCGGATCAACCTCCATGCCCCTGCTGGAAATGATATAGCCAAGAACAGTCCCTTGAGTCACCATGAAATGACTCTTCTCCCACGAAAGCACAAGGTGAACCTCAATACATCGCTGAAGGATGTGGTCTAGGCAGTCAAGACAAGCATCGAACCCGTCGTCGTAGACCGAAAAATCATCCATGAAGACCTCGAAGCACTCCCCCACCATGTCCGAAAAGATGGACAACATGAACCTTTGGAATGTCGCCAGGGTGTTACACAATCTAAAGGGCATCCGTCTGAAAGCATAGGTCCCAAAGGGACAGGTGAAGGTGGTCTTGTCCTAGTCTTCGGGTGCTATGGTCACCTGATTGTATCCGGAGTACCCGTCCAAGAAACAGTAATGGCTCTTCCTGGCTAGCCTCTCTATAATCTGATCAATGAAAGGCAGTGGGAAATGATCCTTCTTGGTGGCCTGGTTCACTCGTCTGTAGTCCACACAGATTCGCAAAGAAGTGGGTACCCGGGTAGTGATGAATCTGTGATTCATCACTCCAAAAGTTAAAAATAGAGCCTTGTTCCAGAGTAAATAGAGGCATATTTCCCTTTATAATGCATAAATAGCATTCATTCATGCATATATAAAACATGCATTTTAGCACTCCATTTGCATTAAATAAGAATCCAACATCATTTGTAAAATGTCCACTCAGCAAAATAAGCTCTCCCTTATACTATGCACACCTTAGTTAATAATATAAGGAAGAAAGCCAGGAATCCCCTTCGTAAAAGCACCAATAAAGCCCTAAAGCTCTTGGACCATAAAATGTCCATAGATCCCTCATACCAACTCCAAAATAGGTCTACTCACTTTAGATTAATACACATTAAAAGACCTTTAAAATGAGACTGATTTCATCCAATTTGGAGCTCGTATGAAAAGTTGGGTTTTTGGGCCTCTTTGTATACCACATATATGTATATTTGTATCTTTGTAATTTTGTATCATATTTGACCTCATCTCCATCTTTGGTCAACATGAAACTTGTAGACCTCATCGAGATCTACAACTTTCATGTTTTTAGTTTACCCAAATTTGGCCTCCTTCTCTCCATAAAGTCATTTCTTATTTCGGCCAATCCCAGCTGGCCACGTGGCACCCTCTGGTTGCGCCACGCGGCCCGCCTCCCTTGGCTCATCCGCCTGCGATCTCAGCCGTCCAACAGTGGAGCCGCTTCCACATACGCCTAAAATATCCACCGTCTGATGATCTCCAGGGCCTCATCTGATCCGCCCGTTCGCGCCTCTTTCAAAACGCGCCACGTGGCGCATGTTGCGCCCTTGGATCATGCACGCCACCCCTCCATCACAACCATTCATCCCACCTTGCATCTCAGCCCTCCGATCTACGCCTTGATCGCATCTCAGCCGCCCACCCGCGCCTCGCCTCCGTTGCACCACGTGGTCGCTCCACGTCCCTCTGATCAAGCCACCCCAGATGTGATCCACACCGCTCACGCATGCTACGCCACCGACGCGCCACGTGGTGAAATCACATCCTCAGATCACCTTGCCTCGATCAGATCTCGCCCGCTCCTTAGCGATTAGATCTGGGTCGTTGGATCACAAGATCCAACGGCCACGACCTCGTCTCCTACCTCTGGCGCCCCTCTCTCCCACGATCTCCGCCTTGCGGGAGGGGCATCCCCTTTCTATTTTCGGCAGCGCTCCCTCCACCGTCGATGACCACTATCACCTCCACATCCTTCCCCCTCGTCCCTCATCCTCGCCAGCCACCACACTACCCACGTCGACTGCCAGCGACGCTCCACGAACTCCATGAAGCTCTCCCCAGCACCAGCCCGGCCGTCTACTTCGCCCTTCAAATACTCGATCACCGGCCATCGTCACGCCCATCCGCCACCCCTGAGAGATCCCCCGAGCTCAGAGCGTCCGATTGGTGACAGAGATTGAATGAATCCTTGAGCAAAGTCGGTCTTCTTCTCCGACGAGATCCTCGGCGCCACTGCCGTGTCGCAGCCACTCCTCCGAGTAGCTGCTTGAGCTTAGGGACTTACCGCCCTTTCGAGCGACGACCTGGACCTCGACCTCGAGCTCCAAACCCCAGGTAAACTCCTCCATCTCTGTTTGATTCTCGTTCTGATTTTTCCCTTTATTTCTCCGAATTTATTCACCGTCCACCTTCATCTTCACGCTCCGCTTCCACTTCGCCGAGCTCCGCGACGGAGCTCTCATCCTCGCGCTACACTTTGCACCCTCCGACGACACACTCAACCCTCCATCATCTCCAGCTCCGCCACCTGGCCGGAGCACCATCGCCGGAACCTCTTCCCTCCGCTTTAGGCCTCGCCACTCCATCCTCACCTCTCCACTAGCATGCACGAGCTTCGGCTACTCCTCTAACACCTGCAGGTACCCATCTTGTGCATTGGTCGGAAAATCACCGGAGAGCCTATCGAGCTTCAACGCCAGAGAGCTCCGACGCTCCTCTTTCCTTCCTGGGATCACGTGAAGCTTCGCAGGACCGTCGCACGTCTTCTAGGATATCTCCGACCCTCCGGAGAGCCTCACCAACGCAAGGAGGACCAGTTGGAGACAAGGCCTCGTCGTCGGAGCCCCGCCATCTCCTCTGCAGGCGGCGGAGGACCATTGAGGGAGAAGCCCCAGCTACCGTTCGATCATCTTGATCGAACGTTCAACTTCACGCCACGTTGCCATCCACCCGGAGCTGCAAGCCGCCGTAGGATCATATGTGATCCCACGGATCTTAGCGCACCACGTGTCCAACATCTGCTGCAGCCGAGAGCCGTAGGATCTATCTGTGATCCAGCGGTCTACACTCAGCCACGTCGCCCTCTTCCTCGGTTTCCTAGCACCGTTGGATCTATCCAGATCTGACAGCCTCTGATCTCGCCACGTGTCAGCACCGACATCCTTTGGATCGATCTTGATCCAAAGGCCCGCAGCCAGCCATGTCGACGAAGTCCGAGCCTCTTCCCCGACCCTAGGCTCGGACCATCCGAGGCTACTCTGAGCCTTACTCCAGACCTCCAGGAGCACCCGAGCCAAGCCCCGAGCCTCCGAAGCCGCCCGAGCCTAGGTCCCCATGTGAGGAGCACGTGTGGCCTTGGTAAATTGCATAGAGGCCCTGGGAGCTTTTCAAAATTGCAGAAAGGTCCCTGTGAAGCAGCCCCCACGTGAGGAGCACGTGCCTAGTGGAGAAATTGCATTCCACCCCCAGCATTATAGGTAAATGCATTTAAGTCCTTGTCAGCATGTTTCTTGTTATGTAATTTTATTTTCTGTATTGCAAATACACCCCTGTCTTTTCACGCATCCCTAGGTGTCATTTAGCATCATTTTGAAATTCCAAAAATTGCATATTGTTGAGTAACTTGTTCTCTATCTGTTGTGCCACTTGTCACATTTTTGTAATTGCAGTAGATTTTTGAATTAATTAATTGGTTGACTTTTGTGATATTTTGCGCAGTTAGACCTTTTAATTAATAATTAATTCTCTGTAGCTCTAAAAATTCTCAAAAAATCACAGTAGCTCTAGGATAGTTAACTCAACTTTGCATAAAAAGTTCATGTCATTTGCATACATGTCGAGGCCTGAATAAATTCTTTAGTGATTTCCTTAGTTTAATTTTATTAGGTTCATTTCACAGTAAAATTAAGGTTTGATAATTTTCCTAGATTCCTTATCATTAGATCTATCTAGGGTAATTTTATTTCTTAAAATATTGTGATTTGTTATTTATTAAAAATAAATTTGTGAAAATCACCCTGCCCGCATTTTTAATTCATACTAAATTCATTTAGTGTCTAAAAATTCCAAAAATATTAGGGTAGCTTAATTTCATCATAATTCATCATATGACCAATTTTCATAATTTTTGGACTTCATTTGATATCTTAATTTATTTAACTTTGAATTGGCTTGCTTGTTGCATGTGTCCTGCATAGAAATTAAAAAAAGAGCAAAAAAATAATTCCCCGAAAATCACACAATTGGAAATTTGCTAAAAATCTACCTAAGGAGACAGATGCCTCCTTGAGTTCGACCTTGGACTTCACCAAGTAAAAAAAAGTTGCCGCTTGAAATTAACTTGAATATAATTAAAAGTGGTTTTTGATATTCCCTCTCGTATCCGACTGCAACGAAACTGATAATTAATTTGGACATTAATCTGACCGAATTAACATAGGGTGCGGGGGCGGTTATCAAAATGGCGCCGTTACCGGGGAGGCACCGCTTAGGTTAATTTTTTTTAGTAAAATCCTGATTGTTTGATTTTCTCCCCGGGTAGTCTGACCCCCAATTTTCTTGTAATTATTTTCTCTCGTTTATTTTTGTGCATTATTCTTATGTGTCACTCTCTGACCTCAATCTTTTTCTGTGCGAGGAACGCGAGGAGTCGAAGACGCTTCGAGGATCTAGCATTTAAAATTATTGAGTGAATAGAGAGGCTTTTGTAATTTTCATTTTTTTCTTTATTTTTCGCATTATTTCCAGTGGTTCCCGTTTGGGTTCTCGCACGTGTACGTATAGTGAAACTGTGTCCCCGTGTGCTGTGTGGGTGAATGTAATTTAGCTTGCACTAGCGGCTCCCCGAGCCAATCTAGGAATTGCTTGTGCTCGTAATCATTAGGACCACACAAATCACTTAAAAGACGCAATTAGACCGCAGAACTTAGTCCAAATAACCTGTTCTTCACGCTAATTAAACTGCTTGTCTAGGAGCGGCTTTTATTGTTTGCATTTGCATTTAGATAAAAGTTTTCAATTCTGTTTTGCATCCTGCATAAAAAAGCGAAGGGATCACTGTAAGTCTCCTGAACTCAACACAGCATCATTGTTTTATCTTGCATCAGCTTTTCTCGATTTCCCCATCTGATTTTTACATTTAATTAAACGGAAATTGGGACTGTCCGATAGGCGTGCTGTGTGGATGGACTTAATCAGTGAGAACTTAACTTAAAATCAAGACTGCTAAACATTATTGACCAAAAAAAGGAATAAAATTTGAAAATTGTTTGCGGGAGATTAATCCCCGATCTTGTTTTCAGGCTGAGTGAGGGTACTTGAGTGTGTGTGAACACCTTAAGGCAGAGCCCAAATCCCCACCTTCCATATCACGTTCCAACTGATCCTAGCAAATATCACAAGTCGAATAATTTCAGACTCACTGACTAGTACCAAGTAGCCTCCGTCTGTCTCAGGTAGATAGGGGCAAAATTGCGGTACTTTGCGACAAGTTGCCAGTAACCCCCCGGAGTGAAGTTCCAGCCTTGTCAGCCTCTGCCTGCTTGCAGGTAGATAGGGGTGTGGTCTTTAAATCCATCGACTTGGGATAGGAGGGAAGAAAGGAAGGACCGGCGGTATCTTAGGCGACATGTTAAACAGGGAAGACGCATCCGGCTCTGAGCAGACTTCCCTATAGGCCCTGTAATCCTTGCTATCTTGCTTGAAAATCACACTTAAATTCTACAAGATTAATTGGACTTGATTTCGAGTCCTTCACTATGTTGAGTGTGAAACCAAGGTTTTGGATTGATTTGTTTGCTTCAGGTAGGAGTAAAATCCTATCTTCTTCTCGCCATATCAAGATGAGCGACTGGGGAGATCTCGACTCTTTATTCACCGATCTCTCTATGAGTCCCCCACGTAACTCATCTTCATCGGCCCAAGCGCACCTTGGACCACCCAGGACTCATGACCCTCTTGAGTCTTGGTTCCCTCATACTCAGGGTGGTTACTCTCAAGCCAACCCTTTCATCTCCTCTGATCTTACCGAGGAAGACCATCACCTCGGTAAGAACCCCTTCCTTGATTTGTCCTCTGACACCGATCTTAATTCATCCCCAGGAATAGAGGACAAGATGCCGCCTAAGATGCCACCGGATGAGGAGCAATTACGACAGATTCTTGCTCACCTTGCTGAAGCCGAACAGAAGAATGCAGATCTCACGGCTCAGATGGGACAGATCATAGTAGCAGGAGGAATAGACTGACCAATGGTCGATGCCTACAACCCGGCGGAGAACGAGATACAGAATTGGTTGGCACCACCAGTTCCCGCCGAAGCATTTGAGCTGAAGCCCCACTTCCTTAGTCTGCTTCCGAAGTTAAATGGGAATACCAATGAAGAGCCATATACCTTCCTCCGTGACTTCGAGCTGGTTTGCAACAATCTTAGCCATCCCAATGTTGGCCAAGATTACATTAGACTGAAGCCCACCCCATTTGCCTTAGGAGATAAGGCAGCACATTGGTTGAAGAACCTAGGGGTGATCTGTACAACATGGATGTAGTTCAAGGACCTCTTCCTGAAAAAGTTCTACCCTCTCAGTAGAACTAACCAGATGAGAACGAAGATCGCCAGCTTCTCTCAAGGACCCAGTGAACCTTTCCATGATGCTTGGGATCGGTTCAATGACTTAGTGCAGAAATGCCCCTGCCACGGCATTTCTAAGGTAATCTTAGTCCAGACCTTGTTCTGTGGTCTAACCCCAGAGATGTAGGGGTTAGTCAGTGCCGCCTGTGGAGGAAGCTATTTGAACAAAAACGAGCACGCCGTATGGAAGATCTTGGAGCAGATGGCGGAAACCGGTAGGTCGCAGGCCACCAGGGCCTATCAGTTGTCTCCTTCAATTCTATCCAACGAGACAACCAGAAGGACTGTAGCGGATCTGACCGAGGACCTCATCCCCAGCATGGGGATGATTACCGACAAGCTAATCATGGTCGAGCAGATCCACAAGAGGGTCACTGACCTTGAGTCTCTCTCACGTCTACCGAGGCAAGTGGAGGAACTCACTGAGAAGGTAGCCAAGATGAAGCTACCTGCCCCTTCTGCACCACCTGCACCTGTACATCGAGTCCATCTTGTACAGGAACAGGCACCGGGGCCTCAAAGTGGCTGGGTGGAGGATCAGACTTATACCCAGCAGGACCAGCATGCACCCCCACAAGCAGAGACCGGATACGAGCAACCTCCGCCGGTGTTCGAGATCAACGGGCTGTGGTACAGCCGTGACCCCGTCAGTAGACAGTCGGGGATGGGGAACGGTCAGCCTCAGCGACCTTCCCCACCTTACCAAGGAACCAGCTCCGTCCCCGCACCGCGCTTTCAGTCCAGGCCAGAACAAGTGTACCAGCCTCAGCAACACCAGCAGCAGCAGCGCACATATCAGCAGGGCCCAGCACTGTCCCACCAGCAGCAGCAGTATCGGAATGGCCAGCAGGGCCAATACAGAACCCCATCCGCACATCAGCCAACCCAGCCCACCGAATTGGAGTCCCTCACCTTGGCGATCCAGACCCTGTCTAATAGGGTCCAACAGATGCAGAACGATTATCTGGATATGAGAATAGATATCAATCATGTCTCTCGTACCCAAGACCAGCAGATGGCGCCAAATACCCCAATTCCCGCACAGGTTCAGGCCAACCTGAACAGCATACTCTATGGCCAGAACCGACCTCGTGATCAGGTATATTATTCAGATAATTATATATCTGAACATGAGATCCTTTCGTACGATAATATAAATCATATGTCCCTCAGGAGAGGAAGGACCGTGACCATACCTGATCGGGCACGGACACAGAATGAAGGAGCCTCCGAGTCTCTACCTAAGGAGAACTTGGAGGAAGAGGAGCAACACCACCACCACCATTGCCGGCAGAAGAAGAGGACGTCTGAGTCCTCGAAGCAGTAGTCTCGCATCCACATAGAGTCCGACGGAACCGATGAGGAGCCCGCACCTCCATCTGAGGAGGATCGTCCAGTAGTCGTGGAAGAAGCATCACCGGTTTCGCCACAGCATTTTCTTTTCAGTCAGAGTCAGAGTTCTAGTTTGTTTCAGAGTCAGATTCATGTAGAGAACTCAGTTCCAGAAGTTAATGAAAATCTTTCAGTTTCTGAACATGAGTTGGAGTCAATAATCCCTTCCCCCGAGCTCTCAAGGGTGGAAAGAAGAAAATGAAAAAAATCCAAAAAGATGACCCTGAGATGGCAGAGTTCTGCAACAAACACATCAAGGTCACAATCCCTTTCGACAAGTACGTGAAGATGACCCCTGCATTCTAAAAATACCATAAGGTGAGATGCACACCTACTAGGGTTAGCAGGAAGACCAAAAGCCGTGTTGAGAAACACATTTTATCAGTAGCCACGACTTGTGCAATAAAGAACTCGTTTTCAAAGAAACGAAGAGACATGGGTGCACACTATGTAGTGAGTCATGTTGATGACATCGCGTTTGCACGCACTCTCCTGGACAATGGTTCCTCAATCAATCTGATGCCTAAAAGCCTCTATGAGCGGCTTAATCTCGGACCTCTTAGGAAATCTAGAGCCCTTTTACAGTTTGCTGATAAATCAACCAAGAGGTCCCAAGGAGAATTGAGGAATGTTGTGATTAAAGTCGAGGGGCAGGAATACATGGTGGACTTCACTGTCCTAGATATGGAACCCCCTCGTGATTGGAGAGACTCCCAGATCATCTTAGGCAGGCCCTTCCTCAGAACAATAGGGGCCTTGTTTGATTATAAGATTGGGAAGATCCACTTCCAAACTCCAGGCGGAGATGAGGAACTTTAGATGAAGCAGACAAGATGGCAGAGACCGGATTCCGAATCCAGCACAGAGTACTCTTCAAACGAAGCAGACTGCGAGCATGTAGACACAGTTGGGCCATGGAGACAGTACCCAGCCAGCACCGATGAGTCCATCCCCTCCGGAGATGATCCAGTGCATGAGTCAGTTTGCGAGATCCTCAGGAACGAGTACAGCTCTGAACCTGCATCGCCCTACATCTTCGATGACTTAGAGGCCCAGTTGGGCCTGTCAGTCCTTCCCTCTTTAGGACAATCAGAAGATGAGGATGATGAGTCGGACGAGGCTTTTGCCGATTGCATGGAAACCTCTGACGATCCGACTCTAGAGCCGAACAACTTGGTGGCAGTTATCACAGAGAAAGATCCAACCACTTCCAACACCGAGCCAGAACAGATTGAGCCAGACTTCTTAGACGATCACACTATTCCTGAGCTCAAACCTTTACCCACAACTTTAAAATACGCCTTCCTTGCGGGACAAGACAAGAAATTTCCGGTCATCATCAGTTCGCGAATGACCGAGGAGCAGGAATCTCGCTTGCTAGAGATCCTGGAGAAAAACCGCAAGGCGATAGGCTGGAGCATTTCCGATCTCCATGGGATAAATTCTGCTCTGTGTTTGCACCATATCTACTTGGAGAATGATGCCAAACCCTCTCGTGAATTCCAACGTCATTTGAATCCAAATTTATGAGAGGTCGTGAAGAAGGAGATAGAGAAATGGTGCAACGCGGGTTTCATTTACCCAATCTCCGACTCTAAGTGGGTGGCCCCAATCCATGTTGTTCTGAAAAAGTCGAGAATTCAGACAACCACCAATGAGGACGTAGAGGAGATCGTGACATGAGTGTCCACGTCGTGGCGCGTCTGTGTGGATTACAGACGCCTGAATGCCGCAACGAAGAAGGATCATTTCTCCTGCCGTTCATTGATCAAATCTTGGAGAGACTAGCGGGGAAAGAATTCTTCTGCTTCTTAGATGGGTTGTCGGGCTACAATCAAGTAGCCATAGCTCCGGAGGACCAGAAAAAAACCACATTCACATGCCCCTTTGGTACCTATGCTTTCAGGCGCATGCCTTTTGGGTTATGCAATGCTCCAGGTACTTTCCAAAGGTGCATGATTGCTGTATTTGCTGAAATGGTCGGCGAATTCCTGGAAGTATTCATGGACGACTTCTCGGTCCACGGCGATTCCTTCGATTCCTGTCTTAGGAATCTGGACCGAGTCCTCAAAAGATGTTGTGAGGTTAATCTGGTGCTCTCTTGGGAGAAAAGTCACTTCATGGTGACGGAGGGCATAGTGTTGGGGAACGTCATCACCAAGAGAGGAATGGAGGTTGACCCTGCTAAGGTGGACGTGATTAGACGACTCCAGTCACCAACCAACGTCAAACAGTTGCGGTCGTTCCTCGGGCATGTTGGATTTTATCGGAGATTCATTAAGGATTTTTCTAAGATTGCCCGACCGCTAACTGAGCTTCTAGGCAAAGACATGGAGTTTATTGTTGATCGCAAATGTCTTGAGGCCTTTAAGCTTTTGCAAGGAATGATTATGGATGCACCCATCCTACAAGCCCCAGATTGGTCTCTACCTTTTGAGATCATGACGGACGCCTCAGATCATGCTATTGGGGCTGTGTTAGGACAACGAAGAGATGGCATCCCGTTCGCAATTCACTACGCAAGCAAAGTGCTTGACACCGCTTAGCGTAACTATACAGTTACGTAAAAGGAAATGCTTGCGGTAGTGTTTGCCTTGGACAAGTTCAGATCTCACTTAATCGGATCCAAGGTAATCGTGTTCACTGATCACACGGCACTACGATATTTGATGGAGAAGAAGGACGCGAAGGCGCGTCTTCTGCGGTGGATTTTACTTATCGAGGAGTTTGACTTGGACATCCGTGATAAACCTAGAAAGAAGAACGTAGTAGCCGATCATCTTTCTCGTCTCGAAGATCTTAATACTTCCGAGGATTCACCAATTCGAGACTCCTTCCCTGACGAGTCGATTTTGTTGTCGACTCACTCCCATGGTACGCCAATATCGTGAATTATCTTGTCTCCAAGAAAGTTCCTGAAGATTGGCCCAAGAGCCAAATTGACCGACTGAAGTCGGACGCTAGACACTACCATTGGGAGGATCCGATCCTTTTCTTCGAAGGACCGGATTGTGTCTGGAGATGGTGTATTCCTCAGGAGGATTACCAGAGTGTCCTTTCTTTATGCCACAGCTTAGAGGCAGGAGGACACCACTCTGGAAAGAGGACCACATTGAAGGTACTTCAGTGAGGCTTTTACTGGCCGACTCTATTTCACGATGCCACCGCTTTCGCGAAGTCGTGTCCGGTATGTTAGAGAATGGGAGGAACCGTCGGTTCCAAGGATGAGATTCCTATGCAGCCTGTCATCATTTGTGTTGACGCATGGGGCATCGATCTCATGGGCCCATTCCCTGTTAGCCACGGGTTCGAATATATCCTTCTTGTGGTGGATTATCTATCCAGATGGGTGGAGGCTATCCCGACCCGAGCCGCAGACAGCAAGACTGTCTGTAAATTCATCTGAGAGCACATCATCTCTAGGTTTGGGATCCCCAAAATGATGATCTCAGACGGGGGTAGCCACTTTGTGAATCAGGAGGTGAAGAAACTCTTGAAGGACTACAGCATCGAACACCGTGTCGCTAGCCCTTACCACCCACAGACCAATGGTATGGCTGAGGTGTCAAATAGGGAGGTGAAAACCATATTGCAAAAGCTTGTCCGCCCGGACAGGAAGGACTAGTCTCGGATCCTAGATCAAGTCCTCTGGGCGTATCGGACGGCTTACAAGACACCGTTAGGAACCTCCCCATTCCGAATGGTATTCGGAAAGCCGTGCCATTTGCCCGCAGAGTTAGTGCACAAATCAGAATGGGCAATCAAGAAGGTCAACTGGAAGATGCACCTTGGGCAGAAACAGAGAGACATGGATCTGAATGAGCTTGTGGAAGTCAGAAACCGTGCATATGACAACAGTTTGGTGTACAAGGACAAGGTGAAGCGTTGGCATGATAGATATATCAGACGAAAGAGCTTTGTTCCTGGACAGAAGGTATGGTCGTTTAATGCTAGGCTAAAGATCTTCCAAGGCAAGTTGAAGTCCAAGTGGACAGGCCCATTTGTCGTCCGCACGGTGCATGATAGTGGATGTGTCGAGATCTCAGATCTCGCAGATGACGTACCGACATTCCTAGTGAATGGACAACTGTTGAAGCACTTCGTCGAATCCAATGAGCAGTTAGTCCATGTTGAGAAGATTGTATTCATGCATGAGATAGATTCAACAGATACACCTCGAGCCGCGTATGAGACCTTGCAGCAGTAAGCTCCAGCCATCGGCAGCATCTTGAAAGATTCAGACCGACTCATTTGTATATATCATCGTTCTTGTACATCATATCCTTTCTCCCCCGCGACTCTAGTAACCGTCCCCACCTCATCGAATCACTATCTTGGACTATACTTAGGATGACCAGATCCTAAGTATAGGGGGGATGAGTCACTTGAGTCGGTTCTCTGTACATTCTCCTGATCACATCGGTCCTCATACTCACTTCCGTCCTATACTTAGGCTGACCTGAGCCTAAGTATAGGGGGGACTGATGCCCACATTGTATATTCATCCACTTCTCTTCTTGACCTTGTCCGCCCCACTTTTTTTCTATACTTAGGCTGGCAGAGCCTAAGTATAGGGGGCCGGTCGATTTCTATACATTTTCATTTCTCTTTAGCTCTCTTACACTTAGCACGAGCTATGTCTTTTTCCTCGCTCTTCGTGCTCTGAGGACATAGCACACGCTAAGTATAGGGGGCGTGTATATATTACATATATACTTTACCCATAGCTCGTACTTTCGCGTATTTTTGTAAATATTTTACAATAATTACGGGTGGGTAACAAATTGAAAAAAAAGTCTATATACTTGTATAATACTTACCTCTTGTAAAATAAAAATAGGTTTCTTATTTACTCTTGCATATCATCTCTGCATCTAAAAAGAAAAAGAGTCTTGCATTTTCATTCATCTTCATAGGATGACATCTGCATCTCATCTGCATATCTTGCATATGCAAGGTGGAAAGCTAGTGGGTTCTGAACCAAGTTGTGAGTAGATATTGAGGATGGACTTGATTTGACCTTAATCCACCTAATTTCAGAGGAACCTTATAGGAAATGGAGTTAAGATTTCTCAGGTCAAGTGACTAAAATCTTTGAGTCCGCAAGTCTATGTTCACATGTCATCTTGATTAGTCTAAGTAGAATATCTCATGCATACGCATGATTCTTTTAGATAATGACCTAACTTGGACAAGCACTATGCACGTAGCTCTTCATTGATGAGGTGGTGAGGAGGTAGAATCCTTTAGTTTGGAGTAACACACGGGTGGAAACATCCGTCCTCCTCTAGGGAGGGTAGTGCATCTCAACCTAGTCTGGTGGTGTTGACATCTAAGGACGGGATACTGTGGGTTGCAATAATGCTTCAAAAGAGGGATAGTCTACTGACTCAAGAGGGAAAACTCCTGATGTACATGCTGCACCTTGTAATGAGTGTGAAAAAAATGCAAAAACTCCAAAAAATCAGACAGGTCCAAGTGAAAATAAAATACCTGTCGGAGTCTGTATATTAGCAAAGAAATGCAGCTGGATGACTTGGCTACACTGGTCAGGCATCCCGGGATAGGTAGCTACACTGGCTACCGTCCATTCTTTTCTCTACCCCCTCCTCTTGAGTTGGTCGCACTTGAACTTAGAAGGGAATACCCCGCTCCTCGAGGAAAGAGTTGCTGGACCGGGTTATTGAGTTACCTTGTTAGAGGAGGTTGGTTCCGAGCCATTTCTGATGTGGAGAGCTATATCTCACTTACACAGTACAAGTAAGAATCATAGTCATCAGAAATTTGCGTTTGAGGATTTGTTCTGAACTGACTATTGAGGAGTCTTGAATAGAAGACTTGTGGAACTTGAAGTCTATTAGGTCTTAAGTTCAGGTCCAAATAAGGTTTCGCCACACAATTAATCCAAAGGTCGAGTAAAGCTCCATTTTTAACTTTTGTTCATGACCTTGGTATGGAACCCAAAATCATTTCACTCTTGCATTTCATTTAGTTGCTCGGGGACGAGCAAGGTTTAAGTATATGGGGTTGATGAATCTGTGATTCATCACTCCAAAAGTTAAAAATAGAGCCTTGTTCCCGAGTAATAGAGGCATATTTCCCTTTATAATGCATAAATAGCATTCATTCATGCATACATAAAACATGCATTTTAGCACTCCATTTGCATTAAATAAGAAGCCAACATCATTTGTAAAATGTTCACTCATCAAAATAAGCTCTCCCTTATACTATGTACACCTTAGTTAATAATATAAGGAAGAAAGCTAGGAATCCCCTTTGTAAAAGCACCAATAAAGCCCTAAAGCTCTTGGACCATAAAATGTCCATAGATCCCTCATACCAAATCCAAAATAGGTCTACTCACTTTCAGATAAATACACATTAAAAGACCTTTAAAATGAGACTGATTTCATCCAATTTAGAGCTCGTATGAAAAAGTTGGGTTTTTGGGCCTCTTTGTATACTACATATATGTATATTTGTATCTTTGTAATTTTGTATCATATTTGACCTCATCTCCGTCTTTGGTTAACATGAAACATATAGATCTCATCGAGATCTACAACTTTCATGTTTTGAGTTTTCCCAAATTCGGCCTCCTTCTCTCCATAAATTCATTTCTTATTTCGGCCAATCCCAGCTGGCCACGTGGCGCCCTCTGGTTGCGCCACGTGGCCCGCCCCCCTTGGCTCATCCGCCTGCGATCTCAGCCGTTGGATCTTCATCCAGATCCAATGGTGGAGCCTCTTCCACATACGTCTAAAATATCCACCGTATGATGATCTCCAGGGCCTCATCTGATCTGCACGTTCGCGCCTCTTTCAAGCGCGCCACGTGGCGCATGTTGCGCCCTTGGATCATGCACGCCACCCCTCCATCACAACCGTTCATCCCGCCTTGCATCTCAGCCCTCCTATCTACGCCCTGATTGCATCTCAGCCGCCTGCTCGTGCCTTGCCTCCGTTGCGCCACGTGGTCGCTCCACGTCCCTCTGATCAAGCCACCCCAAATGTGATCCACACCGCTCACGCACGCTACACCACCGACGCGCCACGTGGTGAAATCACATCCTCAGATCACCTCGCCTCGATCAGATCTCGCCCGCTCCTTAGCGATTAGATTTGGGCCGTTGGATCACAAGATCCAACGGCCATGACCTCGTCTCCTACCTCTGGCGCCCCTCTCTCCCACGATCTCCGCCTTGCGGGAGGGGCAACCCCTTTCTATTTTCGGCAGCGCTCCCTCCACCGTCGACGACCACTATCACCTCCATGTCCTTCCCCACTCGTCCCTCATCCTCGCCAGCCACCTCACTACCCACGTCGACCGCCAGCGACGCTCCACGAACTCCATGAACCTCGCCCCAGCACCAGCCCGGCCGTCTACTTTGCCCTTTAAATACTCGAGCACTGGCCATCGTCACGCCCATCCACCACCCCTGAGAGATCCCCCGAGCTCGGAGCGTCCGATTGGTGATAGAGATTGAATGAATCCTTGAGCGAAGACGGTCTTCTTCTCCGGCGAGATCCTCGGCGCCACCGTTGTGTCGCAGCCACTCCTTCGAGTAGCTGCTTGAGCTCAGGGACTTACCACCCCTTCGAGCGACGACCTGGACCTCGACCTCGAGCTTCAATCCCCAGGTAAACTCCTCCATCTCCGTTTGATTCTCGTTCTGATTTTTCCATTTATTTCTCCAAATTTATTCGCCGTCCACCTTCATCTTCACGCTCCGCTTCCACTTCACCGAGCTCCGCGACGGAGCTCTCATCCTCACGCTACACTTTGCACCCTCCGACGACACACTCAACCTCCCATCAGCTCCAGCTCCGCCACCTGGCCGGAGCACCATCGCCGGAACCTCTTCCCTCCGCTTTAGGCCTCGCCACTCCATCCTCACCTCTCCACTAGCACGCACGAGCTTCGGCTACTCTTCTAACACCTGCAGGTACCCATCTTGTGCATTGGCCGGAACATCACCAGAGAGCCTATCGAGCTTCAACGCCAGAGAGCTTCGACGCTCCTCTCTCCTTCCTGGGATCACCTGAAGCTTCGCCGGACCGCCGCACGTCTTCTGGGATATCTCCGACCCTCTGGAGAGCCTCACCAACGCAAGGAGGACCAGGCGGAGCCAAGGCCTCGTCGCCGGAGCCCTGCCATCTCCTCCGTAGGCGGCGGAGGACCATTGAGGGAGAAGCCCCAGCTACCGTTCTATCATCTTGATCGAACGGTCAACTTCACGCCACGTCGCCATCCTCCCGGAGTTGCAAGCCGTCGTAGGATCATCTGTGATCCCACAGATCTTAGCGTGCCACGTGTCCAACATCTGCAGTAGCCGAGAGCCGTAGGATCTATCTGTGATCCAGCTGTCTGCACTCAGCCACGTTGCCCTCTTACTCGGTTTCCTAGCACCGTTGGATCTATCCATATCTGACGGCCTCTGATCTCGCCACGCGTCAGCACCGACATCCTTTGGATCGATCTTGATCCAAAGGCCCGCAGCCCGCCACGTCGACGAAGTCCGAGCCTCTTCCCCGACCCTAGGCTCGGACCATCCGAGGCTACTCCGAGCCTTACTTCAGACCTCTAGGAGCACCCGAGCCAAGCCCCAAGCCTCCGAAGGTGCCCGAGCCTAGGTCCCCACGTGAGGAGCACGTGCGGCCTGGGTAAATTGCACAGAGGCCCTGGGAGCTTTTCAAAATTGCAGAAAGGTCCCTGTGAAGCAGCCCCCACGTGAGGAGCACGTGCCTAGTGGAGAAATTGCATTCCACCCCCCAACATTATAGGTAAATGCATTTAAGTCCATGTTAGCATGTTTCTTTTTATGTAATTTTATTTTCTGTATTGCAAATACATCCCTGTCTTTGCACGCATCTCTAGGTGTCATTTAGCATCATTTTGAAATTCCAAAAATTGCATATTGTTGAGTAACTTGTCCTCTATCTATTGTGTCACTTGTCACATTTTTGTAATTGCAGTAGATTTTTGAATTAATTAATTGGTTGACTTTTGTGATATTTTGCCTAGTTAGACCTTTTAATTAATAATTAATTCTCTAGCTCCAAAAATTCTAAAAAATTCACAGTAGCTCTAGGATAGTTAACTCAACTTTGCATAAAAATTTCATGCCATTTGCACACATATCGAGGCCTGAATAAATTCTTTAGTGATTTCCTTAATTTAATTTTAATAGGTTCATTTCACAGTAAAATTAAGGTTTGATAATTTTCCTAGATTCCTTATCATTAGATCTATCTAGGGTACTTATCCTTAAAATATTGTGATTTGTTATTTATTAAAAATAAATTAGTGAAAATCACCCTGCCTGCATTTTTAATTCACAGTAAATTCATTTAGTGTCTAAAAATTCCAAAAAAATTAGGGTAGCTTAATTTCATCAATATTCATCATATGGCCAATTTTCATAATTTTTGGACTTCATTTGATACCTTAATTGATTTAACATTGAATTGGATTGCTTGTTGCATGTGTCCTGCATAGAAATTAAAAAAAGACCAAAAAAATAATTCCCCGAAAACCACATACTTGGAAATTTGCTAAAAATCTACCTAAGGAGACAGATGCCTCCCTGAGTTCGACCTTGGAATTTACCAAGTAAAAAAAATTTGCCGCTTGAAATTAACTTGAATCTAATTAAAAATGGTTGTTGATATTCCCTCTCGTATCCGACTGCAACGAAACTGATAATTAATTTGGACATTAATCTGACCGAATTAACATAGGGTGTGGGGGCGGTTATCAGGTAGCGATATCCTCTTCAGACTCACTGACAACTATGGTGATGCCCATCTTCTTGGGCACCACATGCAATGGACTGACCCACTTGGACTCGGAGATGGGGTAGATAAAATCGATGCTCCACCATTTCGAGATCTCCTTCATGACAACATCTTGAAGGTTCGGGGTCAGGCGCCGCTGGAACTCATGCAACGGCTTCGCATCCTCCTCGAGATAGATACGGTGGGAGCACAGGGCCAAACTTGTCCCCTGGAGATCGGCTATGCTCCATCCAATCACCTTGTGGTTCTTTTCAAGAGCCCCCATTAGACGGGATTCTTGATCTCCAGTCAAATCTTCTAAGATAATGACTGGGTACATCTCATGCTCACCTGCAAGGAACCTATACTTCAGCGATGAAGGTAAAGGCTTCAGCTCTGGACAACTCGGTGCTGGCGGATTTGGCCTCTGAAAAGTCTGAGTGAATGCGACCAAATCTACATGGGAGAATGAGAACTTTTGCTGGCAATCTGAATCTGGCGAAGGTTGCTCTGCTGGTGTATCTCTGCTTTGTATGGACTCAGCTTCCTCCCTAGATATAGCCTCTGTAGAAGTCAGACAAGGTATCAAATCATAAAACTCCGCCCAGTCTATATCCGACTCCGAGGGATTTATATCAGAATCACAAAAGGAATCTGCCTCACGTTCGGGAATTGGCTCTACTGCCTGAGATGTATCCTGGACCAGGAATGCGCTCTCCAAGCTCTCCTCTGCTGGCATATGTGCATCAGCAAACTCTTAAGGTGAGAGGATGGCCTGTGCTGCTGGATCTACCCAAACTGCCTCGTCATCTGTAATCACAAAATCACAGTCCTAGTGGATGTCTCGCCCTGCCTCTGTCATCTGCTCTGAATCTGAAGTCGGCTCTGAGCAAGCTAAATCTTTGGCTTTAGTCTCCTCGATCGTCTCTATTTGTATACTCGCGCCCTCGATGCGAAAGTATACCTTCCCTCTATCATGATCGGACACTGCCTTGGCTGTGACCAAGAACGGGCGTCCTAAGATGATGGGGGTATCGGTCACGGACTCAGGGATTTCCATGTCCAACACTACGAAGTCCACGGGGAATTTCAGGCCCTGAATCGTGACAACAACGTCCTTCAGCAACCCCTTCAGCCGCTTGACAGATCGATCAACAAACTGAAGGGCCGTCCTGCTTTGTCGTAGAGGGCCTAACTCGAAGCAGTCGAGCAAGGCTGTCGGAAGTAAGTTGATCGATGACCCACTGTCTAATAGAGTACGATCAAACCTTTGCTCCTGAATATGGCATCTGACATACGGGGCTCCTGCATCTGGCCTCTTAGTTGGCAGATGATTCTGGATCGCAAAGCATGTGGCGCGAGTGAGCACATGGATCTCTGACTGATGGTTCCGCCTCTTCCTCCAAACTTTGGTCTTGTCTCTGAGTGATCTCTGGAAGAGATGTATGTGCTCCAAGGCCTCCTGTAGAGTCAGCTGTATCTGAAATTGGTCCATCATATGCCGGCTGAACTCTAACTAGTGGGACTTTTTGGGTCTTTTTTATTCCCCTTAGCCAAGCGGAGTGCTTGGGGAAAGGGGACGGCTGGGTCCTTCTCAGATGAAGGACTAGGATCGGGTCTGAGCTACTCAAGCAAGGCAGAATCCATGCATACATCATCAATCAACATAGGTGGATCCGAAAATAAGAATCCCTTTCCTTTATTCACAGAAATGTCCTGAGGTACATGAACTGAAGGAAAAACAACAGGACTTGCTCTGCCTCCGGCCACCACCACCACCCTCAGCATATGGACTCGTGGCATCAGTACCACGCTCTGGCTCAGCAACTAGTATGGTGGCATCAGTACCACCTCCTCCATCTGGTGAAGCGACGGCCTCAGTACCATCGGCTGGATCAACATTCTTGGTGGCGTCAGCACCACCATCATCATCATGCTCATGAGCAGCATCAGCACCGCTCTCCTCCTCGTCTGGCACTCTGGAAGTGGCATGGGATCATCGCTCAGACGAGGCGCCGCCTGCTGGCATCCTACCTCTCCTAAGTGTGACAAAATCAGCATCAAACATATATGTAGTAATATCACCAAGGGAATCACTAGGAGTGGTGGTCTGTGTGAACTCTACCTGCTCAGACTTCCTCTTTAGGTTGCTCGGATTGGGCTCAATCTGTGCAGGAATGGTGGCCTTCCCTCTCACAATCTCCCTCATCTCCTGTCGAAACTCATCCATCTCCCGTTGGAAGGTGGCCTGCTACTCGAACATGAGGCGGGCTAAGTCATCCAAGGCGGGGTTCTCATAGGTCGGCTCATGAGAACCTGACGGTGGCCTCTCTGAAACTGAGGCGACTGTTGCGGATGAGGATGAGAAGGGTACTGTGAGTGATACTGCTGCTGAGGCTGCTGCTGCCTCCAAGGCTATCCCTGCTGATAGGGACGAGGACCATACTGCTCTCTCTGGTGGGATGGTTGCTGGTGTGCTGGGAACTGGGTCTGCTGGTGCTGCTCACACTGCTGGCCATATTGGACACCCAGAACTGGAGGCTGCTGTTGGGAACTGGTGCCTCTGGCTGACCAGCGGAATCCGGGATGGTCTCGTCAGCACCCGGGCTGGGGTCAGTCATGCCATATCCCGTTGACATCCATCAATGGCTCCTGCTCGTAAGTGGGTGGGGGGAGTACTGCCAGGGGCTGGTCTGGCTGATACACCACTATCTGGTTGTCCTGAGCTGGTGGTGACTGAACGTACTGCTGCTGCTGCGGCTGGTAGGGCTCCGCCTTCACATGGTGAACCTGTTGGTACTGGGTGGAGGGCTGAGACGAACTGCTGCCGCTATCGATGTCTTCCTGTGACATGAGATGGGGATGAGAAGCCGTCTGTGGCTCCTGGAGACACATGATCCGTGTCTTTAGGTCACTCAGCATCTGTGCCATTTGATCGATCTGCGTCATGCCCTGTCACTACTTCTTCTCAATCAACTCAATCCAGTCCAGCTTATCGCTGATGATATCCATGTCAGCGGCTGTTGACTCGGCATGTGCTACTGTTGCTGACGAAGTGGAAGGACCGGCATCGACCCATGCTATCCTCTGATACTGCACGGCCTGTGGCTGGGGGCATCCCTGAGTGTAGAGTCGGGTCTGGAACATCACTGTATAGTTTTCGACCATCTCCTCATAGATGGCCCAGACTTGATCCTCATCCTTGGAAAAATACGAGCCCCCACAAGATGCATTCATCAACCCCTGCAGCTCGGATGTAAGTCTGCAAAAGAAGCTCTGAACTAGGTTCGGCTTCGAGATGTCATGGTGCGGGCATCTATCTGTAAGCTCTTGGAACCTCTCCTATGCCTCGTGGAATTGCTCTTTGGGGAGCATGGAGAAGTTGTTGATCAAGGCCCTTGCTGCATTCGTCCGACTGAGTGGATAGTACTTGTTCAAGTACTCGGTGCGGAGCTGCTCCCAGTTGGTAACAAATATCCCTAGATGCTTCAGCCAGTTGGCTGCTCTGTCTACGAGGGAGAACAGAAAAGCAATCATCTGGATAGTGTCCTCATCCACCTGCTGATTGTGAACAGTGTTGCAGATCATCTCAAACTCCTCTAGATGAAGATGTGGCTCTTCAGTCGTGAACCCATGGAAACGAGGAATAAGCTGAATCGTCTGAGGGGGAAACTTGAAGTCCCCCACAATTGCTGGAAGCACGATCCACCAGTGTGTAAGTGTCGATCCGGGGTTGTGCAATTCCCGCATCGGTCTGGCTGGTGCAGGCTGGACCGGCTGATCAGGCTAATCTGGAATCTCACCCTCTCCTGCGGCTCTCAGCTGATCTCTATCTGCTCTCAGCCTCTCCATCTCTCTACACATCTCCATCATGAAAGCTCCCTGGTTGCGTATCTGTCTCTGCATCATCTCCAAGGAATCTATCAGGGTGTTGTTGATCACACCCTGGTCCAAAACAAATGTCTGCTCAGCTCTGGGTCCCTCGGTTCGGTCCTCACTGATGGCCATGGTCTCTGCAAAGGCAAAAGACCCAAACTCAGGTGTCGAAATATCATCTGACTGCTACTCTCTCTGATCAGGCACCTCAGGAATATCAGAAGAAAGGTGGTCGGGGGGGGAACATGATGGAAGCAAACTCGGGTTCGAAGAGCGGGTCTCGGCTCTCACAAACCAACCTTGGTGAGTGGGCCAGAGTGCTCGTAAGCGGTGCAACCAGAGGCTGCCTAAGGGACCTCCGACCCATCATCTTGATCTGGCGAGTCATGCGGATGGGATCTGCAAAGCAAACAGGATGGTCAACCAAACCCCAAATTCACCAACGCAACACGAGCTGATGACCGTAAGAGTTCGATCTTTTATCTTGTCTTTTTTATTTTGGTGAGAAGACAGTCTATCGGAGCGATTAGCGAGCTGTTAGGAATCCAACGCCCCCAGGAGACTGTCCCGATCCCGAACTAGATCTTTCCCAGCCAGTACAAGCCGCGGACCGTTTACCGGCTACCCGATCGGCTCGCTTTATTAAGGATATCGTGGCCCACTTTACCGGAGACTGGAGCGATCCTCACTGGAGAATGACTAGCCTAGAAGCAGTAGTCTAAAGAGGGGTCAGATGTGGCTCTACCTAGGGTGCGGGTCACTCTCTCTCCCAATCAAACCATCCAATGTGGGGGTTACTCTCCCAATACAAGATTTTTTTGTGAGGTGATTTTTAAGTTCAATTTTCTTTAACAGTCCCAATTTTATGGTTTTATCTTTTTTATATATTTTCAAATAAAAGCAATCGCCTAACAAATTTTTCGGTTTCTCCTGATTTTATTAAGTCCAGAAAATAGTGGAGAAGACGAAAAAGCCGATGCAGAGAAGTCAATGATGCATGCAGAGTAAGAGATGTGTACCTGACTCCAGCAATCTACATGCAATATGATCCACGCATAAATTGAAAGACAGGAAATAAAATCTATCCTAAATGATGCAGCAAAGAAAACGGCCTTAACATGAATTTCTACACGAGAAGAACGGGAGCTAACGGGTCAACGGGAGGGGTGGATGTCCGGTCTCTGATGCCGATCGGTGTCTGCCACAATGGATCCTACCAGCGCTGTATACGGCCTCTAGCGGCACGTGACCCCTCGAGTGACCAGGTTAGCTTTTTCTTATTAATTAATTAATCAGGTCCAATTAAATGGTCTATGGGAGTAGGCAGTCTAATTAGGTTGGGGTCCTAATTAATTACATCACAAATCAATACAAATTCCCAAGCTAAGGCCAAATCCTCGAGAAACAAAATAAAACAAAAAGTCGTAAAAACAAAACGGGTGCAAAACTCGATGGGGTCCCCCGGGCACACCGGTGCTCGACAAAATAGACCTCGGCAATCCACAAGTCTGAGAGTGTCCTGGTTCCTGTATTATTACAATAATATGGTTTTGCTGAAAAGTAAACTATTCGATGGCTATCTATGGCTCCCACACTCCCGTTCGCTTCCTCGCGCTCTCCTGCGGCTTTATGCAGAAAAGAGCCGTCTTTGGCTCCCGCGGTTGCATCGACTCCCGAAGAAGCTGCCTCGGTCCTCAGGCCCTCGCAAGAAATGTAAACAGAAGTGTATCAGTCCAAGTTATTATAAAAATGCGAATAAAATAAAATAAAATATATGCAAAAATGGAAATAAACACAGATAAAATAAAAACAAACAAAAACAAAATAAAAGAAAATAAAATAAAATAAAAGAAAACAAAAGAAACCGCAAAAGATGCAAAAACCACGAAAGAATGAAAAGCTACGAAACTAAAAATCGAAAACAAAACGCGACTACTAAGCCGTGCTCCCCGACAACGGCGCCATTTTGATGATCGAGAACTCACGAGATCCGGGTAAAGGTCGAAATACGGGTCGTTGCGACCCGAATCTCGAAGCTCAATCAACAAGAAAAGAATACCACCAAAATAAAGCAATCAATCAAAAAGTTGAATAGTGGTCTTGCTATTTTATTTAACTTAGTATAGCGACCAGGGTCGAACTCAAGGAGCATGGGTTGGCATAAAAAACCTACGAAGTAGTCAGAAAATCAAATAAAAAGAAGAAAATATTTTTGGTGGATTTTTGGGTTTTTTAAATTTTTTTGTGATTTTTAATTATGAAGAAAATATAAAACAAGGCTAAAAGAGCACACTCAAGGAATTATTCAAGGCATCAAACAAAGTCAAAAAATTACAATAAAATTATTTTTGGGTTTTATAATTTTTAAGTGTTTTTGGTAATTTTCTCAGATTTTTATAATTTTTAATGGATTTTATAAAAATGAAATAAAGCAAAAATAAGAAGCTACTATGCAGTAAGATTTGAAAGGCTATTTAAAAAATATAAAAATAGCCTTTAAAAATCTGGAGACAATTTTATGAAAAACTGAAAGTAAAATCTAAGCTACAGGAATAGAAATTGCATTTTTTTGAAATTTATATGATTTTTATGAGTTTTTTAGAGTTTTCAATTTTTAGGTGTTTTATAAATCCAAAAACAACAAAAATTGAACTCTCTAGTTTTTTTAGAATTTTTGAAGGCTTTTTAATATTTTAATTGATTTTTTAATTCAAACAGTAGCAAAAATAAAGGTTTTTGAATTTTAAAAATAGTAAAATCAAAGCACAAATATTCCAAAATATTAGTGAAATTTTTACACTATGGCAGGAGCCACGTGTACAAATTTCATGATTTTTGGAATTGATTTGATATTTTATTCAACCAATAAAAGAGGCGCAACACACATGGACCAAAGTGAAAGAAAAACAAGTTCTAGAGGCTTCAATAAAACATGTGTGCAAAGTAAAGGGGGCTCAATGTAAATTTCACAAAAAAATCAGCACATGTTCTAATTCGGTACGCACAGGGGCATAAATGTAATATCTGAAAACTAAACTTTCATTTCATAACATTCATAAACCCAAGCCCAGACATGCAAATAGCCCAAAATCTCACGTGACAAAGCACGTGCACCACACACAGAGGGACTAAAATGTAATACTGAAAACTATAAGGTCCAAAGTGTAATTATTCCAAAATTATAACAACTACGACATGCATTTACAGGACTGGAAAGAATTATGAAAAGTGCGAAGGGCCTAAGTGATATTTACCCTTTTATTTAAGATCCAACGGCTGTGGGGAGTCCACTCATGATCTGACGGCTCTGGATAGTGGATACCCCTTCGGCGATCTACGTCCTGGATCTGATCCGCAGATGGATCGAACAGTCAAGAGCCCCTCACGAACGGATGGTGGAGATAAGACATGGCGATGGGACTCGATCGAACGACGGAGGAGGGTCCTGGAATAACTGACCACCGGTGAAGTTCGTCCATCCATTGTGCACGCTAGTGGACTCCTCCGGTGCTGTTGAGATGGGGAAAATGTAGCTGATGGTTGTTCGTAGTTGGTGGGGGTCTCCGATGAAGCCGGGAGCGACCAGGGTGCTCCAGCGACGAAGGGGACCTGGTGCTCCAGTTCTTCAATGGTCAGACCTCCAGATGAGGTCCATTCTTCGTCTCTCCTATAGAGAACAAATGCTGGGTCGAGGGCAAACTGCCTCGACCCGGTAATGGGCGAAATGGGTGATCGGGCGAGTCGGGGAGATGCTCTCCGGTGAGCGGCAGCGGAGGAGAGTCGAGATCCCTGTTCCGTGGTGAACCAGGGGGAGCGACTGGGCGAAGAAGGTGCGAAGGAGTCTCATGAAGGTGTAGGTGAGGTCGGATGGGTGAATAAGTGATCGGAGCTACATGGATTGGCCGGTGGAGGCCGGCGCTTTGAAACCTAAGATTTGGAAATTAAACAAAGCTACTGGGTATCGAGTCTACTTGATGGGTGCAAACGTCTATGCTGGAGGTTTTGATCCTCCTGGGATCCTCTCCTTGATGGAGCGACGCCTCCAGAGGCTCGAGCTCGCCAGTGGCGGAGCGTAGTGATGTGGGTCCCCGGACCTGAGGCTAACGCGCCTCGTTCCACGCTGCAACACTCCCTCAAGCTCGCTGTCACTCAAGGAAAGGGTATGGAGGTCCTGGGAGTCGAAGACGAAGGCCAAAGGTGCGTGAAAAGGTGGCTGGAGGTGAAGCTATATAGGAGTGAAGGGCCGAAAAGATTGGAGTCGAGCGCGCATCTCGAGGCATGGATACCTAGATGAGATGGCGGGCGTGAATCACGGATGTGTGCTTGACAATCAGAGCCCAGAGTTTGGACAAATGGAGGTCGGATCATGACACGAAAAATCGGCAAAGTCAGGTCAGCGCAAGGATTCACGAGAAGTGGTCCAGGGGGGCAGTTAACCGGGGGTCAACGTTCCCCCGTGGACCAATGAGAATTCAAGATTCTGAAATTATTTATAAATTAAATAAAAAAATAGTAAATGATTTTATTTCAAAATATTTCCACAAATAAAATTTCTATTATTTTAAAATTAATTTTTAGTGTTATTTATTTTTTTGAAAAATAAATTAATGTATAAACATATTATTATATTATATACAGCTATATATACCTATGTATTTTCAATGTTTTTTTATTAGTTTATTTTTATACAATTACCCCAATTTTTATTTTTTATTTATTTACAATATAAAATTTGGGATATAAAATAATTTTTATTTTATTTTTATTGTTTATTTACAAGGGTAAATTAAATAGGCCTTTTATTCTTATATACATGGTATATATACAATGAAGAGAGAGAAATTATTTTTTTGGGTTTTATTTTATTTTTCTCATTTTTATTTTATTTTTAGAAATATATACATAGTAATAAAAACAATTTTTATTGTAATTTTATTTTTAATAAAATAAAATATATACATGAAGGAGGGATACATGGTGAATGGCCCTATCTCTCTCTACTTGTTTATTTGGCGATCAGGCCCATATTGGGCCCTCTCTTGGTTTCAGGTCGCTCGATATTTATTCTAAATATTTCTTTTTTTCTTTATTTCTTTATTCTTTTATTTTTGCATAAAAACATGCTAATTATTGCTATTTACACAAGCATACCTATTTGCTAACTTATTATATTTACAGATATCTAACATGGTGTTTTGCAAAGATTTTTAGCTAAAATAAAAGAATAAAGAGTGATAAATGAGGATTCATCAGTAACGTATTCAGGGACCACCATGTCCGACACAACTAAGTCCACAGGGAATTTCAAACCCTGAATGGCGACGATAATGTCTTCGATTAAACCCTTAGGCCTCTTGACCGATCTATCAGCTAACTGCAAGATCGTTCGGCTTGGTCGAAGAGGCCCGAACTCAAACTTGTCGAGTAGGGAAGATGGAAGGAGATTGATCGAAGATCTGCTATCTAATAGAGTCCGATCAAAAGTCTGATCGAGGATCTCGCATCTGACATATGATGCTTCGTATCTGATCTCTTGGCTAGGAGACGGTTCTGAATCGCATGGCAAGTTTCCTTGGTCAACACGTGTATCTTAGAATAGTGATTACGCTGCCTCTTCTTTCTGTGTATGGTGGTTCGTTCTTTAAGGCTTTTCTGCAGAAGAGGGATGTGAGCCAAGGCTTCCGAAAGAGTGAGTTGGATCGTAAACTTATCAAGCATCTCTTTCGTCAGATCATTCATTTGGTTTTTTTAGGGTTTTCTTTTTGGCAGCTTTTCCTAAGCATTGTGCTTTGGGAAAAGGAATTTGTGCATCCTCCAGGTTAGTCTGTGCAATCGGAGGATTAGAAGAAGTAGAAGCAAATGTTTTTGCCAAAAGAGGACTGGCTTTTTGTGAAGTATCAGAAAGAGCAGGATCTAGATCAACAATCTTTTTATTTCTTTTTTGGTTTCTTCTCTTTTGTACATTTTGTAATTTTCTCTCATTATCACTATTTACAAAGAACGGTAAAGCAACTATGTTGGTGTTCAGCTCTAGATACTCTTCAGACTTGGTGGCTTCAGCACCACCATCTCCATCGTCAAAGGACACGGCTTCAGCACTACAATCAGTGTCTTCTACAAGCTTTCTTGTGTTATCCAGAATATCCTCTTCGAGCCTAGAAGAGTCTCCGCCTACTGGAATCCTACCGCTCCTAAGAGAGATGAAATCAACGCCATCACAGTAAAGATAGTCATCGGAGAATACCTGTGATTGGAGGGTGGGCTCTGTCAAATCTACCTGCTCAGACTTTCGCTTCAGGTTGTTCGGGTTGGGCTCTATCTAGGCAGGTAAGGCGGACTTTCCCTTGACGAGATCGGTGACATGTGTTTTAAACTCATCCATTTCTCGCCTAAAAGATGCTTGTTGATCAGTGATCAGGTTAGCAAGATTTTCTAATGCTGGGTTGTCATGGAAAGGTCCATTAGACCCGGATGAGTCGCCTCGGTGATACTGAGGCTGCTGCGGAGCTGGCTGCTGCTGTGGAGGATACTGTTGCTGATGTTGAGGCTGATAAGTGCTCTGCCTCCACTGAGGGTGCTGATACTGACGAGGACTGTAATGCTGTTGCTGATGCTCTCTGTTCTGCCCCAAGAATGCCTGCGGTTGCTGCGGGGAAGAGGTACCTCCTGTGGACCAATGGAAACCCGGGTGATCACGACGGATCCCTGGTTGCTGCGATCGATCATACCAGATCCCATTGACCTCAGTCAATGGCTCAGGCATCTCAGAGTATGCTGGGGGCATAGATGCCAAGGGCTGATCGCTTTGATACACCACCATTTAGGTGTCAGATGATAGTGTCTGCTGGAATTGCGGATACGCCGAGGGATGATGAGCAGGCTCAGAATGCACATGGTAGATGTGTTTTACTGGAGGCCTAGGAAGTATGCCCTGGTCTCGGCTACTTGAGTCAGCATGTGATCTAGAAGACCGGTTGAAGTCTGTATGTAATTCTTGAAGGCACATAATATGTGTCTTCAGATCACTCAAGCTCGTCAATCTTATCGAGCTTGTCTAAGTTCTGGCACTTCTTCTCTATGATTTCCATTCGATCCAAGTTCTGGCAAATGATCCCCATATTAGCTGATGGAGATTCGAGAGGAACAGAAACGACAGAAGATGGATTCCCTTCTATCTGTGCCACTCGGGAATGCTGGTGGTAAGTTGGTGGCTTCGTTTGTTTGTAGACCCGAGTCTGAGACATTTTAGTGTAATTTTCCACCATTTTCACGTAAATGGCCCAGACTCGATCCTCGTGCATTGAAAAATATGAACCACCACAAGCGGCATTCAACAGTCCCTGTAATTCTGGTGTCAGCCCACCAAAGAAGCTCTGTATGAGAGTCGACTTCGAAAGGTCATGGTGTGGACTGATTGACCCAAATTTATCGGGGTCTAAATATGCCTCACACAAAGCGGAGACAAAGTTGTTGTGGCGACCCTCAATAAATCCGGGTCAAGTCATCAATCAACCCACAACAGATAAATCAAGCAATGAAAATCAAAGTATGGAGTTATAATGTATTATAACTCTACAATGAATGTGTATAGTGCAAGCAAGTAGAGTGTCAAAAACGAGGAACAAACAGGATAGATCGGGGCAAAATGCACAAAAATGAATGTGATCAAATGCCTACAAGTGTGCTATTTTGTGAGTTTTTAATTTTTAATTTTTTAATTTTTAATTTTTTAATTTTATATTTTGTTTTTTGATTTTCTAATTTTATATTTTCTTTTTGTATTTTGTATTTTCTTTTTATATTTCCTTTTCTTTTAATAAAACAATTATGCAATATAAGAAAAAGGAGAAAAGGTATTTATAAAAAGAGATAAATATAGTAAAAACTCAAGAAATAAGATATTTTTGGACTTTTATATTTTTCTTTTGTTTTTGTGATTTTTCTATATTTTTCCTAATTTTTTGGTATTTTTAAAGTCAAAAATTCTGAAAATAGTGTATAAAATAAAAGGCTGAAACTAAAATGGAGAAATAAAATGTCAAATAGAAAAAATTCTCCAAATTAATTTTAAATTAAATGTAATAAAATAGAGAAAAGTCAGAGACAAAAATTATATTTTTAGGATTTTTTTGGGATTTTAATATTTCTATGAATATTTTAGGGGATTTCTAATTTTTAAGAGTTTTCTTTTGTATTTTTTAGTGATTTTTGGTCTGAATATAAAAAACACTAAAGTACACAAAATATATATTTTTGGAATTTTTCAAAAAAAATTGTAATTTTTATGAATTTTATAACACAAACAGGGCTGAAAAAGCTTGTTTTGATTTTTTATAAATATGAAAATGCAATAAAAATGCAAAACAAAAATATGGCATGAAAGATCAACAAAACAGGAAGCTATGCAAATTTTTTGGGAATTTTTGGGATTTTATAGATGCATGAAATAAATACCAAAAACATAAAGAAATTGCATTCTAGCTGGGGTATTTTTGTAATTAACAGAAAGTCCAGGGGGTAACTTGCAGTATTTCCAGAAAATATATACTGCACTAAATTTTTTTAAGCTAATAAATAAATACAAAAAAGCACAGGGCTATGCGTGCAAAAATGCCAAAGACCACGTGAATCGCACGTGGCTGGTGAGTACCTAATTGTAATTAACAAAGGTGAGGGCTAAACTGCAAGTTATCCAAAAATATAATAACTTAATTATAAAGTTTCAGGACTTAATCACAATACAAAAATCCTCAGGGGGTCCTCCACAAAATACCCCCACCCCATGTGCGCGTGTCACGTGAGGTGATGTGGCCGAGGACCAAAGTGTAAATATCCAAAATGCAGGCGGTGAAATGCAAAATTTTACAAAATATATAAACCGGCAAAGGAAAGTTTTTACAGTAAATATTAAATACAAAATTTAGCAGGGTAAAATATGCAAAATACCCCGCCTCGTGGATCGGAGGGCTGAAGGGGAGTCAGTGGTGCCATATGTCACGATCCTATCGGCCTATACTCGTTCACAATTGAACGGCACTCCTCTCTTCACTTAATCCACGTGTCAGCGCAATAGAGCCCGATGACGGTTCGATGCGGACGATTCAAATTAGACGCCCCTAGACGATCCAATGGTTGACGCGAGGGCTAATCCGACGGCAGCTGCACCTCTGGAAGATCGGGGGAGATCCGACGACAGCAGATGGATCTGGATGAACGCGTGAAGAACTCGAGCTTGGCCAGTTTGGATTCACCGAAGCTCGAGCCTCCGAGCACCTGAATCTCCTCCGACACTCACTCTATGCTCCTGCAGCAACGACGAAGCTCCCAGGTACCTTCAAAAGCTCTGGGGACCCTTGGATAGTCCAAGGAGGTCTCGTGATCTCCAACGGACCTGGTAGCCGTCCTTGGTGATCCTTGGGGCCCAGAAGCCTCCTTCGGGTCCTACAGATTACAAATAGAAAGCAGCAGCACAAAGGAGCAAAAATACCTGGCTTTTATTGGCGAAAGGGTGGCGTGCGTGGAGTCGGGAATGGTCGCTGGAGCTCAAGAGCTCCGGTGAGTTGATCGATCACGAAATCTATACTAATTAATCGATTAATCAACAAACTAAATGCACTAAATACAATCTAAGACTACTGGCTAACTCAACAGCTAGAAAACGACCATAAAACAAACGAAAAACGACCTCGATTGGTTGGAAAAACCAAGAAATGGACCTCACGGCCAAAAGGACGGAGATGGGGGTGGAGACCACGATTCACCTAGCCAAACTCTGTTGCGGCAATGCCGTAGAGTAGCTGTCACCTTCCTCTATCCAGGGCGCTAGGAGGGAGAAGTTAGGCAAGGGCAAAAAGGGTTCAAAACTCGAAGGGGGAAAATGGAGGAGGTTTTGTACAAGAGATGACGAGGCTCGAAGATCGAAGAATAACAGGCGGATCGATGGCCCACTCCCCGAAAAAACACAAGGGCGTGTATCCTTGATCCATGGGGAGAAAAAGTCATGAAGAAAGTATCTCGAGATAGTGTAAGAAATGGCCTAGAAAAATGGGAGAAAATTGCCAAAAACGTAGCTCTGACGGGCTGTAGACCTCGGTCAGAGAGTTGATTGAGGTCAACCAAAGAACCCATTTAGTTGGTCCACGTGGACCAACCAGAAAATTCCTGGCGAAAATGATTTGTAAAATATATTAAAAATAATAAATTATTTTATTAATTTTAGGTTATTAAATAAAAATGTTTATTATTTTCTGAATTATTTTATTATGATTTTTATTTATTTTTTTGAGGTATAAAATTACAAGTTTCCTTTTATAGCTAGGTATAGGTATATTTATCTCTATATTTTAATATTTTATTTTTATTTTGTAAATATAATTTATTTAATTTTGTTTATTATTTTATAAATTTATAAAATATTTTTATACACTTTATTTTTATTTCATTTTTGATGTATTTTGTTTAATTAAATAAATAGATGTGTATTCTTTATAGGTATATTTATTGGTATTATACATATATATTATATACATGTATTTAATTTTTGTGTCTACTTTAGTGTTTTATTCTGATTTTAATATACACAAATATTATAAATAATATTTACAAAATTATAAAAATATAAAATTATAAAAATAATGAATAATAAATAAAATGAATATTTTAATATGTACAAGTATATAATAGGGGTCCAAAACTCAACTTTCAAACCGTAGCTCCGCAAAATACGAAACCACCTTCATTAAATAGATAATTAAAAATTATATATAATTAAGGTGATTTTGATACATTTCAAGTTTTTATTTGAGAGACACAGGTCTGGGAAGTTGGGATTCTGCAATCTTATTCAAATCATAACTTTTTATCTATATATTATTTTTGAGTGAAATTAATTTTGTATTTTTCTTTATTTAATTATCTACAACTTTTATGTACAAAGTTTCTTTACTTGTAATATAAAATGTAGAACCAAAAATAGGTCTCAAAATGAATAAAGAATGAACTAAATAAAAGGGAATTTATTAGTATTTTGGCCCTTATCTCCCCCTACTTTATTCCTTGTCGACCTAGTCATCAAGATGCCCAGATCTCAGGGTTTCCGTCATAAAATATTATAAATCTTTACAATATTTTATTCTTTTTATTCTCTTTTCTTTATTTTATAATTTTGACATTAAAAATAATATTTTATACACTTTTTACATAAATATGCATTAATGCTAAAATGCATGAATTAATAGTATTTACAAGCATTTACTAGGGTTTTTAAGGTCAAAATGATAGAATAAAGATGATGAAACGTAGATTCATCAGGGACACCGATCAATGAGCTCTCTGAAATGATCCCATGCTTCGTGGAACTGCTCGTTCCCGATCATGGTGAAGTTTCTAATCATAGCTCTAGCATCATTCATTCGACCAAGAGGGTAATACTTGTTCAAATATGCGGTTCTCAGCTCCTCCCATGTCGAAACGTATCTCCCTAGTTGTTTCAGCCAGTAGGTTGCTCGATCAACGAGGGAGAAAGGAAACACGATCAATTTGATCATGTCCTCATTCACGTGCGCATCATGCACCGTGCTGCAGATAATCTCAAATTCCTAAAGGTGCAAGTGCGGCTCCTCAGTAGAAAATCCATGAAACTTGGGCAACAACTGGATTGTCTGAGGTCGGAACTCAAAGTTCCCGTGGATGACGGGGAGTCAGATCCATCAGTGGGTTGTAGTAGCTCCAGGGTTGTACAGCTGCTGCATCGTGCAGTTCGGGTCCTCTGGAGGTCTCTCTGCTTCTTCTTGCGGCTCCTGATCCTCAGGTCCTGGGTTCTCAGCTGCAGGATGGTCTCATTGTGCACGAAGCTGAGTCATCTCAGCTCTGACATCATTCATCATTCTACCTTGCTCCTTAATCTGTTTCTGTATTGCCTCAAGTGAAGCAAGTAGACCATTGTTAATCACAGCCTGATCTATGACAACTGAAGTGGTCTGTGGTCCTTTACCAGCCATGTCATCTGGAAAGGAAAAGGAATCTAAATCATGCTTTGCCAAATCAATGTGTAGCTGCTGATGATTATCTGGAAGTGATGATGGTAGAGAAGGATTAGGAGAAGAAATCGATGACGAACTTCCTGGGTGAGAGTCACGCCTGGAAGGAACAACTTGAGTAGATTTCGGTTTGGGATGAGAGTCATCCCGAACCGATCTAGACGAACGGGTAGGCTTACGAGAAAGAGGATCATTCAGAGTCGACCGGAGCGATAGCCTTCCCATCATCTTGAAAGATTATTGGTTGATCAGATCTAGAAAGATTAGCCTTACACTGCAATCAAACACAAAACAAACCCCGAGTTCGCCAACGCAACCCTGGTGATGATCGTAAAAGTTCGGTCATTTATCTTTTCGGTTTTATGGTTGTTTGTAAAACAACGTTCTCTCATATTCGTGAGATTAGATATGTGTCCAAGACTTCAACGTCGTACTGTCCCGAGTTCTCACCAGAACTCACCTCGTCTCAGCCAGTATGAAAGTAAGTATGGACCGTTTCCGGCTACCTGTGTTACTTGAGGACGGAGCCTTACGCAATGTCCTCTAAACCTTCCACTCTGCCAAGTGAACTCGGACCATTTCTGGCTACCCGAGATCACCCACTGAAGATAAGGTGAGTTAAAGCGTGAACTAAGTAGTATTTCGATAGAAGGTCGGACTCTAGCTCTACCGTATGTGTCGTCTCTCTCTCTCTCTCGCAAAGTCTAGAGATAGGATCTGTGATGCAATTTCAGGGATTGCTCTCTCAAGACAAGTGAGTACTTACGTTTATTTTAAAGTCGGATAGAATTTAGCAGTCCCTATTATAATTTTCGATTTTCACTTTTTTCTGGAAATTTTTAGAGAAAAATCATCTAACATATTTTTTTGTTTTCGGGATCGTCCCTAGATACAAGAAACTAGGTGTCAAATCCTAAGCAAACATCTAAGATAAGCTATGATGCACAGAGAAGGGAAAAACTGTAGAACACCTAACAAGCACCTAACTTGGAAAATCATGGAAAACCGTCGAGAAAATCACGATCGAAAAAGCCACAGTGGGTGCCCGGCTCCACTAGGAGCACAACCTTGGTGAAACAGACCCCGAGAAGGAGTACAAGTCAGGATGCCTTTACGAAGCCCCTTTCTACGACACTTTTCCTATATGATTTTTTTACAAAAATTTACAAAAAATCTAAACTACTCGGTTCACGGTTCTCAAATGTGCAACTCAAACTGTGCTGCACAAATCAAAAACAAGAAGTCGTGAAGTCAGAGAAATAAGATCGCGAAAATAAACTTTAATCTTAAGGTCTTCGTGATCCTCCTAGCGCTGCCTCCCCGGCAATGGCACCATCTGAAAAACACATCACCCGACCTCTTCTTTATTCCTGCAAAAAGAGATAGAAACAATTTTACTGTCGTTGTATCGACCGAGTGGGTTTTGTCAGAAAAGATTAAGGATTACTTAATCTTCTTATTTATTTATACTCCTAAACTTAATGCATAGCGGTCAAGTATGGGAGTGTCGAACTCAGGGAGGCAAACTGTTTTAAACTAGGGAGAATCGGTAGAAAAGCTTAGGATTTTAGGTTTCCTAATTTTATTTCATTTTTAATGATTTTTATTTGAATTTTTATTTTGTTATTTTTATGTATTATTGCCATTTTTTGTTTTTATGAATTTTTAAGAGTTTTAAAGATTTTTATGGGATTTAATTTATTTTTAAGGTAAAAATTTACATGAATGTTAAAAACTGTGACATATTTTGCACTTTTAATGTATCAAACAATAACAAAATATTTTTATTTTATTTTTATTGAAAAGTAGATGAAATTCCCTTTAAAACGGGATGTTGTGCATTTTTAGGGGCTTTTTATTTAGTTAGTTATAATTTTTGAAATTTTGTATGTATTTTGTAATTTTTATTGGTTTTAATATTTAATTTTTATTTGGTTTATTATGTAAAATATGGTAAAATATGCTATATAAAATTTTTTTGTGATTTTTGAAAACGTTTTTCTATTTTTTTATGTAATTTTAAAGTTTGTTATTATTTTTTTGGTCTTTTGATGAATTATTAGAAATTAAAAGATAGATTTATTATTATTTATTTTTTAGTATTTAATATAGGGTATTTATACATATTTTTATGGTATTTTTTACGATATGTATTTTATTGATTAGGTATTATATCCATATATGTAATATATTCAGATACAAGGGTATATCTGTAATTTCTGGAAAGTATAGGGGCACGGGTGTAAATCTCCGAAACTAAGGGGTTTTTGCACAAATTAACCTGAGATAAGCACGTGCCTAATATGTGTTACCGGAGGACCTGTTCGTAGTTATGGAATCACGGAGGGTGTATGCTGCAAATCGTCAAAAAAATTCCTGTAGTGAAAAGCGGTAGGGCAGCATTGAATCTAAATTGTCGATTTGCGGATCGGATCGAATGGTCAATGCTTGATCTGGAGCATAGTTCTTGTTCTCCCCCAATTTCTATTTGCAGGGTGCGGCGTTTTGATTTGCGATCTGGCTGTGATTGGCCTCCGGTTCTTTGATGATACAAACAGTACTCCGATGTTTTTCCTTAGTTCTCTTCGAAGCTCCAACCGGTTCTCACGAAGTCGCAAATGATGTTCTGCAACCTTCTGTTTAGTAATTTCTCTCTCTTCAAACGGATGCACTTCGATTGTGTAGAAGATGTCAAATTCAACATATCTTCGTTTCTCCTTGCCTTGTCATCAATGGTAAAGGCTGTAGCTTTAAAGTACGAGCTCCTGTTGGCATGCCTTTTTTTACGTGTTTCCTCCGCCATTCAAATGTGTATCCATCTATGGATGCTCATATGCAATTGTGATGAGTGCTACAGATCAAAGAAACTTGCTCCATGTACCTTCGTCTTCAAACACTCGATGTTGAGGGTCTCAATTGCAGATGGTGTTTGATTCCATATGGACGATTTGTAACGATCCAGATGAATCTCATTACAGCTTCTAGATTTGCTCCATCTACAACAAATCACGAAACTCTCTCCCAGCGGTTTACAAGTTTCGGTATTCGTAAATCCTTCTCGGTCAGGTATTTACTTCCTCGGTTGGTGACGGATCTGATCTCTTGATGATCACAAGTCACTAGAAGATGCTTCAGTCTCTAATAGTTACTCGATTGTCTGCCTCTTCCGTGCTCCAGATCTCCAATGCAAACTCCACGTGAACAAGATAGACTGCATGCAGCTTGTGCGCTCTAGGCACGATTCACATTCCTCCTGATTGCTTGGAAATGGTGAATCAACTCGAGGACAAAGCCTCGGTTCAAAATTACAATGGAAAGGTGAATGACGGAGCTGGTTGAATCGGATGTGCGGAAGGATATAGAGATGGAATCGACAATTGTTTAAGTCGATTTGATGGGATTTGCAGAGAAAACGAGAAGGGTCAAGAGGAGAAATGAGGAGTAAGAGTGGAAGAGACAAGGAAGAGGAAAAGATAAGAACTCTAACCAGGAAGGTGCAGAAGAATGCGGGAGATTGCGGATGGATGATGCGCCTATGGAGGAGCAGGTGCTTCCGGTTGTCGCCTCAACGCGTGGCGACGCAGAGGCTGTCGTGTGGAGGAACAAAGCTCTACTCCGGCGAGGATCGCACCGGATCTCCCCGCCTTCTCCCGACGCTCGATGGCGAAAATGGCCGGAGGCTGTCACCACTCCGGGCCCTTTCTCTCTCCGGAGCTTTAAGGTGGATACAGAATAATGGCGGATTGCGAGCTCGAAAGGGGAGGGTCGGATATAAATAGGCACAACGGGATGGCGTCACCGACGGGGGTGACGGGATGCAGGGTAGTTGAAGGAACGGTCGGCCAACGGCCGACCGTTAAGGAGGTTGGACGATTGGCATTGGCCGACCGTTAAGGAGGTTGGACGATTGGCAAGAGGGGGTGTTGGGTGCTTGAGGAAGAAGAAGGAGGAAGGTGACATGGGAAGAAGAGATGAAAAAGGGGAAAGTTGAGAGAGAGAAAGAAGAGGAGGAGAGAGAATAAAGTTAAAATAAAAAAATTAATTAATTAAAGTAAATAATTATTAATAATAAGTTAATTAAATAATTAATAATTACATATTAATTCTGTAATTAAATAAATAATCAATATTTAAATATTATTAAGAAGGTAATTAAGTAATGATTAAGTACTTAAGTATTAATTAATTAATTATATAATTAATTAATTAAATAATTTAAATAAATAAATAAAATATTATTTATTACAAAATAAATAATAAAAGTATTGATGTATTAAATAATAATATAAGTTACGGTTTATAATACAATATACCGATAAGGACCCGAAAATCGCGTTTTTCGCATTAACTCCGATTTTAGTGACATTTTGTAGATAATTCGAAAAAATAATTTTAGGGACCGAGTTTGCTCAATTCGGAGTTCATACATTCGAGTTATGAGGCCTAGACGAAAAAAGTAGCGGCTTCGGGCCTCTGAATTTTATTGGTAATTTAAGTAATTTTTATTTTTATATTTTTATATACAATTTTAGATGATTTTAGGAAAAAGAATTAAGTTAATCGGGTTTACGGTTATTTAATTAAAAACCCAGGAAGTTTCTACATATAGTTCATATATACAACAGGTCCAAAAAGCCGAAACTCACCGATTTTATCCAATTATTTTTCTGATATTTTTAATAAATAATATTATGTGCAAAGAGGATTTTAAAAGTAAGTTTGGTCATTTTGGAGGTTTCTATAAATAGTTATGAACCTTGGAAGTCGGCTTTTGCGGCTTTTACGGTTCATTATGTTTAATTATTTTTATGCCGAAATATTTTTCTGATATTTTTATAAGATAATATATATTTTTATGAGCAGCTTTTACAAAAGAAGTGTTTTGGTTTGAAGTCGTTTTGATGATGAATAAAATAGGTGAAGTATTCAAATGGTGAAAATGAGTAATTTATATTTTTGGTCTTGATTTTCTTAATATTTTATAAGTTAAGATCCTTATCTCCCCCTGCTTATTTCTTTTGTCGACCCGATCAATATTGACCTGATCTCGGGGTTAGGATCAGTCTGTATATATTATATATCTCTAGCCTTCTTTTCTTTTATTTTTTAACTTTATTCTTTTATTTTGGATAATTTAAGTGTTAATTATATACTATTAATATTTATGGTGAGAATGTTAATTCGATGGAATTAGTGATTATTTACATGTCTTTTACCAAGAATTTTAGCCAAAATGAAAGAATAAAGGTGATGAATCACAGATTCATCATTCCCCTATACTTTACCTTTGTTAGTCCCTTAGCAAATACTTATTCTATAAATAAGTGCAAGCAAAAAGAAAAAGAAAAAGGAAAAATAAAAGAACTTAGAATGTGCTTGTTTCTTTAAATCGAATATCAGTTCACCCGAAATCTGGAGCCTGGACTCAGACCTTTGGATTAATAGTTGTCGGGACTATATTAGAATTAGGATTTAAGCCTTAACAGCCTTCAAGTTCCATAAATTCTTATCCACTCAACAACCAACTCAGATCCACATATCCATCACGCAAACTTTTCGGCTTTGAAAGCAATTTGTACTGTGTGTGAAAGATTTTAGCTCTTCCCGCTCTAGAGAAGCGAAGAAACTGCCCATCCAGTTACACACTCCGATTGGGTTCTTGTCCAGCAACTCAGTTTTCGAGGAGGGATGTATTTCCTTCTCAGGTCAGGTCGTGTTGCGCCCACAATCGAATAAGAGAGAAGTAGGAAGAATTGGAAGAGAACTGGAGTGTGATCGGTGTAATCACATCTCCGGTAAAGCCTGGACAGTTTAACAAAGTCTCCACGAAGAGATGCAGGCTTTTCTGAAGCTTGGACCATTATGGTCATTTTTGGTGTTTGATGTATTCGGCTTCTTTTTGGTAGATAATTGTTGCACTGCATTAGACTTTTGTGCCCCGACGGATATAACATCTTTCATTCCGCCCATTTTTTAGGGTCTTAGAAAAAATTGTGCCAGTAGATCCTTCCCTCATCCGAAGCTTTATTTCAACCCCAATCTCTCCCGTCTTAAGACAACATCACCGCCAGACAAGGATGGAAACGCGCCACCGAAATGGATAGCCTTTCACAGCCCCAGGCAGGTCAAGCTATGTGCAGAGTGCTTGAGTTCAAAATTGGTTCAAATGGAGAAGAGTTCAACGGATGACACCAGGTGTCCTACTTAGGCACTTTCAAGTTGAATTCAGAACACGGTCTCATGGAATCCAAAGAATTAAGTCTACAAGACATGAAGAGTCTCAATTCCCGTTCCTAATAAAGTTCATTTAGAATTAAGTGGATTAAAGCCTAAACCAAGCTCCATCTCTTTTGCGACCCCGAATCTCGGGCCGTCGGATCCTCCCATATCCGGATCTGGTTACTCAGCAATAATTTATTCAGCAATCACAACTAACATTCAGAAACAGACTTCAAATAAAAATACTCAGAAGGAAGTATTTCAACACTTTGCCATTCACAAAATAAAGTTTACATGATCCATTGTCCCACTACAACCCTTTACATGTAAATCATCTTGAAGGAAATACACATAAATATTACTAAATACCTTACAAAGAAAAGCTATTGTGGCTGGCTGGATGTCTAGTATGTAAGCTGGATGGATTTTTAAAGTCCTTGCGATGGATCACCGACACCTATTGGGTTTTCCATAAATCATAGGATACAAATTAGCGAATGCTAAGTAACGAAGAAGAGAAAAGTAAACAAATTGTGTAATTTTTGAAAACATCTTATCATAAAAATTTTCATTCCTTCTCATTAATTTAAGTCCTATTCCTTTTCTATTCCGCGTCAGGGATTAGTCCAGGGGAACCCACCATTCTTGGACTCCAAAGTTGTGGACCCTTCGGGATTGGAGATTGTGTTGATCTTGGTAAGCTTATGCCGCCGCACGTCGCCTCAACCAATCCTCCAATACTAAACTGACAATTTCCTTTTCTTTTATTAATCAGGGTCTCAAACCCTCAGCCTGGAACACAAAGGAGCACACTGTCCTCGAGGACCCGGTTGCTTAAAACCTCAGGCTAACCTTTAATCACATAATCTAGCAGCTTTAAGTACATGTTGTCGTGACCCAGCAGCTATTGATCCACCCGTGCCTCCACATGGCACGACCACATCTTTTGTCGTTCAACCCGAATATATTGGCTCCTGGTACCATGCGTTGCAACTCATTCATTTCATGCACACTTATCATAACAGGGCAACCATGTACTACCTAGATAGGGAAACACTAATACGGGTTCCTTCTGACAAACCTACAGGTTGCATGCCCGACCTGTAGTTCTACTCCCAGTCATCCTTAACGTGACTCACGACCCTTTTCAAGATCCAACTTAAAACACATCAATTCCCATGATGTAATTCCTCAATTCAGCCTTATATTTGCATAACCATAAAATACTGAGTATAGACTTACACATATATTAATCCATATATTTATATACTCATAATTATGCTCATTTTAACTTCCAAACCCTAACTTTCCAAACCACTGTATCAATTTGATGCTTAGACCTTATTTTAGTTGGAATCATAAAGCAACTTTTCATATTTTTTCAAAAATAACCTAATTAGATTTCTTCGTAGCAAAGAACATAAAATAAGAAATTTCAACGATCTCATATGAAAACCCAACAGCAAAAGGAAGAATTTCGTTACCTAATCGAGCTCTCTCTCGCTTATGCAATGCTTTATCATGTTTCGTTCTCAGAAAGGATGATTTAAGGCTCCTGAAACGATCGAATTTCATTTTCATATAAAAAACGCTAAAAACGTGTCAAGAACGCAAAGAACGAACGAAGAACACGAAGAACGCAAAAAACACGAAGAACACGAAGAATGCCAAGAACATATTTTCTCTTGAAATTTTGGTAGAGATTCCCCTTATACGGGGTGATATTTCTAGGAAATTTCGGTAGAGTTTCCCCTTATATCGAGACATATTTCTTGAAAAATTTCGACAGAGTTTCCCCTTATATCGGGACATATTTCTCGGAAAATTTCGGCATGTTTCCCCTTATATCGGGGCATATTTCAAAAAAATGAAAGGAGTTTCCTCTATAAAATCAATCGAGAGGAAAACAACAGTAAAACTGAAAGAATGTAATTAAACTGCAAGTGATGGAGAATCGGTAGACACCACGCGTCTTAGGTGAGTGAATGTGTGATGAATCACAGGGTTCACTGACGTGCACAGCCGCCCGCACCTAAGTAGGGTATTACACGGATTTCTCCATCAAAATAACTATAAAAGCGGAAAAGAAAGAACAATAAGCATTGGAGAATTGGTAGAAACCACGCGTCTTAGGTGAGTGAATGTGTGACGAACCACAGGGTTCATTGGCGTGCACGGCTGCCCGCACTTAAGTAAGGTGTTACGCAGATTTCTCCTCGAACCACAACAGGAAATGAATCGGAAAGAAAGATGAATCAAGAACAAAACTTAGAAGAAAAGAGGATGAATAGAAAGCCTAGCTTATGAAGCAAACTAAGAGAGGATCATACATTCCTTCTCCTTGTTCTCCGAGCAGCTCTTCGGTAGCGCTCTTTCCCCGCCTCCCACTCCTCCTCCCGACCTCTCAACCCTAGCCCTTGGGTGGTGGTAGTGGAAATCGTAGAGAATGAATGAGTGGGGGGGGTATTTATAGGCTCCAGAAAACCACTAATCATGGTTAGAAAATCATGGTTTAGACCATAACCATGGTTTAGCGGCCCATAGTTTTGGCCAAAACTTATCCCAAACTTGGGGCTTAAGTTAGAACATTCCATATGATTCTAGATTCGCTAATGATGCTTAATTAGCACTAATCGTGATTAACTTTCACTAATTGCGATTTAACTTTCGTGGTTTATGCTTATCTTTTGCTAACTATTGATTAGTGTTGTTAATGATCATTAATGGTTTTCAATCCATCATTAGTTTCTTTAATCATACTTAATTAGTCTTAATGACAGTCATTATGGATTAATGACTTATTAACCCTCCTTCTCTTTCATCCGAAAATCATAAAAAATCGAAACGAAGTCCGATTCCCACGAAACAAATTCCATTGGTTTTATCTTGACGAGTCGGATCTTATGATATAGGATCCAAGAGATGCCAAGTTCATGGATTTACAATCTCTCAAACTTAGATCCAGTCGGTTCAAGAATCGAACTTGTTCTGAAAAATACTAATGAATGCAACAATTTTTTTATGAGGTAGATTTTTCGGTTTAAGTGTTTTAAGTGGTTTTTAAAGATTTTTACAAATTTTTATTGAATTTTACACTTTTCAAATTTTAGGAGTCTTTTTTTGTAAAAGTTAGTGGATTAATTCGATTTACATAAATTTTACAAATATTTTTGTACATTTTACAACGGATTTTATACAAGTTTTATATACAAGATTGTACGGCTTTTATACAAGATTTTTATAAGGACTTTATTTTTCAAAATTTTAAGGATTTTATCAAAGAATTTTACCATATTTTTTAATACAAAATTTTAATCTATTTTTTTATAAGACATTTTTATGGTTTTCTTGCGATTTTTAGAAACCCAAAATATATACCCATACTTTTAAGAAGCCTTGTTATTAAAAATATAAATAAGTACGAGTTATGGCTTCTAAAGTATATATAGCATATATATACGACACCACCTATACTTAGCATGAACTATGTCCTCATAGTGACCAACGAAGCGACAAAGGAAGACATAACTCGGGCTAAGTATAGATCGATGAAAAGAAACCTATACTACAATGACTCAAAAATAACGAATAAAAGAATAGAAGTCGATCATCTCCTCTATACTTAGGATCAAGTGATCTTAAGGATAGAGGACTCAAAACCGAAGATGATCGAGGTCAAGAGAATGTACACACTCAACGGCTCGGCTTGTCCCCCCTATACTTAGGGTAAAATATCCCTAAGTATAGAGACAAAAATCAAAAGGTGAGGGACAAGCGAGGGAGCAGATGATACAAAAATTGAAAACTATCAAAAGGCGATATGAGCGAGATCACCCCCTCCCTATACTTAGGGTAAAGCATACCCTAAGTATAAGCAACCCAAGGGGTGATCGGACATGATGAATGATCAACACAGTGTCTACACCCCCTATACTTAGGATAAAGTACATCCTAAATATAGCAAAATTCTAGATAAACCTAAGGGTGTAAGACAATACGAAAAGAAGAACGAATGACATCGAAAATATATACAAGATGATTGTTGAAAATCGGGTATGAGATACAGAGTGTAAGAATGAAGAGATCATCTCATACAAAATGGATTGGGGCAACCTCAAAGGTCGGCGGTTAATGATCGAGAAATGGTTTAAACCGCTGACCGTTGACTAGAAAGGTGGATTCGGATGACAACTCATATATGCCTATGCTACCGTTGTCGTACACCTTTCGCACAAGATATGTGCCTTTCCACTTGCTCTGAAGTTTCCCTAGAAACAATTTCAGTCTCACATTGAATAGCCAAACTTTCTGATCAGGCTCAAACTAATTGTGGCTGATGTGAGAATCATGCCACTCTTACATCCGCTCTTTATAATGTAGGCTACTCGTGAAGGCTTGATCTCTCAGCTCTTCTAAGGCTGTCAGTTCTATTTGCCTTTGATCTCCCGAATCATCCATACCAAAAATCACTTCCTTCACTGCCCACAAGGATTTGTGCTAGATTTCAATAGATAAGTGGCATGGCATGCCATAAACGAGTCGAAAGGGAGATATTCCCAATGGAGTAATGAAGGATGTTCTATAGGCCTAAAGAACTGAGTCCAAAAGCTGTGACCAATCCTTTCGGTCTGGGCGAACAACCTTCTGCAAAATCATCTTGATCTCCCTATTTGAGACTTCGGCTAGACCATTCGTCTGAGGGTGATACGGAGTAACAACCCGATGGTCTATACCGAACTTGTTAGTAAGTGCTCTTAACTTGTCGTTGATGAAGTGGCTACCTCCGTCTGAGATCAGAACACAAGGAACACCGAACCGCGTAATGATATGCTTTCTCAAGAAGTTGTAAACAGTGTTCGCATCAGCAGTTTGGGCAGGAATAGCCTCTACCCAACGACTCACATAATCCACAACTAGAAGGATATACTCGAACCCCTGACTTTTAGGAAACGGGCCCATAAAGTTGATACCCCATGCATCGAACACTTTGTAGAAGTGAATCGGCATCATGTCTCTATGTCCACAAGTGCCTATTTTCTGGCAGTCAGTACATCTCTTTACGAATTCATTAGCACCCGCAACGAGTGTAGGCCACCAAAGACCAGATTGGAGCACCTTTTGTGCCGCCCTCTTCCCTGTATGGTGTCCTCCAGCTTCTAATCGATGACAATACATAAGGACACTCTGGTATTCCTCCTGAGGAATACACTGACGCCAAACGGAATCCGCTCCTTCATGATAAAGGATCAAATCCTCCCAATGGTAAGACTTGGCTTTCGCGAGAAAAGTCTCAAGTCTCTGTCTGGACCAACCTTGCGGGATATTCTTAGCAACAAGAAAGTTCACTATGTCGGCATACCATGGCAGTGAGGCGACAGAAAGAATTGCCTCGTCGGGGAAGGTCTCCGTGATGGGTGCATCAAACTCAGAAGTTTCAGGTGTTTCTAATCGGGAGAGGTGATACGCCACCACATTCTTGACTCCCAGCTTATCCTTGATAACAATGTCAAACTCCTGGAGTAGAAGGATCCATCTAGTCAGACGCGGCTTCGAATCCTTCTTATCCATTAAGTATTAGATGGCAGTGTGATCAGGGAAGATTGTAACCTTGGATCCTAAGATGTGGGATATAAATTTATCTAAGGCAAATAGTATGGCCAACATCTCTTTCTCTGTAACCGTGTAATTTTGCTGTGCGGAATCCAAAGTCTTGCTAGCGTAGTGTATGACGTATGGAAGGCCATCCCTCCTCTGTCCCAGCACAGCCCCAACGGCAAAATCGGAGGTTTCCATCATGATCTCGAATGGGAGAGATCAATCGGGTGGCTGAAGGACAGGAGCCTCTACAACCATATTCTTGAGAGTTTCAAAAGCCGAAAGACACTTATCAGCGATGATAAACTCGGTGTCTTTCGCGAGAAGATCAGACAACGGTCGTGCAATCTTGCTGAAATCTCGTATGAAACGTCGGTAAAAACCGACATGCCCCAGGAAAGACCGTAGCTGTTTCAGATTGGACGGTGGATTGAGTTTCTTTATGATATCCACCTTGGCCAAGTCCACCTCCATGCCCAGATTGGAGATTATGTGACCAAGGACCGTCCCCTGAGTCATCATAAAATGAATCTTCTCCCAAGAAAGCCGGAGGTTAACCTCCATGCACCTCTGAAGCACGTGATCTAGGCTAGAAAGGCAAGAATCAAAATCATCGCTGTAGACCGAGAAATCATCCATGAAGACCTCCAAGATATCTCCTACCATGTCTACGAATATCAAAAGCATGCACCTCTGGAATGTAGTCGGAGCATTACACAATCTAAAGGTTATCCGTTTGAAAGCATACGTTCCGAACGGACATGTGAATGTCATCTTTTCTTGATCTTCTAGAGCAATAGCCACTTGATTATATCCCGAGTACCCATCAAGGAAGCAATAATGACTCTTCCTGGCTAACCGTTCGATGATCTGATCGATGAACGGTAGCGGAAAGTGATCCTTCTTGGTCGCCTGATTCAAGCATTTGTAGTCCACGCAGATGCGCCAAGAAGTCGATACTCGGGTAGCGATCTCCTCTCCGTCCTCATTGATCACTGTAGTGATACCCGTCTTCTTGGGTACCACATGCAAAGGACTAACCCATTTCGAGTCGGAGATGGGATAGATAAAATCGGCGCTCCACCACTTGGATATTTCCTTCATAACCACCTCTCGAAGATTCAGCTTCAGCCTGCATTGAAACTCACGAGATGGCTTGGCGTCATCCTCGAGAAAGATGTGGTGGGAGCACAGAGCTGGACTAATCCCATGGAGATAGGCTACTGACCACCCATCGCCTTGTGGTTCTTTTTAAGAATCGTCATGAGATGGGATTCTTGATCTTCGGTCAGATTGGAAGAGATGATGATCGGAAACATTTTAGATTCTCCCGCAAGGAATCAATATTTCATGCTTTGAGGCAACGATTTAAGCTAAGGGGGAGAAGGAGCAGGGAGGGTGGGTTTGATTAGAGCCTGTTTGTAGGATGCTAGATCGAGATGTGTGTGCTCTACCTGCTTTGACTCAGAATGATATGGAGATTGTTGGATATTACGATTTGATTCGGTCTCCAGGCTGGTTGTAGGCACTGATGATCGAGTCTGAAGTGATAAAAATTCGGTGAAGCACTGCTAATCAGCATCGTTGGAATCTGAATGATTTGTGGTTGACTAACAGTTCTGATGGTTCACTTCGGATTCAAAGGGATAAAGAATGTATGAATGATCTGAGAAGGTATCAGAATTGCCTCCATCAGGAATCTTGTTACGCGGTTCTAGGATTATGCTTCCCAGTCTCCCATCTTCGGATATCTTAATTTCGGCTTCGACTGAAGGAGTGATGAAAGATTGGGTGCTAGGTTCGGCCCAGACGACCTCATCATCGGTTTGTACGAAGTCACAATTCTGATGTCTATCGGGCTCGTCATCAGATGCTTGCTCTGATTTGGCTGATTTGGAATTCTGGTCTGGGATCGTCTCTATATGTATACTTTCGCCCTAGACATGGAAGTACACCTTCCTAGTTCTATAGTCGGAAACGGCCTTCGTTGTCGCCAGAAAAGGTCGTCCAAGTATGATCGGTGTATTGGTCACTGATGATCGAGAACTCACAAGATCCGGGTAAAGATCAAAATATGGGTCGTTGCGACCCGAATCTCGAAGCTCAATCAACAAGAAAAGAAGACCACCAAAATAAAGTAATCAATCAAAAAGTCGAATAGCGGTCTCGCTATTTTATTTAACTTGGTATAGCAACTAGGGTCGAACTCAAGGAGCACGGGTTGGCTTAAAAAGCCTACGAAGTAGTCAAAAAATCAAATAAAAAGAAGAAAATATTTTTGGTGGATTTTTGTTTTTTCTATTTTTTTTGTGATTTTCATTATGAAGAAAATATAAAACAAGGCTAAAAGAGCACACTCAAGGAATTATTCAAGGCATCAAACAAAGTCAGAAAATTACAATAAAAATATTTTTAGGTTTTATACATTTTTAAGATTTTTTGGTAATTTTCTCAGATTTTTATAAATTTAATGGATTTTATAGGCAAAGAAATTGTGGAATTTTTTTAGTTTTGTGGAATTTTTAATGATTTTTATGAGTTCATTAGAGTTTTTCAATTTTTAGGTGTTTTATAAATCCGAACGCAGCAAAAATTGAACTGAAGCAAGAAGACATAAAAAGAAATCACTCTACATTTTTTTAGAATTTTTGAAGGCTTTTAATGTTTAATTGATTTTTAAATTCAAACAGTAGAAAAAAAGGTTTTTGAATTTTTAAAAATAGAAAATCAAAGCAATAATGTCCCAAAAAATTAGTGAAATTTTTACACAGTGGCAGGAGCCACGTAACCAAATTTCACGATTTTTGGAGTTAATTTGATATTTTATTGAACCAATAAAAGAGGCACAACACAAAGGGACCAAAGTGAAAGAAAAACAAGTTCCAGGGGCTTCAATAAAACACATGCGCAAAGTATGGGGGCTCAATGTAAATTTCACAATAAAATCAGCATATGTTCTAATTCAGTACGCACAGAGGCATAAATGCAATATCTAAAAACTAAACTTTCATTTCATAACATTCATTAACCCAAGCCCATACATGCAAATAGCCCAAAATCTCACGGGACGAAGCACGTGCACCACACACAGAGGGACTAAAATGCAATACTAAAAACTATAAGGTCTAAAGTGCAATTATTCCAAAATTAAAACAACTACGACCCGTATTTACAGGACTGAAAAGAAATATGAAAAGTGTAATGGGCCTAAGTGATATTTACCCTTTTATTTAAGATCCAACGGCTGTGGGGAGTCCACTCATGATCTGACGGCTCTAGATAGTGGATACCCCTTCGACGATCTACGCCCTGGATCTGATCCGCAGATGGATCAAATGGTCAAAGAGCTCCTCGCGAACGGATGTTAGAGATAAGACCTGGCGACGGGACTCGATGGAACGACGGAGGAGGGTCCTGGAAGAACTGACTGTCGGCGAAGTTCGCCCGGCAACTGTGCACGCTAGGGGACTCCTCCGGTGCTGCTGAGATGGGGAAAAGGTAGCTGATGGTTGTCTGCAACTGGTGGGGGTCTCCGATGAAGCTGGGAGCGACCGGGGTGCTCCGACGATGAAGGGGACCTGGTGCGCCTATTCTTCAATGGTCAAACCTCCAGATGAGGTCCATTCTTCATCTCTCCTGCACAGAACAAACGTTGGGTCGAGGGCAAACTGCCTCGACCCGGTGATGGGCAAAATGGGTGATCGAGGGAGTTGGGGCGATGCTCTCCGGTGAGCGGCGGCGGAGGAGAGACGAGTTCCCTGTTCCATGGCGAACCAGGGGGAGCGACTGGGTGAAGAAGGTGCGGAGGAGTCTCGTGAAGGTGTAGGTGAGGTCGGATGGGTGAATAAGTGATTGGAGCTACGTGGATTGGCCGGTGAAGGCCGACGGTCTGAAACCTAAGATTTGGAAATTAAACGAAGCTACTGGGTATTGAGTCTACCTGATGGGTGCAAACATCTATGCTAGAGGTTCTGGTCCTCCCGGAATCCTCGCATCGATGGAGTGATGCCTCTAGAGGCTCGAGCTCATCGGTGGTGGAGCGAGGCGATGTGGGTCGCCGGACCCGAGGCTATCGCGCCCCGTTCCTCGCTACAACACTCCCTCAAGCTCGCTGTCACTCAAGGCAAGGGAATGGAGGTCCTGGGAGTCGAAGACGAAGGCCAAAGGTACGGGAAAAGGCAACTGGAGGTGAAGCTATATAGGAGTGAAGGTTCGAAAAGATGGGAGTCGGGCGTGCATCGCGAGGCATGGATACCTAGATGAGATGGCGGGCGTGAATCACGGATGTGTGCTTGACAATCGGAGCCCGGGGTTTGGACAAATGGAGGCCGGATCATGACGCGAAAAATCGACGAAGTCAGGTCAGCGCAAGGATCCACGAGAAGTGGTCCAGGGGGGCAGTTGACAGGGGGTCAACGTTCCCCTGTGGACCAATGAGAATTCAGGATTCTGAAATTATTTATAAATTAAATAAAAATAGTAAATGATTTTATTTCAAAATATTTCCAAAATGAAAAATGTTTATTATTTTTCAAATTATTTTTTAGTGATTTTTATTTATTTTTTGAAAAATAAATTAATGTATATACATATTATTATATTATATACAGGTATAGATACCTATGTATTTTCCATTTTTATTTTAATTAGTTTATTTTTATACAATTACCCTAATTTTTATTTTTTAATTTATTTACAACATAAAATTTGGGATAAAAATAATTTTTATTTTATTTTTTTGTTTATTTTCAAGGGTAAAATAAATAGATATTTTATTTTTATATACATGGTATATATACAATGAAGAGAGAGAAATTATTTCTTTTGGTTTTTTATTTTATTTTTCTCATTTTTATTTTATTTTTAGAAATATATACAAATTAATAAAAACCAATTTTTATTTTTATTTTATTTTTAATAAAATAAAATATATACATGAAGGAGGGATACATAGTGAATGGCTCTATCTCTCTCTACTTGTTTATTTGGTGATCAGGCCCATATTGGGCCCTCTCTTGGGTTCAAGTCACTCAATATTTATTCTAAATATTTCTCTCTTTTTCTTTATTTCTTTATTCTTTTATTTTTGCACAAAAACATGCTAATTATTGCTATTTACACAAGCATGCCTATTTGCTAACTTATTATATTTCCGGATATTTACATGGTGTTTTGTAAAGATTTTTAGCTAAAATTAAAGAATAAAGAGTGATGAATGAGGATTCATCACCCCTCTATACTTAACTTTTGCTAGTCCCTTAGCAAACACTTATTTGAAAAAGAAGTGAAAAAGAAAAGAAAAAGAAGGGAAAGAAAGAGGAATCAATGCTGATTATTAAACTTGTCTTCATTAGATTGAAGTATGGAGCTCAGTCAGATCTTTGGATTATTAGTTTGTCGGAACCTTATTTAGACTTAGGTTTGAAACTTAACAACCTCTAAGTTCCACTAATCTTTAGTCAAGACACCTCAACAATCCAGATCAGAATAAGTCTACATACACAAACTCTGATGACCATGAAACTCTTCTTGTACTGTGTAAGTGAGGTATAGCTCTCCACCTCAGAAATAGCAAAGTGACAACCCTCCCCAACAAGGTAACTCTAAGACCCTAGTCTGGAAGCTCTTTCCTCGAGGAGCGGGGTATTCCCTTCTAAGTTCAAGTTCAACCGGCTCAAGAAGAGGGGGAAGAAGAGAATGGACCATGGCTAGTGTAGCCATGTATCCTAGGGAGCCCAACCAGTGTAGCTAAGTCTCCCTGCTGCAAGCTTCATGAGATGGAACATGGATAACATAAGCTTTGCCTTATTGCACTATATACACTCCGGTGGGATTCTCATTTTCTCTTAGAGCGACCACTTTTTTGGAGTTCTTTTTTTCTTTTTGCACATTTTTTTGATGTGCATATATACAACATATCTACAAAGTGCAACATATATACATAAGGAGTTTTTCCTCTTGAGCCAGTAGACTATCCCTCTTTTGAAGCATTATTGCAACCCACAATTCCTGTCGTTAGACCTCACGGCTACCAGACCAAGTTGAGACACATTTCCTTCACTATAAGAAGAAGAGAGGTTCTGCCTAGAAGTACTACCCTCATATGCTACCCAAAGTCAAAGAAGACTGCCTCCTCACCACCTCATCCGTGGAGAGCTCAGAGTAAAGTGTTGGTCCAAGTAAAGCCATTGTCTATAGGAGTCATGTGTGCGTTGTTAAGTGCTCTACTTAGGCTCACCGAGATGACATATGATTATAGCCTAGTGGACTCAAAGGATTAAGTCACCATGGACCTGAAAAGTCTCAAACCTAAGCCCTATAAGGTTCCTCTTAGAATTAGGTGGATTAAGATCTTAACCAAGCTCCATTTTTCAATTTAATTCCAGGCTAGTTTAAATGTCAACTATGATTCGGAAAAAAAAAACAGTACAGATATTTACAAAGATGCAATTTTTACAAAATTTTACAAATGTGCAAAATTTTTGAAAAATGTTTGAAAACATTGATGTATGCATGAATGCAAGTTTTGCAAAATATTTACACACATTTACACAAGGTTTTTGCAAACTTTTGTTTTTCAAAAACATTTTACAAAAATTTTGTACTATATACATAATTTTGATATCAAAATATTTACAAACTCTTTACACAAAAGATTTTTACAAACATTTTTTAAAAAAATAATTAGTATAAATAACTATGTATGTGCAATAAAGAATTTTATTTACAAGATTTTTTTTAAATTTTATGGATTTTAAAGGATTTTAGCCATTTTATTTTTTAACACACTCACACAAAGTACGAGTTATGGCTAAAGTATATATGGAATATATACGACATCCCCCTATAGTTTGCTCGAACGATGTCCTTAGAGTGAATCAAGAGCGATGAAGAGGACATAACTCGTGCTTAGTATAAGGAAGTGAAAAGAAATGCTATATACAAAGACAAATGAAAGAGTAGAAATGGAAAGAGAATCTCGGGGGTTTCCCCCTATAATTAGGGTCAAGTAATCCTAAGTATAGCAGGCTGTACACAAAGGGGATTCCGAGTGAGAATGTACAGGGTCTACCTCCCCTATACTTAGGGTAAAATATCCCTAAGTATAGGCAGCAAAATAGAGGTAGAAATGAATCAAAAGAAACTCAAAAGTCTCACACCCCCGTATACTTAGGGCAAAGTGCACCCTAAGTATAGCATAATCAAAGATGCAAATGGGGTGTTGGACTGAAGAATAGTGTGATATGGACATCTGGATCTATACAAGTCGGGAGAACAGTGATAATCAGGCATGAGATGCAATATATGTGAGTCAAGAGACCACATCTCATGCAAAGTGAATAGGGGAAACGTCAACGACCAGCGGCTCATGATCTAGATATGGCTTGAGCTACTACTCGTTAACACGAAAGGTACTCTCAGATGACAACTCGGATATGTCGATGCTTCCATTGTCGTGTACCTTTCGAACCAAATAGGGTCCCTTCCATTTGCTCTGCAGCTTCCCTGGAAATAATCTCAACCTGGCATCGAATAACCATACTCGCGGTCCTGTCTCAAACTGCTTGTGGCTGATATGGGAATCATGCCACTCCTTCACTCTCTCCTTATACTGTAGGCTGCCTGAAAAGGCTGCATCACGAAGCTCCTCCAGGGCTGCTAACTTTGCCCTCCCCTGATCTCCTACACTCACTAAATCCATAAGAATATATGTGACTGCCCAAAGTGGCCTATGTCTCAGCTCAACAGGTAAATGGCAGGGCTTGCCATAAACAAGGCAAAAGAGAGATGTACCCAAAGGTGTCTTAAAGGACGTCTGATATGCTCACAAGACCGAGTCCAAAAGCTGTGACCAATCCTTTCGGTCAAGGCGGATGACCTTCTGCAGAATAGTCTTGATCTCCCTGTTCGACACTTCAGCAAGACCATTGGTCTGAGGATGATATGGTGTGGATACTCGATGGTCTATGTGATGAATCTATGTTTCATCATCTTTATTCTATCATTTTGGCCTTAAAAACCCTAGTAGATGCGTGTAAATAGCATTAATTCAGGCATCTTAGCATTCAAGCACTATTGTATAAAATGTGTATAAAATGTGGTTTTTAAAGCCAAAACTATAGGATAAAGAAAAGAAAAGAAAAAGAATAAAATATTTTAAATATTTTATGACTCGAAACCCCGAGACCTAGGCATCTCGATGACTAGGTCGCAAGGAATTAAGTAGGGGGAGATAAGGGCCAAAATACAATAAAAATACCTTTGTTTTTATTCATTCTTTATTCACTTTGGGACCTATTTTTGGTTCCACTTTTTATACCTCAAATAAAGAAACTTTGTACATGAAAGTTGTATAATATAAATATAGAAAAATAAAAAATTGATTTGACTCAAAAATACTATACAGATAAAAAGTTATGGTCTAAATAAGATTCCAGAATCCCAACTTCCCAGACATGTATCTCTCAAATAAAAACTTGAAATGTGTCAAACTCACCTTTAATTTTTATATAATTTTAAATAAGCTATTTAACGGTGGTGGTTTCGCATTTGGCGAAGCTACGGCTTGAAAGTTGAGTTTTGGACACCTATTGTATACTCGTACAGATTAAAATATTCATTTTATTATTTATTCATTATTGTTATATTTTTATAATTTTGTAAATATTATTTATAATATATGTGTACATTAAAATCAGAATAAAAACCTAAAGAAAATACAAAAATAAAATACATGTAAATCATACATTGTTATAAGACCTATAAATATACCTGTATAATTAATACTTACATTTTATTAAGTGTACAAAACACTTCAGAAAAATAAAATAAAAATATAATTAAGTGTATAAAAATATTTTATAAATATATAAAATAATCAATAAAAATAAATAGAATTAAATTCATAAAAAAATAAAATATTAAAATATATAGATGAATATACCTGTATATTAGCTATAAAAGGTAACTTGCATTTTTATACCTCTAAAAATTAAATAAAAATCATAATAAAAAAATTCACAAAATAACAAACATGTTTTATTTTATAAGCAAAAATTAATTAAATCATTTAGTATTTTTAATCTATTTTTAATACATTTTTTCCAGAGATTTTTCTGGTTGGTCCACGTGGACCAACCAGGTCCTCTCCCTGGTTGACCTCAGTCAACTCCCTGACCGAGGTCTGGCTCCATGTCAGACCTGCGTTCTCCGCCATATTTGACCTTTTTTCAAGGAAAATCCTTGCATCCTTTCGTGATAGTCTCTTCATGACTTTTGTTCACCATTCATCAAGGAATCACGCCATGGGTTTTCTTGGGCCGAGCATCACCGATTCGCAAAGATTTGCCTCATTCTTTAGAGCCTCTTCACCCCTTAGTCAAACATTCAAATACACCACCCCGACTTCCCTTCCTCCATTAATCACTCTTCTGCCTTCCATTCCTTGTCCTAGGGTTTTAGCCACCTTCCTGATGACAGCAGGGAGCGATCGCACCCTTTGGTTGGAGTCGAAGACGTCGAATCGAGGCTGATCCCCTTGTCGGAGTTCTCGCCGGAGTTCTCTTCCTGCACGCCTTGGTGAGGTCTTCTTTCCCCTTGCTTTACTGTTTATTTAGCTCTTAGAATAGCTAGAAAACTTCCTCGTGTTTCGTTTCCATTATCTCATGCATAATCATCGTCGAATACCTTGGATTTCACCTCGGCCGGCATTGAGTTTTGTCGGCCGACGTCGAGTCCATTCCTCGTCACCTTTGAAGGATATGGTTAGAATCCTCAAGCGCATCACGGAAGCGTGTGCGTCGTATCAAATACGATGAGGAGCGACTAGTCGCACTAGTTGCTCGATGCAACGGAATTTAAAATTTTTTATGCGATGAAACCACATGATCCAAGAACACTTCTCAGATCGTTTCATCTAAACCACAAACATGTAATAGTATTACCTCTTGAAGCATGGTTGTGATCGAGTCTCTAAACGAAGAGACCTCCCGTCTCAAGTCCGATCCGATGGAGGAGACGCTTGCGAGCACGGGGATGAATAGCGTGCTTCTCGCAATCCATGTTGATGACCCAAGTGGTAGATTTCCTGATCTCGACACACGAGATCCGACGTCTTCTTCACGAGCGAGGCACACCTAAGTAGACGGAGATCCACGAGCAAAGAATCGGGCAGCATTACGACGATGCTGCAGCGATGGAGACTCTCTCTAGGGCATCCATAGTGGACGGCCATGAGAGAGGGAGAGAGAGTAGACGTGTAGATAGAAAGAGAGAGAGAGATGTGCTACAATAGCATGTGTCTATAAAGAGAGAGCTTGGTATGACTCTCTATTTATAGGGTTTTTGGGATCCATGGATCTCAATCCATGGGACATATAAAATCAATGGATGAGATTGATTTATGTCAATACAATGGTCAAGATTGTTGTTGGTAAAAACCAACAACTTATGATTTAATTTAGATTAAATATATTTGATAAATCAAATATACATCAATCCTAAAATTAAACCAATTAAATAAGGAGAAGATTACAAAGGAGATCAATCCACCCCAAGGAATAGGGTGGACGGCCACCATTAAAATATAGGAATTGGGTGTCGCCCACCACCTTCCAAGTGGGGTGCAATCTCATGGATTTCCATGAGATTGCATATCTCATTGATTTTCTCCATTATTTATTCAACAACTTTTGTTGGGATTTATTTACCAAAAATAATTCATAATTAATTTTGGGAATATAGTAATCTTGACATTGGAAAATTGTGAATCACATTCACACCCCAAAACAAAATATAATTTATATTTTCAATTAATTAGACAATGTGTATCCAATACACATTAATAATTAATCAACAAATATAAATTATAATTAGCTCTCTCTAATACATTATAAATCACATTTATAATATATCATGAATAATTAGATATTACTATCTACATTATTCTTATCCACAATAATTAAATCACATTTAATTATATTGGATAACTTATTCTCATGTTCTCAAATAATATGAATCACATTCACATTATTTACATCTTTGATAATCAAACAATTTAATTATCTAAGATAACTCTCCTTATAATATGAATCAAATTAATATTATTCATGATAAATAAATCACATTTAATTATCCATTTTCTCAATGCTCGGATACATATATCAAAAATAGAATTATCCATGAACTCTTTCAAGGATAATGCGCTTTCTCCGCGAATACTTGGAGATAAGGACAAGACGGATGTATTGTTCCACGTATAGTGACTTGGATATTGAGATTACATCTCAAATCCAGATCTCGAGCCTCATAGATGCTTGATTAAATCAAGACCGCAAATCTAATCTTCTCATTCAATGTCCACTAATTGGACTAAGATCAGATTACTTCTCTACTTAGAGGAGTCACTAAAATCCAGACCCGTTTCATCACTCCCTAGGAATGGAAGCGTCATGGTTATACAATCGTTTATGATCACATCACCCTCAGGTATTCCCAATACATGTACATCCTGCATACTGGAAGACTCAGAATAAACCTGAAGTATTAGATCAACTTTATACTATCTAGTTCAGGGTTTTATCAATAAGTTTCTCATTTTGATCATTGGGAGTTGGTATCGATCATATACTTTCCAAAAGCATATATCATACCTAGGTCTTGATCTTATACTTTCCAAAAGTATATATCAAACCTAAAAATTCAGTCAAGCTTCCAAAGCGAGACGACCGTGCGCATGGAATTTGATTCTTCCCAATATCTCATGAGTGAGCTCATATCTTCCGGTTCAGTAGTGAACCTGTATGATCCCTTTGAGAGATCGCATTACTCATATGCCCTGATATGCACACCAGCGCGCCGATGTATAGACCTTGGTTAAGTCATCAATCTATTGGTCTGCCAAATGTACATACTCAGACATATAGTAACACATCTGTCTCCGGTCAGAGGATGTGTGCCTATTTCATGACATCATATGATATATGACTTTGGTTATCTCGATCTCATTAAATCAACTCTTTGACCTAACTAATCTGACACCTCAGAATCTCTATTCCTATGCAGAGGACCTGCGTCAAGAGGCCGGTCAGATATCAGCCTAACTGAGAAAGGATTGCCATCTCCTACTCAGGCTGGAGATCATCTCTTAATAATCATTTGATGGTGCTTGATGAGTCCTCAATCTAACTCATTAGATATTCATCTAAGCACCAGCCTCTATGATTCAATAATTGAATCAACAGTTGTATGATCATTAAGATGGACATGGTACATAACCCTAGTTGTACTAAGGGACCTATTATGCAAATTATGTATTCTTCATTTTAGATTAGGGAATGATATTTGCAACAACATTTATTGCATAATGGCTCGCCATGGGCTCGCATGTCCAACAATCTCCCACTAGCCCAAAGAGACATTAATGGGCTAATCTTTTAAGCCCACACTTATGTAACAATCATAGGCTATTTAGAAAATAGCTAGGTAAGCTGATCGGTCACTCTGTTCTCAAGAGATTACGCCAAGTCCTTTTACGGCACTTGCATATCCCTTAGTAACAGTACTCACATCCAATGCGAATGTTGCATCTTATGCAACCAATACTCAATTTTGTTATAGTGTCCTTGACACTTTAGCTCGATAATTATTGTAACCAGTATGTCCATAATCCTTATCAGAATGCCTTTATTGTTGAGATCTCTATCTCCCAAGGTATCTGAAGTTAAGACCTTTCATATCACTATCTATAAAGTCTTAATTTCTTGAAGATAAGACTTTGAGATCATTATCTCAAAAGTTTTGCCTTCTATGAAGATATTGTTATTACTACAATCTAGTGTTTTATCACCATAGTAGGATTAGTAACAGTTTATTGCTCCTATTGCATGGTAGACATCTGGCTTTTGTACACATCTAGCATACATCCAGCTTCTCGGAACTGGTGCACAAGGGCAAGCAGTTTTAGCATTCACATCCTCAACTCTTTGAGGTGTTATCCTTTTAGATAGTTTACAACCACATCTTAAGGGATGGAAGCCTTTCTTGGAATTTTCCAGAAAATGGAATAAGTCCAAGGTGTACTACTAATGTGACGATCCCAATACCCTCTTTTCTTTGCTTGTGAACGACTTCAGAACTAAGATCTAAGAAGTATCCTTGAGATCATATCTCAAGGTATGGAATAACCAAATTATAAAACACTTATTATTATCATCCTTAGATCATTCCAAATGATTAGAATGATATCTACATTTAGAACGACTCCCACTAAGCTTCACATGGTTCATCAAGAATTTTATTTGAAATCATAACATTTATAATTTCATCAAATCTTATGTTCCAATTACAAGAAGCTTATTTGAGTCCAAAGATGGAGTTCTTCAGCTAGCACACCTTGGTTTCCTCAATCATGAAGCCCTGGGGCTACTTCATGTGAATATCCTCATAGAGGTATTCATAGAGAATTGCAATCTTGATTCACATCATGAAGATGTCACAGTCAAGTTGTGTAGCTATGGTTAACAATATTCTGATGAGTTAAAGCAAGGTCACTAGAGAGCAGGTCTCATCGCAAGCGATGTCTTCTCTTTGGTGTGCAACTCATGGCTACGAACCATGCTTTGAAGTTCTCTACCTTCTCATCAGGTTCCCTCTTTCTCTTTAAGATTCATTTACACCTTAATGGGTCTTACCCATATAGGTGGATCCTCGAGGGTCCATATACAACACTTGTATATGAAGTCTACATTAGACTTTTATTGCTAACATCCATCTTTCCATGTCATGATCCTCAAGAGCTTCATCACATGAAGTCTGATCATTTTCAGATTTAACTGACACATGGAATACATTCTCAAACTTATTTGAAGAGGTATTAGTGTTTCATCTTCAATTATTCTTTTAGTTTCCGATTTCAGGAGCCTCACTATCTTCTCAAGATTAAATGAGTTCCTTCACTTCATTTTCATCTTGATTCTTTAAGAGAGTCATCCTATAAGAATCATATTCTCAAAGATGAGATCTTATAAGAATCTCAAGGTCATAAAGTAGGTATCCAATACCATCCTTTATTTTCCTAATGAAGTAGCACTCTCCAGTGCCAGTATCCAGCTTAATTACATGGAACCTTATTAAGGATATATAATGTAGTCTCTACCACACACACATATATATATACACCTGGAAACTAAGAGATAATTATGCTAAGATTAATCATTGATCAAATGATGTCACACATGATCAATTGTATCTCCCTACAACTCTATTGAGTTAAGGTTCATTAGGAGGATTGAGATAGGAATGATATTCATATCTCCATAAGGTATTCCTTGAATTCATTTAATAGGTACAAGCTACCTATGTTAGATCAATTCATTTCATCTTCCTTCAAACTTTGGTTCTAAACCAAATTTGTGAAATCTTTGAACATTTCAAAGTTTTCAAAGTGAAGAGAAGAAACCTCATATCACAAATAATCATTAATAGATATCACATATCCATAATGTTTATTCTGATATAGATGATTCACACACATCAATATGTATGAGATCTTGAATACCTTAACATCTTACACCATTCCAAAAGAAAGGTGCATTGGACATTTTTTACTTTGAATATAATATTCATAAGTATGCAAGTTTTGAAATTTTAGACATTCTAAAGTTTCATCTCTTACTTGCCCATTGATCTCATCAACAGACATATGTCCAAAACATGATGCCATATCATTGTTAAATGATCTATATCCTCCTATTGATCTTTAAAGGTTTAGTTTTCAGTTGTTAGAAATTTTAATGAACCATTCATTAATTTTCTAATTTAGTGGAGTCCACTAGATGTTAGATTACTATCTGAAATATCTCCATCATAACATTCTATGATAGGTTTATTCGAGAATTCATGTTTATTTTCAACATTTAGAAATAAACTATGAGTGTATTCTAATATCTAGGTCACAGAGACATTCTCTAAGACTAAGGTCTCCCACTGAAAATATGAAGTCTATTGATCCAATGGAAATTGTTGCAACAATTGCATCACTTCCAACATGGATGACCATTAAAACCTTAAGATCAAATTTCTAATATTCTAATACAGATGCAACCAATTGCAAGTGTCATTAGAAGATTGAGATACAATTATTAAACTTTATCTTATCAAATAAGTAAGTCAATATCAATGATTATATGTAGATTATTCGGATGTACTATCCGATTCCTTCTCTAAGGATTCTATATAGATTTGATAGTCATACTATCAACACATCAACTTATTGCAGTATTGGCATACTTCCAACTCTTTGGATGTCATATGGAAGTCACAGAAGTACAGTCAACTCTTTGACTATACTTCTTACTTGGGTCCAACCCATGCTTCCACTGCGCTCCCTTTATCTATAAGCAGCCATTGCTCAAGACCAAGGATCTCTTATGTTAAAATCAAAAATTTCAATATAAGAGTATTTCAACATTTATACATGCTTCATTCAATTCATACAATATGAATATTATGAATCTTCTTGAATGACTAGAGTATAGATACTAGAATGATGACACTCATCGTATCTACATCCATTTAAACTCTTAAAAGTTAGGTTCAGGTAGGTACTCAAACAATTTGAATACATCATCTCCTATGGAGCCACCATTCTGCATAATGCAGAGAACCATGTCATTCATGATTATATATCAAGAACACATATGTATGCCACAACATCTTCTTAGATTTTATAAGGATTATTTGATAATTATGATCATTATCGGCATGTCACTTCAAAAGTACATTCGATGATATCAAGACTTACAGAGACATACAAACCCTAGGGTTTTAGTCCTATTATCTTATTTAATCACCATTCCTCATTATTATGAGGAAACTTGCACATTGCGACCACATACAATATGTGTCCAATTGCAAGTACAATATCTGGACCATAGGTCCAATCCATGATATTTTACTGGTTATTATTGAGTATAACATTGAGTGGGATTAAATAAGGATTATCTAAAATAAGAAATTTGCATGAATATATATAAATATATAATTTACTTTGATTTAGGAATTTTTATATCAAAGTTTTCTTGCCATGTCAACAATGAAAGTTCATTCCCTTAATCACTTTCAATGTAGGAGATATACTTACCATTATATCTCAACAAGATCTGGGATCTCCTTCCTTATCTTTGTTACATCCCAATAATATGAGAATATGCAACTCGGATAAAAAGAAGCGGGAACACATTCCACCTTGCAAGTCCAACTTGCATCTCCCAATTCGGTCTTTAATACCCGGGCCCACCACCCCTAAGGTGATGTTGACCCGTCATTAATTGAACCAACCGTCAACAGGAATACAACTCGCTATGCGCAATCCAATATCGCCCCAATAATATGGGGACCCGATATTGGGGTCACTACGCATACGTCCTTACTCTTTCAAGAAGCGACGAGCCCGATCCAAATGGATCGTATGCAGGAGCTGTCACTTCGGACAGGCGTCTCCCACATACAATATATGGCGACGGAACCCTTCGCCTTGACGGGAGACCATGGATGTCACTTATGTGATCATCCATATCATATTCAAATTCTAATTAATTATCATGAATCACATTCACATAATTAATTCTTCCAAGGGAAATAACACATCTATTATAATAGAGTGTTTTTAATTGGATATAATTAACTTAATCATATTAAATTAATTTTCAATCCAATTCAATCAACAAACTTGATTTTTACTTGAATATATGGTATTATCTCAAAATATGTAATAGTTCGAATTTTAATAATTAGAAAAATACATCATGATCTCTCAGGCATCATTCGTTCCCTACCCGATGTCATGGCTAGTATCGACGGGAGTGGGACGGACCGCATACGTTGCAACCTACTACCCCAGCGATCCCCGACTAGACACCATATCCGCCTCGAGAAAAAATAATGCCGAGTCAATCATTTTGTACTTGAGATGATCATCGGTTCTTCAACAAAATTATACCATATAATAATAATCAAAATATTTTTGATTATAAGAAAATTTGCTAGACAAATTCCCAATCCTATTCAAGCAAGGAGTTTGATGATTGTGTTTCGAATTATGATCTAGATCAAATCTAATCAATCTATTGGTTGAGGCCAAGTCAATTAAGGAAATAATCATCATCAAATATTTCTCAAATATTTTCCATAATTATTTCATGAAATTAATAATTAATTTCACTAATTGACAATCACATGGTTCTTGATTAGGAAAGTAATTTCAGCAGTCACCCCTACTTACTAAAATTAGCATATCTCAATCAATTTAAATCCAAATTAAGCAAAGTAAGTTTCCAAAGTTTGATAATTTGATTTACAACAGAACATATGTGATTTTACACACATTTCAAGGCGTTTCTAAACTGTAAATAACTCCTTAATTACGTTAAGATTCGCAGTTCCCGTAACAGTGAATACATGATCATTAAAACAACCATATCTAGAGCAAACGGAATCCAAATTACGTATACTCAGATCCTATGGTTTCCTTATTTAATGGGAAACAAAATTCAAGTTTTATTTTCATGTTTAAACAATTTAAACAGGGCCGAAAATAATCACCAAACATAGATGCGAAAATGAAATGCGATAAAACTTTCGCAACCCTAACGAACCCAAGTCGCCTTCAGTTTTATGGATCGTATCTAAAACCTTCAACCTGGCTCTAATACCACTTGAAGGATATGGTTAGAATCCTCAAGCGCATCACGGAAGCGTGTGCGTCGTATCGAATACGACGAGGAGCGACTAGGCTCACTAGTTGCTCGATGCAGTAGAATTTAAAAATTTTTATGTGACTAAACCACGTGATCCAAGAACACTTCTCAGATCGTTTCGTCTAAACCACAAAAAAGTAATAGTATTACCTCTTGAAGCGTGGTTGTGATCGAGTCTCTAAACGAAGAGATCTCCTGTCTCAAGTCCGATCCGACGGAGGAGACGCTTGCGAGCGCGGGGATGAATCGCGTGCTTCTCGCAATCCATGTTGATTATCCAAGCGGCGGATCTCCTGATCTCGACACATGAGATCCGACGTCTTCTTCATGAGCGAGGCGCACCGAAGTTGACAGAGATCCACGAGCAGACGATCGGGCAGCATTACGGCGACGCTGTGGAGATGGAGACTCTCCTAGGGCATCTATAGTGGACGGCCATGAGAGAGGGAGAGAGAATAGACGTGTAGAGAGAAAGAGAGAGAGAGAGAGATGTGCTACAATAGCATGTGTTTGTAAAGAGAGAGCATGGTATGCCTCTCTATTTATAGGGTTTTTGGGATCCATGGATCTCAATCCATGGGACATATAAAATCAATGGGTGAGATTGATTTATGTTAATCCAATGGTCAAGATTGTTGTTGGTAAAAACCAACAACTTTTGATTTAATTTAGATTAAATATATTTGATAAATCAAATATACATCAATCCTAAAATCAAACCAATTAAATAAGGAGAAGATTACAAAGCAGATCAATCCACCCCAAGGAATAGGGTGGACGGCCACCAATTCCATATAGGAATTGGGTGCTGCCCACCACCTTCCAAATGGGGTGCAATCTCATGGATTTCCATGAGATTGCATATCTCCTTGATTTTCTCCATTATTTATCCGACAACTTTTGTTGGGATTTATTCACCAAAAGTAATTCATAATTAATTTTGGGAATATTGCAGTCTTGACATTGGAAAATTGTGAATCACATTCACACCCCAAAACAAAATATAATTTACATTTTAAATTAATTAGACAATGTGTATCCAATACACATTAATAATTAATCAACAAATATAAATTATAATTAGCTCTCTCTAATACATTATAAATCACATTTATAATATATCATGAATAATTGGATATTACTATCCACATTATTCTTATCCACAATAATTAAATCATATTTAATTATATTGGATAACTTATTCTCATGTTCTCAAATAATATGAATCACATTCACATTATTTACATCTTTGATAATCAAATCATATTTAATTATCTAAGATAACTCTCCTTATAATATGAATCAAATTCATATTATTCTTGATAATTAAATCACATTTAATTATCCATTTTCTCAATGCACGGATACATATATCAACAATAGAATTATCCATGAACTCTTTCAAGGATAATGCGCTTTCTCCGTGAATACTTGGAGATAAGGATAGGACGATTGTATTGTTCCACGAATAGTGACTTGGATATTGAGATTACATCTCAAATCTAGATCTCGGGCCTCCCATAGATGCTTTATTAAATCAAGACCGCAAATCTAATCTTTTCATTGTATTTGAATCACATTCAGATCGATGTCTAATAATTGGACTAAGATCATATTACTTCTCTACTGAGAGGAGTCACTAAAATCCAGACCCGTTTCATCACTCCCTAGGAATGGAAGCGTCATGGTTATACAATCGTTTATGATCACATCACCCTCAGGTATTCCCAATACATGTACATCATGCATACTGGAAGACTCAGAATAAACCCGAAGTATTAGATCAACTTTATATTGTCTACTTCAGGGTTTTATCATTAAGTTTCTCATTTTGAGCATTAGGAGTTGGTATCGATCATATACTTTCCAAAAGAATATATCATACCTAGGTCTTGATCATATACTTTCCAAAAGTACATATCAAACCTACAAATTCAGTCAAGCTTCCAAAGCGAGACGACAGTGCGCACGGAATTTGATTCTTCCCAATATCTCATGAGTGAGCTCATATCTTCCGGTTCAGTAGTGAACCTGTATGATCCCTTTGAGAGATCGTATTACTCATATGCCCTTATATGCACACCAGCGCGTCGGTGTATAGACCTTGGTTAGGTCATCAACATATTGGTCTGCCAAATGTACATACTTAGACATATAGTAACATATATGTCTCCGGTCAGAGGATGTGTGCCTATTTCATGACAGCATATGATATAGGACTTTGGTTATCTCGATCTCGTTAAATCAACTCTTTTACCTAACTAATCTGACACCTCTGAATCTCTATTCCTATGCAGAGGACCTGCATCAAGAGGCCGGTCAGATATCAGCCTAACTGAGAAAGGATTGCGATCTCCTACTCAGGCTGGAGATCATCTCTTAATAATCATTTGATGGTGCTTGATGAGTCCTCAATCTAACTCATTAGATATTCATCTAAGCACCCGCCTATATGATTCAATAATTGAATCAACAGCTGTATGATCATTAAGATGGCCATGGTACATAACCCTAATTGTACTAAGGGACCTATTATGCAAATTATGTATTCTTCATTTCGGATTAGGGAATGATATTTGCAACAATATTTATTGCATAATGGCTCATCGTGGGCTCGCATGTCCAACAACCTTACACACCCGTTACACCCTCCACGGTATTGGGCCATTTTGCCCTCGACTTCTTCATGCTCTCCTTGTAGGTCTCGGCAGTACCATGCACACCTGGAGTATTTCTGGACTCCGCCTTCGTCTGCCACCTTCGTCGGGCGTCGTCCAATTTTGCCGCCTCCAGCAGTGAGAGGAGGACCTCAAGAGCATTCTGGGGCATTTTGGAGCCGCAAAGCGCGTCGGAGCAGGAGGAGTTTGCCCGGAGAACCTCACCCCTAGTGAAGTTCCTCCCAGTTCCTCGTCCGACCTTCGTAGCCGTCGATCTAGCCCCTGTTCTTGGTGACGCCCCAGCCGCCATCCGATCTTGCCCAGCCTCAGCCGTCGATCACCGTGCCAAGATCTGATCTGGGCTACAGGATCGCAAAGCGGTATCATGCGCTACAGAGCCGCCACGTGCTTAAGTGGACACATCCCAGCCGTCCGCTCCCGCGCAAAGCTTGGGTATTTTGCATTTTAACCTGAGCGCTTTTTGTATTTATTTTCTAGTGTCCAAACTTTCATCTGCAACATAAATAAGTTTGTAATATTTTGGAACAGGCTCCTGAACTTCTCTTATTTGCTATTAGGTCCTTTGCCACATCACCTCACGTGCCTGTGCGCGTGAGGGGACGGGCATTTTGCAAGGACCCCCCTAGGGTTCTGTTATTTCATTTCATTCCATGAACATTTTATTGTAGTGTAATATTTTTAGATGGTTTGCATACTAGCACCTGGTAGTTTGTGATTTTACATATATACCCTTGTCAGGTCGCATGCACAGTGTGCGTGACCTCGGACATTTTGCAAAAACCCCCTCCCGGGTTGGGATATTTATATTAGGTTCTGGAACTTGTTTAATAAATTGTATATTTTCTGTAAAATTTGCATGAGAGCCCCTGGATGTTTTGCTAATTACGACAATACCCTTGTAAGGAATGATTTTTCTTTTTGTTTCTTCTATTTGTTTCATACATCTCTAAATTGCTAAAAAATCCACAAAAATGAGCATAAGTACCTGTTGCATTGTAGTTTCACGCCATATTATTGTTTTGAATTTTTATTGCATTTTAATATTTATAAAAATTAAAAAACTTGCATTTTTGTTATTGTCTGCATTATAAAATCCATAAAAATTAAAAAAAACTTAGAAAATTCCCAAAAAATTTATATTTTGCTTATTTTAGTGTGTTTTAACTTCAGTCCAAAAATCACTAAAAAATATTAAAGAAAACTCCTAAAAATTATAAAACTCTAAAAACCTTCATAAAAATTTATAAAATTCATAAAAAAGGTCTAAAAATTCTGTTTTCTTTTCTTGAATTTTCTTTATATTGTTATCTTTCATTTAAAATTATTTTGAGAAATTTTTGATACTGTTAAATATTTTTCATCCTCATTTTAATTTAGCCAGCAACTTAGTTCTCTATTTTCTAGTATTTTTACCTTTAAAAATACCAAAAAAATAGGAAAAATTTAGAAAAATCACAAAAACATTAGAAAAATATAAAAACTACAAATTATTTTGTTTCTTGCATTTTGACTATTTTCCCTATTTTTACCTCTCTCTTATCTCTAGTGTATATATACTCCTTATATATATATTATATCTTAATTAAAAGAAAAAGAAAATACAAAATATAAAAAGAAAATACAAAATCATTAAATTAAAATCAAAATATAAAAATATAAAATCAAAAATTAAATAAAAAATTAAAAATTAAAAAACCCACAAAAAGTCCAAATTCGCTAAGTAATACACAAGACACATGGCACTTGACTTTTATTTCGTCTGCTTTACTCCTTTGCTTCATGTGTTCGACCCCTACTTGCTTGCCATTATACATTCTTAGTAAGGTTTAATAAATTTTGATCCTTGCTCTTGATTGCTTGATTGATTGTGTGGGTTAATTGTTGATAAGTGTGAAGGCCTGAGTAATCGCCTTAGCGATAGTGAGTCTAATTTGTTAGACCATAACTTAGCGACTCCCGCTTTTCCGTTTTTCAAATGGCGTCGTTGCTGGGGAGCATCGGCTTGTAGAGTAGATGTGTCTTTTTATCTTCTTAGCCATTTTTTATTATATGTTTCTATTGTATAATTGGTTTTGAACTGTTTGACATCCCTTTCTTATTTTCTTGTGAGGGACCACTGACCAAGGAGGATCGCCTAGGGGATCCTGTGCAGCCTTGGGAAGCGGAGCCAACTATTCTACCCTAACCGGCATGAGAGAGCAGGAGGACTTGAGAGAGAGAGGATAGTTAGATTTTTATTCTTTTTGGTGAGAGAGATATTTGATTAATTTGTAATAATACAAGTACCTTGGACTCTTGGACATTCAGGCCCAATTTCCAAGTGTTTGTTCACTTGGGGGCTCACCGCAGTTTTGCAGCGTTTTCATCGCTTTTTTTTATTTTGTTTTCTGATTTCGGTTTTCTTTCTTTTGTGGAATGAGCCCTTAGTCTTTAGGATTGCTTGATAATGTAGTCTAAGGCCAAACACCTAATAACCATTGCATCCACCTATAGTCTTCTCGTTTGGACTTAGACATAATTAATTGCGAAAGTACTCAGTCTCAAAGCTACGTGCCTCTAGAGGCCGTATACAGCGCTGGTAGGATCCATTGTGGTGGACACCGATCGGCATCAGAGACCGGGCATAGGCTTCGATCTGAGTACTTAGCATTTGGTTCTTCACGTGTAGCAATTGCCTGCTTAGGATGATTTCCGTGTGCATATCGGCATTTAGATTAGGTTTATAAATTCCTATTTTGCATCCCGCATGGAGAGAGCTAGGAGGCACTGTAAGTCTTCTAACTTAGCATTCATCATCTAGGCACAAAAGTGAGATTTCCATCTTGGTGCCGTCCTGCATTTCTTTTCCGATCTTCTCCCTCTGTTTTTGGATCAATAGGAATCAAGGAAAAGACAAAAAAATGTTAGGCGCATGTATTGACTCAACTCAAAACAACTGATAACACAAAAAATTAAAAAAGGGACTGCTAAAAATACTTAACCTAAATAAAACCGATTAATTAGACTCATTTCCTTGGGTGAGCAAAGCCCTCATTTGTTTTCCGATTGCATAGGAAGGTTTCCTTCTTAGTGAGGTGAGCGTTGTCGTAAGGATTAGAGCTCAAAACCCTATCTAGGGCTACCTTGTGTATCGCCTTGATTTCCGAAGTATTAACGCTTTTATCGTACGTAGACAAGTAGGGCTTGGTTGACATTGATGACTCTCTATTGTGTAGAGCATTGACCTTGTCCGAAGTATCGAGCATAGGCCACACCTTCACGGGGGTGTCTGTCTCATCGTCTTGCGTCTGAATAGGTTCTTGCACACTCACGGGTGATTCTGTTGCGAGCAAGATCCGAAGTATTAGTTTTGCCTATCGGCTTCCTCCCACTATTTCTTTGGCTGAGTAGGGATCTAGGAAAGGTTACAAGGACCTTAAAAAGTGCAGACTACAGGTTACACAGGAGAAGGACAAGTACTGGATATTTTTCTGGAAGTACTCTCTCTCCTATAGGCGTAGCGCTCTAAGGACTCGTGATAAGATAATTACCTGAAAATCAAATCTAAAACTCACAAAGATAATTGCCAAACCTTCACGGCTTCACGGGTCGAGTTGGTGAATCCAATGCTTTGGGTTTGATTGATTAGTCGAGTTAAGGTCAAGATCAAAAACATCGTGCCTTTACTCCATTTTGTTCTCCCTCCATTTGACCCTTGCTCAGTGTGAGCCTTCTACTATTTTACATTCCATTTGTTTCTCGTTGAACTCCATATCTTCATCCGCATCGATCTTCCTTTTGACCTTCGAGGTGGCGACGAATGGACAGTTTAGTCAAGACTCTATCGACACCCACATCAGTTCCATTCGCTCACCTTCTCTAATAATTTGGGGCGATTCCCGAGAACCTGGTTCAGACTATGTGAACCGATCTCCAGACTCCCCGTTTTCTTCAATAATCCGAGATCACTCTTGTCCCGAACTCTGTCCATTTTGGATGGCCATTGATTTCACTCCTTACACATCATCGTCCTTAACAAAATTCTGTGTTGACCTTAGCACAGAATACTTCTCTACATCTGGTGCTGCAATTCAGACTGATCAGGGCATTCTTCTATATGCAGACCTAGAGCCCGATTCCGAGCCAACAAATCATGAAGAATCTGCGATGGCCGGTGGAAGAGGAAAGGGTCCACATCCCTAAGCTGAAGCTGAAGCCAATCAGGGGGAAGGGCAGTACACCATGCAGAACAATGTCAATAGTCAATTGCTGGCTTCCATTCAAGCCATCCAGCAGCAGTTGACTAACCAAGCCTTGGCCCAAACTGCCTTCCAACAAATGCTGAATTATCTGAGGAGGAGGGACGACGCAAGAGATGGCTGACGGGAGGGTGAGCCGGATCAAGAGTTTCATCCGGAAGGTTATGGAGATGAATTTTCACTACGAGGACCCGACTTTGATAGAGTGGATGCAAACCCACTGTAGCCAAAGCCTACGCTGAAGGAGACATACAATCCAAGAGCGGGCCGCATCACTGAGTGGATCCAGATTCCACGTATTCATGCCCACTTCGAGCTAAAGCCGCAGTTTCTGTCTCTGCTTCCCACATTTCATGGGAACACCACTGAGGAACCCTATATTCATCTCAAGAAGTTCGACCGCATCTGTGCTACTGCTCACTACCCTGGAATTCCTTTGGGGGTAGTCAAGATGATCGCTTTTCCCTTCAGCCTTCAAGACAAGGCCCTATATTGGGTCGATCACCTAGGAAAGGTAGTCACGACCTGGGAGGAGCTGAAGTCCGCATTTCTCCATAAGTTCTATCCTCTCGGGAGATTGAATCAGATGTGTGCCCGTATCTCCAGTTTTTGCCAACAGCCCCACGAGACTATCCATGAAGCGTGGGAGAGATTCAAGGATCTCTAGGAGAAGTGTCCCTACTACAAAATCCCAAAGACCAGCCTTCTGCAACACTTCTTTGGTGGGCTTAAACTTGAGAGCCAAAAGCTTGTAGATGATGCTTGCCGCGGTTCTCATTTCAACAAGGACGAGGATGTGGTGTGGAACGTCTTCGAGGAAATGGCTGAAAGAGAAGCCGCTCAATCCTCGTCCCGAGCATACATGAAGGTGACAACTGCCATCAGCAAGCCTGTGAACATGGCTTCTCACACCGAAGACAAGGATGAGATCTCTTACTTGAGCATCATTGAGAACCATCTGTCTAAGGTGGGCATCATCGAGAAGAGGTTGCAGGACCTCGAAAAAAATTCTGTGATAGAGAAAAGGACCCAGGGCTTTGAAAAGCTCGATTTGATTTCCCAGCAGCTGAAGCAGCTCGTTCGAGCTTTAAACGCCAACATGTGCAACGATGTGTCTACCGCGGTCGAGCCGATCGCTGAGAAGAAGGAGCGTGTATTGCATCAAAACCCTCAGTCGACTCCACCGCAGCCCTAGCTTATTCAGCACGTGTATTACGTGCAGGTTCTAGAGCAGCCCCTGCAGCCTCAGACACATATGGTTGTATAACAACCTGAGTCCCAGCCAGCCTATTCCGAGAAACTCTCTCCACCCCCACCACTGATACAGGAGATCAATGGTGTATGGAACAATGAAGCACAACTGACCCGTCCTCAGGGACATCCTCAGGGTCAGAACATGGGCAACAAGCCCTATCACCAGCAACAACAGGGTGGGAGAACCTTCCAGCCTTCATATCAGTACCAGCCTCCGTCTCATGGTAACACCTGGAGGCAGAATTATCAGCATGGTCCTCAGCAGTCCGGATACTACGGACAAGGATATCATCAGCAATCGGCTGCTACATATCACCAGAACTCACAGTATTCCTCCAACCCTCCTACTCACCAATTCTCTCAGGGTTACCAGTCACAGTCTCAACCGTCATACCGGCTCTCTAGGACCCAGCAAGGGGATTCTTTTGAAATTGTACCGGTTAATCCAGCCCTGGATTGCCTTGAATAGTTGATGAAGAACATGGCTGAGATGAACCAGAAGATCGACGACTTGACGGCTGCGAAAACAGTCATCCCTACTCAAGTCGAGGCAAATCCGAACAACATCCGACGCTAGGAGCCAGTAGTGGACAGTGTCCAACCCGATTCAGGTGAATTAAATTGTTTTTTTATCTAATGTTGTTACTCTCAAGAGTGGTAGGACACTCCAGCCATCAGCGGCAACGAAGGGAAAGCACCTTGCATCTGACGGGGAATCGTTAGCCAGGCCAACGCCAGGAACACAAAGCATTTTTGGAGCAGCACCACCAAACAGAAAAACACAAAAAATGAAGAAAAAGATAGCAGCAGCCCCGGTGGAGATAGGCTAGCATTGGAGATGTATGCACCTACTACAGAGCCAGCTACAGACAGAAGGAATTTTGCACCTGCAGTGAGTCCAACGCCAGCACCTGAAGCCGACCCTACCATTTTTGGTCCACATCTTATAGATGATTCTATTCATTTTTGCCATCTACCAGAAAACAACAATATGGACAATACTTTGAATGACATTGGTGAAGATTTTGTAAATATTCCTTTCCCAGAAGCAATGAAAAAACATAAAAAAATGAAAATTTTGAAAAATACTTTGTCTGATCCTACTATCATAGAAATTATTCAAAATTTAGTATTGAACATGCCATTGATGAAAGCTCTTGAGTACATGTCAGCTGTAAAGAAAGGATTGAAAGATGCGTGTACAACCAAGCACATGCCTTGCCCTCATAATTCCAGGAATAAAGGTGGCAAGTCCAAAAAGCATATCCTTACCATAGCCACAGCTAATGCCGTCAGCAACCTCCCAGATAAAAAGCCAGATATGGGAGCACCTCTTGTGCCTTATCAGATGTTTAATCAGGAATTTGAACGAACACTTCTCGACAGCGGGTCTTCTGTCAACTTGATACCAGCTTCACTGCTTATAGAATTCAGGCTAGGATCGCTCAAGCCTACAAAGATGATTCTGCAGTTCGCAGATAAGTCAGTTAAGCAGCCTAGGGGCCTGTTGGAGGAAGTGATAGTCACGGTTCAGGGAAAGCAGTTCCCGATCGATTTTGTGGTACTGGATATGGATATTCCCACTCCATTGCTCCTTACCTCAATTATACTCGGACGATCATTCCTGCGGATGTTGAATGTAGTAGTGAATTATGGGTCTGGAGAAATCACTTTTGGAGCTGGCAACGAAACAATCAGAGTAGAGACCCTGCCTGAGGGAGTACCAGCAGAACAAACATCTGCATCTTGCACAAGGGTGATTGAGTATTCTTAGGACTGCAACTTTCTGGCAGAAATTCAAGATACCAACTTATTCTTGGATGATAATGAGATCCATGAACTCCTCTGCCCCGAGGAGGGATTGGAGACCGCAGTCAAATTTCCCCTTATCGATTAGGATGAGGAACTCGCTGACGCGCTGAATGAGACTTCTGTGGGGGTGATGTGCCTTCAAAATAAATAGCAAATTGTTGAAGAGTCTTGTGATGAAGAGGAAATTATTGAGACATTCTGTTATGATTTGAGAGAAGAGGCAGAACAAATTATGGTGGACACCAAACAGATGAAAGAATATCCACTAGAACTAATAGCTGAAGTCACTGCTGAAGCAGCTCCAACTCCACCAGAGTTGAAACCCTTGCCCTCCAACATGAAATATGCCTTCCTTGTGGGAGAACCGAACATGTACCTGGTCATTATCAATGCACACCTGACTGAAGACCAAGAACCTCGTCTAACTGAGGTTCTTGAACGCAACCGCAATGTGATAGGCTGGCGAACTTTGGATCTCCATGGGATCAATCCATCACTATGCTCGCATCGCATTTTTCTGGAGGAAGATTGCAATCCCTCTCGAGAACTTCAAAGAAGATTAAATCCTAATCTGCGGAAGGTTATTATGAAAGAGATCCAGAAATGGTATGATGCGGGATTCATTTACCCCATCTTCGACAGCAAATGGGTGAGCCCTCTGCATGTTGTGCCAAAGAAATCAGGGATCACCATCGTGAAGAATGATAAAGGAAAGGAGATCGCAACCAGAGTACCCACTTCTTGGCGAGTATGCGTGGACTACAGAAGACTTAACCTTGCCACCAAGAAGGACCACTTTCCTTTACCATTCATCGACCAGATCTTGGAGAGATTGGCCGCAAAGGAATACTTCTGCTTCTTGGATGTATACTCTGGATACGATCAAGTTGCTATTTCTCCTGAAGATCAAGAGAAGACCACGTTCACCTGTCCTTTTGTTACATATGCCTTCAGACAGATGCCGTTCGGGCTTTGCAATTCCCCAACCACATTTCAGAGGTGTATGCTTGCAATTTTTACCGATATGGTGGGAAACTTTCTCGAGGTTTTTATGGACGATTTTTCGGTCTCCGGGAATTCATTTGATCAATGTATGGATTATTTAGACCGAGTCTTACGGAGGTGCTGCGAAGTAAATCTTGTGCTCTCATGGGAAAAGAGCAACTTCATGGTGACCGAAGGAATCGTGCTGGGTCACGTTGTTTCTAAACGTGGCATGGAGGTTGACCCAGCCAAGGTGGAGGTAATTTCCAAACTTGAGCCACCTACAACAATCAAACAAGTCAGGTCATTCTTGGGCCATGTCGGTTTTTACCGACGATTCATCAAAGATTTCAGCAAATTGGCCAGACCGTTGACTGAGTTGCTTGGCAAGGAGAATGAATTCATTGTGGATGATCGTGTGCTCCTTGCCTTTAATCAGCTGAAAGAACTTATCACGCAGGCCCCTGTCAAACAACCACCAATCTGGACTCAGCCTTTTAAGATAATGACCGATGCATCAGATTATGCCATTGGTGTTGTACTTGGACAGAGGAAAGATAATGTACCATTTGCGATTCACTATGCTAGCCGGACGCTCGTTGAAGCTCAGTGAAACTACATTGTCAGCGAAAAGGAGCTGCTAGCGGTAGTTTTTGCCTTGGAAAAGTTCAGATCCTACCTCCTTGGATCCAAAGTGATCGTTTACACTTATCATTCGACCATTCGGTACTTATAGCAGAAGAAGGATGCCAAACCACGTCTTATTCAATGGATCCTTCTCCTCCAGCAATTTGACTTGGAAATTAAAGATAAACCTGGGGTAAAGAATGTGGTGGCCGATCATCTATCGAGGCTTCTTGAGTCAGAATCTCCTGAGCTGAGCCTGCAGCCAATAACAGAGACCTTTCCAGACGAGGAAATTCTTTCAGTCAGATCGCTTCCATGGTATACATACATCGTGAATTATTTGGTGACCAAGAAAATCCCACAGGATTGGCCGAAGTTGAAAATAGACATATTCTTGTCTAAAATCCATTTCTACCAGTGGGAGGATTCATACTTATTTCGTGAGGGGGCAGACTCTATCTGGAGGAGGTGTGTACCTCAGGAGGAATTTCCAAGTGTCCTAGCTTTATGTCATCACCAAGATTCTGGAGGACATCATTCAGGCAGACGAACGATAGAAAAAGTTCTTCAGAGTGGCCTCTGGTGGCCTTCACTATTCAAAGATGCAAATGATTATGTCAAATGTTGCACTGATTGTCAGAAGATTTGGGGAACCATAGGAATGAGAGATACGATGCCTCTGAAATTCATTCAGATATTAGACGTCTTCGACGCATGGGGCATCGACTTTATGGGCTCATTTCCCAATAGCCAAGGCTATGAATATATTCTGCTTGCTGTCGACTATGTAAGTCGCTGGGTGGAGGTTGTCCTTGCTCGAACCGTCGATAGTAGGACTATCTATCGATTCTTGAGAGATTACATCATAGCATGGTTCGGGATTCCCAAGATTCTCATATCTGACGGGGGTAGTCATTTCATAAACAGAGAGGTAAAGAAGATGATCCAGGAATTCTGCATTGAACATCGTGTTGCTTCGCCCTACCACCCGCAGTCCAATGGCTTAGCTGAATGTTCAAATAGGGAGATCAAGACAATTCTACCTAATCTTTATGCCCGGATCGCAAGAACTGGTCTTAGCTGCTTGATTCTGTTCTTTGGGCTTACAGAACAATGTATAAGTCACCCTTGGGAATGTCTCCCTACCGCCTTGTGTATGGCAAGCCATGTCATCTGTCCGTTGAATTAATTCACAAATCTTTATGGGCCACCAACATCTGTAATTTGGACTCTGAGAAAGCAGGGAAGAACAGAAAATTGGATCTGAACAGATTATTGGAATTTAGAGATTATGCATACGACAACAGCCTGATGTACAAGGAGAAGGTCAAAACATGGCATGACAAGCATATCCGCCGCAAGTCCTTCGAGCCAGGTCAGAAGGTGTGGTTGTTTGATGCGAAATTAAAGATCTTTCTAGGCAAATTGAAGAGCAAATGGACTGGGACGTCTATGGTTAGGCATGTACGTGACAACGGAAGTGTATTGATATCTAATTTGTTAGCTGACGCACAACCATTTGTAGTCAATGGACAGCTTCTGAAGCCTTACCTTGAACATGATACATTCATGTCTGTCGTTGACTCGATTCAAGTAATCTACAGGGATGAGCCGGATATTTCCGAAGAGGCAGAGGAAGCCAAAGCAGAGCAAAACATTTTTGAATGACTTTTCTTATTTTCTTCTTTTTTCCTTCTCTTTTGTCTTATTCTACCGATATGATGGCATCCCTTTCATCATTGCTACACTTAGGATGTACTTTATCCTAAGTGTAGGGGGGATGCACATCCCGAGTTGTTCATACCCATCTTCTGATCTCTTTTCTTCTTTTCCTTTTCTAGCTTCTATATCTATCAAAGGGTGATGCCCCTTGTTGTCAATCTTCTATACTTAGGACGTACTTTGTCCTAAGTATAGTGGGGTGTGTACCCTGAGTTCCTCCATTCTTTGATCCTCTCCATTGTCTCATGTTCTTGTCTATACTCAGGGATATCTTACCCTAAGTATAGGGGGAGACAATCTGAGTACGATCTGTTCATTCCCACCCTTGACCCTCCCTGCTTTGTGTACAGTCTGCTATACTTAGGATTATTTAATCCTAAGTATAGGGGGGACGGTCAACTTCTCATTCAATCATTCATTTCTTTATTTATGTATTCTTTAGATTTTTCCTATACTCAGTACGAGTTATGTCTTCTCTTTTCTCTCCGATCTATGAGGACATAACTCAAGCTAAGTATAGGGGGGTCGTATATACTACGTGTATACTTTAGCCATAACTCGTACTTTCGTATTTCTAATCATTATGGCTAATAATTCTTAAAAATTCATTAAACCCTTAATAAAAGGATGTTGATTATTCCTCAAAATCTATTTGTATGTACTGATTAATAGATCAGGTGAAAATGTTTTTTAGAAAATTTTTGAAAAATAGTTTGAAAATCTTTGTGAAAATCTTTTGAAAGCTATTTGGAAAACATTTTGTTACATGTTTTCAACCTTTGTAAAAATATTTTGTTTGCAAAATTTTATTTTCTTTGTGGGAAATAAAAATGTTTGAAAAATGATTCGCAAATGGTTTGAAAAATGGTTACACAAATATTTTTGAAAAATCTATAGATACTGTTTGGAAATCCTTTGCAAAATGATTTTCAAATGTGTGTACATGTTTGCAAAAATGTTTGTAAAAATTTTTTTGGACTATAGTTTTGCAAAATTGTTTGTAAAATGATTTTCAAGTAAGTTTGAGGAATATATACATCACACCTAAAATTCACTAAATATACATATAAAATTGATCACCTACCCTGTAAATTCTTAAAATCCACTTATTGTAAATATAAGAAGCACTCCCGTGTAAATATTTGTACCTAGCTTTTAGCCAAAATCATTGTTTTCAAAAATCCCAAAAACATTTGAAAAATTAAAATACCAAAAACATTTGAAAAATCCTTTTGAAAAATCCAAAAAATGCATATGCATCATATTATAAAAAATCCAAAAAAAGTTCAAAACCTTTCAAAATGAAATCACCAAAATATTTTCTGCATAGTATTTGCATATCATTAGCATTTTTCGGATGGAGTTTGATGGTTGAACAAGTCTAAGTAAAATCTGGAGATTGGATCTTGATTGGACCTTAAAATCTACCTAAATAACAGGAACCTTATAGGAACTGGAATTGAGGTACTTCAGGTCTAGATGACTTAATTCTTTGAAGATCACGAGACTTGGTTCAATGGATTCCTGACTGCCTAAGTAGAGTATTTCGGAGCACACGCACGACTCTTGTTGATAATGATCTAACATGGGCACATGCACCTTTCACGTGGCTCAACTCAGTTAGAGTGGTGAGGAGGTTGGATTTGCCTGTATGAGACATACACAAGTGGAAACATTTGTCCTCCTCTAGGGAGGGAAGTGCACCCCAACCTATCCAGTAATGAGGAATTCTAAAGACATGAGAGTGTGGGTTGCGATAAAGCTTCAAAAGAGGGATAGTCTACTGGCTCGAGAGGAAAAACTCCTTATGTAAATGTTGTTGTATATAGTATTCAAAAAAAATCCAAAAAAGTGGACAGGCTGTACAAAAATAAAATGCCTGCAAAGTATGTGAATATGTTGTATAGAAAATAAGCAAGCTTGAGCATCAAAGTCATATGATGTGAGCCTGCAGCTGGATGACTTGTCTACACTAGTATTGCATCCTAGGATAGGTAGCTACACTGGCTACCGTCCATTCTTCTCTTCACCCCCACCTCTTGAGCCGGTTGACACTTGAACTTAGAAGGGAATACCCCGCTCCTCGAGGAAGGAGTTAGTGGATTGGGGAATCATTGGGTTGTTATACTGGAGAAGTCAGTTTCTTGGCCATTCTAGTTGGGGAGAGCCACTATCACTTACACTTTACGAGTCAGATTCATAGTCGTAAGGGTTTGCGTATGAATTGAGATATTTCTGACCTGGCTATTGAGGAGACGTGAGCAGAGTTTTGGGATTCTCAGGGACTGTTGGATTTCAAATCTGGTTCTCATTAAGGTTTCGTCCGCACTAAAATTCCAAAGGTCCGACTTAAGATCCAAACTTTGATTTTGTGAAGACAAGTTTGATCATTAAATTTAATCCACATTTCTTCTTTTTCTTTTCTTTGTTTTTTCTTTTCTACACTTATTGCAAAAGTGTTTGCTAGGGACTAGCAAAGGCAAGTATAGGGGGATGATGAATCTATGTTTCATCATCTTTATTCTATCATTTTGGCCTTAAAAACCCTAGTAAATGCGTTTAAATAGCGTTAATTCAGGCATCTTAGCATTCATGCACTATTGTATAAAATGTGTATAAAATGTAATTTTTAAAGCCAAAACTATAGAATAAATAAAAGAAAAGAAAAAGAATAAAATATTGTAAATATTTTATGACCCGAAACCCCAAGACCTAGGCATCGCGATGACTAGGTCGACAAGGAATTAAGTAGGGGGAGATAAGGGCCAAAATACAATAAAAATACCTTTGTTTTTATTTATTCTTTATTCACTTTGGGACCTATTTTTGGTTCCACATTTTATACCTCAAATAAAGAAACTTTGTACATGAAAGTTGTAGATAATTAAATATAGAAAAATACAAAATTGATTTCACTCAAAAATATTGTACAGATAAAAAGTTATGGTCTGAATAAAATTCCAGAATCCCAACTTCGCAGACATGTATCTCTCAAATAAAAACTCGAAATACATCAAACTAACCTTTAATTGTATATAATTTTAAAAAAATTATTTAATGGTGGTGGTTTCGCATTTGGCGGAGCTACGGTTTGAAAGTTGAGTTTTGGAACCCTATTGTATACTTGCACAGATTAAAATATTCATTTTATTTTATATTCATTATTGTTATATTTTTATATTTTTATAATTTTGTAAATATTATTTATAATATATGTGTACATTAAAATCAGAATAAAAACCTAAAGAAAATACAAAAATAAAATACATGTAAATCATACATTGGTATAAGACTATAAATATACATGTATAATTAATACTTACATTTTATTAAGTGTACAAAACACTTCAGAAAAATAAAAAATATAACTAAGTGTATAAAAATATTTGATAAATATATAAAATAAAAAATCAAAATAAATAAAATTAAATTCACAAAATAAAAATAAAATATTAAAATATACAGATGAATATACCTGTATATAAGCTATAAACGGTAACTTGTATTTTTATACCTCTAAAAAATAAATAAAAATCATAATAAAATAATTCATAAAATAACAAACATCTTTTATTTTATAACCAAAAATTAATTAAATCATTTAGTATTATTAATCGATTTTTTAATACATTTTTTCCAGGGATTTTTCTGGTTGGTCCACGTAGACCAACCATGTCCTCTCCCTGGTTGACCTCGGTCAACTCCCTGACCGAGGTCTGGCTCCATGTCAGACCTGCGTTCTTCGCCATCTTTGACCTTTTTTCGATGGGAATCCTTGCATCCTTTCGTGATAGTCTCTTTACGACTTTTGTTCACCATTTATCAAGGAATCACGCCATGGGTTTTCTTGGGTCGAGCATCACCGATTCGCAAAGATTTGCCTCTTTCTTTGGAGCCTCTTCACCCCTTAGTCAAACATTCAAATACGCCACCCCGACTTCCCTTCCTCCTTTGATCACTCTTTCGCCTTCCATTCCTTGTCCTAGGGATTTAGCCACCTTCTTGGTGACGGCAGGGAGCGATCGCACCCTTTGGTTGGAGTCGAAGACGTCGAATCGAGGCAGATCCCCTCGCCAGAGTTCTCACCGGAGTTCTCTTCCTGCGCGCCTTGGTGAGGTCTTCTTTGCCCTTGCTCTACTGTTTATTTAGCTCTTAGAATATCTAGAAAACTTCCTCACATTTCGTTTCCATTATCTCGCGCCTAATTATCGTCGAATCCCTTGGATTTCACCTCAACCGACATCGAGTTTCGCTGGTCGACGTCGAGTCCATTCCACGTCGCCTTACACACCCATTACACCCTCCAAAGGTTTGGGGCATTTTTCCCCCGACTTCTTCACACTCTCCTCGCAGGTCTCAGGAGTACCACGCACACCTGGAGCATTTCTGGACCCCCGTCGAAGATACCTGGAGCGCTTCCGCTCCTCCGCCTTCGTCTACCACCTCCAATCGGGCGTTGTCTGATTTTGCCGCCTCCAGCAATAAGAGGAGGACCTCAGGAGCATTCTGGGGCATTTTGGAGCCGCAAAGCGCGTCGGAGGAGGACGAGCTTCCCCAGAGAACCTCTCCCCCGGCAGAGTTCCTCCATGTTCCTCGTTTCACCTTCGTAGCCGTCGATCTAGCCCATGTTCTTGGTGATGCCCCAGCCGCCGTCCGATCTTGCCCAGCCTTAGCCGTCGATCACCGTGCCAAGATCTGATCTGGGCCGCAGGATCGCAAAGTAGTATCGTGCATTAAAGAGCCGCCACGGGTTTAAGGGGATGCATCCCGGCCATCCGCTCCCGTGCAAAGCTTGGGTATTTTGCATTTTAACCCGAGCGCTTTTTGTAATTATTTTCTAGTGTCCAAAATTTCATCTGCAACACAAATAAGTTTGTAATATTTCGAAACAGGCCCCTGAACTTCTCTTATTTGCTATTAGGTCCTTTGCCACGTCACCTCACGTGCCTGTGCGCGTGAGGGGACAGGCATTTTGTAAGGTCCTCCCTAGTGTTCTATTATTTAATTTCAGTCCATGAACATTTTATTGTAGTGTAATATTTTTGGATGGTTTTCATACTAGCCCCTGGTGGTTTCTGATTTTACATATATACCCTTGCTAGGTCACGTGCATAGTATGCATGACCTCGGTCATTTTGCAAAAACCCTCTCCCGAGTTTGGTTATTTGTATCAGGTCCTGGAACTTGTTTAATACATTGTACATATTCTGGAAAATTAGCATGAGAACCCCTGGATGTTTTGCTAATTGCGATAATACCCTTGCTAGGAATGATTTTTCTTTTTGTTTCTTCTATTTGTTTCATGCATCTCTAAATTGCTAAAAAATCACAAAAATTAGCATAAGTATCTGTTGCATTGTAGTTTCACACCATATTTTTGTTTTGCATTTTTATTGCATTCTAACATTTGTAAAAATTCAAAAACTTGCAATTTGCTACTGTCTACATTATAAAATCCATAAAAATTATAAAAACACCTTAGAAAATTTTCAAAAAAACTATATTTGCTTATTTTAGTATGTTTTAACTTCAGTCCAAAAATTACTAAAAAAAAAGAAAACTGCTAAAAATTATAAAACTCTAAAAACCTTCATAAAAATTTATAAAATTCCTACAAAATCTAAAAATTGTGTTTTCTTTTCTTGAAATTTTTTTATTTTGTTATCTTTCATTTAAAATTAATTTGAGTAATTTTGGATACTATTTGATATTTTTCATCCTCATTTTAATTTCAGCCAGCAACTTTGTTCCCTGTTTTCTAGTATTTTTACCTTTAAAAATACCAAAAAATAGGAAAAATCTAGAAAAATCACAAAAACATTAGAAAAATATAAAAACTACAAAAACATTTTGTTTCCTGTATTTTGACTATTTTTCCCTATTTTTACCTCTCTCTTATCTTTAGTGTAAATCTATTCCTTATATATATTATATCTTAATTAAAAGAAAACGAAAATACAAAAATACAAAATATAAAAAGAAAATACAAAATCAGTAAATTAAAAATCAAAATATAAAAATATAAAATAAAAATTAAATTTAAAAAAATAAAAAAAACTTACAAAAAGTCCAAACTGCTAAGTAATACACAAGACACATGGCACTTGACTTTTAGTTCATCTGTTTACGCTTTTGCTTCCTGTGTTCGACCCCTACTTGCTTGCCATTATACATTTTTAGTAGGGTATAATAAATTTTGATCCTTGCTCTTGATTGCTTGATTAATTGTATGGGTTAATTTTTGATAAACGTGAAGGCCTGAGTAGTCACCTCAGCGACAGTGAGTCTGATCTGTCAGACCATTACATAGCGACTCCCGCTTTTCTGTTTTTCACTATGCTGAACTCACTAGCAAGTGCCTTTACCTTGTCATTGACGAAATGAGACCCCCATCAGAAATCAACACTCAAGGTACCCCGAGCCGTGAAATGGTATTTTTCCTCAAAAATCTGGAAACAGTCCTAGCATCTGCGCTTCGGGCGGGGATGGCCTCAACCCAAAGACTCACATAATCAACGGCTAAGATAATGTACTCGAATCCCTGACTCTTAGGGAATGGACCCATGAAATCGATGCCCCATGCGTCAAAAACCTCACAGAAGTGAATGGGCTGCATTGGCATCATATCACGCTGTCCACAAGTGCCCATCCTCTAACAGTCAGTACACCTCTTCATGAACTTATCAGAGTCCTTAAAGAGAGTAGGCCACCATAGGCTGGATTGGAGCACTTTCTATGTCATTCTCCTCTCAGAGTGATGTCCTCCTGCCTCAAGCTTCTGGCAGTATGCGAGGACGCTATGGTGCTCCTCCTGAGGAATGCACCTATGCCAGACGCTATCCCCTCCTTCATGATAAAGGACGGGATCCTCCCAATGATAGAACTTGGCCTTCGCGAGGAAGGTCTCAAGTCGCTGCCTCGACCAATCTTGTGGAACTTTCTTGGCAACAAGATAGTTCGCAATATCGACGTACCACGGGAGAGAGGCGATAGCAAGGATGACCTCATCTGGGAAGGTCTCACAAATAGGCTCGATCTGCTCGGAATACTCAAGAAACTACAATTGGGAGAGATGATCCACCACCACATTCTTGACTCCAGGCTTATCCTTAATCTCTATGTCAAACTCCTGGAGTAGAAGGATCCATCTGGTCAATCTAGCTTTGGCATCCTTCTTTGCCATGAGGTACCTGATGGCGGTATGATCAGTGTAAATGGTCACTCTAGATCCAATGATGTAAGATCTGAATTTATCTAGGGCGAATACTACGGCTAGCATCTCCTTCTCAGTGATGGTGTAGTTCCGCTGAGAGACATCCAAAGTCCGGCTAGCGTAGTGAATAGTAAAGGGGACTCCATCCCTCCTCTGTCCCAACACGGCCCCTACAGCAAAATTGGAGGCATCCATCATGATCTCGAATGGGAGAGACCAATCAGGCAGCTGAAGGATAGGAGCCTATACAACTAGACTCTTGAGAGTCTCAAATGACGCTAGACACTTATCATCCACAATGAACTCGATGTCTTTCGTTAGCAAGTCAGTCAACGGTCGGGCAATCCTACTGAAATCATGTATGAATCGTCGGTAGAAACCGATGTGCCCCAGAAAAGATCGTAACTGCCGCAAGTTGGATGGTGGACTGAGTTTCCTAATGATATCCACCTTGGCCAGATCAAACTCCATGCCCCTGCTAGAGATGATATAGCCAAGCACCATCCCTTGAGTCACCATAAAGTGACTCTTCTCCCATGAAAGCACGAGGTGAACCTCAATACATCGCTGAAGGACGCGGTCTAGGCATTCAAGACAAGCATCGAACCTGTCGTCGTAGACCGAAAAATCATCCATGAAGACCTCCAAGCACTCCCCCTCCATGTTCGAAAAGATGGACAACATGCACCTTTGGAATGTCACCGGGGCGTTACACAATCCAAAGGGCATCCGTCTGAAAGCATATGTCCCAAAGGGACAGGTGAAGGTGGTCTTGTCCTTGTCTTCGGGCGCTATGACCACCTGATTGTATCCAGAGTACCCGTCCAAGAAAAAATAATGGATCTTCCCGGCTAGCCTCTCTATAATCTGATCAATGAAAGGCAGCGGGAAATGATCCTTCTTGATGGCCCGGTTCAATCGTCTGTAGTCCACACAGACCTGCCAAGAAGTGAGTACCCGAGTAGCAATCTCCTCTCCTGACTCACTGACAACTGTGGTGATGCCCATCTTCTAGGGCACCACATGCAATGGACTGACCCACTTGGAGTCGGAGATGGGGTAGATAAAATCGACGCTCCACCATTTCGAGATCTCCTTCATGATAACATCTCGAAGGTTCGGGTTCAGCCGCCGCTGGAACTCATGCGACGGCTTCGTGTCCTCCTCGAGATAGATATGGTAGGAGTACATGACCAAACTTATCCCCTAGAGACCGTCTATGCTCCATCCAATCGCCGAGTGGTTCTTTTCAAGAACCCCAATAAGACGGGATTCTTGCTCTCCAGTCAAATCCGCTAAGATAATGAATGGGTACATCTCATGCTTACCTGCAAGTAACCTATACTTCAGCGATGAAGGCAAAGGCTTCAGCTCTGGACAAAGCGGTGTTGGCGGATTTGGCCTCTGAAAAGTCTGAGTGAATGCGACCAAATCTAAATGAGAGAATGAGAACTTTCGCTGGCAATCTGAATTTGGCAAAGGCTGCTCTGCTGGTGTATCCCTTCTCTGTATGGAATCAGCCTCCTTCCTAGCTGTAGGCTCTGTGGAAGTCAGACAAGGTATCAAATCATCAAACTCTTCCCAGACTATATCTGACTCCGAGGGATCTGTATCAGAATCACAAAAGGAATCTGCCTCACGATCGGGAACTGGCTCTACTGCTTGAGATGTATCCTGGACCAGGAATGCGCTCTCCAAGCTCTCCTTTGCTGGCATATGTGCATCAGCAAACTCTGAAGGTGAGAGGATGGCATGTGCTACTGGATCTACCCAAACTGCCTCGTCATTTGTAATCACAAAATCGCAGTCCTAGTGGATGCCTGCCCTGCATCTGTCATCTGCTCTGAATCTGAAGTCGGCTCTGAGCAAGCTAAATCTTTGTCTCTAGTCTCCTCGATCGTCTCTATTTGTATACTCTCGTCCTCGACGTGAAAGTATACCTTCCCGCTATCATGATCGGACACTACTTTGGTTGTGTCTAAGAACGGGCATCCTAAGATGATGGGGGTATCGGTCACGGACTCAGGGATCTCCATGTCCAACACTACGTACTCCACGGGGAATTTCAGGCCCTGAATCGTGACGACAACGTCCTTCAGCAACCCCTTCAGCCTCTTGACAGATCGATCAACAACCTGAAGGACCATCATGCTCTGTCGTAGAAGGCCTAACTCAAAGCGGTTTAGAAAGGTTGCCGGAAGTAGGTTGATAGAAGACCTGATGTCTAATAGAGTACAATTGAACCTCTGTTCCTGAATATGGCATCTGACATACGGGGCTCCTGCATCTGGCCTCTTTCCTGGCAGACGGTTCTGGATCGCAAAGCATGTGGCGCGAGTGAGCACATGCATATCTGACTGATGGTTTCGCCTCTTCCTCCAAACTGTGGTCTTGTCTCTGAGTGATCTCTGGAAGAGAGGTATGTGCTCCAAGGCCTCCTGTAGAGTCTGATGTATCTGAAATCGATCCATCATCTGCTGGTTGAACTCTAATTTGTGGGACTTTTTTGTGTCTTTTTAGGCCCCTTAGCCAAGTGGAGTGCTTGGGGAAAGGGGACGGTTGGGTCCTTCTCAGATGAAGGACTAGGATCGGGTCTGAGCTGCTCAGGCAAGGCAGAATCCACGCATACATCATCAATTGACACAAGTGGATTCGAAAATAACAAACCCTTTCCTTTATTCACAGAAATGTCCTGAGGTACATGAACTGAAGGAAAAACAACAGGACAAGCAGAAGTAGAAATGGTAGCCTCAGCACCACCCTCAGCATCTGGACTCGCGGCATCAGTACTGCACTCTGGCTCAGCAACTGGTATGGTGGCATCAGTACCACCTCCTCCATCTGGTGAAGCGACTGCCTCAGTACCATCGGCTGGATCAACATACATGGTGGTGTCAACTCCACCATCATCATCATGCTCATGAGCGGCATCAGCACCGCTCTCCTCCTTGTCTGGCGCTCTGGAAGTGGCATGGGATCATCGCTCAGACGAGGCACTGCCTGCTGGCATCCTACCGCTCCTAAGTGTGACAAAATCAGCATCAAACATATATGCAGTAATATCACCAAGGGAATCACTAAGAGTGATGGTCTCTGTGAACTCTACCTGCTCAGACTTCCTCTTTGGGTTGTTTAGATTGGGCTCAATCTGTGCAGGAATGGCGGCCTTCCCTCTCACAATCTCCCTCATCTCCTGTCGAAACTCGTCCATCTCCCGTCGGAAGGTGGCCTGCTGCTCGGACATGAGGCAGGCTATGTCATCCAAGGCAGGGTTCTCATAGGTCAGCCCATGAGAACCTGATGGGTGGCCTCTCTGAAACTGAGGCAGCTGTTGCGGATGAGGGTGAGAAGGGCACTATGAGTGATACTGCTGCTGAGGCTGTTGTTGCCTCCAAGGTTGTCCCTGCTGATAGGGACGAGGACCATATTGCTCTCTCTGGTGGGATGGTTGCTAGTGTGCTGGGAACTGGGTCTGTTGAAGCTGCTCACACTGTTGGCCATACTGGCCACCCTGAACAGGAGGTTGTTGCTGGGAACTGGTGCCTCCGACCGACCAGCAGAATCCGGGATGGTCTCGTCGGATACCGGGCTGGGGTCGATCATACCATATCCTGTTGACATCCATCAACGGCTCCTGCTCGTAAGTGGGTGGGGGGAGTACTGCCAGGGGCTGGTCCGGCTGATACACCACCATCTGGTTGTCCTGAGCTGGTGGTGACTGAACGTACTACTGCTGTTGCGGCTGGTAGGGCTCCGCCTGCACATGGTGAACCTGTAGGTACTGGACGGAGGGCTGGGCCGAACTGCTGCTGTTGTCGGTGTCTGCCTGTGACATGAGACGGGGATGAGAAGCTGTCTGTTCCTCCTGGAGACACATGATCTGTGTCTTCAGGTCACTCAGCGTCTGTGCCATTTGATCGATCTACGTCATACCCTGGCACTGCTTCTTCTCAATCAACTCGATCGGGCCCGGCTTCTCTCTGATGATAACCATGTCAGCAGTTGTCGACTCGGTATGTGCTACTGTTGCTGACGAAGTGGGAGGACCGACATCGACCTGTTCTATCCTCTGATACTGCATGGCATGTGGCTGGAGGCGTCCCTGAGTGTAGAGTCAAGTCTGGAACATCACTGTATAGTTTTCAGACATCTCCTCATAGATGGCCCACACCTGATCCTCATCCTTGGCGAAATACGAGCCCCTACAGGATGCATTCACCAACCCCTACAGCTCGGGTGTAAGTCCACAAAAGATGCTCTGAACTAGGTTCGGCTTCGAGATGTCATGGTACAGGCATATATCTGTAAGCTCTCGGAACCTCTCCCATGCCTCGTAGAATTGCTCATTGGGGAGCATGGAGAAGTTGTTGATCAAGGCCCTTGCTGCATTCGTCCGACCGAGTGGATAGTACTTGTTCAAGTACTCGGTGCGGAGCTGCTCCCAGGTGGTAACAAATCACCCTAGATGCTTCAGCCAATTGGCTGCTCTTTCTACAAGGGAGAATGGAAAAGCAATCATCCAGATAGCATCCTCGTCCACCTGCCGATCATGGACAGTGCTACAGATCATCTCAAACTCCTGAAGATGAAGATGTGGCTCCTCAGTCGTGAGCCCATGGAAACGGGGAAGAAGCTGAATCGTCTGAGGGGGAAACTTGAAGTCCCCCACAATCGTTGGAAGCACGATCCACCGGTGTGTAAGTTTCAATCCGGGGTTGTGCAACTCCCGCATCGGTCTGGCTGGTGCAGGCTGGACCGGCTGATCAGACTAATCTGGAATCTCACCCTCTCCTGCGGCTCTCGGCTGATCTCTATCTGCTCTCAGCCTCTCCATCTCTCTGCGCATCTCCACCATGAAAGCTCCCTGGTTGCGTATCTGTCTCTGCATCGCCTCCAAGGAAGCTATCACGGTGTTGTTGATCGCACCCTCGTCTAAAACAAATGTATGCTCAGCTCTGGGTCCCTCGGTGCGGTCCTCGATGCTGGCCATGGTCTCTGCAAAGGCAAAAGACCCAAGTCAGGTGCCGAAATATCATATGACTGCTGCTCTCTCTGATCAGGCATCTCATGAATATCAGTAGAAAGGTGGTCGGGGGGAACAGGATGGAAGCGAACTCGGGTTTGGAGAGCGGGTCTCGGCTCTCACAAACCAACCTAGATGAGCCGGTCGGAGTGCTCATAAGCGATGCAACCAGAGGCTGCCTAAGGGACCTCTGACCCATCATCTTGATCCGACGAGTTAGGCGGATGGGATCTGGAAAGCAAATAGGATGGTCAAGCAAACCCCAAATTCACCAATGCAATGCGAGCTGATGACCGTAAGAGTTCGGTCTTTTATCTTGTCTTTTTTTTTATTTTGGTGTGAAGCCAGTCTATCAGAGCGATTAGCAAGCTGTTAGGAATCCAACGCCCCTAGGAGACTGTCCCTATCCCGAACTAGATCTTTCCTAGCCAGTACAAGCCGCGGACCGTTTACCGGCTACCCGATCGGCTCGCTCTGTTAAGGATATCGCGACCCGCTTTACCGGAGATCGGAGTGATCCCTTCTAGAGAACGACTAACCCAGAAGCAGTAGTCTGAAGAGGGGTCAGATGTGGCTCTACCTAGGGTGCGGGTCACTCTCTCGCCCAATCAAACCATCCAATGTGGGGGTTACTCTCCCAATACAAGAATTTTTTGTGAGGTGATTTTTAAGTCCAATTTGCTTTAGCAGTCCTAATTTTATGGTTTTCTCTTTTTTATGTATTTTCAAATAAAAGCAATCGCGTAAAGAATTTTTCGGTTTCTCCTGATTTTATTAAGTCTAGAAAACGGGTGGAGAAGACGAAAATGCCGATGCACGAAGAAGTCAATGATGCATGCAGAGTAAGAGATGCGTACCTGACTCTAGCAGACTACATGCACTATGATCCGTGCATAAATTGAAAGACAAGAAATAAAATCTATCCTAAATGATGCAGCAAAGAAAACAACCTTAACATGAATTTCTACACGAGAAGAACGGGAGCTAACGGGTCAATGGGAGGGGTCGATGTCCGGTCTCTGATGCCTATAGGTGTTCACCACAATGGATCCTACCAGCGTTGTATACGGCCTCTAGCGGCATATGACCCCTCGAGTGACCAGGTTAGCTTTTTCTTATTAATTAATTAATCAGGTCCAATTAAATGGTCTATGGGAGCAGGCAGTCTAATTAGGCTAGGGTCCAAATTAATTACGTCACAAATTAATACAAATTCATAAGCTAAGGCCAAATCCTCAAGAAACAAAATAAAACAAAAGGCCATAAAAACAAAACTTGCACAAAACTCGATGGGGTTCCCCGAGCACAATGGTGCTCGGCGAAACAGACCTCGGCAATCCACACATCTGAGAGTGTCCTGTATTATTACAATAATACGGTTTTGCTTAAAAGTAAACTATTCTATAGTTATCTACGGCTCCCGCACTCCCGCTCGCCTCCTCGCGCTCTCCTGTGGCTCTATGCAAAAAAGAGCCGCCTCTGGCTCCCGCAGTTGCGCCAGCTTCCGAAGAAGCCGCCACGGTCCTCAGGCCCTCGCAAGAAACGTAAACAAAAGTGTATCAGCCCAAGTTATTATAGAAATGTGAATAAAATAAAATAAAATAAATTATATGCAAAAATGGAAATAAACACAAATAAAATAAAAACAAATAAAGACAAAATAAAAGAAAACAAAAGAAAACAAAAGAAAACAAAAGAAGCCACAAAAACTGCGAAAGAATGAAAACAACGAAAAAAGCCGCAAAACTAAAAACCGAAAACAAAACGCGGCTACTAAGCCGTGCTCCCCGGTAATGGCACCATTCTGATGATCGAGAACTCACGAGATCTGGGTAGAGGTCAAAATATGGGTCGTTGCGACCCAAATCTCGAAGCTCAGTCAACAAGAAAAGAAGACCACCAAAATAAAGTAATCTTTTCAATTAAAAAGTCGAATAGCGATCTCGTTATTTTATTTAACCTGGTATAGCGACCAAGGTCGAACTCAAGGAGCACGGGTTGGTTGAAAAAGCCTACGAAGTAGTCAGAAAATCAAATAAAAAGAAGAAAATATTTTTGGTGGATTTTTGGGTTTTTTTTTATTTTTTTGTGATTTTTAATTATGAAGAAAATATAAAACAAGGTTAAAAGAGAATACTTAAAGAATTATTCAAGGCATCAAACAAAGTCAGAAAATTACAATAAAAATATTTTTGGGTTTTATAAATTTTAAGTGTTTTTGATAATTTTCTTAGATTTTTTTATTTTAATGGATTTTATAAAAATGAAATAAAGCAAAAATAGGAAGTTACTATGCAGCCAGATTTGAAAGGCTATTTAAAAATATAAAAATAGCCTCTAAAATTCTAGAGACAATTTTATCAAAAAAAACTGAAAGTAAAACAAAGCTACATGAAAAGAAATTGCATTTTTTTTAATTTTGTAGAATTTTTAATGATTTTTATGAGTTTTTTAGAGTTTTTAATTTTTAGGTGTTTTATAAATCCAAACGCAGCAAAAATTGAACTGAAGCAAGAAGATATAAAAAGAAGCACTCTCCATTTTTTTTAGAATTTTTGAAGGCTTTTTTATAATTTTTAATTGATTTTTAAATCCAAACAGTAGAAAAAACAAAGGTTTTTGAATTTTTAAAAATAGAATATCAAGAAAAAATATCCCAAAAAATTAGTGAAATTTTTACACAATGGCAGGAGCCACGTATCCAAATTTCACGATTTTTGGAGTTGATTTGATATTTTATTCAACCAATAAAAGAGGCACAACACACAAGGACGAAAGTGAAAGAAAAACAAGTTCCAGTGGCTTCAATAAAACACGTGCGCAAAGTATAGAGGGATCAATGTAAATTTCACAATAAAAACATCACATGTTCTAATTCAATACGCAGAGGGGCATAAATGCAATATCTGAAAACTAAACTTTCATTTCATAACATTCATAAACCCAAGCCCATACATGCAAATAGCCCAAAATCTCACATGACGAAGCACGTGCACCACACACAGAGGGACTAAAATGTAATACTGAATATTATAAGGTCCAAAGTGCAATTATTCCAAAATTAAAACAACTACGACACGTATTTTCAGGACTGAAAAGAATTATGAAAAGTGCGAAGGGCCTAAGTGATATTTACCCGTTTATTTAAGATCCAAAGGTTGTGGGGAGTCCACTCATGATCTGACGGCTCTGGATAGTGGATACCCCTTCGGTGATCTACCTCCTGGATCTGATCCGTATATGGATCGAACGGTCAAGAGCCCCTCGCGAACAAATGGTGGAGATAATACCTGGCGACGGGACTCGATCGAACGACGGAGGAGGGTCCTGGAAGAACTGACCGCCAGTGAAGTTCATCTGGCCAATGTGCATGCTAGGGGACTCCTCTGGTGCTGCTAAGATGGGGAAAAGGTAGCTGATGGTTGTCCGCAGCTGGTGGGGGTCTCCGATGATGCCGGGAGTGACCGGGGTTCTCCGGCGACGAAGGGGACCAGGTGCTCCTGTTCTTCAATGGTCAGACCTCCAGATGAGGTCTGTTCTTCGTCTCTCCTACACAGAACAAATGTTGGGTCGAGGGAAAACTACCTCGACCCGGTGATGGGAGAAATGGGTGATCGGGGGAGTCGGGGCGATGCTCTTCGGCGAGCGGCAGCGGAGGAGAGTCGAGATCCCTGTTCTGTGGCAAACCAGGGGGAGCGACTGGGAGAATAAGGTGTGGAGGAGTCTCGTGAAGGAGTAGGTGAGGTCGGATGGGTGAATAAGTGATCGGAGCTACGCGGATTGGCCGGTGAAGGCCGGCGGTCTGAAACCTAAGATTCGGAAATTAAACGAAGCTATTGGGTATCGAGTCTACCTGATGGTTGCAAACGTCTATGCTGGAAGCTCGAGCTCGTCCTCCTGGGAACCTCGCCTCAATGGAGCAACGCCTCCAGAGGCTCGAGCTCGTCGGTGGCGGAGCGCGGCGATGTGGGTCGTCGGACCTGAGGCTAACGCGCCTCGTTCCTCACTGCAACACTCCCTCAAGCATAGGTGAGGGAATGGAGGTCCTGTGAGTCGAAGACGAAGGCAAAAGGTACAGGAAAAGGCAGCTGGAGGTGAAGCTATATAGGAGTGAAGGTTCGAAAAGATTAGAGTCAGATGCGCATCGCGAGGCATGGATACCTAGATGAGATGGCGGGCGTGAATCACGGATGTGTGCTTGACAATCATAGCCCAGGGTTTGGACAAATGGAGGTCGGATCATGATGCGAAAAATCGACGAATTCGGGTCAGCGCAAGGATTCGCGAGAAGTGGTCCAGGGGGGCAGTTGACCGGGGGTCAACGTTCCCCCGTGGACCAATGAGAATTCAAGATTCTGAATTTATTTATAAATTAAATAAAAAATAGTAATTGATTTTATTTCAAAATATTTTAAAAATGAAAAATGTTTATTATTTTTCAAATTAGTTTTTAGTGATATTTATTTATTTATTTGAAAAGTAAATTAATGTATATAGATATTATTATATTATATACAGGTATAGATACCTATGTATTTTAAATTTTTATTTTTATTAGTTTATTTTTATACAATTAGCCCAATTTTTATTTTTTATTTATTTACAATATAAAATTTGTGATATAAAATAATTTTTATTTTTTTTATTGTTCATTTACAAGGGTAAAATAAATAGGTCTTTTATTCTTATATACATGGTATATATACAATGAAGAGAGAGAAATTATTTTTTTGGTATTTATTTTATTTTTCTCATTTTTATTTTATTTTTTGAAATATATACAAATTAATAAAAACGATTTTTTATTTTTATTTTATTTTTAATAAAATATATACATGAAGGAGGGATACATAGTGAATGGCCCAATCTCTCTCTACGTGTTTATTTGGCGATCAGGACCATATCGGGCCCTCTCTTGGGTTTAGGTCACTCAATATTTATTCTAAATATTTCCCTCTCTTTCTTTATTTCTTTATTCTTTTATTTTTGCACAAAACATGCTAATTATTTCTATTTACACAAGCATGCCTATTTGCTAACTTATTATATTTACAGATATCTACATGGTGTTTTGCAAAGATTTTAATCTAAAATAAAAAAATAAAGAGTGGTGAATGAGGATTCATCAGTAACGTGTTCAGGGACTGATGAATCCGTGATTCATCACTCTAAAAGTCGAAAATAGAGCTTTGTTCTCGAGTAAATAGCAGCATATTTCCTCTTATCTTGCATAATTAGCATTCATGCATGCAAGCATAATATATGCATTTTAGCATTCATATTTGCATTAAATAAGAAGCCAATTTCACTTGTAAATATTCATCTGTATATTAGATAAAATACCTTATTTGTATATATTTTATACTAACTCCAAATCTAATAAAACCAACTCTATAGTGTATATATTACTAACACTAATTAAAGAAAAATATCAAAAAATTACGAGCTTGTAAAATTGACCAATAAAACCCCAATCCAAGTTTGAAACCATGAACCTTAGAATGCACATATACCTCTCATACAACCTTCAAATTAAGTCTTCTCACTTTTAAAGTAATAAACATTCAAAGACCTTCGAAACAAGACCAATTTCATTAAAATCGGAGCTTGTATGCAAAACTTGGGTTTAGGGACCCTTTTGTATATTGTACATATTGACCGTTTTGCCCATCATTTTATCCTTTTATTTTCTTAATTATTAAAAATCCAAAAAAAATAGATTAAGTTGTAAATATTCTTGTTATATTTTCTCTATTTTTATTTTGATTTTTCTCTTAATTAAAAATGATAAAAAAAATTATAAAAGATAAAATGCGGTATTTTATACCTATAAGGTACCACCCAAAAATACATTTTTATATAGATGATTTCATTTGATTTTTGGCCATTCATAAAAGTTGTTGATTTCGTCGAGACGAGCAACTTTCGTGTTGATCAGTTTTTGATCTAATCCCTTTTGTTATTTCTTTTTCATTTTTGTTTACATTTAATTTTTGAATATTCTAGGAGCAACATGTGGCAACTCCTAGAGCCGCCACATGTCACCCTTTTATTTTTTTATTTTCGGATATATTTTTAATTATTTTCAGATTTTATTATTTTATTATTATTATTTTAATTATTGTTATTTTTAGTAGCCTACTTATTTTACTTATATTATATTATTTCCCTTTTTACTTCTTCGTCCTTACTTGTCTTCCACTCCAAGTCACCACTCTCCCCACTACTCCATTCTCACCACTTCTTCTCCAACTTCCCTCTCCTCTCCCTTTTTATTCCCATCATCCTCCACCATTTTTTTTTCATCCGCCAATTTCGTGAGAAGACTTCCAGCTCTAGAGAGGTCGAGGTGACAACGACAACCTTAGTCTGTAGAGCGATGACGAGTTCCAGCCATCTTCGTCTATTGGTGAGATCCGCGAGCCTTGTTCGCGTAGCATTCCTCCACAAGTGGATTGCCTAGCTTCTCGGCTTTTCGCCAAGCTGATCGAGGCCACGACGGAAGCCGCACTCTGTGGCTCCAAAAATCCGGCGACTCTCACAGGTAAGTACTCTATCTTTATCTTGTCATTTTATTTTATTTCATAATTTTCTTCTTTGTTGTTCATCATCAAAAACACCATCACATCACCAAAATATTTTCATTTACCACTATCATCTTCATCAAGAGCATACCACCTCATAATCATATTTTTTCTCTACATCACACAATACACACACACCACATCTTTCTCCAGTGCATTTTCTATTTCCTGCTTATAAAGAAAATCACAAAAAAATTATAAAAAAAAAAGGAGAAGCAGCTCAATCCGCCTCCCCTTGGAGCCTCAGTCGTGCGCTGCCGCCCCCGTCCCCAGGCTGCCGTCGACCGCCCCTCCGCCTCCTCTATAGCGCGCCTCAGCTCCTGCCACGTGATGCGCGCCTCCCTCTGCCAACCATGCGCGTCGTTGTCCTCGCGTGTCGCTGCCGCCGCCCTTGCACCGCACGCCGCCTCGCATGCCCTAGTCTTTCCCCCTTGCGCCCTGCCTTGCGGAAGAAGAATAAGCAGAAGGTCCATTTCCTTTTTTTATTTTATTTTAGTTGTGAAAATTGCATATTCAGTCCTCTTTGTTTCCTTATTTGCACAAACATCCTGAGCACATTTCAGTTCACATCTTAGATCTTTGTATTGCGAAGACACCCCTGCATTGTCAATTTAATTTGGACAGTATTTTCGCATCATTTTTTAGTCAAAAAAATATCATGTTGTAGAGCAACTAATTCTTTATCTCGTGGCTATTTATTTGCATTTTTGTGATTATCAGAGTATTTATTAAAAATCAAGGATTGACAGTTACATATATTTTACCCGGTTAAGCTCTGAAATTCGCACGGCTATATGACTTGCTCTAAAAATTGTGAAAAAATTATAGATGATGCCTTTATTTGTGCTTTAATTACTTTCCAAGTTTCATTGAAATTGGATTTGTCATTTGCATAAAATAAATTCTAGGGTAATTTCTGTAATTGATTTTTAATTAAATTCAAAAAGATTATTTTTGAGAAATTCCAACTCTCTTGGATTCCTTATTAAAACATCTATTTGAGATAATTCATTCTCTGGATAATTTTATTTAGTGGATTAATTAGGAATTAAAGACTCGTAGTCACTCTGTTTTCAGTAAAAAAATCATAAAAAAATCACAAAGTGTCAAAATTTTCTAAAAAAATTAATGTAGCTTCATTTCATCATATTTAGTATCCAGTAAAATTTGAATTTATTTCACATTAAAAATATCATTTGGCTAATTTGAATTTATTTCACATTAAAAATAATTTTGGCTAAGTTTGTTCTTTTCGTATTAACTTAATCTAATTCATATTCTGCATTTGTCATTTTTATTGCATTAAAAATTACCAAAATAATCCCACTTGGAAAATCGCAATTTAATTCCTCTAACTTGACCCTGAGTTGTTCCTTTGCCTCCTTGAGTCGACCCTGGGTCTTGCCCAGGCTAAATAAACATAAAACCGTGCTTAATTTCATTAGAATATTAATCAATTTGTGCTGTTAATTTTTGATTGTCGACTGCATCAATGGCACTGTTGCCGAGGAGGCACGACTTAGGTTAATTTGCAGTATTTCTGAGTGCTTGATTTTCTATCTCGGGGTAGTCTGACCCCCGGTTTTCTTGTGAATATTTTCTGTCCTTTAACTTTTGTATTTTTTGTGTAATTCTTTATCTGATCTCAAATTATTTCTGTGCGAGGAACGCAGGGAGTCGAAGACGCTTCGAGGAATCAGCATTTTAATTGTTTGAGTGATTTGAGAGAATTTGTATTTTTACTTTTTTTTCTTTATTTTTTCGCACCATTTCCAGCGGTTCCCTTTTGGGTTCTCGCATGTGTAAAGATAGTGGAATTGTGTCCCCGTGTGCTGTGTGGATTGAATTGTAAATTAGGCTTGCACTAGCAGCTCCTCGAGCCACTCTAGAATTTGCTTGTACTCGTAAATTTCTAGGACCACACAATACACTTAAAAGACACACCTAAATTGCAGATCCAGTCAAAATAACCTGTGCTTCACTCGCTAATAGAATTGTTTGTCTAGGAGCGGATTTTGTCGCTTGCATCTGCATTTAGTATAAAAAAGATTTCAATTCTATTTTGCATCCTACATAAAAAGCGATGGGATCACTGTAAGTATTCTCTACTCAGCATACGCATCATCGTTTTTTTGTGCATCAGCTTTCTCGAGTCCCCCCTCTGTTTTTCAAACTTAATTTAAATGGAAATTGGGACTGGACGATAAGCGTGATGTGTGGTTGGACTAACAAGTGAGAACTTAACTTAAAACCAGGACTGCTAATGTTATTGACCAAAAAAATCATTAAAATTGGAAAATCTATTTACGGGAGACTAATCCCCGACCTTGTTTTCAGGCTGAGTGAGGGTACTTGAGTGTGTGTGAACACCTTAAGGCAGAGCCCAAATCCCCGCCTTCCATATCACGTTCCGACTAATCCTAGCAAATATCACAAGTTGAATTTTTAAGGTTCGCTGACAAGTACCAAGTAGCCTCCGCCTGTCTCAGGTAGATAGGGGTGAAATTGCGGTACTTCGCGACAAGTTGCCAGTAACCCTCCGGGGTGAAGTTCTGGCCTTGTCAGCCTCCGCCTGCCTGTAGGTAGATAGGGGCAGGTCTTTGAATCCATCAACTTAGGAAAGGAGCGAAGAAAGGAAGGACCGACAGTATCTTATGCGATAGGTTAAACAGGGAAGACGCATCCGGCTCTGAGCCGACTTCCCTCTAGGCCACGTAATCCTTGCTATCTTGCATGAAAAATCACACTTAAAATTTACAAGATTAATTGGACTCCGTTTCGGGTCCTTCACTGTGTTGAGTGTGAACCCAGGGTCTTGGATTGAATTGTTTGCTTCAAGTAGGAGTCCAATCCTATCTTCACTTAGGACTCCCGATTCTTCTTGCCAAATCAAGATGAGTGACTGGGGGGAGATCGACTCTTTATTCACATATCTCTCTTTGAGCCCCCCACGAAACTCCTCTTCACCGGCCCAAGCGCACCTTGGACCACCCAGGACTCATGACCCTCTTGAGTTCTAGTTCCCTCACACCCAGGGTGGTTACTCTCAAACCAACCCTTTCCTCTCCTCCGAGCTTACCGAGGAAGACCATCGCCTTGGTAAGAATCCCTTCCTTGATTTGTCCTCTTACACAGACCTTGTTTCATACCCAGGACTAGAGGACAAGATGCCACCTAAGCAGCCACCGTCGGATGAGGACTCATTGCGACAGATTCTTAACCGACTCGCTACAGCCGAACATCAAAATGCAGATCTCACAACTAGAATGGGATAGATTATTGCAGCAGAAGGAATCGACCGACCAATGGTTGATGCCTACAACCCAACGGAGAATGAGATGCACAGTTAGTTGGCACCAGCGGTTCCCCCAGAAGCATTAGAGCTCAAGCCCCACTTCCTTAGCCTGCTACCGAAGTTCAACGGAAATTCCCATGAAGAATCATATGCCTTCCTCTGAGACTTCGATTGGTTTGCAACAACCTTAGTCATCCTAAGGTTGGACAGGATTACATTAGACTGAAGGCCACCCCTTTTGCCTTAAGAGATAAGGCAGCACATTGGTTGAAGAACCTAGGGGTGATATGTACCAGCTGGCTGCAGTTCAAGGACTTATTCCTGATGAAGTTCTACCCTCTCAGTAGAACTAATGAAATGAGAATCAAGATCACTAGTTTCTCCCAGGGACCCAGTGAACCATTCCATGAAGCCTGGGATAGGTTCAATGACCAAATTCAAAAATGTCCCTGCCATGGCATTTTTAAGGCGATCTTAGTCCTGACCTTGTTCTGTGGCATGACCCCAGAGATGGAGGGGTTAGTCAGTGCCGCCTGTGGAGGAAGCTATATGAACTAGAACGAGAACGTTGCATGGAAGATACTAGAATAGATGGCGGAAACAGGCAGGTCGCAGGCCACCAGGGCCTATCAGTTGTCTCCCTCAATCTTATCCAATGAGACAACTAGGAGGATTGTAGCGGATCTGACAGAGGACCTCATACCCAGCATGGGGATGATAATTGATAAGTTAACCATGGTCGAGCAGATCCACAAGAGGGTTATTGACCTTGAGTCTCTCTCATGTCTACCGAAGCAAGTGGAGGAACTTACTGAGAAGGTAGCTAAGATGAAGCTACCTGCCCCTTCTGCACCACCCGCACCTATGCACTGAGTCCATCTTGTACAGGAGCAGGCACCGGGGTCGTAGAGTGGCTGGGTAGAGGATCAGACTTACACCCAGCAGTACCAGTAAGCACCCCCACAAGTGGAGATCGGATACGAGGAGCCTCCGCAGGTGTTCGAGATCAACGGGTTGTGGTACAGCCGTGTCCCCGTCGGTAGACAGTCGGGGATGGGGAATGGTCAGCCTCACCGACCTTCCCTAGCTTACCAAGAAACCAGCTCCATCCCCACACCACGCTTTGTCCAGTCCAGGCCCGAACGAGGGTACCGGCCTCAGCAGCACCGCCAGCAGCAGTGCACATTCCACTCGGACCAACAAGGCCCGGCACCGTCCCATCAGCAATAGCAGTATCGGCAAGGCCAGCAGGGCCAGTATAGAACCTCATCTGCAAGTCAGCATTAGCCAGCCCAGCCCACAGAATTGGAGTCCCTCACCTTGGCAATCCAGACCCTGTCTGATAGGATCCAACATATCAAAAATGACTATATGGATTTGAGAATCGATCTGAATCGTGTTTCTCATACCCAGGATCAACAAATGGCACCAAAGACCCCGATTCCCACCCAGGTTCAGGCCAACCCGAACAGCTTAACCCAAGGACAGAACCGACCTCATGATCAGGTATACTATTCAGATAATTCTTTATCTGAACATGAGATCCTTTCGTGTGATAAGCTGAATCATATGTCCCTCGGGAGTGGAAGGACCGTGACCATACCTGATCGGGCACGGGCACCGAAGGAAGGAGCCGCCAAGTCTCTACCTGAGGAGAATTTGGAGGAAGAAGAGGATCAGCACCACCATCACCGCCACCGTCAGAAGAAGAGGACTTCTAGGTCCTCGAAGCAGCAAACCCGCACCAGCAGAGAGTCCGATGAAACCGACGAAGAGCCCGCTCCTCCATTTGAAGAGGATCGTCCAGAAGTCGCGGAAGACGCATCACCGGTTTTACCACAACATTTTTCTTTTAGTCAGAGTCAGAGTCCAAGTCTGTTTAAGAGTCCGAGTTTTATACAGAACTCAGTTCCAGCTTTCAATGAAAACATTTTAGTTTCAGAATATGAGTTAGAGTCAATAATCCCTTTCCCCCGAGCTCTTAAGGATAGAAAGAAGAAAATGAAAAAAATCCAAAAAGATGACCCTGAGATGTCAGAGTTCTGCAACAAACACATCAAGGTCGCAATCCCCTTTGACAAGTACGTGGAAATGACTCCTACATTTCAGAAGTACCGTAAGGTGAGATGCACACCTACTAGGGTTAGCAGGAAGACCAAAAGCCATGTTGATAAACATGTTCTGTCAGTAGACATGACTTGTGCAATAAAGAACTCGTTTCTAAGGAAACGAAGAGACATGGGTGCACATTATGTGGTGAGTCATGTCGATGACATTGCGTTTGCACGCACTCTCCTAGACAATGGTTTTCAATTAACTTAATGCCTATAGCCCTCTATGAGGGGCTTAATCTCAGACCTCTTAGGTAATCTAGAGCCCTCCTACAGTTTGCTGATAAATCAACCAAGAGGTCCCAAGGAGAATTTAGGAATGTTGTAATCAAAGTCGAGGGCCAAGAATACATGGTGGACTTCACTGTCCTAGATATGAAAACCCCTCGTAATTGGAGAGACTCCCAGATCATTATAGGCAGGCCTTTCCTCAGGACAGCGGGGGCCTTGTTTGATTATAAGATCGGGAAGATCCAGTTCCAAACTCCAGGCGGAGATGAGGAACTCGAGATGAAGTAAACCAGATGGCAGAGACCGGATTCCGAATCCAGCATCGAGTACTCTTCGAACGAAGCAAACTGCGATCATGTAGACACAGTTGGGCCATGGAGACAGAACCCAGCTAGTACAGATGAGTCCCTCCCCTCCGGAGATGATCCCGTGCATGAGTCAGTTTGCGAGGTCCTCAGAGACGAGTACAGCTCAGAACATGCATCTCCCTACATCTTCGATGACTTAGAGGCCCAGCTGGACCTGTCAGACCTTCCCTCTTTAGGACAATCGGAAGATGAGAATGACGAGTCAGACGCGGCTTTTGCCGATTGCATGGAGACCTTTGACTATTCGACTCCAGAGTTGAATAACTTGGTGGCAGCAATTACAGAGAAAGATCCAGCCACTTCCAACACCGAACCAGATTCGATTGAGCCAGATTTCCTAGACGATCACACCATACCTGAGCTCAAGCCTTTACCCACAACATTGAAATATGCCTTTCTTGCAGGTCAGGACAAGAAATTTTCGGTCATCATCAGTTCGCGATTGACCGAGGAGCAGGAATCTCGCTTGCTAGAGATCCTAGAGAAAAACCACAAGGCGATAGCATGGAGCATTTCCGATCTCCATGGGATAAATCCCACTCTGTGTTCGCACCATATCAACTTGAAGAATGAAGACAAAACCTCTTGTGAATTCCAACGTCGTTTGAATCCAAATTTACGAGAGGTAGTGAAGAAGGAGATAGAGAAATGGTGCAACGCAGGTTTTATTTATCCCATCTCTGACTCTAAATGGGTGGACCCAATCCATGTGGTCCCAAAAAAGTAGGGAATTCAGATGACCACCAACGAGGATGAAGAGGAGATCGTGACGCGAGTGCCCACGTCATGGTGTGTCTGTGTGGATTACAGATGCCTGAATGCCGGGACGAAGAAGGATCATTTCCCTCTACCATTCATTAATCAGATCTTAGAGAGACTAGCGGGGAAAGAGTTCTTCTGTTTCTTAGATGGGTTCTTCGGCTACAATCAAGCAGCCATAGCTCTGGAGGCCAAGAAAAGACCACGTTCACATGCCCCTTTGGTACCTATGCTTTCAGGTGCATGCCCTTTAGGTTATGCAATGCTCCAAGTACTTTTCAAAGGTGCATGATTGCTGTATTCGCTGAAATGGTCGGCGAATTCCTGGAAGTCTTCATGGATGACTTCTCAGTCCACAACGATTCCTTCGATTCCTGTCTTAGGAATCTGGACCGAGTCCTCAAACGCTATTGTGAGATCATTCTGGTACTCTCCTGGGAGAAAAGTCACTTCATGGTGATGGAGGGCATTGTGTTGGGGCACGTCATCTCCAAGAGAGGAATGGAGGTTGACCCTGCCAAGGTGGACGTGATTCGACGACTCCAGCCACCAACCAACATCAAGCAGTTGCGGTCGTTCCTCAGGCATGTCGAATTCTATCGGAGATTCATCAAGGATTTTTCTAAGACTTCCCGACCGCTAACTGAGCTTTTAGGAAAAGACATGGAGTTTGTTGTTGATCACTAATGTCTTGAGGCCTTTAAGCTATTGCAAGGAATGATCATGGACGCACCTATCCTACAAGCCTCAGATTGGTCTCTACCTTTTGAGATCATGACAGACGCATCCGATTTCGTTGTTGGAGATGTGCTAGGACAGAGGAGAGATGGCGTCCCATTTGTGATTCACTATGCAAGCAAAGTGCTTGATACTTCTCAGCGTAACTATACAGTTATGGAAAAGGAGATGCTTACGGTTGTGTTTGCCTTGGACAAGTTCAGATCGCATTTAATTGGATCCAAGGTAATTGTGTTCACTGACCATACGACGCTACGATACCTGATGGAGAAGAAGGACGCGAAGGCGCGTCTTCTTAGGTGGATTTTGCTTATCCAGGCTTTTGATTTGGACATCCGTGATAAACGTGGAAAGAAGAATGTAGTAGCTGATCATCTCTATCGTCTCGAAAATATCAATACTTCCGAGGATTCACCAACTTTAGAATCCTTCCCTGACGAGTCGGTTTTTATTTTCGACTCACTCCCATGGTATGCTAACATCGTGAACTATCTTGTCTCCAAGAAGGTTCCCGAGGATTGGCCCAAGAGCCACATCGACCGACTGAAGTCGGATGCTAGACACTACCATTGGGAGGATCCGATCTTTTTCTTTGAAGGACCGGATTGTGTCTGGAGACGGTGTATTCCTCAGGAGGAATACCAGAGTTTCCTTTCTTTATGCCACAGCTTAGAGGCAGGAGGGCACCACTTCGAGAAGAGGACCACATGGAAGGTACTTCAGTGCGGCTTTTACTGGCCGACTCTGTTTCGCAATGCCATCACCTTTGTGAAGTCGTGTCCAGTATGCCAGAGAATGGGAGGAACCATTGGTTCCAAGGATGAGATGTCGATGTAGCCCGTCATCATTTGTGATGTCTTTGATGCCTAGGGCATCGATTTCATGGGACCATTCCCTGTTAGCCATGGGTTCGAATACATCCTTCTTTCGGTGGACTACTTATCCAGGTGGGTGGAGGCTATCCCGACCCGAGCCGCAGAAGCAGGACTGTCTGTAAATTCATCAGAGAGCATATCATCTCTAAGTTCGGGATCCCCAAAATGATGATATCAAATGGGGGTAGCCACTTTGTAATCCGGGAGGTGAAAAAACTCCTGAAGGACTACGGTATCGAGCACCATGTCGCTAGTCCTTACCACCCACAGATAATGGTATGGCTGAGGTGTCGAATAGGGAGGTGAAGACTATATTTTAAAAGCTTGTCCGCCCAGACAGGAAGGACTGGTCTCAGATCTTGGATTAAGTCCTATGGGTGTATAGGACAACTTACAAGACACCGTTAGGAACCTCCCCATTCCGAATGGTATTCGGAAAGCCATGTCATTTGCCCGCAGAACTAGTGCATAAATCAGAAGGGGCAATCAAGAAGGTCAATTGGAACATGCACCTCGGGCAGAAGCAGAGAGATATGGATCTGAATGAGCTTGTGGAAATCAGAAACCGCGCATATGACAACAGTTTGGTGTACAAGGACAAGGTTAAGCGTTGGCACGATAGATATATCAGACGAAAGACCTTTGTTCCTGGACAGAAGGTATGGTTGTTTAATGCTAGGCTGAAGATCTTCCAAGGCAAGTTGAAGTCCAAGTGGACAGTCCCATTTGTCGTCCGTACGGTGCACGATAGTGGATGTATCGAGATCTCAGATCTCGCAGATGACGCACCGACATTCCTAGTGAATGGACAACTGTTGAAGCACTTCATCGAATCCAATGAGTAGTCAGTTCATGTTGAGGAGATTGTATTCATGCGCGAGACAGATTCAGTAGATACACCTCGAGCCGCGCATGAGACCTTGCGGCAGTGAGCTCTAGCCATCAGCAGCATCTTGAAAGATTCAGACCGACTCACTTGTATATACCATCATTCCTGTACATTCTGACCTTTCTCCCCCACGACTCTTGCAACTCATCCCAGCTTCATTGATCACCATATTGGACTATACTTAGGATAACCAGATCCTAAGTATAGGGGGAGAAGCAACTTGAGTCGAGTCCCTGTACATCCTCCAGATCACATTGGTCCTCATACTCACTTCCATCCTATACTTAGGCTGACCTGAGCCTAAGTATAGGAGGGACCAATGCCCGCCGTGTATATACTCCTCCATTTCCCCTCTTAACCTCGCCCGCCCCATTTTTTATCTTCTTCTACACTTAGGCTGCCAGAGCCTAAGTATAGGGGGGCGGGACGACTTCTATACATTTTTATTATTTTAGCTTTCCTACACTTAGCACGAGCTATGTCTTTTTCCTCATTTTTCGTGCTCTGAGGACATAGCACATGCTAAGTATAGGGGGCGTGTATATATTACATATATACTTTACCCATAGCTCGTACTTTCAAGTATTTTTGCATACTTTTTGTATTTATTTTGCAATAATTACGGGTAGATAAAAATTGAAAAAAATTATTGTTGTATAATACTTGCAAAACTTTTGTAAAAAATTGAAAAAAAATTTGTAAAATACTTGTATACTTGTATATTGTATAACACTTGTATAATATTTATAAACTCTTGTAAATTATTGTAACATACGCGGTATACCAAAGTTTTTGAAAAAAAACAAAAATTTAGGCTTCTTATTTACTCTTGCATATCATCCTTGCATTCAAAAAAAGAGTTGCATTTCATTCATCTACATAGCATGTCATCTACATCTCATCTGCATATCTTGCATATGCAAGGTGAAAAGCTAGTGGGTTCTGAACTAAGATATGAGTAGATGTTGAGGAAGGACTTGATTTGACCTTACTCCTCCTAATTTCAGAGGAACCTTATAGGAACTGGAGTTAAGATTTCTCAGGTCAAGTGACTTAATTCTTTGAGTCCGCAAGTCTATGTTCACATGTCATCTTGACTAGTCTAAGTAGAATATCTCGTGCACATGCATGATTCTTTTAGATAATGAACTAACTTGGACAAGCACAATGCACGTAGCTCTTCATTGATGAGGTGGTGAGGAAGTAGAATCCTTTAGCTTGGAGCAGCACACGGGTGGAAACATCCGTCCTCTAAGGAGGGTAGTGCATCTCAACCTAGTCTGGTGGTGTTGACATCTAAGGATGGAACGTTGTGGGTTGCAATAATGCTTCAAAAGAGGGATAGTCTACTGGCTCAAGAGGAAAAACTCCTGATGTACATGCTGCACCTTGTATATAGTTCAAAAAAAAGATAAAAAAGAGGAAAAAAATGCAAGAACTCCAAAAAAATCAAACAGGTCCAAAAAATAAAAAAATAAATACTTGTCGGAGTATGTATATTACCAAAGAAAATGCAGCTGGATGACTTGGCTACACTGGTCAGGCATCCCAGGATAGGTAGCTACACTGGCTATCGTCCATTCTTTTCTCTACCGCCTCCTCTTGATCTGGTCGCACTTGAACTTAGAAGGGAATACCCCGCTCCTTGAGGAAAGAGTTATTGAATCTGGTAACTAGAGTTACCTTGTTAGAGGAGGTTGTTCCTAAGCCAATTCTGATGTGGAGAGCTATTTTACACTTACAAAGTACAAGTAAGAATCATAGTCATCAGAAATTTGCGTTTATGGATTTGTTCTGACCTGACTATTGAGGAGTCTTGAATAGAAGACTTGTGGAACTTGAAGTCTGTTAGGTCTTAAGTTCAGATCCCAATAAGGTTCTGCCACACAATTAATCCAAAGTTTGAGTCAAGCTTCATTTTCAACTTTTGTTCATGACCTTGGTATGGAAACCAAAAGCATTTCACTCTTGCATTTCATTTTAGTTGCTTGGGGACGAGCAAGGTTTAAGTATAGGGGGTTGATGAATCCGCGATTCATCACACTAAAAGTCAAAAATAGAACTTTGTTCCCGAGTAAATAGCAGCATATTTCCCCTTATCTTGCATAATTAGCATTCATGCATGCAAGCAAAATATTTGCATTTTAGCATTCATATTTGCATTAAATAAGAAGCCAATTTCACTTGTAAATATTCACCTGTATATTAGATAAAATACTTTTTTTCTATATATTTTATACTAACTCCAAATCTAATAAAACCAGCTCTATAGTGTATATATTACTAACACTAATTAAAGAAAAATATCAAAAAAATACTAGCTTGTAAAATTGACCAATAAAACCCCTATCCAAGTTTGAAACCATGAACCTTAGAATGCACATATCTCTCTCATACGACCTCTGAATTAGGTCTACTCACTTTTAAAGTAATATACATTCAAAGACATTCGAAACAAGACCAATTTCATTAATATCGGAGCTCGTATGCAAAACTTGGGTTTTGGGCCCCTTTTGTATATTGTACATATTGACCGTTTTGCCCTTCATTTTATCCTTTTATTTTCTTAATTATTAAAAATCCAAAAAAATTAGATTAAGTTGTAAATATTCTTGTTATATTTTCTCTATTTTTATTTTGATTTTTCTCTTAATTAAAAATGAAAAAAAAATAGAAAAGATAAAATGCGGTATTTTATATCTACAAGGGACCATCCAAAAATATATTTTTGTACAGATGATTTCATTTGATTTTTGACCCTTCACGAAAGTTGTAGATCTCGTCGAGATGAGCAACTTTCGTGTTGACCACTTTTTGATTTAATCCCTTTTTTTATTTCTTTTTTATTTTTGTTTACATTTAATTTTTGAATTTTCTAGGAGCGATATGTGGCAGCTCCTGGAGCCGCCACATGTCACCACTTTATTTTTTTATTTTCGGATTTATTTTTTATTATTTTCATATTTTATTTTTTTATTATTATTATTTTAATTATTGTTATTTTTAGTAGCCTACTTATTTTACTTATATTATATTATATTATTTCCCTTTTTACTTCTTCCTCCTAACTTCTTCCACTCCAAGTCACCACTGTCCCCACTACTCCATTCTCCCCAATTCTTCTCCAACTTCCCTCTCCTCTCCCTTTTTATTCCCATTATCCTCCACCATTTTTTTCATCCGCCAATTTCATGAGAAGAATTCCAGCTCCAGAGAGGTCGAGGTGACAGTGACAACCTTAGTCTGTAGAGCGACGACGAGTTCCAGCCATCTTCGACTATTGGTGAGATCCGCGAGCCTTGTTTGCGTAGCATTCCTCCACAAGTGGATTGCCTAGCTTCTCGGCTTTTCGCCAAGATGATCGAGGCCACGACGGAAGCCGCACTCCGTGGCTCCAAAAATCCAGCGACTCTCACAGGTAAGTACTCTATCTTTATCTTGTCATTTTATTTTATCTCACAATTTTCATCTTTGTTGTTCATCATCAAAAACACCATCACATCACCAAAATATTTTCATTCACCACTATCATCTTCATCAAGAGCATACCACCTCATAATCATTTTTTCTCTACATCACACAAAACACACACACCACATCTTTCTCCATTGCATTTTCTATTTCCTGCTTACAAAGAAAATCACAAAAAAATTATAAAAATAAATAAAAAAAACAGGAGAAGCAGCTCAAGCCACCTCTCGTTGGATCCTCAGTCGTGCATCGCCGCCCACGTCCCCAGGCCGCCGTCGACCGCCCCTCCGCCTCCTCCGCAGTGCGCCTCAGCTCCAGCCACGTGACGCGCACCTCCCTCTATCAGCCGTGCGCGCCACCGTCCTCGCACATCGCCTCTGCCGCCTGCCGCCTCACGTACCCTAGTCCTTCCCCCTTGCGCCCTGCCTTGCGGAAGAAGAATAAGCAGAAGGTCCATTTCTTTTTTATTTTATTTTAGTTGTGAAAATTGCATATTCAGTCCTCTTTGTTTCTTTATTTGCACAAACATCCTGAGCACATTTCAGTTCACATCTTATATCTTTGTATTGCGAAGACACCCCTATATTATCAATTAAATTTGGACAGTATTTTCGCATTATTTTTTAATAAAAAAATAGCATGTTCTAGAGCAACTAGTTCTTTATCTCATAGCTATTTATTTGCATTTTTGTGATTATCAGGGTATTTATTAAAAATCAAAGATTGACAATTACATATATTTTGCCTGATTAAGCTCTGAAATTCGCACGGCCATATTTCTTGCTCTAAAAATTGTGAAAAAATTATAGGTGATGCCTTTATTTGTGCTTTAATTACCATTTAAGTTTCATCGAAATTGGAGTTGTTGTTTGCATAAAAAATCTAGGATAATTTCTGTAATTGATTTTTAATTAAATCCAGAGAGATTATTTTTGAGAAATTCCAACTCTCTTGGATTCCTTATTAAAACATCTATTTGAGATAATTCATTCTCTAGATAATTCTATTTTGTGGATTAAGTAGGAATTAAACACTCGCAGTCACTCTGTTTTCAGTAAAAAAATACAAAAAATCATAAAGGGTCAGAAAATTCTTAAAAAAATTAGTAGCTTCATTTCATCATATTTAACTTCCAGTAAAATTTTCATAATTTTTGCATATCATTTGCACGAAAAATGCATAAAAACCCCAAAAAAAGTTTGCATTTTTCACTTGTGCATTTTAAATCCAAAAATTCCAAAAAAATACATTTTGCATTCGTTATAGGATTAGGTTTTTAGTAAAAATATCATTTGGCTAATTTGAATTTATTTCAGATTAAAAGTAAATTTGGTTAAGTCGGTTTTTTTCGTATTAACTTAATCCAATTCATATTCTGCATTTGTCATTTTTATTGCACTAAAAAATTACCAAAATAATCCCACTTGGAAAACCACAATTAAATTCCTCTAACTTGACCCCGAGTTGTTCCTTTGCCTCCTTGAGTCGACCCTGGGGCTTGCCAGGCTAAATAAATATAAAACCGCGCTTAATTTCATTAGACGATTAATCGATTTGTGCGGTTAATTTTTGATCGATCTGGATTTATCCGACTGCAACGAAAACGTCAATCCAACAACATCGAAGAGGATAAAAATCGGGTTCATCAGGGACCGCCATGTCCAACACGACGAAGTCCACGGGGAATTTCAAACCCTGAATGGTGACGATAACGTCTTCGATTAAACCCTTAGGCCTCTTGATCAATCTATCAGCAAACTACAAGACCGTTCGGCTTGGTCCAAGAGGCCTGAACTCAAACTTGTCGAGTAGGGAAGATGGAAGGAGATTGATCGAAGATCCGCTATCTAATAGAGTCCGATCAAAAGTCTGATCAAGGATCTCACATCTGACATATGGTGCTCCCGTATCTAATCTCTTGGCTGGGAGACGGTTCTGAATCGCATGGAAAGTTTCCTTGGTCAGAATAGTGATTACGCTGCCTCTTCTTGGTTCGTTCTTTAAGGCCTTTCTGCAGAAGAAGGATGTGAGCCAAGGCTTCCGAAAGAGTGAGTTGGATCGTAAACTTATCAAGCATCTCTTTCGTCAGATCATTCATTTGGATTTTTTTTAGGGTTTTCTTTTTGGCACCTTTTCCTAAGCAGAGTGCTTTGGGAAAAGGAATCTGTACATCCTCCAGGTTAGTCTGTGCAATCGGAGGATTAGAAGAAGTAGAAGCAAATGTTTTTGCAAAACAAGGACTGGCTTTTTGTGAATTATCAGAAAGAGCAGGATCTAGATCAACAATCTTTTTATTTCTTTTTCGGTTTCTTCTCTTTTGTACATTTTTTTTGTAATTTTCTCTCATCATCACTATTTACAAAGAACGTAAAGCAACTATGTTGGCGTTCAGCTCTGGTTACTCTTCAGACTTGGTGGCTTCAGCACCACCATGTCCATCGTCAAAGGACGTGGCTTCAGCACCGCCATCAGTGACTTCTACAACCTTGCTTGTGTTATCCAAAATATCCTCTTATAGCCTAAAAGAGTCTCCACCTATTGGAATCCTACCGCTCCTAAGAGAGATGAAATCAATGTCATCACAGTAAAGATAGTCATCGAAGGATACATGGGATTGGAGGGTGGGCTCTTTCAAATCTACTTGCTCGGACTTTCGCTTCAGGTTGTTCGGGTTGGGCTCAATCTGGGTAGGTAAGGCGGACTTTCCCTTGACGAGATCGGTGACATGTGTTTTAAACTCATCCATTTCTCTCCTAAAAGATGCTTGTTGATCAGTGATCAGGTTAGCGAGATTTTCTAATGCTGGGTTGTCATGGAAAGGTCCATGAGACCCGGATGAGTCACCTCGTTGATACTGAGGCTGCTGCGGAGCTGGCTGCTGCTGTGTAAGATACTACTGTTGATGCTGAGGCTGATAAGTGCTCTGCCTCCACTAAGGGTGCTGATACTGACGAGGACCGTAATGCTATTGCTGATGCTCTCTGTTCTGCCCCATGGGTGCCTGCGATTGCTGCTGGGAAGAGGTACCTCCTGTAGACCAATGGAAACCAGGGTGATCACGACAGATCCCTGGTTGCTGCGGTTAGTCAATGGCTCAGGCATCTCAGAGTATGCTGGGGGCATAGATGCCAAGGACTGATCGCTCTGATACACCACCATCTGGGTGTCAGACGACAATGTCTGCTAGAATTGCGGGTACGCCGAGGGATGATGAGCAAGCTCAGAATGCACATGGTAGATGTGTTGTACTGGAGGCCTAGGAAGTATGCGTCGATCTCGGCTACCTGAGTCAGCATGTGATCTAAAGGACCAGTTGAAGTCTGTATGTAATTCTTGAAGGCACATAATATGTGTCTTCAGATCACTCAGGCATCGTTCAAGCTCGTCAATCTTATCGAGCTTGTCTAAGTTTTGGCACTTCTTCTCTATGATTTCCATTCGATCTAACTTCTGGCAAATGATACCCATATCAGATGATGGAGATTCGAGAGGAATAAAAATGGCAGAACATGGATTCCCTTCTATCTGTGCCACTCGAGAATGCCGATGGTAAGTTGGTGGCTTCGTCAATTTGTAGACCAGAGTCTGAGACATTTTAGTGTAATTTTCTGCCATTTTCTCGTAAATGGCCCAGACTCGATCCCCGTACATTGAAAAATATGAACCACCACAAGCGGCATTCACCAGTCCCTGTAATTCTGATGTCAGCCCACCAAAGAAGCTATGTACAAGAGTCGGCTTCGAAAGGTCATGGTGGGGACTGATTGACCCAAATTTATCGGGGTCTAAATATGCCTCACACAAAGCGGAGACAAAGTCGTTGTGGCGACCCTCAATAAATCCTGGTCAAGTCAACAATCAACCCACAACAGATAAATCAAGCAATGAAAATCAAAGTGTAGAGTTAAAATGTATTATAACTCTATAATGAATGTGTATAGTGCAAGCAAGTAGAGTGTCAAACACAAGGAACAAGCAGGATAGATAGGGGTAAAATGCACAAAAAGGAATGTGATCAAATGCTTACAAGTGTGCTATTTTTGTGGGTTTTTTATTTTTATTTTTATTTTAAATTTTCAATTTTATAATTTTATTTTTTGATTTTTGATTTTTAATTTTATATTTTCTTTTGTATTTTGTATTTTCTTTTTATATTTTCTTTTCTTTTAATAAAACAATTTTGCAATATACGAAAAAGGAGATAAGGTATTTATACAAAGAGGTAAATATAGTCAAAAATCAGGAAATAAGATATTTTTGGACTTTTTTATAGTTTTCTTATGTTTTTGTGATTTTTCTATATTTTTCCTAATTTTTCGGTATTTGTAAAGTCAAAAATACTAAAAATAGTGTACAAAATAAAAGGCTAAAACTAAAATGGAGAAATAAAATGTCAAATAGAAAAAATTCTCCAAATTAATTTTAAATTAAATGTAATAAAACAGAGAAAATTCAGAGACAAAAATTATATTTTTAGGATTTTTGTGGAATTTTTAATACTTTTATGAAGATTTTAGGGGATTTCTAATTTTTAGGTGTTTTCTTTTGTATTTTTTAGTGATTTTTGGTTGGAATATAAAACATACTAAAGTACACAAAATATATTTTTTTGGAATTTTTCAAAAAGTTTTTATAATTTTTATGAATTTTATAATGCAAACAAGGCTGAAAATACTTATTTTGATTTTTTATAAATGTGGAAATGAAATAAAAATGCGAAACAAAAAATGGCATGAAAGACCAACAAAACAGGAAGCTATGCTAATTTTTTTGGGAATTTTTGGGATTTTATAGATGCATGAAATAAATACTAGAAACATAAAGAAATTGCATTCTGGCAGGGGTATTTTTTTAATTAATAGAAAGTCTAGGGGGTAACTTGCAATATTTCCAGAAAATATATACTACACTAAAAAATTTTCTGGGCTAATAAATAAATACAAAAACCACAGGGCTGTGCGTGCAAAAATGCCAAAGACCACGTGACTCGCACGTGGCTAGCGAGTACCTAATTGTAATTAATAGAGAGGCGAGGGCTAAACTGCAAGTTGTCCAAAGAGATAATAACTTAATTATAAAGTTTAGGACCTAATCACAATATAGAAATCCTTAGGGGGTCCTCCACAAAATGCCCCCACCTCATGTGCGCGTGTCACGTGAGGTGACGTGGTCGAGGACCGAAGTGTAAATATCCAAAATACAGGCGGTGAAATGCAAATTTTTACAAAATAAATAAAACGGCAAAGGAAAGTTTTAACAGAAAATATTAAATACAAAATTTAGCAGGGTAAAACATGCAAAATACCCTGCTTCACGGATTGGACGGATGAAGGGGAGTCAGTGGTGCCACGTGTCACGATCCTATCGGCATATACCCGTTCGCAATCGAACAACGCTCCTCTCTTCACTTAATCCACGTGTCAACGCAACAGAGCCCGATGATGGTTCGATGGGGACGGTTCAGATTTGATGCCCCTAAACGATTCAACGTTTGACGCGGGGGCTAATCCGACGGCAGCTGCACCTCTGGAAGATCGGGGGAGATCCGACGGCAGCAGATGGATCTGGGTGAACGTGCGAAGAACTCGAGCTTGGCGAGTTTGGATTCGCCGAAGCTCGAGCCTCCGAGCACCTAAATCTCCTCCGACACTCACTCTATGCTCCTGCAGCAACGACGAAGCTCCCAGGTACCTTCAAAAGACTCTGGGGACCCTTGGATAGTCCCAGGAGGTCTCATGAGCTCCAACGAACCTGGCAGTCTTCCTTGGTGATCCTTGAGGCTCAGACGCCTCCTTCGGGTCCTGTAGATTACAAATAGAAAGCAGCAGCACAAAGGAGCAAAAAGACCCAGCTTTTATTGGCGAAAGGGTGGCGTGCGTGGAGTCGAGAATGGTCGCTGGAGCTCAAGAGCTCCGGCGAGGTGTTCGATCGCGAAATCTATACTAATTAATCGATTGATCAACAAACTAAATGCACTAAATACAATCTAAGACTACTGACTAACTCAATAGATAGAAAACAACCATAAAACGAATGAAAAACGACCTCGATTGGTTGGAAAAACCAAGAAATGGACCTCACGGCCAAAAGTCGGAGATGGGGTGGAGACCACGATTCACCTAGTAGCCTAACTCCGCCGCGGCAAGGCCGGAGAGTAGCCGTCACCTTCCTCTATCCAAGGTGCTATGAGGGAGAAGTTAGGCAAGGGAAAAAAAGGTTCAAAACTCGAAGGGGGAAAATGGAGGAGGTTTTGTACAAGAGATGATGGGGCTCGAAGATCGAAGAAGAACGGGCGGATCGATGGCCCACTCCCCAAAAAAACACAAGGGCGTGTATCCTTGATCCATGGGAAGAAAAAGTCATGAAGAAAGTATCTCGAGATAGTGTAAGAAACTGCCTAGAAAAATGGGAGAAAACAGCCGAACACGTAGCTCTGACAGGCTGCAGACCTCGGTCAGAGAGTTGACCGAGGTCAACCAAAGAACCCATCTGGTTGGTCCACGTGGACCAACCAGAAAATTCTTGGCAAAAATGATTTGTAAAATAGATTAAAAATAATAAATGATTTTATTAATTTTAGTTTATTAAATGAAAAATGTTTATTGTTTTCTGAATTATTTTATTATGATTTTTATTTATTTTATCGAGGTATAAAATTATAAGTTTCCTTTTATAGCTAGGTATAGGTATATTTATCTCTATATCTTAATATTTTACTTTTATTTTGTATATATAATTTATTTAATTTTGTTTATTATTTTATAAATTTATTAAATATTTTTATACACTTAAATGTATTTTTATTTCATTTTTTGATGCATTTTGTTCAATTAAATAAATAGATGTGTATTCTTTATAGGTATATTTATTGGTATTATACCTATATATTATATACATGTATTTACTTCTTGTGTTTTCTTTAGTGTTTTATTTTGATTTTAATATACACATATATTATAAATAATATTTACAAAATTATAAAAATATAAAATTATAAAAATAATGATTAATAAATAAAATGAATATTTTAATCTGTACAAGTATACAATAGGGGTCCAAAACTTAACTTTCAAACTATAGCTCCGCAAAATACGAAATCACCTTCATTAAATAGCTAATTAAAAATTATATACAATTAAAGGTGATTTTGATACATTTCGAGTTTTTATTTGAGAGATATAGGTCTGGGAAGTTGGGATTCTGCAATCTTATTCAGATCATAATATTTTATCTATATATTGTTTTTGAGTGAAATCAATTTTGTATTTTTCTTTATTTAATTATCTACCACTTTCATGTACAAAGTTTCTTTATTTGGAGTATAAAATATGGAACCAAAAATAGGTCCCAAAATGAATAAAGAATGAACTAAATAAAAGGGAATTTATTGGTATTTTGGCCCTTATCTCCCCCTACTTTATTCCTTGTCGACCTAGTCATCGAGATGCCCAGGTCTCGGGGTTTTGGTTATAAAATATTTACAATATTTTATTCTTTTTCTTTTCTTTAGTCTATAATTTTGGCATTAAAAATAGTATTTTATACACTTTTTACACAAATATGCATTAATGCTAAAATGCATGAATTAACAGTATTTACATGTATTTACTAGGGGTTTTAAGGCCAAAATGATAGAATAAAGATGAGAAACATAGATTCATTAGGGACACCGATCAATGAGCTCTCTGAAACGATCCCATGGTTCGTGGAACTGCTCGTTCCCGATCATGGTGAAGTTGCTAATAATAGCTCTAGCAGCATTCGTTCGACCAAGAGGGTAATACTTGTTCAGATATGTGGTTCTTAGCTCCTCCCATATCGAAACATATCTCCCTAGATGTTTCAGCCAGTAGGCTACTCGATCAACGAGGGAGAAATGAAATGCGATCAATTTGAGGGTGTCCTCGTTCACGTGTGCATCATGCACCGTGCTGTAGATAAGCTCAAATTCCTAAAGGTGCAAGTGCGGCTCCTCAGTAGAAAGCCCTTGAAACTTGGGCAACAATTGGATTGTCTGAGGCCGGAACTCAAAGTTCCCGTGGATGACGGGGAGTCGGATCCATCGGTGGGTTGTAGTAGCTCCAGGGTTGCAGAGCTGCTGCATCGTACGGTTCGGGTCCTCTGGATGTCTCTCTGCTTCATCTTGCGGGTCCTGATCCTTAGGCCCTGGGTTCTCAGCTGTAGGCTGGTCTTGTTGTGCGCGAAGCTGAGTCATCTCAGCTCTGACATCATTCATCATTCTACCTTGCTCCCTAATCCGATTCTGAATTGGCTCAAGGGAAGCAAGTAGACCGCCTGTTAATCGCAGCCTGATATATGACAACTGAAGTGGTCTGCGGTCCTTTACCAGCCATGTCGTCTAGAAAGGAAAAGGAATCTAAATCATGCTTTGCCAAATCAATGTGTAGCTGATGATGATTATCTGGAAGTGATGATGGTAGAGAAGGAATAGGAGAAGAAATCGACGACGAACTTCCAGGGTGAGAGTCATGCCTGGAAGGAACAACTCGAGTAGATTTCGATTTGAGACGAGAGTCATCCCGAACCGATCTAGATGAACGGGTAGGCTCATGAGAAAGAGGATCATTCAGAGTTGACCGGAGCGATAGCCTTTCCGTCATCTTGAAAGATTATTGGTTGATAAGATCTAGAAAGATTAGCCTCACACTGTAATCAAACACAAAACAAACCCTAAGTTCACCAACGCAACGCTGGTGATGACCGTAAAAGTTCGGTCGTTTATCTTTTCAGTTTTATGGTTGTTTGGCAAACAACGTTCTCTCAGATTCGCAAGATTAGATATGTGTCCAAGACTTCGACGTCGTACTATCCTGAGTTCTCACCAGAACTCACCTCGTCTCAGCTAGTATGGAAGTAAGTACGGACCGTTTCCGGCTACCCGTGTTACTTGAGGACAGAGCCTTACGCAGTGTCCTCTAAATCTTCCACTCTGCTAAGTGAACTCGGACCATTTCCAGCTACTCGAGAGCACCCACTGAACATAAGGTGAGTTAAAGCGTGAACTAAGTAGTATTTCGATAGAAAGTCGGACTCTGGCTCTACCTTATGTGTCGTCTCTCTCTCGCAAAGTCTGGAGATAGGATCTGTGATGCAATTTCAGGGATTGCTCTCCCAAGACAAGTGAGTCCTTACGTTTATTTTAAAGTCAGATAGAATTTAGCAGTCCCTGTTTTAATTTTTGATTTTCACTTTTTTCTGGATATTTTCAGAGAAAAATTATCTAACATATTTTTTGTTTTCGAGATCGGCCCTAGATACAAGCACCTAGGTGTCGAATCCTAAGCAAACATCTAAGATAAGCTACGGTGCGTAGAGAAGGGAAAAATCGTAAAACACCTAACAAGCACCTAACTTGGAAAACCGTCGAGAAAATCACGATTGAAAAAGCTGCGGTGGGTGCCCAGCTCCCCCAAGAGCACAGCCCTGGTGAAGCAGACCCCGAGAAGGAGTACAAGTCGGGATGCCTTTACGAAGCCCCTTTCTACGACACTTTTCTTATATGTTTTTTTTACAAAAATTTACAATAAATCTAAACTACTTGGCTTCACGGTTCTCAACTGTGCAGCTCAAGTTGTGCTGCACCAAATCAGAAATAAGAAGTCGTGAAGTCAGAGAAATAAGATCGCGAAAATAAACTTTAATCTTAAGGTCTTCGTGATCCTCCTAGCGCTGCCTCCCCGGCAACGACGCCATCTGAAAAACACGTCACCCGACCTCTTCTTTATTCCTGCAAAAAGAGACAAATAATTTTACGGTCGTTGTATCGACCGAGTGGGTTTTGTCAGAAAAGATTAAGGATTAGTTAATCTTCTTTTTTATTTATACTCCTAAACTTAATGTATAACGGTCAAGTATTGGAGTGTCGAACTCAGGGAGGCAAACTGTTTTAAACTAGGGAGAATCGATAGAAAAGCTTGGGTTTTTAGGTTTCCTAATTTTATTTTATTTTTAGTGATTTTTTATTTGATTTTTTATTTTGTTATTTTTATATAGTATTGTTATTTTCTGTTTTTATGAATTTTTAAGAGTTTTTAAGATTTTATGGGATTTGGTTTATTTTTAAGGTAAAAATTTACATGAATGTTGAAAACTGTGACATATTTTGCACTTTTAATGTATCAAACAGTAAAAAAAAGTTTTTTGTTTTATTTTTATTGAAAAGTAGATGAAGTTCCCTTTAAAACGGTATGTTGTGCATTTTTTGGGGCTTTTTGTTTAGTTAGTTATTAGTTTTAATATTTAATTTTTATTTTGTTTTTGGTTTATTATGTAAAATATTGTAAAATATGCTATATAAAAATTTTATGTGATTTTTGAAAACGTTTTTCTATTTTTATGTAATTTTAAAGTTTGTTATTATTTTTTGGTCTTTTGATGAATTATTAGAAATTAAAAAATATTTTTATTATTATTTATTTTTTTAGTATTTAATATAGGGAATTTATACGTATTTTTATGGTATTTTTTATGATTTGTATTTTATTGATTAGGTATTATATCCATATATGTAATATATACAGATACAAGGTATAGCTGTAATTCTGAAAAGTATAGGGGCACGGGTGTAAATCTATGAAACTAATGGATTTTTGTACAAATAAACCTGAGATAAGAACGTGCCTAATATGTGTTATGCTTCAACCAGAGGACCTGTACGTAGTTATGGAATCACGGAGGGTGTATGCTGCAAATCGCCAAAAAAATTCCTGCAGTGTAAAGCGGTGGGGCGGCAATGAATCTAAATCGTCGATTCGCGGATCGGATCGAATGGTCAATGCTTGATCTGGAGCATAGTTCCTGTTCTCCCCTAATTTCTTTTTGCAGGGCGGCGTTTTGATTTGCGATCTGGCTGTGATTGGCCTCCCGTTCTTTGATGATACAAACAGTACTCCGATGTTCTTCCTTAGTTCTCTACGAAGCTCCAACCGTTTCTCACAAAGTCGCAAATGATGTTCTGCAACCTTCTGTTTAGTAATTTCTCTCTCTTCAAACGGATGCACTTCGATTGTGTAGAAGCTGTCAAATTCAACATATGTTCGTTTCTCATTGCCTTGTCATCAACGGTGACGGTTGTAGCTTTAAAGTACGAGCTCCCGTTGGCATGCCTTTTTTTAGGTGTTTCCTCCTCCATTCAAATGTGTATCCATCTATGGATGCTCAGATGCAATTGTGATGAGTGCTACAGATCTAAGCAACTTGCTCCATGTACCTTCGTCTTCAAGCACTCGATGTTGAGGATCTCAATTGCAGATGGTGCTTGTGTCCATATGGACGATTTGTAACGATCCAGACGAATCTTAGTACAGCTTCTAGATTTGCTCCATCTACAGCAAATTACGAAACTCTCTCCCAGCGGTTTACAAGTTTCGGTATTCGTAAATCCTTCTCGATCAGGTATTTACTTCCTCGGTTGGTGGCGGATCTGATCTCTTGATGATCACAAGTCACTAGAAGATGCTTCAATCTCTAATAGTTACTCGATTGTCTGCCTCTTCTGTGCTCCAGATCTCCAATGCAAACTCCAGGTGAACAGAATAGACTGCATGCAGTTTATGCGCTCTAGGCACGATTCGCATTCCTCCTGATTTCATGGAAATGGTGAATTAACTCGAGGACAAAGCCTCGGTCCAAAGTTACAATGGAAAGGTGAATGACGGAGCTGGTTGAATCGGATGTGCAAAAGGATATAGAGATGGAATCGGCGATTGTTTAAATCGATTTGACGGGATTTGCAGAGAAAACGAGAAGGGTCGAGAGGAGAAATGAGGAGTAAGAGGGGAAGAGACAAGGAAGAGGAAGAGATATGAACTCTAACCAGGAAGGTGCAGAAGGATGCAGGAGATTGTGAATGGATGATGCGCCTGTGGAGGAGCAGGTGCTTCCGGTTGTCGCCTCAACGCGCGGCGATGCAGAGGCTATCGTGCGGAGGAGCGGAGCTCTACTCCGGCGAAGATCGCGCCGGATCTCCCCGCCTTCTCCCAACGCTCGACGGCGGAAATCGCCGGAGGCTGTCACCACTCCGAGCCCTCTCTCTCCGAAACTTGAAGGTGGATACAGAATAATGGCGGATCGCGAGCTCAGAAGGGGAGGGTCGGATATAAATAGGCGCAGTGGGATGGCGTCACCGACGAGGGTGATGGGATGCGGGGTAGTTGAAGTAACGGCCGGCCGTTGAGGAGGTTGGACAGTTGGGAAGAGGGGATGTTGGGAGCTTGAGGAAGAAGAAGAAGGGAGGAAGGTGATGGGGGAAGAAGAGAAGAAAAAGGGGAAAGTAAGAGGGAAAAAAAAGAAGCACGGAGAGAGAATAAAGATGTTAAAATAAATTAAATTAACTAATTAAATTAAATAATTAATAATAATAAGAGAATTAAATAATTAATAATTACATATTAATTTCGCAATTAAATAAATAATTAATATTTAAATATTATTAAGAAGGTAGTTAAGTAATAATTAAGTAATTAAGTATTAATTAATTAATAAAATATATAATGTAATTAATTAAATAAATAATTTAAATAAATAAATGAAATTTTTTTTATTATAAAATAAATAATAAAAGTATTAAAGCAGTAAATAATAATATAAGTTATGGTTTATAGTAAAATATACCAATACGGACCCGAAAACCACGTTCTTCGCATCAACTCCGATTTTAACGAAACTAGTGTCATTTTATAGATAATTGAAAAATATTTTTAGGGACTGAGTTTGATCAATTCGGAGTTCATACAACCGAGTTATGAGGCCCGGACGAAAAAGGTAGCGACTTCGGGCCTCCGGATTTTATTGGTATTTTAAGTTACTTTTATTTTTATAATTTTATATTTTTATATAAAATTTTAGATGATTAGATGGATTTAGGAAAAATAATTAAGCTAATCGGGTTTACGGTTATTTAAATAAAAACATGAGAAGTTTCTACATATAGTACATATATACAACGGGTCCAAAAAGCCGAAACTCACCGGTTTTATCCGATTATTTTTCTGATAATTTTAATAAATAATTTTATGTACAAAATAGATTTTAAAAGTGAGTTTGGTCATTTTGAAGTTTTCTATGAATAGTTATGAACCTTGGAAGTCAGCTTTTGCTGCTTTTACGGTTCATTGCGATTAATTTATTTTTATGCCGAAATATTTTTCTGATATTTTTATAAGATAATATATATTTTTATGAGCAACTTTTACAAAAGAAGTATTTTGGTTTGAAGTGGTTTTGATGATGAATAAAATAGGTGAATTATCTACATGGTGAAAAACGGGTAATTTATATTTTTGGTCTTGATTTTCTTTTTATATTTATAAGTTAAGATCCTTATCTCCCCCTACTTATTTCTTTTGTCGACCCGGTCAATATTGACCTGGTCTCAAGGTTAGGATCAGCCTGTATATATTACATATCTCTAGCCTTCTTTTCTTTTATTTTTTATCTTTATTCTTTTATTTTGTATATTTTAAGTGTTAATTATATACTATTAATATTTATGATGAGAATGTGAATTAGATGAAATTAGTGATTATTTACATGTCTTTTACCAAGGATTTTAGCCAAAATGAAAGAATAAAGGCGATGAATCACAGATTCATCGGTGATAAATCCCTGATCAAGTTGTTTATTCATTATTATCTCTTTAGCTTGAGCCATTTCACTAATTAATAATTAATTAGATGTAATTAGTATTCCTAACCCTGTAAATAAATAATACAAATTACTATTTTCTTAATAATTTGTCTCTATGTTATATATTTATACCTATATTGTTCCATTATTTCATGTGTTTCTTTATTAATAAAAATCCAATAAGTAATATTGTACATAATTAATTTAATATTAAATATAAATTTAAAAAAACAAAAAAATAAAATAAAATAATTAATTTAATACTTTGAAGTTACTTAACAAAAATATTACTATGTATGTTTGATGTATTTTATCTTTAAGTTTTCTACATGAAAGTTGTACCTCTCATCGAGATCTACAACTTTAATGTTGAAGTTTATTTTTTAAAATTTACTCCTAATTATTTTATTTATTATTATCTCTGATTTATTCATTTCTTTGAATTTTGATTGGGTCATGTGACTCTTTCTGCTTTTGCCACATAGCCAGCTATTTATATTTCAACGCCTCTTTTCAGGACCGTCTGATCATCTTGATCACACAACCATGCTTCCATCAACCCCGACTCTATTCTTGGTCACCTGATCACTCGATCAAAGCGATCAGGGGTGTCCACTCATGCCCAATTGTGGGTCATTTGATTAAGATCAGACGGTCACTGTCTTGTCTTCTATCTTGCAACCCTTCAACGCACACTCGAATGGTGGTGTAACCAACCTCCTTCTCCCATTTATACTGACCTCACAACTTGTCCCCTAGCCATGATACCAGTACTAATCGATTGCCTGTAGCCCCCTCATCCTCACCCAACCTCCAACAAACTTCATTAGCCTCACATGCTCCATAGAGCAGTAGTTGAAACCACTGCCCCATGACTATCTAACCACCATTCCTCATCACACAAAAGCCTTCATTCGTCATCTAAAATCGGCATCTTCCCTTGCGTGAGAATCCTCCGAGCCTTTCCTCCTCCTTAGTGATAGTCTGTGAGAGAGAAATCTAGCGACGAAGGAGGCATCTTCACCAATGAGATCCTTAGCATCGAAGCCAAGTTACAGACCACTGTAGTGCTGCTTGAGCTTGGTTCTGCAGTCCAGAACTCCAAGTGAAAATTCATGAAGCTTTCCAGCTTCGAATTAGGCCCGTTTTTATAATCGATTTCATTGTCTTCTTCTTTCCATTTCCAGGTAAACTTTCGTTGTTTCCTTTTGTGTTTCTCTACTTTATTCACCTTCACACGCACACATGTGATTCATCATCTTATATCTTTGTACCGTTCGCCTCATTCCATTGATTCACGCATGTGCTCCAGTGAGTTCTATCCGCTTCTCCATCATCGTAACCATGCCGATCCTTTTTTGGTCCTGTAAAAATCAAGAACCCAAATAGGGATCAGCTCCTCCACCCATAAGAACCCTCCATTCCATCTCTATTTCACCCCATTACATCCCAAATCCACTCCTGTGTTGTGGGCGATTCTGCTAACTTTGCAGAGCTTCACTGACCAAAGGAAGCATTCATATTCTGACCTCCATCTTCTCTGTTGGACAAGCTTCATCGACTGAGATCCACAGAGGTTCTTCGTTCTTCTTTAGGTCATCCTTGTATTTTCCACATGATCAGGGCGGTCAAAGGACCTTCAATAGTAGTATAAGAGCACAAAGGAGGAAGATAGGCTTCGCCAGAGTACCTCTTATTTTCTGCCACTACGGAGGAGCTTGTAGAGGAGCTGAAGGAGTAGCCATCAGATCCGACCAAATAGGGCATTATCTAATGGTTCAACATTAGCCACGGCATCAGGCCCGAAGCAACGCTTCAGGCCTCTGCTTTGGTCCAGTCGAACCGTTTCTAAAGCACATTACACCTCCATGTGGCCCGAACCTCCTCCTCTATTCGAGCCTAGACATCACGTGTAGCGCGCACGTGGAGAGGGAATTTTGTAGGCACATCCTACTGTTGGACATGCGAGCCCAAGACAATCCATTATGCAAAAAATATTATTGTAAATATCATTCCCTGATCTGAAATGAAGAATAACTAATTTGTATAATAGATCCCTTAGTATAATTAAGGTTATGTACCATGGCCATATTAATGATCATACAACCTTTGATTCAATTGTTGAATCATAGAGGCTGGTGCTTAGATAAATATCTAAAGATTTAGATCGAGGACACATCAAGCATCGTAAAATGATTGTTAAGAGATGATCTCCAACCTGAGTAGGAGATGGCAATCCTTTCTCTTTTGGATGATATCTGACTGACCTCCTGATGCATGTCCTCTGCATAGGAATAGAGATTTAGAGGTGTCAGATTAGTTAGGTCAAATAGTTGACTGAACGAGATCGAGATAACCAAAGATCTATGTCATATGCTATCACGATATAGGCACGCATCCTCTGACCAGAGACATATGTGTTACTATATGTTTGAGTACGTGCATTTGGCAGACCGATAGGTTGATGGCCTAATCAAGGTCTATACACCGGCACCCTGGTGTGCATATAAGGGTATATGAGTAATACGATCTCTCAAACGGATCATACATGTTCATTTACTGAACAGAAAGACATGAGCTCAGTCTTGATATATTAGGAATGACATTTCGTATGTGGTCATCTCGTTTTGGAAGCTTGACTGAATTTGTAGGTTTGATATATGCTTTTGGAAAGTATATGATCAATACCTTGGTATGATATATGCTTTTGGAAAGTATATGATCGATACCAACTCCCAATGATCAAATGAGAAACTTAATGATAAAACCCTGAAGGAGACAATCTGAATAGATCTAAAACTTCGAGTTTATAATAGGTTTCTAGCATGTAGGATGTACATGTATTAGGAATACCTAAGGATGATGTGATCATAAATGATTGTATAACCATGAGGCTTCCATTCCGAGGGAGTGATGAAACATGTCTGGATTTTAGTGACTCCTCTCATAGAGAAATGATCTGATCTTAGTCCTAATGTTGGACAGTGATCTGAATGTGATTCAGATGCAATTAGAAGATTAGATCTATGGCTTTGATTTAATCAAACATCTATGAGAGGTCCCCGAGATATGAATTTGAGATGTGATCTCAATATCCAAGTCACTTTACAAGAAATGTACAATCACCATGTCCTTATCTCCAAGTATCCGTAGAGAAAGCGCATTGTCCTTGAAAGAGTTCAAGGACAAGTTCATGTTGTTAATGTATCCTAGCATTGAGAAATGGATAATTAAATGTCTTTTAATTATCATGAATAATATGAATTTGATTCATATTATTTGGCCATATAAGGAGAGTTATCTAAGATAATTAAATGTGATTTAATTATCAATGATGTGAATAATGTGAACGTGATTCATATTATCTGGGTAAATGAGAATAGAGATCCAAGATAATTAAATGTGATTTAATTATTATAGATAAGAATAATGTGGACATCATTATCCAAATTATTCACATATATTATGAATGTGATTTATAAAATATAAGAGAGAGCTATTTGTAAATAACATTTATAATTTAAATGTTGATGTGAATTGAAAATGTAATTTGTATTTTATTTTGAGTAGTGAATGCGATTCACAAATTTCCAATGATATGATTGCAATGTTCACAAAGTAAATTGGATTTATTTTTGTGAAATAATTTGGAATAAAAGTTGTTGCAAAATTGGGAGAGGAATCATGAGATAATGCAATCTCATGAAATAGGAGTGGCATGCCACGTTCCTAAAGAGGAGGGTGGACGACCACAAATTCCTAATTGGAATGGGTGATCGTCCCCTCTTCTTATGGAAGGACACTTGCCTCCTTCCTATCATCTTCATGGATGATTGATTTAACTGAAATTAAATTTTATTGATTATTATTCAATATATTAAATTAAATTAAATTAATTGTTGTTGTGTTTTCATTGAGATCCATGGACTCCCAAAATATTATATAAGAAGGGGCAACCCTCTCTCTCTTTAGACAATTGAAATATGCTCTCTCCCTCTCTCTCTCTCTACACGCCAAGTCTCTCCCCCCTCTCTCTTGTGGTCGTCTACCTTGATGCCCTAGAGAGAGAGCACTGTTGTCATCGCATCGCCATTATGCTACCGGATCGACTGCTCGTGGATCTCCGTCTCCTTCGGTGCGCTCGCTCGTGAAGAACACATAAGATCTCATGTGACGAGATCAGGATATTCGTTGGTTGGATCATCAACATGGATTGCGAGGAGCACACATTTCATCAACGCGCTCACAAGCATCTCCTCCGTCAGATCGACTTGAGACAGGATGTCTCTTCGTTTAGAGACTTTATCACAACCACGCTTCAAGAGGTAAATCTAATACTTGTTTGTGGTTTAGGTGAAATGATCCGAGAAGTGTTCTTGGATCATGTGGTTTCGTCGTTTTAAAATTTTAAAATTTCATTGTCCCGAGCAACTAGTGCGACTAGTTTCTCTCGATCGCATATGATGCGATCCTCACTCTTTCGTGATGTGCTTAAGGATTTTTTTTCATATCCTTCACCTACCAAACTCTTGTATTTTCTCATAAGTCATGTTGCTTTATGATATTTACATGTATGCACAAGAGGTTTTACGTATTTACATTCTCATCCCTTTGAGGACCTTTTTGTGATTAACTAAAGTTGTTTTATTGCATTTGTGTCCGTGTGTTGTTTCTTGAATAATTTGTGAAACTTTTGACCGAATTTGATGATATTAGCATTGTTTTAAAGATAATTTTATGTTCTTTATGATTGTGTGATTTATTGGTTGATTGGATCTATTTTCACGCATAATAATTAAGAGTACATAATTTATATTTTCAGTCTTAATATTAAATTGAAAAGTAATTCTATTGTAGCTTATTAATTTATTAAAATACCTTGATTTTCATTGAGTTTTTATTAAATACAATAGTGGTTTAATTAATAATTCAAGAGCTTGATTATGTGTCATGCTTTGTCACTAGTGTAGCATTGCATCATCCTTTTGTTCATGTAATATAAATCTTTACATAAACACCTTTTAAAAACATCATGCATTGCATTGTGTTTTGTTGATTGACCTAGATCACTACTTAATTGCTAAACTAAATATTTAACTCCTAGATTAAATTAATTAATTGTTCATGCCCCTGTGTTCGATCCTGAACTTGCCCAAGATAAATTAAAGATGAATCCTCTTTGTAGAGATCATTCGATTCAATTTTGACTGAGTGCTGATTGGCCGTATTACAATGAATACATAGTATTATTGCAAAGTAGTGTTTCGTTAGATGGCACCATTGACACTTTAGTTGATTTATTTTCGATTTAAATATTTATTTTTAGTGAGGTTTAGTGTATTTAAGGTCAATTCATAGTATTATTTTTATTAATTATTTTGTTTTGTGTTGTTCATCTATTTAATTAGCTACATTTCTCTTAAGAATTATGTAAACATCTAATTGTTTTTTAGCATGGCCTGCGAAACTAACGAAGACTGCAGGACACGGAGGCAAGGAGCTTGGAGCTCTTGCAAAAGAGTCTACGCCACAAATGTATTAGGAGAAATTTTAGCTTAATTGAGTGGTGATTTGTGTTGTAATATTTTTATATTATTATTTATAATAATTAGCTAAAGATGTCTTGATAATGGTTCTCATTGAGATCTCATATTTGTAAACAAAGGCCTCTTTTATTCTTTTATTTGGATGGTTCTTTGAGAGTGATTCTGGACTTAAGTGACATGAATTAGGAATAGGCACTTTGATTCAAATAGTCAAACTTAGGTTATATTGCCTTGTGCCCTCTTCATAATTTAGGCCACACATTTTTGATCTCTTAAGATTCGTCGTCTTAAAAGATTCACTAATAGAAACACATAAACTATGTTATACTTAGCCAAATTTAACTGAATTTCTTCACGGTTAATAGAAATCTTGCTTACGTGTGACTTTTCGACTTGCACATTATAATTAGATTTTAAAATTCAGTCTAGCATTTACTAGGAGAGTGCTGGGAAGCATTGTGGGTATTTTTGAACGAATGCATGCATCATTGATTTTTGCATGTATATTGTTTTCACGTCTCCTTCCTCTTGTTTTATCACTTAACGATAAAGGAAAGAGAGTGAATGTTGAGAATATTTTGTGTGGTCACATTAATTCAAGAGACAACCTAACTCTTAAAATTAGGACTGAATTATACAAGTTGATTTAAATGACTTTGAATAAAATTAACCTTGCATTATGGGCAATAACCCTCTCATTGGTCAAATGTACTTACCCCCAAATAGAGTGGGTGAGGATGAATCTCTATGGTTAGATCCCAAATCCCTGGACTTTCACCTTAAGTCTCCAGGTTTGACTCTCACAGATTTTGGAAGCTGCAAGTTGTTGCCTTCGACCTTAGAAATACATTTTGGTTGTATGCGCTTGTAAGTATCTTTTGGGGTGTGATATTGAACCCGACATCTCGGAAAGATCACTCCATTGATTGAGAGCATACAATACTTCAACTTGGCATAGTAGGAGACTCCTTGTGTGTAATGATTGAAAATATTATTTGAATCACTAACTTAAAACAAACAAGATGATTCAGACGAACTCTTACGACCTTCACGAGTCGAGTTGGTGAAATTATCAAAGGGGTTTGCTTTGTTTTTGTCTTTTGTGGGATTATTCCACACATTCAAGTGTACCGTAGTACTAATTCTTTTTGGAATCTACCGTACTCAATCTTGTATTCTTTTGAAATCGAAGATGGATAGTTGGCTGGAAATTTGTTCGGATTTTGCAAACTTATCATTGAAACATCCAAACACCACATCTTCTAAGGTCCAACCACCTTCTTCTTCTAGACCTTCCTAGATTCGGAATAACCCTTGTTTCAATTCAAGATTTCATGATTCCTTCTTAGAGAGCAGTTGCATCCTGACTGATCCCTTTCCCTCTTTAATTCTCGCCGAGGAAGACCATTGCCTTGCTGAGATCGACAACTACCTCATCACGATCTCACTTGAACCTCTTTTTGATGAAGGTATAAAAGATTCATTTACTTGAACCTCTTTTTGATGAAGGTATAAAAGATTCATTCACTTGAACCTCATCACGATCTCACTTCAACTTTCAACTGTCACACTTTGCTTTCAGTAAAGGTACCTTCCGGTTTGAACCTCTACCTGAGTTTACTACTTTTACTTTAATAGAAATGAAGTGAACAACATCTTGAACTTCAGACCTTGGTATTAAAGTATACGGTAGAAACAACAAAATGTTGTTCTTGGTACAATCTTCAGGGTTAGTGCTCTTAAAGGCGATGCACCCTTATCCTGTTTCATGAGTGTGTTCAAGAAAGACCCTCTTCCTTTAACTGCGACCTACAGTAGCACTCACATAGGTGGCGTTCTCCAAGGATACACTGCTAACATCCTTCCCAAAGGCTTGAACCCATTCAGAGCCTACGCGCTTCCTAAACTTGCAGCTTAAATGGCACTCAGGCTTCCAGGGATAAGACACTCATGCATACGCATTAAGATAAGAGTGCCAACCAGTTCTTCAAACAACTGTTATTACCACATTGAACCTACTTTGTGGGATCTCCACTCAGATAGGTTGGGTTGCTACTATAAAGGAACTTGATGAATACTCATTCATCACTCTTTATTCTTTTATGTTAGCTAATTATCTTGGCAAAATACCATGCATATAGTTGTAAATACAATAAGTTACCAATGAGCATGCTTGTGTTAAACATCAATAATTAGCATGTATTTGTGCAAAAATAAAAGAATAGATGAAAAAAAGAAAAAGAAGGAGATATTTATAATAAATATCGAGTGACCCAAACCCAAGGGAGGGCCAAGCATTGGCCTGACTGCCAAATAAAACAAGTAGAGATAGATAGGGCCATTCCACATTGTGTATATTCCTTATTACTTGTATATATATTATTTTCACAAAAATAAAATATTAATAAGTTTATATTATCTTGTATATATTTATAATAAAAAAATAAAATTAGAAAATAAAACTAAAATAAAAATCAAATAATTTCTCTCTCTCCACCTTGTACATACCATGTATATATGTATCTAATCCTATTTATTTCACTCTTGTAAATAAACAATAAAAATAAAATAAAAATTATTTTTGTACTCTAAATTTTATGTTGTAAATAAATAAAATATAAAATTGGGGTATTTGTACAAAAATAAGAAAATAAAAATAATAATATAAGATACATATGTACTTTATACTTGTATATAATATAATATAATGTATATACCTTAATTTATTTTTCATAAAAATAAATAAAAATCACTAGAAAAATAATTTGAAAAATAATAAACATTTTTCATTTTTTAAATATTTTAAAAGAATCATTTTCTATTTTTAATTTATTTTACAATTCTTTTCTATTTCCTTAATTCTGATTGGTCCACGGGGGAATGTTGACCCTGGTCAACTGCCCCCTGGAGCGATCTGCTTCGCGGATCCGATTTTCACCCGTCTTCTCCTATTTTTCCCGAACGGATCCGCTCACCATTCCTCTCGATTAGAAGCTTTGAATACCGAGGACCAATCCGTGATTCAAGCCCGATGTCATCTTGAGGGATCCGCTCCTCGGATTGCGCACCCGAGCTCCCATCTTCTCGGACCTCATCGAGTATATAGCCTTCACGAGCCGCCATTTCTTCCGGATCTTTGGCCCTTGCCCTCGTCCCCTGTGAGCTCTGTCTCCTTCCTTGTGTGACAGCAAGTGCAGGAGAGCGTTGCAGTGAGGAGGTGAGGTGTCTAGCCCTAGATCCGGCGAGCTTCTCACCGTGCTCCGTCGCAAGGTGAGCCCAAGCCTCTGGAGACGTCGATCCATCGAGGCGAAGATCCCCGGAGGTCCACGACCTCCAGCACAGACAAAATCCTTCATCATGTAGCTTCAGTTTAGTCTTAGTCTCATTAGATTAGAATTTTTAGCATTTGGTCAAACTTGGTCGTTCAGCCCCGTTCGTCGTTGTCCGACCCTCCTTCCGTTGCTCCGATAACCTAACCACCTTCACCGGTCTTCTCCCCATCTTCTCCGCCCCTCCGTTCCCCTTGGTTCGCCTAGGAACAGGACTTCAGCCCTCCTCCGCCATCGCCTCGTCGGAGGGCTACGCTCCACCTCATCCTTAACTCCATTTCGCGCCTTGACGGGTCAAGGCATTTTGCCCTCGACCCAACTGTCGTTCTGTGTACGTTTGAATGAAAAAGGGCCTCATATGGAGGTCCAAACACCAGGTCACAGCCGCTCCAGGTCCCTCGCGTCGCCGGAGCATTCCAGGAGCTCCTGGCCTCATCGGAGCATCCCTACACCTGTGGATCGCCATCGACTTCATTTTCCCTATCCTAGCAGCCTCAGAGGACACCCCTAGTGCATGTATCGACCGATTGAAGCTCACAGGAGGTGAGTTCATCGGTGTTCTTCCAGGAGCTATCCCAGCCGTTGGATCGAGCTTCCCCGCCAGTTCTAATCTCAGATATCCATCATCCGAGGATCTCGACCACCCGATCCATCTGAGGATCAGATCAGAGCCATCTATCATCGAAGGGGTATCCAAGAATCTCCACCGTCCGATCTTAAGTGAAGCCCCCTCGACCGTTGGATCATTAATAAAAAGGGTAATTTACACTTAGGCCCTCTTTGCCTTTTGCATTTATTTCATAGTCCTGTAAATATTTTTAGCCATTGTTTTTAGTTTGGATAATTTGCACTTGGGACCTTGTATTTCTTTTATTTGCAAAATAGTCCCTCTGTGTGTTATATGTGGTCTGTTACGTGCTGTTTGGGATATTTGCACATTTCTACCTAAACTTCACGGTTGTTACTGTTTGAATTTTTATAAATAGGAATGACACTTATACCCCTGCTTGTCTAATTCATGTGCCGACCTTGTGCGCTTGGGCTTTTTGCATATTCAACCCTATACTCCTTCCACGTGTTATTATTTGGTTGAATACTTTCCATATTTGTATATTGGTCCCTGTGTGCTGTGCATTTTTGATTGGTTGAAATAAATAGCAAACATCATTCAAAATTCATGAAATTTGGAAACGTGGATCCTGCCATTGTATAAAAATTTGTGTGAATTTTTGGGCTTGTTTTGTTTTCATTTTTTATTTTTAAAAATTCAGAAAACCTAAAAATTTGCTTCTGTCTAATTTGAAAAATCAACTAAAAATATTAAAAACCCTCTAAAAATTCTAAAACATTACTCTGTGTTTGTTTTAGTGTGTTCTTACTTCTGTCCACTTTTGTTGCGTTTGGATTTATAAAAACCATAAAAAGTAAAAAACACTAAAAATCATAGAAAAATTAGTAAAAAATCCTAAAAAATAAAAAATGCACTTTCAATTTCTTTAGTTAGATTTTGATTTCTAGTTTGCAATAAAAATGTTGTTGGAATTTTAGAGGCTATTTAGATATTTTTAAATAGCCTTTAGATTCTGGCTGCACATTAGCTTTAATTTTTAACTTTGCTTTATTTTTAGAAAACTAACTGAAAATCATAAAAATATAAGAAAAATACCAAAAACACTTGAATATTTATAAAAACCAAAAATAATTTTTTAATTTTATGATCAATTTTGTTGTGATAAATAATTATTTGTTTGTGCCCTTTTTGACTTCTTTTATATTTTTCTTAATTTTTATAAAATCACAAAAAAAGTTGAAAAACTAAAAACCCACCAAAAATATTTTATTTCTTTTATTTTTGATTCCCGGCTACTTTATAGGTTTTTCCAAACTGCACTCCTTGTGTTCGACCCTGGTAGCTATACCAGGTAAAATAAAATAGCGAGACCGCTATTTGACCTGATTTGCTTGATTTATTTTGATTGGTGGTCTTCGATTTTTCTTGTTGACTTAGCCTCGCAGTTCGGGTCGCAACGACCTGATTATTCTACACCTTAACCCAAATCGCGGGATTTCGAGTCATCAGAATGGCGTCGTTGCTAGGGAGCACGGCTTAGTAGGCGTCTTTTCTTTCGCGGCTTTTCTTTCTTATTCGGCTTTTCGGTTTTTCTCTTTCTTTATTTTCTTTTATTTTTCTCTATTTATTTTCTTTTTATTTTTGTTTTGTTTTTGTTTGTTTTTATTTCTTTTTATTTTATTTGTCCTTGTTTTTATTTTTGCATTTTATTTTAGTTTATTTTCCCTTATTATAATCTGTGGACTGACACATCTCTTGTTTGACTTTCTTGCGAGGGCCTGACGATCGAGGGCGGCTTCTTTAGGAAGCCGACGCACCCGCGGGATTCGAAGGCAGCTCCTTTCTACATAGAGCCATAAGAGAGAGCGAGAGAGGCGAGCAGGAGTTTGGGGAGTTGTAGATTAGGCTTAGCTTAGTTTTATTTTTTAGCCTATTATTATTGTAATAATATAGGGACACTCAGAGACACTATCAGACTTGGTGACTTATCGGAGCCTGTTTCGCCGAGCACCAGTGTGCTTGGGGGACCTCACCGTGTTTTGTTTTTATCGCTTTATTTTCTTTTATTTCACGTGGATTTTTGTACTTGAGCCCCTAGATTTAGGATTCTATTTGATTGAGCCATGTAGCATTAGGTTCAAAGCCCCTAATAGAATATTTGTTCCTATAGAACACGCTTGGACTTAGACAAATAAATCTGTGCTTCACGATAATAGAACTTTCTGTTTAGGATGGTTCTCACACTGCATTCATATAGATTAGTTTAAATTTATGTGTGGATCATATTGCATGTAGACTACTGGAGAAAGGTACGCCTTATATCTCGTGCATGCATTCATAGATTTCATCGTGCATCGGCTTTTCCGTCTTCCTCCCTATGTTTTCTGGACTTAGGAATAGAAAGGAAATCAGAAAATTCGTTAGGCATTGTATGATTTGAAAAAGACCTAAAAACAAAAATCATAAAATTGGGACTGTTTTAATCAAACTTGATCTTAAAAGACATTAACCTAATAAATTGTCTTGGGAGAGCAATCCCCTCATTGTTTGGTTTGGATGAGCGAGAGAGTGACCCGCATCCTAGGTTAGAGCCATATCTGACCCTTCTTCAGACTACTGGTCTAGGCTAGTCGTTCTCCAGAGAGGATCGCTCCGGTCTCCGGTAAAGTGGGTCGCGATATCCTTAACATAGCGAGTCGATCGGGTAGCCGGTAAATGGTCCGCGACTTATACTGGCTGGGAAAGATCTAGATTTGGATAGGGACAGTCTCTTAGGTGTGTTGGATTTCCAACAGCTCACTTAATCGCTCTTAAAGACTTTTTGATCACCTAATAAAAAATGACAAGATAAAAGACCGAACCTTTACGGTCATCATCTCTGTGTGCGTAGGTGAATCGGGGGTTTTGCTTGAATGATCTTGTTTGCTTGCCAGATCCCATCTGCCTTCTTCTCCTCCATCTATCCTCTTTCTCCCATCCACCCTCCTTTCACTTTTCTTCTTCCCCTTGTCTATCCCGGGATGATGGACCGCCCTTCTTTCTTGCCGACTCTTGTGGCTTCCCCTTCTTACGCCCATCATTCCAGTCCACTCTCGAGGGAGGTCGGAACTCCGACCGACCTTCCATTCCCCCCTTCCCTTTCCCTTCATTCTTCTGGTCATGTTGTGCTAGACGCCCATGGAGATCAGACTGAACAGATGCGAGACCCGGACGATTCCATTGCTGGGATGAGAGTGCACTCCATACACGATCATAGAGAGCAGAAGCGAGTTTCAAACACCTCCGACGATAGGATGACCGACGAGCATACAGATCACGGAGCTCAGTCATCTTCTACATTCAATCATTTCATTCTTGATTTGGAGTTTATTCAGAGACTGTCGAAATTCTCAGGGGAGGTGCATGAGGAGCCATATATTCATATGTCCGAGTTTGAGGAGCTCTGTGTGACCCAGACATATTTAGATATCACTTTTGAGGAGCTGATGTTGAAGACCTTTCCATTTTCACTCCAGGACAGAGCCATGAAATGGCACAGACGATTGGGAAGGAGATTCTCTACGTGGGGAGAGCTACACTCAGAGTTTCTACATAGATACTATCCCCAGCGTCGAGCAGATATGATGCGGTCTTTGATCATAGATTTTTCAGTAGACCCCCAAGAGACATTGCATGATTCATGGCTGAGGTTTCTTGACCTCTTGAGGAGATTTCCAGATCACGGACTTTCACCGACTGACTTTATTGAGATCTCCATGAGGGGGATGACCGCTGATCAGATTGCACTGGTATTGATCTCGTATGGTGGTTCACACCACAGTACCGACATTGATTTACTTGATTCCATCTTGAGAGCACTTTCACAGATTCCATCTTCACGAGATACGTTAGTCGGGACAACACACGAGGGTGATGTAGTACCAGTAGGATGTGTCGCACTTCAGGAGGACACATCCATTACACACCATATCGAGGACATGTATTCTGCTATAGTACAGATGATAGAGGAGATGACTGCCACAGTGGATGCTCTGACCGAGAGATTGATCGAGTTCCCGTTGGTCTTCCAACTAGAGTTCGAGTCGGTCCCATACTTTTCAGTTGACGAGTCTTAGATATCAGATCTTTTGATACTCCAGGAAATGGAGGAGCCCACGCTACTACAATCATCAGTCAAGACATTTCGGTGTCCATTCCTAGACGACTCAGCTTATACTCTGCAGAGGTACTTCTCTGATTCAGATGGCCATCATGACTCATTCCGGCATCCACAACTCGATGCGGGATTCCATTTGGAGTTGACATGACAGATATAGATAGTCCCGTATTTGAGCCTTATCTCCTATAGTTTATAGAGATAGATACATTTCACGAGGAGCAGATGACAGCCAGCACTGCCGCAGCTTGAGGATAAGTTTCAGACATTGTACCAGCTTCTGCATTGTTGACCAGCACTATTTCTTGTTTCCAGATTGTTCAGAAGCAGACTTTAGCCGATGAAGCATTCTAGTGTGAGGAGTGGGTGCTTGCCAGTTACACAAATCTCCATTCAGATTCTGATCCTCCATTTCTCACTGATGATCTTGCATTACTCCTCGAGGGTTATCTGCGGGAGGATGCCCCTTACGATGCGCACTCGTTTTCACTTTCTGAGAGTATATCCGATCTGTCGGATCACGAAACCAAGTCTTTTGATCTTTCTGAGTCTGAGTTGCCTCACCTCGACGACCCTCGCGAGGATGAGCCTATCTTTGAGATATTCGATGACGTTTTTGATATTCCATCATTTTATGCATCGGATATCAGCCTCGCTTGTGAGTCTCCTGATCTTCATCTTCCAGATCTTTCCGAGACGATGATTAACGTGGAGGACTCCCTGACTGATCCCTCTTTCTCTACGTTCGATATCTTCAGCTTTACACCTCCACTCCATTCTGATCTTGAGCTGATGATTTCTTTGCACAACCGGATCCCAATCATATCTTCCAATATCCATGCCCGGTAGCATACACCCGCCTAATTGCCTACTTGGGTGTCATCATTTACACTATTGATTTCATCGTAGTTCATCTACCACGACTACGACGACAGTACGACATTCGCCTTACAGATGTCGTCCTGAACCTTGATACTTCCTTATCCTAGCCTTTACGCCCAGCTATGGGTGTAAAATCAAGCGCTTGTTGAGAGGCACCTCAACATTGTCCACTTGGTATATACGTATTTCGTCATGATTTGTTCCTTGTTCCTTCCGTTTTTGTTTTCACCCCAGGTCTCGTTTAGGATTATTTTTGCTATACTTAGCATATAGCTTAGCCTAAGTATAGGGGGCGTAAACGCCGAGTTGTTCCCTTTCGTTCTGTTTCATTACTCCTGTCGTTGCCTATACTTAAGGACTCTTCACCTTAAGTATAGGGGGAGTGATGCCGTTCTCACATCTTGTATATATTTGTCTTCTTCATCTCTTTTCTACCTCTGTTTTGCTGCCTATACTTAGGGATATTTCACCGTAAGTATAGGGGAGGTAGACCCTGTACATCCTCTCACTCGGATTTCTGTTTGTGTACATCCTGCTATACTTAAGATGACTTGATCCTAAGTATAGGGGGAACCCCAAGATTCTCTTTCATTTCGATTCTTTCATTCATCGTTATAGTATAGCCTTTCTTTTCACTTCCCTATACAAAGCACGAGTTATGTCTTCTTCATCGCTCTTAATTCACTCTGAGGACATCGTTCGGGCTAAGTATAGGGGGTGTCGTATATATTCCATATATACTTTAGCCATAACTCGTACTTTGTGTGAGTGTGTTAATAAATAAAATAGTAAAACCCGTAAAAATCCATAAAAATTAAAATTTTTTATTGTACATAAAATTCTTTATTGCACATACATAGCTATTTATAAAAAAATATTTTTGTACAAATGTTTGTAAAAATCTTTTGTGTAAAGAGTTTGTAATTTTGATATCAAAAATATGTATATAGTACAAAATTTTAGTAAATTGTTTTGAAAAATAAAAAGTTTGAAAAACCCTTGTGTAAATGTGTGTAAATATTTGCAAAACTTCTGCATTCATGCATACATCCATGTTTTCAAACATTTTCAAGAATTTTGCACATTTTCAAAAAGTTGTACAAATTGCATTTTAAATATTTGTGTAGTTTTTCTGAATCATAGTTGACATTTAAACTAGCCTGGAATTAAATTAAAAAATGGAGCTTGGTTAAGATCTTAATCCACCTAATTCTAAGAGGAACCTTATAGGGCTTAGGATAGAGACTTTTCAGGTCCATGGTGACTTAATTCTTTGAGTCCACTAGGCTATGATCATATGTCATCTTGATGAGCCTAAGTAGAACACTTAACAACGCACACATGACTCTCACAGACAATGGTTTTACTTGGACCAGTACTTTACACTGAGCTCTCTACGGATGAGGTGGTGAGGAGGCAGTCTTTTGACTTGGGGTAGCATATGAGGGTAGTACTTCTAGGCGGAACCTCTCTTCTTTTCGTGAAGGAAGTGCGTTTAAACTTGGTCTTGTAGCAGTGAGGTCTAAAGATAGGAGTTGTGTGTTGCAATAAAGCTTCAAAAGAGGGATAGTCTACTGGATCAAGAGGAAAAACTCCTTATGTATATATGTTGCATCATGTAGATATGTTGTACATATGCACATCAAAAAAATGTGCAAAAAGAAAATAACTCCAAAAAAGTAGTGGGTCTGATAGAAAATGAAATACCCATCGGAGTGTATACAGTCAAATAAAGCAAAGCTTATGTTACCCATGCCCATCTCATGAAGCTTGCAGTAGGGAGACTTAGCTACACTGGTTAGGCTCCCAAGGATACATAGCTACACTGGCCATGGTCCATTCTCTTCTTCCACCTCTTCTTGAGCTGGTTGAACTTGAACATAGAAGGGAATACCCCGCTCCTCGAGGAAAGAGTTTCCAGACTAGGGTATTAGAGTTACCTTGTTGGGGAGGGTTTTCACTTTGCCATTTCTGAGGTGGGGAACTACATATCACTTACATAGTACAAGAAAAGATTCATGGTCATTAGAGTTTGTGTATGTAGACTTGTTCTGATCTGGATTGTTGAGGAGTCTTGACCATAGGTTAAGTGGAACTTAGAGGCTATTAAGTTTTAAACCTAAGTCCAAACAAGGTTCCGATAAATTAATAATCCAAAGATCTGACTGAGCTCCATACTTCAATTTAATGAAGACAAGTTTAATAATCAGCATTGATTCACCTTCTTCTTCTTTTTTTTTCTTTTCCTTTTTCATTTCACTTCTTTTTCAAATAAGTGTTTGCTAAGGGATTATCAAAAGTAAAGTATAGGGGGTGATGAATCCTCATTCATCACTCTTTATTCTTTTATTTTAGCTAAAAATCTTTGCAAAATACCATGTAGATATCTGTAAATATAATAAGTTAGCAAATAGGCATGCTTGTATAAATAGCAATAATTAGCATGTATTTGTGCAAAAATAAAAGAATAAAGAATAAAAGAAAAAGAAGGAGATATTTAGAATAAATATCGAGTGACCCAAACCCAAGGGAGGGTTAAGCATTGGCCTGACCGCCAAATAAAACAAGTAGAGAGAGATAGGGCCATTCTACCTTGTGTATATTCCTTATTACTTGTATATATTTTATTTTCACAAAAATAAAATATTAATGAGTTTATATTATCGTGTACATATTTATAAAAATAAAATAAAAATTAGAAAAGTAAAATTAAAATAAAAATCAAATAATTTCTCTCTCTCCACCTTGTACATACCATGTATATATGTATCTATTCCTATTTATTTCACTCTTGTAAATAAACAATAAAAATAAAAATTATTTTGTGCTATAAATTTTATGTTATAAATAAATAAAATATAAAATTGGGGTTTTTATACAAAAATAAGAAAATAAAAATAATAATATAAAATACATAGGTATTTTATACATGTATATAATATAATGTACATACCTTAATTTATTTTTTATAAAAATAATAAAAAAATCACTAAAAATAGTTTAAAAATAATAAACATTTTTTATTTTGTAAATATTTTAAATAAAATCATTTTCTATTTTTAATTTATTTTACAATTCTTTTCTATTTCCTTAATTCTGATTGGTCCACGGGGGAACGTTGACCCCGGTCAACTTCCCCCCCTAGACCTGTCTACTTCGTAGATTCGATTTTCACCCGTCTTCTCCTATTTTTCCCGAATTTATCCGCTCACCATTCCTCTCGATTAGAGGCTCCGAATATCGAGGACCAATCCGTGATTCACATATGATGTCATCTTGAGGGATCTGCTCCTCAGATTGCGCACCCGAGCTCCCATCTTCTCGGTTCTCGTCAAGTATATAGCCTTCTCAAGCCACCATTTCTTTCGGATCTTTAGCCCTTGCCCTCGTCCCCAGTGAGCTCCGTCTCCTTCCTTGAGTGACAACGAGTGCATGAGAGCGTTGTAGTGAGGAGGTGAGGTGTCTAGCCCTAGATCCGACGAGTTTCTCACCGTGCTCCACCGCAAGGTGAGCTCGAGCCTCTGGAGACGTCGATCCATCGAGGCGAAGACCCCCGGAGGTCCACGACCTCCAGCACAGCCGAAATCCTTCATCAAGTAGCTTCATTTTAGTCTTAGTCGCATTAGATTAGAATTTTTAGCACTTGGTCAAACTTGATCGTTCAACCCCGTTCCCCGTTGCCGGACCCTCCTTCCGTTGCTCCGACGACCTGACCACCTTTACCGGTGTTCTCCCCCATCTTCTCCGCCCCTCTATTCCCCCTGGTTTGCCTAGGAACAGGACTTCAGCCCTCCTCCATCGTCGCCTTGCCGTAGGGCTACGCTCCACCTCATCCTTCACTTCATTTCGTGCCTTGATGGGTCGAGGCATTTTGCCCTTGACCCAGATGTTGTTCTGTGCAGGTTTGAACAAAAAAGGGCCTCATATGGAGGTCCAAACACCAAGTCAAAGCCGCTCTAGGTCCCTCGCATCGCCGGAGCATTCCAGGAGCTCCCGGCCTCATCGGAGCATCCCTACAGCTGTGGATCGTCATCGGCTTCATTTTCCCCATCCTAGCAGCCTCGGAGGACACCCCTGCTGCGCGTATCGACCGATTGAAGCTCGCCGGAGGCGAGTTCATCAGTGTTCATTGATGAATACTCATTCATCACTCTTTATTCTTATATTTTAGCTACAAAAACCTTTGCAAATGCATGTATATAGTTGTAAATAGAAATAATTACCAAAAGCATGCATTGTGTAAAAAACCTATAATTAGCATGTTTTTGTGCAAAAATAAAAGAATAAAGATTAAAAAGAAGAAGAGGGAAATATTTAGAATAAATATTGAGCAACCTAACCCAAGGGAGGGCTCAGCATGGGCCTGACCGCATAAAAGCCAAAGTAGAGGGAGATAGGGGCTCATTTGTGTAAATATATATCTAATAAAATAAATATAAAAATATTTTCCTCCCAAAAATAAGACTAAAATAGGTTTGTAAATATTTGTATATATTTATAAATATAAAAACAAGATAAAAATAGAAAAATTAAAAAGAAAACAAAAACATCACTCATGTACATAATCCCCTTGTATATAGTCCAATCATCCCTATTTATTTAACCTTATAAATAAATAAAATTAATTTCCAAAAATCTTGTAAATATTCTATATGATATGGTGCAAATAAATAAAATAAATTAAAATAAAAACAAAATAAAAATAACAAAATTAAAAATAAAAAATACTTTGTAAATATACCATGTATATGTACATATCTATTTATTTCACCTATGTAGATAAATAATAAAAATAAAATAAAAATATCTTTTTATTCCTAATTTTATGATATAAATAAATAAAATATAAAATGGGAATAAAATTGTATAAAAATAACAAATTAAAAATCAAAATTAAAATCCTATATATTGTATATATACCTATATATAACCCTACTATGTAAATACACTATTTTTACTTTGAAAAACTAATTAAAAATCACTAAAAAATAGAAAAAAAATTAAAACAAAAATATTTCATGTTTTGACTTTTTTATAATTCGGCCGTTTTCTATTTTTAATTTAATTTCTAAACATTTGCCACGTGGCCGCTTCCCATTGGTCCAGGGGATTGTTGACCGCCCAGTCAACTGCCCCCCCCCAGGACCACTTCCCACGGGTTAGGTGCCCGACCCGACTTCTCCCTAATTTCGCACCTAAACCCAATCCCCTCTCGCCTAAACCCTGGATCCGATTCATTCATGATACATCCGAGACCCTCGTCGGAGCCCCCACCTCGAGATCCGCGCACTCCATTACCCTACCCGACCTCATCTTTCCGGACCCTCCAACGTATATAGCTCGAGCTCCGCCACCTTCATTCGCATCTTTGGTTCATTCGCTCCACCCCCAGTGACCTCCAGTGCGTGAGTGAGAGTGACAGCTTGCTCCAGGTGCTGTCGCAGCGAGGAGAGGGGCAGTGGCCCACTAATCCGGCGAGATACACCGCCGTTCTCCGCCCAGAGCCGGAGCTCGAGCCTCGGAGGTCGACGCTCCTCGAGGCAAGGACCAGAGCTGTGCAAGCTCGTCCACAGTCGCTTCGTCCACCCAGGTAGACCCATCTCCCTTTCTTTTTCTTTAATTTTCGATTGTCCCTAATTCGCGCTGCCATCGCCTTCCTTCGATTCCGACCACCTCATCGTTCCGTTCGATCATCGGAATCCACCTTCGCCTCCGCCTTCCTCCCGCGCACGTTCTGCACCCATCCACTCAACCCAGCTTGCACAGGAGCTGGGGTTCGAGCTCCTCCGTCCACACCCTCGCCGGAGCTCGCCCATATCGACCCCCCCCCGATCACTTCCACTCCACCTAACGGGGTCGAGGCAGTTTGCCCTCGACCCGCGAGTTGTCTGACATACTTTTCAGATTCATCCAAGCACATCTGAGGGCTTGGACCATCAGGTCCAGCAGCTCCGTCTCCGCCGACCTTGCCGGAGCTCACCAGAGTTCGGCTGGGTCATCGGAGACCTCCAGCTGACGCGGAAGGCCTCCACGCTTCTTCTCCGATCATCCGTGCCCTCCGAAGAGGACTCCTGTGCCAGCACGAGTCCGGCGAAGTTCGTCGGCGAACTGTTCGTCCTCTATCCTCAGCAGCCGTCCGATCGACCTTCAGCTCCAGTTCGCATCCTAGCCATCCATTCGAGGAGCAGCTCTGACCGTCCGATCATCTGAAGATTCGATCCGCACCGTTGGCTCAGCGAGGCTTAGCCACAACGTCTTGTGCCCGTTCGATCATCCACGTGGCTGAGCCTCCACCGTCCGATCAGAGCGGAAGCCCTTCGTTCACCCACGACGCACCTCAGTCGTTATATCTTCCACGTGGGAGCTTCCTAGCCGCTCGATCGCGCCGAGGGTTCTTTCGTTGTGCGTCGTGCCTCCTCGACCGTCAGATCTTCCGCGTGGCGCACATCCAGCCCTCGATATTTAATAAGGGGTAATTTGTCCTTAGGCCCCTCTTCTTTTTGCATTTATTAGTTAGTCCTATAAATATTTTATCCAATTCATTTTATTCCGAACATTTTGCACTTAGGACCCCGTACTTTCCTTATTTGCATTTATACCCCTGTCTATGTGGACCACGTGCATCGTCACGTGATTTCTTAGGTGTATTTGCATTGACGCCCTTGTAGTTCTGGATGTTACTTAATGAATGAATGTTTTTAGAAAATTGCATTTATACCCCTGTGAGTGAAATATTTGTGCATGTGCGTATATTGTTGGGTATTTTGCAGACAAGCCCTTGGGCTTTTGGTACCTGTTACCAAATAGCCCTCGGAACTTGTTTTCCTTACATTTAGGTCCCTGAGTGCCCCAGGCACGCGTGACATGCGTGATCTCCTGGGTATTTTGCACCGGACCCCCCAGGACTCTTGGTATTTGCACTTAGGTCCCTATGCACAATACCTTCTTCCTATTTTTGAATAAAATAGCAAACATACTCCAAATCCAATGAAAATTGGACACATGGCTCCTGCCATTGTGTAAAATTTTTTGGGCTTTTTGGAGACATTTTTATTTTGATTTTATATTTTTAAAAATTCAAAAACATCTATTTTTTGTTACTGTTTAACTTTAAAAACCACAAAAAATATTAAAACCAATCTAAAAATTACAAAAAAATTTACTTACTGTTTCTTTTGGGGTGCTTGATTTTCTAGCCAAGTTTGGCTATTTTTCATTACCTAAAACTCACAAAAATTGAAAAACACCTAAAAACTCCTAAAGATTCTAGTAAATAAGTTAAAAACCCAAAAATAATAATTTAGGTGCCAAAATTTTCCTTGTTATTTTCTCTATACAGGAAAATTACCTCAGGCTTATTGGGGATTTCTAGATATTTTATATAGGTCCCTTAAGCTCTGCTGGACAATACCCTTTTTTCCTTTCACTGTTTGATTTTTAGAAAATTAAATAAAAATCAAAAAAATCTCAAAAATTCACTAAAAAAAGTAAAAATTATAAAACACACAAAAATATTTTTATTTGATTTTTTGGTTAATTTTTAGTGCATTAAATAAATAGTTGAATTGCTTGCTTTTATTGTTTTTCTTGTTTTCTTAATACCTTAAAAATCCAAAAAAATATAAAAAGACTTAAAAACCACCAAAAATACCTTTTTATTTCCTTTTCTTTTCTTTTTGACTACTTCGTAGGCCGCGAGGCCAATTCGTGCTCCTTGTGTTCGACCCTGGTCGCTATACCAGGTTAAACTAATAGCAAGACCGCTAGCTTGTTTTGAGTGATTTTATCTTGGTGGTCTATTTTTCTTGATTGATCGAGTCCGAGTGATTAAGGTCGCGACGACCATTTAGTACCTTTACCTTAGTCGCTCGATTTCCGTGTCATCAGAATGGCGTCGTTGCCGGGGAGCACCGCTTAGTAGTTTTCGTTTTATTTTCGTTTTCTTTTTCGCGGCTTTTCGCGGCCCTTTCAGAGTCCGCAACTTTTCGCGGCTTTTTGTTTTTATTTTATTTTTGCATTATTTTGTTTTATTTTATTTTCTTTTATTTTTGTCTTTATTTTATTTTTGTTTGAATTATTTTTGGCATTTTTGCACATATACCCTATTTTATTTTCTTGATATTATTTGATTATTTTTATTGGTCTGACCACTCTGTTGCATTCTTGCGAGGGCCCGAGGACCGAGGCGGTCGATTTCGAGAAGCCGACGCAACCGAGGAACTTGGAGGCGGCTCCCTTCTGTACGGAGCCGCAGGAGAGCGTGAGAGAGAGAGGCAGAGTAGGAGAGGTTTAGCTTAGGTTTTATTTCATTTTGATTATTATTGTAATAATACAGGGACACTCAGAGACTTCGGACTTCTCTCGCGGGTCTGTTTCGCCGAGCACCGATGTGCTCGGGGGACCCTTAGGTGTTTTCTTGGCTTTTTCGCGGCCTTTGGTTTTTCGTTGCCTTTTCCGGTTTTCAGCGGTTTTTCTCGAGCCCCTAGACTTAGGATTTTCTGCTTGCTTGTGCCGTAATTAGTAGGATCCCCACACCTAATTATCTGCATGTTCCTATAGTGCGATTAATTGGACCTACTAATAATTGATTAATAAAAATAACTGACTCATCCCCTTCGTAGCCTACGTGCCGTAGCCTGCCCTGCCAAGCGCTGCTCCTGAACCCGATCTGTCGGGAGGAGGAGGGGTAGACCGAGACCGGACCTTTGGCTTGACGGATCGGTGACCAGTTAGACGGTTCTGCGAGTAGAATTGCATGTTTAGGACTCGATTTTCACCGCTGCACCATTTAGGTAGTTTAATTCCTGTCTTTACATTTCTGCGCGGATCACTTGCATGTAGAGTGCTGGAGGAAAGGTACGCATTTCTATCTCTGCATGCATCATTGATTTCTTCGTGCATCGGCTTTTTCGACTTCTCCCCCTCGTTTTTGATTAAATAACCAGGAGAACCGAAAAATTCATTAGGCCTTTATTTTTATGTAAAAATATTAAAAAAGAAAAACCATAAAATTGGCACTGGCTAAACTATTGACCCTAAAAGACACTCGACTTAAAAATTTGTCTTGGGGAGAGCAACCCCCTCATTGTGTGGTTTGATTGCGCGAGAGAGTGACCCGTTCACTACGTAGAGCCCTCCGGTGTTATTCCTGACTGACTACCGACTCTTCCGTGCGGGCCAGTCGGTTGGGGTAGCATCGAGTATCCCAACAGGTCACGTAAGCGCTCTGATAGATTGTTTGTTCACCTAATAAAAATTGACAAGATAATTTGACCGAGCCTTTACGGTCTTCAGCTCGCGTTGCGTTGGTGAACAGAGGGTTTGGTTGCCGATCATAGTTTCTCCAGATCTCATCCGCCTTACTCATCAGATCACGATGATGGGTAGACGCTCTCTTAGGCAGCCTCTGGCTGCACCGCTTTCGGGCATGTCTACCCATTCATCTAGGTTGGCCCGCGAGAGCCGAGACCAGTTCTCCGAGCCCGAGTATGATTCCGCCCTGTTCCCCCTCGACCCCCTTTCTTTCGGTTCTGAGAGATATGAGCCAGAGGAGAGATTAGCAGACTTGACAGCACCTGAGTTTGGCTCATTTGATTTTGCAGACGTCATGGCCGGTAGTTCCGAGGATCGTTCCCGAGGTCAGCCTGAGCATTTCTTATTGGACCAAGGTGCGATCAACTCCACCATGATCGCCTCACTAGAGACCGTTCAGCAGCATTTGAGGGATCAGGGAGCATTCATGCTCGATATGAGGAGAGAGATGGAGCAGATGCGAGCTGAGGGCGAGGAGCGCGGAGAGGGACCGAGGATCCCAGAGGATGCAGATGCAGCAGCCGCAGCAGCAGCCGCGGCAGCCGCCGCAGGGGCAGCAGCCGCAACAGCTGCGGAAGGAGGACCACCGAGACCAATGCGGGAGTTGCACAACCCCGGATCGACGCTGACGCACCATTGGGTTGTACTTCCAGCCATCGTGGGGGACTTCAAGTTCCCCCCGAACACCTTGCAGTTACTCCCCCGCTTCCACAGACTCGCTACTGAGGAGCCCCATCTTCACCTCCAGGAGTTTCTCATGATCTGCAGTATTATCCACGACCGTCAGGTGGACCAGGATACGATTTGTATGATTGCCTTCCCCTTTTCCTTGGCCGACAGAGCAGCCACCTGGCTGAAACACTTGGGGAGGTTTGTTTACACCTGGGAGCAGCTCCGCACCGAGTACTTGAACAAGTACTATCCACTCGGGCGGACCAATGCAGCGAGAGCCCTCATCAGCAACTTCTCCATGCTCCCCAACGAGCAATTCCATGAGGCATGGGAGAGGTTCCGTGAGCTTACAGATCGATGCCCGCACCACGATATTTCGAAGCCCAACCTTGTGCAGGGCTTCTTCAGCAGGCTGACACCAGAGCTCCAGGGCTTGGTGAATGCTTCTTGTGGCGGGTCTTACTTCGCCAAGGATCACGACCAGGTCTGGGCCATCTACGAGGAAATGGCCGAGAACTACATGGTGATGTCCCAGACCAGGTTGTATACTCAGGGCAGACCCCAGCAGCAGCCAGGACCCGTGCAGTACCAGAGGATAGCACGGGTCGACGCCGGTCCATCCAGTTCATCCGCAGTAGCAGCAGCACAGGCAGAGTCATCCGCTGCGGATATGGGTATCATCAGTGAGAAGTTGGATCAGATGGAGCTGATTGAGAAGAAGTAGTGCCAGGGCATCACTCAGATGGAGCAGATGGCACAGACTCTGAGCGACATGAAGACCCAGCTCATGTGTCTCCAGGAGGCACAGACGGCTTCACAGCCTCGTCTTCAGTCGCGAGGCGATACCGGCAGCAGCAGCAGCTCGTTCCAGCGCTCCAGCTCACACCAGCAGCCTAGACAGGTTCACCTTGTACAGGCGGAGCCGTACCAGCAGCCGCAGCCCACCTACCAGTCACCACCATCTCCAGACATGCAGATGGTGGTACACCAGCCGGATCAGCCTCTGGTAGTACTCCCACCAGCCCAGTACGATGCAGAGCCATTGATGGATGTTCACGGGATTTGGTATGACCGTCTCAACCTGGGATCCGACGAGACCATCCCAGATTCAGGTGGGGGAGTGGAGGTACCCAACCCCAGCAGCAGCCATCTGGCCAGGGAGGCAGTACAACCAGCAGAGGGATCACCAGCAGCAACAGCCCCCAGCCTATCAGTCACAACAGCAGTCATCCTCGTTCCTTGTCCCTATCAGCAGCAGGGATAGTCTTGGAGCGAGAGCAGGCCTCACCAGCCACACCAGCAGTAGCACCCTTCCTCTTACCCCTCTCAGCAGCAGCAGCACCAATTCCAGCAGCCTCATCACCAGAGAGGCTACCCGTCGGGCTCCCATGGTCCACCATACGAGAGCCCTGCCACGGACGATATAGCCCGCCTCCTCACGGACCAGCAAGCCACTTTCAGACGGGAGATGGACGAGTTTCCGCAAGGAGATGTGGGACAATGTGAGAGGGAAGGCCGCTATTCCTGCCCAGATAGAGCCGAATCCCAATAGCCTGAAGCGGAAATCTGAGCAGGTAGCTTACACTGAGCATGCCACTCCTAGTGATCCATTTGATGATATGTCTTCGGATCTATTTGATGATGATTTTGTCACACTTAGGAGCGGTAGGACACAGCCGACGGTGGGCGCCTCGTCTGAGCGACGGCACGAGGATACACCTAGAGAGCCAGATGAGGAGGAGGAGAGCGGTACTGAGGCGCTCATGATGATAGACAGTGGTACTGATGCCACCAAGGATGCTGATCCCCCAGGCGGTGCTGAGGCCGCCACTTCACCAGTTCGAGGAGGTGGTACTGACGCCACCCGAGTTGTCGAGCCAGCATGCGGTACTGAGGCCGCGAGACGTCCAGCAGAGCCAGCCCGTGGTGGTACTGAGGCCACCGGTGTTCATGTAGAGAGAGCTGTTGTTTTTCCTTCCACTGATGTAGCTCGGAACCATGTTTTGAATAAAGGAAAAGGTTTAGTTTACTCTGGTCCCACTGTGGTGCTTGATGTATGTGCGGATCCGGCCGTCAGGCCGTATAGACCTATTCCTAGTCCTTCATCTGAAAAGGACCCTGTGATCCCCTTCCCTAGAGCCCTTCTGATGGGGAGGGAAGAAAGAAAAGAAAAAAGATCAAAAAAAAGAGAGAGCAGGAGGAGTTCAACCAGAGCATGATTGATCGTTTCCATATCCAGCTGACCCTTCAGGAGGCTTTGCAGCACATCCCCCTTCTTCAGCGTTCTTTGAGAGACAGGACTACAGTTAGGAGGAGGTGGAGGAACCACCATTTAGAAATACATGTGCTGACGAAAGCCACGTGCTTCGCGATCCAGAACCGTCAGCCGGCCAAGAGGCCAGATTCAGGAGCCCCATATGTCAGATGTCATATTAGTGAGCAGAGGTTCGACCAGACTTTATTGGATAGCGGATCGTCTATCAACCTCCTTCCGGCAGCCCTTCTCGACCGCTTCGAGTTGGGCAACTCTTAGACAGAGCAGGACAGTCCTTCAGTTTGCTGATCGATCTGTCAAGAGGCCGAAGGGGTTGTTGCGAGACGTTGTCGTCACTATTCAGGGCCTGCAATTCCCTGTGGACTTCGTAGTGTTGGACATGGAGATCCCTGATTCAGTGACCGATACCCCATCACCCTCGGTCGTCCGTTCTTCGTCCACAGCCAAGGCGGTGACTGACCATAATAGCGAGAAGGTATACTTTCGCGTCGAGGGCGAAAGTGTACAAATAGAGACGGTCAAGGACTAAGGCCAAGAGACAGAGCATGCTCAGAGACCAGCACAGATACAGAGTAGCTGACAGATGCCGGGTTTAGACATCCACCAGGATTGTGATTTTGTGATCACAGATGATGAGGCAGCATGGGCAGACCCTGCAGCACAGGCCATCCTCTCATTTTCCAGACATCGCTGATGCCGAGTTGATAGCAGAGGAGAGCTTGGAGAGCACAGCCCTGGTCCAGGATACTTTAGTGGCAGTAGAGCCGGTTCCCGACTGCGACACGATTTCAAGTGATGGTGGTACTGAGGCCACCTTGTGTGATGGTGGTACTGATGCCACCTTGTTTGATGCAGATCCCTCGGATTCAGAGTCTGATTGGGCAGATTGCGAGAATCAGATGCCAGACTTGAGTCCCACAGAGCCTACAGCTGAGGAGGAGGTAGATGCCGAGCAGATCAGAGACAGTTCAGTTGAGCAGCCTTCTCCAGATCCAGTTTGCGAGAGTTCGTTTTCATTCTCCCAGGCATACTTGGCAGCATACACTCACCTTCTTCCTAATCCAGATTTGCCAGCACCCAGCTGTCCAGAGCTGAAGCCGCTCCCTACTTCGCTAAAGTATCGATTCCTTGCGGGCGAGCCTGAGATGTACCCAGTCATCATCTCCGCCGATCTGACTGGAGAGCAAGAATCCCGTTTGATGGGGGTTCTTGAAAAGAACCGCAAGGCAATCGGATGGAGCGTAGCAGATCTCCATGGGATTAGTCCATCGTTGTGCTCCCACCATATTTATCTCGAGGAGGGGGCGAAGCCGTCGCGTGAGTTCCAGCGGCGGCTGAACCCCAACCTGAGAGAGGTCGTCATGAAGGGAAATCTCAAAAGTGGTGGAGCGCAGATTTTATTTATCCATTTCCGACTCCAAGTGGGTCAGCCCCTTGCATGTGGTGCCCAAGAAGACGGGCATCACGACTGTGATCAGTGAGTCGGGAGAGGAGATTGCTACACGAGTACCCACCTCTTGGCGGGTCTGTGTTGACTACAGGAGACTCAACCAGGCCCACCAAGAAGGACCATTTCCCCTTGCCTTTTATTGACCAGATCATTGAGAGACTGGCAGGGAAGAGCCATTACTGTTTCCTGGATGGGTACTCGGGCTACAACCAGGTGGCCATCGCTCCTGAGGATCAGGAGAAGACCACCTTTACCTGTCCCTTTGGCACATACGCCTTCCGGCGCATGCCATTTAGGCTATGCAATGCCCCTGCGACTTTTCAGAGATGCATGCTGTCGATCTTTTCGGACATGGTAGGGGAGTGTTTGGAGGTCTTCATGGATGATTTCTCGATCTACGGCGACGGATTCGACTCCTGTCTTGACTTCCTAGACCGGGTACTCCAGCGATGGATAGAGGTCCATTTGGTGCTTTCTTGGAAGAAGAGTCACTTCATGGTGACTCAAGGGACGGTGCTTGGCCATATCATCTCTAACAAGGGCATGGAGGTTGATCCGGCCAAGGTTGATGTCATTAGAAAACTCACACCGCCGTCCAATTTGAGGCAGCTACGGTCATTCCTGGGGCACGTTGGTTTCTATCGGAGATTTATTCATGATTTCAGCAAGATTGCCCGACCGTTGACTGACCTCTTGACGAAAGACACCGAGTTCCTTGTCGATGACAAGTGTCTTTCGTCCTTTGCGACTCTCCAGCAGTGTGTTATTGATTCTCCAGCCGCCTGATTGGTCTTCTCCCATTCGAGATCATGACGGATGCCTCCGATTTTTGCCGTAGGGGCCGTTGCTGGGACAGAGGAGGGATGTAGTCCCCTTTGCTATTCCACTATGCTAGCCGCACATTGGATTCCGCGCAACGGAATTATACCGTCACAGAGAAGAGATGCTAGCCGTAGTGTTCACCCTAGATAAGTTTCGATCTTATATTATTGGATCTAGAGTGACCTTGTACACTGATCACACCGCCATCTGATACCTCATGGCAAAGAAGGATGCCAAGGCCAGACTTACTAGATGGATCCTTCTACTCCAGGAGTTCGACATTGAGATCAAGGATAAGCCTGGAGTCAAGAATGTGGTGGCGGATCACCTCTCCCGTATAGAGCAGCCTGAGGAGTCTGAGCAGATTGATCCCATTTGTGAGACCTTCCCAGATGAGGCGATCCTTGCTATCGCTCACTCCCGTGGTATGCCGATATTGTGAACTTTCTCGTTGCTGGAAAGTCCCACAAGATTGGCCCATGCAGAGGCTTGAGACCTTCCTTGTGAAGGCCAAGTCCTACCACTGGGAGGATCCCATCCTTTACCACGAAGGAGGGGATAGCGTCTGGCGTCGGTGTATTCCTCAGGAGGGAGCACCATAGTGTCCTCACTTACTGCCACAAGCTTGAGGCAGGAGGACATTATTCTGGGAGGAGAACGGCACAGAAAGTGCTCCAATCCGGCTTGTGGTGGCCTACCCTCTTCAAGGACTCTGATGAGTTCGTGAAGAGGTGTACTGACTGTCAGAGGATGGGAACTTGTGGACAACGTGATATGATGCTGATGCAGCCCATTCACTTCTGTGAGGTTTTTGACGCATGGGGCATCGATTTCATGGGTCCATTCCCTAAGAGTCAGGAATTTGAGTACATTATGTTGGTCGTGGACTATGTTAGTCGTTGGGTTGAGGCTACCCCCGCCCGAGCCGCTGATGCGAGGGACAGTTTGCAGATTTTTGAGGAAGCACATCACCACGCGGTTCGGGGTTCCTCGAGTTTTAATTTCAGATGGGGGGTCTCATTTCATCAAACGACCAGGTGAAGGCCCTTGCTAGCAAGTTCTGTATAGATCATCGTGTTGCTACACCTTACCATCCACAGACGAATGGTCTAGCCGAGGTGTCGAATAGGGAGATTAAGACTATATTGCAGAAAGTCGTCCGCCCTGACCAAAAGGATTGGTCACAGCTTTTGGACTCGGTCTTGTGGGCATATAGGAGTCTTCGAGACACCATTGGGCACATCTCCCTTTCGCCTCGTATATGGCAAGCCGTGCCATTTACCTGTTGAGCTGAGGCACAGGTCACTATTTGCAGTTACTGATATACTTATGGATCCAGATGGTGTAGGAGACCAGAGGAGGGCAGAGTTAGCAGCCTGGAGGAGTTGAGAGATACCGCCTTCTCAAACAGCCTACAGTATAAGGAGTGGCATGATTCTCATATCAACCACAAGCATTTTGAGCCTGGTCAGAGAGTATGGCTGTTTGATGCGAGGCTTCGTTTATTTCCAGGGAAGCTACAGAGCAAGTGGAAGGGACCCTACTTGGTCAGAAAGGTACACGACAACGGTAGCATTGATATATCCGAGTTGTCTTCTGAGAGTACCTTTCGAGTGGAACGGCCAGCTGCTCAAGCCATTTCTAGATCATGAGCCGCGGTCGTTGATCTTGCCCCTATTCATTTTGCGTGAGATGTGGTCTTTGACTCACATCTAGGCATCTCACGCCTGAGTTTCACTGATCTTCTGCCTTGTATAGATCCAGATGTCTATATCACTACATTCTTTAGTCCCACATCCCTTTCTTCATCTGTTGATTATGCTATACTTAGGGTGCACTTTACCCTAAGTATAGGGGGGATGTAGGACCTTCGGGTATTTCTTTTGTTTCTTTCTACCCCTGTTTTTGCTGCCTATACTTAGGGATATTTCACCCTAAGTATAGGGGGGTAGACCCTGTACATTCTTCCACTCGGTTTTCCCTTAGTATACAGCCTGCTATACTTAGGATTACTTGATCCTAAGTATAGGGGGAAGACCTGAGATCCTTTTGATTTTCTATTTCATTCATTCGTCTTTATATATAGCCTTCCTTTTCACGTCCCTATACCTAGCACGAGTTATGTCTTCTTCATCGCTCTTGACACTGAGGACATCGTTCGAGCTAAGTATAGGGGGTGTGTATACATTTCATATATAATTTAGGCCATAACTCGTACTTTGTGTGAGTGTGTTAATAAATAAAATGGCTAAAAACCTAAAAATCACAAAAATTAAAAATTTTTCATGTACATAAACCTTCTTTTATTTGCATATAAATAGCTAGTGTACAAATTATTTTTGTAAAAATGATTTCAAAAATCTTTTGTGTAAAGCTTGTGTAAATATTTTCTTATCAAAATTATGTATATAGTACAAAATTTTTCCAAAACGTTTTGAAAATCAAAAGTTTGCAAAAATCTTGTGTAAATGTGTGTAAATACTTTTTACAAAACTTGCACCTCATGCATCATCCATTCATGATTTCAAAACATTTTTCAAAAATTTTGCATGGTTGTAAACTTTGTGTAAATAGCATCTTTTGTACATATGTATATAGTTTTTCAGGATGATAGTTGACATTTAAACTAGCCTGGAATCAAATTGAGAAATGGAGCTTGATTAAGATCTTAATCCACCTAACTTCTAAGAGGAACCTTATAGGGCTTAGGTTTAAGGCTTTTCAGGTCCATGGTGACTTAATTCTTTGAGTCCACTAGGCTATGATCACATGTCATCTTAATGAGCCTAAGTAGAGCACTTAACAACAACACCTGACTCATATAGACAATGGCTTTACTTGGACACCAGCACTATGCACCGAGCTCTCTACGGATGAGGTGGTGAGGAGGCAGTCTTCCTTGACTTGGGGTAGCATATGAGGGTAGTACTTCTAGGCGGAACCTCTCTTCTTCTTTTAGTGAAGGAAGTGCGTCTCAACTTGGTCTGGTTGCCATGAGGTCTAACGAGCGGGAGTTGTGGGTTGCAATAAAGCCTCAAAAGAGGGATAGTCTACTGGCTCAAGAGGAAAAACTCCTTGTATATATGCTGCACATGTATATGTTGTATAGATGCACTTGAAAAGCAAAAAAATGCAAAAAGAAAATAACTCCAAAAAAGTGGTGGGTCTGAGAGAAAATGATAATCCCACCGGAGTATGTATATAGAGTGCAATAAGCAAAGCTTGAGTTTCATGATTCACCTTATGTAGCTTGCAGCAGGGAGACATGGCTACACTGGTCAAGCTCCCAAGGGTACATGGCTACACTGGACTTGACTCATTCTCTTCTTCCTCCTCTTCTTGAGCCGGTTGAACTTGAACTTAGAAGGGAATACCCCGCTCCTCGAGGAAAGAGTGGCCAGATTGAGGTCATAGAGTTACCTTGTTGGGGAGGGTTGTCAAGTTGCCATTTCTGAGGTGGAGAGCTTAGACCTCACATTCACAGGACAAGAAAAGATTCATGGTCTTCAAGGTTTGTGATTGATGACTTGTTCTGATCTCGAGCATTGAGGAGTCTTGGTTATAGATTATTGGAACTTAGAGGCTGTTAAGTTTTAAGCTCAAGTCCAAATAAGGTTCCGTCACATTAATAATCCAAAGATCTGATCGAGCTCAATACCTTAATTTAATGAAGGCAAGTTTAATAATCAACCTTGATCCATGTACATTCTCTTTTTCTTTTTCTTTATTTCTTTTTTCACTTCTTTTCAAATAAGTGTTTGCTAAGGGACTAGCAAAGTTAAGTATAGGGGGGTGATGAATACTCATTCATCACTCTTTATTCTTATATTTTAGCTACAAAAACCTTTGCAAATGCATGTATATAGTTGTAAATAGAAATAATTACCAAAAGCATGCATTGTGTAAAAACCTATAATTAGCATGTTTTTGTGCAAAAATAAAAGAATAAAGATTAAAAAGAAGAAGAGGGAAATATTTTAGAATAAATATTGAGCAACCTAACCCAAGGGAGGGCTCAGCATGGGCCTGACCGCATAAAAGCTAAAGTAGAGGGAGATAGGGGCTCATGTGTGTAAATATATATGTAAATAAAATAAAAATAAAAATATTTTCCTCCCAAAAATAAGACTAAAATAGGTTTGTAAATATTTGTATATATTTATAAATATAAAAAACAAGATAAAAATAGAAAAAATTAAAAAGAAGACAAAAACATCACTCATGTACATAATCCCCTTGTATATAGTCCAATCTCCCTATTTATTTAACCTTATAAATAAATAAAATTAATTTCCAAAAATATTGTAAATATTCTATATGATATGGTGTAAATAAATAAAATAAATTAAAACAAAACAAAATAAAAATAACAAAAATTAAAAATAAAAAATACTTTGTAAATATACCATGTATATGTACATATCTATTTATTTCACCTATGTAGATAAATAATAAAAATAAAATAAAAATATCTTTTTATTCCTAATTTTATGATATAAATAAATAAAATATAAAATGGGAATAAAATTGTATAAAAATAAAAAATTAAAAATCAAAATTAAAATCCTATATATTGTATATATACCTATATATAACCCTACTATGTAAATACACTATTTTTACTTTGAAAAATTAATTAAAAATCACTAAAAATAGAAAAAAATTAAAACAAAAATATTTCATGTTTTGAGTTTTTTATAATTCGGCCATTTTCTATTTTTAATTTAATTTCCTAAACATTTGCCACGCGGCCGCTTCCCATTGGTCCAGGGGATTGTTGACCGCCCGGTCAACTGCCCCCCCAGGACCACTTCCCACGGGTTAGTTGCCCGACCCGACTTCTCCCTAATTTCGCACCTAAACCCCGATCCCCTCTCGCTTAAACCTTGGATCCGATTCATTCATGATACATCCGAGACCCTCGTCGGAAGCCCCCACCTCGAGATCCGCGCACTCCATTCCCTACCCGGCCTCATCTTTCCGGACCCTCCAACGTATATAGCTCGAGCTCCGCCACCTACATTCGCATCTTTGGTTCATTCGCTCCACCCCCAGTGACCTCTAGTGCGTGAGTGAGAGTGACAGCTCGCTCCAGGTGTTGTCGCAGCGAGGAGAGGGACAGTGGCCCACTGATCGGCGAGATACACCGCCGTGCTCCGCCCAGAGCCGGAGCTCGAGCCTCGGAGGTCGACGCTCCTCGAGGCAAGGACCAGGAGCTGCGCAAGCTCATCCACAATCGCTTCGTCCACCCAGGTAGACCCATCTCCCTTTCTTTTTCTTTAATTTTCGATTGTCCCCAATTCGCGCCGCCGTCGCCTTCCTTCGATTCCGACCACCTCATCGTTCTGTTCGATCATCGGAATCCACCTTCGCCTCCGCCTTCCTCCCGCGCACGTTCTGCACCCATCCACTCAACCCAGCTCGCACAGGAGCTGGGGTTCGAGCTCCTCCATCCACACCCTCGCCGGAGCTCGCCCATATGACCCCCCGATCACTTCCACTCCGCCTAACGGGGTCGAGGCAGTTTGCCCTCGACCCGCGAGTTGTCTGACATACTTTACAGATTCATCCAAGCCCATCTGAGGGCTTGGACCATCAGGTCCCAGCAGCTCCGTCTCCGCCGACCTTGCCGGAGCTCTCCAGAGTTCGGCTGGGTCATCGGAGACCTCCAGCAGACGCGGAAGGCCTCCACGCTTCTTCCTCCGATCATCCGTGCCCTCCAAAGAGGACTCCTATGCCAGCACGAGTCGACGAAGTTCACCGGCGAACTGTTCGTCCTCTATCCTCAGCAGCCTCCCGATCGACCTTCAGCTCCAGTTCGCATCCCAGCCATCCATTCGAGGAGCAGCTCTGACCGTCCGATCATCTGAAGATTCGATCCGCACCGTTGGCTCAGCGAGGCTTAGCCACAGCGTCTTGTGCCCGTTCGATCATCCACGTGGCTGAGCCTCCACCGTCCGATCAGAGCAGAAGCCCTTCGTTCACCCACGACACACCTCAGCCGTTAGATCTTCCACGTGGGAGCTTCCTAGCCGCTCGATCGCGCCGAGGGTTCTTTCATTGTGCGTCTGCCTCCTCGACCGTCAGATCTTCCGCGTGGCGCACATCCAGCCCCTCGATATTTAATAAGGGGTATTTTGTCCTTAGGCCCCTCTTCTTTTCGCATCTATTAGTTAGTCCTGTAAATAATTTATCCAGTTCATTTTATTCCCGAACATTTTGCACTTAGGACCCAGTGCTTTCCTTATTTGCATTTATACCCCTGTCTATGTGACCACGTGCATCGTCACGTGATTTCTTAGGTGTATTTGCATTGACATCCTTGTAGTTCTGGATGTTACTTAATGAATGAATATTTTTAGAAAATTGCATTTATACCCCTGTGAGTGAAATATTTGTGCATGTGCGTATATTGTTGGGTATTTTGCAGACAAGCCCTTGGGCTTTTGGTACCTGTTACCAAATAGCCCTCGGAACTTGTTTTCCTTACATTTAGGTCCCTGAGTGCCCCAGGCACGTGCGACGCGCGTGATCTCTTGGGTATTTTGCACCGGACCCCAGGACTCTTGGTATTTGCACTTAGGTCCCTGTGCACAGTACCTTCTTCCTATTTTTGAATAAAATAGCAAACATACTCCAAATCCAATGAAAATTGGATACATGGCTCCTGCCATTGTGTAAAATTTTCTGGGAAATTTGGAGACATTTTTATTTTGATATGATATTTTTAAAAATTCAAAAACATCTATTTTTGTACTGTTTAACTTTAAAAACCACAAAAAAATATAAAATCCTATCTAAAAATTACAAAAAAAAATTACTTACTGTTTGTTTTTGGGTGCTTGATTTCTAGCCAAGTTTGGCTATTTTTCATTACCTAAAACTCACAAAAATTGAAAAACACCTAAAAACTCCTAAAAATTCTAGTAAATAAACTAAAAAACCCAAAATAATAATTTAGGTGCCAACATTTTCCTTGTTATTTTCTCTATATAGGAAAATTACCTCCAGGCTTATTGGGGATTTCTAGATATTTTATATAGGTCCCTTAAGCTCTACAGGGCTGGACAATACCCTCTTTTCCTTTCACTGTTTGATTTTTAGAAAATTAAATAAAAATCAGAAAAATCTCAAAAATCATTAAAAACAGTAAAAATTATAAACACACAAAAATATTTTTATTTGAATTTTTGGTTAATTTTTAGTGCATTAAATAAATAGTTGAATTGCTTGCTTTTATTGTTTTTCTTGTTTTCTTAATACCTTAAAAATCCAAAAAAATATAAAAAGACTTAAAAACCACCAAAAATACCTTTTATTTCCTTTTCTTTTCTTTTTGACTACTTCGTAGGCCGCGAGGAGAATTCGTGCTCCTTGTGTCGACCCTGGTCGCTATACCAGGTTAAACTAATAGCAAGACCGCTAGCTTGTTTTGAGTGATTTTATCTTGGTGGTCTATTTTTCTTGATTGATCGAGTCGAGTGATTGAGGTCGCCATGACCATTTAGTACCTTTACCTTAGTCGCTCGATTTCCATGTCATCATTCATCCAGGAGCTATCCCAGCCGTTGGATCAAGCTTCCTCGCCAGTTCTAATCTCAAATGTCCATCATCCGAGGATCTCAACCACCCGATCCATCTGAGGATCAGATCAGAGCCATCCATCATCGAAGGGGTATCCAAGAATCTCCACCGTCCGATCTTAAGTGAAGCCCCCTCGACGTTGGATCATTATAAAAAAGGGTAATTTACACTTAGGCCCTCTTTACCTTTTGCATTTATTTCGCAGTCCTGTAAATATTTTAGCCATTGTTTTTAGTTTGGATAATTTGCACTCAGGACCTCGTACTTCTTTTATTTGCAAAATAGTCCCTATGTGTGTGTTACACGTGTCTGTCACATGCTGTTTGGGATATTTGCACATTTCTACCTAAACTTTACGGCTGTTACTGTTTGAATTTTTATAAATAGGAATGACACTTATACCTGCTTGTCTGATTACGTGCCGACCTCGTGCGGCTTTGGGCTTTTTGCATATTCAGCCCTATACTCCTTCCACGTGTTATTATTTGGCTGAATACTTTTCGATATTTTGCATATTGGTCCCTGTGTGTTGTGCATCTTTGATTGGTTGAAATAAATAGCAAACGTCATCCAAAATTCATGAAATTTGAAAACGTAGCTCGTAGCTCCTGCCACTGTGTAAAATTTCTATGAATTTTTTAACTTGTTTTGTTTTCATTTTCTATTAAAATTCAAAATCTAAAAATTTATTTCTGTCTAATTTGAAAAAATAACTAAAAATATTAAAAACCCTCTAAAAATTCTAAAAATGTACTTTGTGTTTGTTTTAGTGTGTTCTTACTTCTATCCACTTTTGTTGCATTTGGATTATAAAAACCATAAAAATTAAAAACACTAAAAACCTTAGAAACTTAGTAAAAATTCCTAAAAAATAAAAAAATGCATGTTTCAGTTTCTTTAGTTAGATTTTGAATTCTAGTTTGCAATAAAATTGTTGCTGGAATTTTATAGACTATTTAGTTATTTTTAAATAGCCTTTAGCTTCTAGATGCACATTAGCTTTGATTTTGACTTTGTTTTATTTTTTAGAAAATTAACTAAAAATCATAAAAATATTAGAAAAATACTAAAAAATACTTGAATATTATAAAAACCAAAAATATTTTATTTTAATTTTCTGATCAATTTTATTATGATAAATAATTATTTGTTTGTGCCCTTTTTGACTTCTTTTATATTTTTCTTAATTTTTAAACAATCACAAAAAAATTGAAAAACTAAAAATCCACAAAAATATTTTATTTCTTTTATTTTTGATTCCCGACTACTTTGTAGGTTTTTCCAAACCGTGCTCCTTGTGTTCGAACCTGGTAGCTATACCAGGTAAAATAAAATAGCGAGATCGCTATCTAACCCGATTTGCTTGATTTATTTTGATTGGTGGTCTTCGATTTTTCTTGTTAACTTAGCCTCGTGGTTCATGTCGCAAAGATCTGATTATTCTACACCACAACTCAATCACGGGATTTCGAGTCATCATAACTCTTAATGGATCTCAGTCCCATCCCTAGCCTAGACTTTAGTACTAAAGATCTATCAATTCCCTTAGTCAATGGATCTGTTGTGTTGTCTTTGGATCCAACAAAATCCACAACCAACACCCCTTGAGACACCAAATCCCTTAATGTCTTAAGTCTGATTTATTTGTTTCTTCTTGTTTTATGATTGAACTTTGAACTCTTGATCTTGTAAATTGTGATCATATATCACAATATACCAAGATCGCAGGAATTGGTTGACCTACCCATGGGAATTTCATACAGAAGTTCACTTGGCCATTCAGCCTCAATTCCAGTGGTGTCTAAAGCACACAGCTCGACCTCAAAGGTGGATAGAGCTAGAATAGTCTGCAACATACCTCCAGAAGACTGCACCGCCTCTAAGGGTAAAGACATACCCAGTAACACCATTACTCCCAGATTCTTCTATTTTTCCTATCCAGCTTGCATCACTATATCCTTCTAGTACAGATGGATGTCTGCCATAATGCTAACTAAGGGAAATAGTTCCATTCAAGTACTTCAGTACTCGATCCAGAGCCTCCCAGTGAGTACGGTCAGGACAGCTAGTGTATCTACTCAGCTTTGCGACCGAGAATGAAATATCAGGTCTCGTGCAATTTGCAAGATACATTAAATTTCCTATTACTTGTGAATACCTTAGATGAGTTACATGTACTCCACTTTTATTCTTAAACATCATTTTGGATGAATCAAAAGGAGTGCTTACAGCCTTGCAATCTTGATATACAAATTTCTCAAGTACCTTCTCAACAAAGTGATATTGAGAAACTACAATCCTATCAACCGACCTTGTCAGTTTGAGACCCAAGATCACATAAGCAACACTCATGTCTTTCATCTCAAACTTGCTACTTAAGAATGATTTATTCTCATTAATAATCCTTGCATGTGATCCAAATAAAAGTATGTCAGCAACATACATGCACAAGACAATACACTCATCACCTTTCACTTTGGAATAGATACACTTATCAGATTCATGAACCTTAAAGCCATATTTTTTTAGGCTCACCTTAAAGCCACATGATAAAATAGTTTTGTCAAAATTTTCATGCCATTGCTTTGGTCCTTGTTTCAATCCGTAAAGGGATTTAACAAGCTTGCAAACCTTTCCCACATTCCCTGGAAACACAAGTCCATCAGGTTGATCCATATAAATCTCTTCATCAAGATCGCCATGTAGGAAGGTGGTCTTCACATCCATCTGGTGGATAGAGAGATCATATACCAAGGCTAATGCTATGAGCATCTGGATTGTGGTCATCCTAGTCACGGGGGAATAGGTATCAAAATAATTGATACCTTCCTTTTCCTAAAGTCCTTAGCAACTAATCTGGCTTTATACTTTTCAATTGATCCGTTAGGTCTAAGCTTTCTCTTAAACGTCTACTTGCACCTAATGGTAGAGCACCTTTTAGTTAAATCAACCAACTCCCAATTTCCATTAGCCATAATGGAATCCATCTCAGATTTGATATCTACCTTCCATTGTTTTGCTTCAGATGAAGCCATGGCTTCTTTGTAACTTGCTGGATCAGCCTCGATCTGGTAGACAACAAAGTCGCTACCCAGATCCTTGGCTATCTTAGGTTTTTTTACTCCTCATTGGCTCAATCTCTTCTAAAAGGTCATTGGGTTCAGGTTGAGTCTCAGTCCCCACATTCATTATCCTTTCCACTTGATTTGGAATAGATCCTGTTGTAGAGGCGCCCTCAATGGTCAGATTCTGAGGAATCCCAGTCTTCAACAGAAAGACATCCTCAAAGAAGGTAGCATCACAGAGTTCAACAATGGTGTTGACATCTTGCCCGGTATCTCAGACCGAATTACCAAGAACCTATATGCATAGCTATTTTCCAAATAACCTAAGAAGATCACATCAAAAATTTTAGGACCAAGCTTCTTTCTCTTGTATCTGGGACTAAAACCTTAGCGAGACAACCCCACACTTTGAGATATCTAAAGCTCAATTTCCTATTTCTCCAAAGTTCAAAAGGACACATTTCCATATGCCTTGGAGGAACCCTATTCAGAATATGGCAGACCGTATTCAAGGCTTCTCCCCACATATAGGTTGGAAGTCCAGAACTCTGTAGGAGAGCATTGATCATGTCAATTAAAGTTCTATTTTTCCGTCCTGCTATCCCACATGAACTATGCCAAATGATTTGCATTGTTCATCAAATAAGTTAGAGGTATATTCACCTCCTCTATCTGACCTAAGGCGTTTAATCACTTTTCTTGTTTGTGTCTCAGCCTCATTCTTAAATATAAGAAATTTTTCTAAAGCTTCATCCTTGGTTTTCATTAGATATACGTAGTAGTATCTACTACCATCATCTATAAAGGTGATAAAGTATTTCTTATTGTCTCGGGTCAACACACTATTAAACTCACAAATATCCGTGTGCACTAGATCCAAGATCTCACTATCTCTAGAGATAGATTGAATAGACTTCCTAGGTATCTTAGCTTGCACACAGATTTTACATTTTTTAGTTTTATCAATAGTGTATTTAGGGTTCAACTCTAAATTCATCATTCTCTTAATTTAATTTAAATTTACATGTCTCAATCTATCATGCCACAGATCACAAGATTCTAGATTATTCACAACATGAGACATGGAATTAGAACATTCAGAATTTAAAACATTCATTGCAGTAATGTTTACTGAATCACATCTAAGTCTCGATAATAAATCAAAATATGCTAAATAGCCTTTTCAATAAAAAAAATGCCATGTCTGAGAATGATAACTTTATTACATTTAAAGTTAAATTCAAAATCATTTCTAACTAAGATAGAGCCAGATAAAATGTTCTTCTTGATGCCAGGAACATGCAACACCCTGTGTAATGTCCAGACACGTCGAGAGGAGAACCTCAAGTTGACTTGTCCCGACCTTAGAACCCTGGCTGCAGAATCGTTCTCCATCTTCACAGTCCCACCACTACAGGTCCGATAGGAAGAAAACAAAGTTCTTTCAGAATAAATATTTACATTGGCTTCCGTATCCACGAGCCACTCATTTGGATCATGGATATGGTATAGTTTAGATTTTACACAGACATACCCCTCACTAGCCCCAAGTTTAACAGTGATCATATTCACTTGTGGACTCCCATCTGTAGCCTTAGGTTGAGCCTTTAAGGACGAACAATTCTTCTTTCAATGGCCAACCTGATTACAGTGCTAGCAGGGTTTATTCTTTGCCTTTTTCTGAATCTTGCCCTTTGTTTCGTTTTATTGTTTTTGAACCCTTTCCCTTCTTATCCTTACCCTTCGAGATCATGAAATTGACCTTAGCCTGAATATCAACAGGAAGCACATGCTTTTCTTTCCTATGTTCCTCCTCTATGGCTATTGCCACCATCAAGTCATCATAAAAAAAACCCCCTACGTGTTTCAGGGTCATACCAAAGTCCCAAGATTTGGAGAATTTTTGTATGATTCACATGACCTGAAACTTTTCCAGAAGTTTCATTTCGACTTCTTCTAAACCATGGAGCAAGAGTAAAAACTCGTGTACCTGTTCAAAAACCGACTTTCCTTCGACCATAGAAAACTTCAAAAATTTGGCCACGAAGTATTTTCGATACCGAGGTCTTCAGTATTATACTTCCGATCCAAATCCTCTCATAGCCCCTTCGCAGTCTGCGTGGATGAACAACATACGTTAAACAATGTGTTAGACAGGGCCAACAAGATACAACCATGACATATATGATCTTGTTCCTTCCATGTGGATTGCACCTTCTGGCTATCGAGTGTGGGGTTTTCCGTTTCTACCGTAAGAGAGTCAGTTTCAAGCATAGAAATTAGTCCTATGGTAGTTAAACCAGATCTTCATGCATTGTTGCCAATGCTTAAAGTTCTGTCCACCGAATTTTTTAATTATACCCATCATATCCACCCTCGATTTAAATATCGTTTCCGACAAGATTTTAAAATCGGTTCCGGGTATCCTCTCTAAGATTATTGAGAACAAGAACATAATCACATATATTAGATCGTAATTGCACATATCCAAATGGATTGAAATAAAAGCATTACAGATTAACATTATTACCGTCATGCAATTCCAATCCATTATCTGATTACAGAATGCAAGTAGGAACTGATTAAATAAACTGAAACATAAATTAGGATGTGATCCAGGAAAGGTAAAGTAATAAAGGAATTGCGGCAAACAAAATGTAAGAAAAATAAGGTTAGAAATCACCGAAGTGCCCATGAAAATGGACTGTCCTTAAAGAGGATATCGCCTCCACAACACTGGTGTGAAGGGTACTGACGATCTGCTCTTAGAATACGACGGTCCACGATCTTCGTCCATGTACACCGACGAGACAATCCTCAAAAGTACATCCGAGAACTTGCAGCCGAGAGAAAGAGAAGGTGATTCATCCACGAGAGGAAGAACAGAACGAGAATAGAGGCGGCGTGAGATTTTTCTTGCTAGTGAAGAAAACAGCATGGAGGGAGGGGTATATAAAAGGGGAGCTCGCGTGCCTTAGCATGGCGATGCCTTTTGATTTCTGAAAACCCCCCTCAACGGGTGTATCCCTTCGGATTACAATACCGCGGCTAAACGAGTCGTTTGGATCGAGTCAGATTCCCAATGTGATCGAATCCAAATTAATTTGTTAGATTAATTTAATCGATCAACCGATGAAACCCGCAGCAAAAGTGTCGAGATCCGAATTGACTCTCCCGAGCCCGAGCTCGAGCCGGAGACGGAGCGGAGCGCGCTCGCGTATGTGGTCTTCCATTCCTCCTCTCTACTATTATTACAAGAGATTGCGGTGTGAACGCATATATAAGTCCACCAAAAGTTTAGAGATACTAAATATGGTACTAAACTTCTACCCAAATTTTTCTATGTTTCAAATTTGAGAATTCACAACTTTCCCTCAAAGTGATTTGATTTTCCAATTAAAATCAAATTAATTCCAATTGTAATTACATAGACTTTCCAATTAAAAGTCTAATTACAATTCTAAAAACAACAAGGTCTAGCTGATACTACAGAATTTAAGAAGAATACAAATGATAAAAATCAAAAAGAAAAGAAAAATGGCTTGGGTAGGATACAAGCAACCAACTGTCCAAAGAAGTCTTACCTTTGGTTAGGTGGATTCCCAGCGGTAGTTTACCAAAAGAGGGAAAAAGAAAAAATATATATCAAAAATGTGGACGGCCCGAAAATATTTCCCGTAGTAAGTATATACCGGCAAACCGTTTGCCGCTTCGTGTTCCGCACGCGGCAAACGGTTTGCCGTGCCACATGGACGGACGGGAGGGGGTCGGAAATTCAGATTTTACCGTTTATGTGGCACGACAAACCGTTTGCTGTGCGTGGAACACAAAGCGGTAAACAGTTTGCCAATATATGCCTATTGTAAGAATTATTTTTAACCCATCCTCATTTTGGAGAATATTTTGCAAAGTTAGTGCCTCAATGAGTCTTTTCTTAATACCTGACAGCAGGACGGACCTGCTTTATCATCCAGGGGGGAACATGTTTCTGAGGACCTTTCCACTCACCTTTCCCAGGACCTTTCTAGTTTCATAATTCATTGTTGATAAGAAGGTGACCCATCTCGCATCTCATCTAGAAGTCATCACTTTCAACGGGTACGTATTTACCCTTTTCCAAGCTATCGACTTTTAAGATCACCAGTTTCAGAGGACGTATCTCACAATTTAAAAAGGTGTCATTTCGTTTAATTACGTCAAATGCCTACAGTCCTCGTCAAGCTATCGACTTTTAGGATCACAGTCAAGCCTATTTTATTCCCGATTCTCAGCAATCGTTAATCAAGGTATAGAGAAAGGTTTAGAGGTCCGACGGCTAAGATGCGTCCAGCTCAAACAGCTTGTGTTTGACCTCTTCTTAACCTCCCGTACTCGGGGATTCGGTAGGGGACGGGCGCTCTCCTTCTATAACAGGAGCAGCCGCCTTCACTCGTCCAAACTCCAAGCCTTTACCACAAACAGTACACCTTCCTTCCTTCCTTGCACGAACCCACTGCCATGGGAGACCCGGGCAGCGCAACGCAGCGCCTCCTTCATATGCCGGCCGACGGGGGAGAACCCTCCCTGGGGAGGAAGATATGGCAGGAGAAGAAGAAGCTGTGGGTGGTGGCGGGACCGGCGATCTTCACCCGGGTGTCCACTTCGGGGTGCTGGTCATCACGCAGGCATTCATGGGGCACATCGGTCCCACGGACTCGCTGCCTACTCCTTGGTCTTCACCGTCCTCACACGCTTTGGCAACGGCATACTGGTCAGTCCTCTCCTCCTTCCTCCCCCCCCCCCCCCCCCCCCCCCCCCCCACCTTTCTTCTGCCATTAAATTTGGCCAGTTGGAGCAGGATGAGGTTGGCATGTCATTCTTCTCTGAAGTTAAATCCCGTTCTCATCAATCGAATAAATTATTCTATATATTAACATATTTTATTCTCCGAGGTGAATGATGTCTAGGGGTCTATTTGATAATTGGATCCGATTGTGTTGGCCTTAAAAGTCAGCTTATTCCTGGCCTCCTCGAAGAGAGGGGTTCATTGTCATTGGGATGTAATTAGGGATAAAAAAACAAACGCATGCAACTAATCTGTACTAAATAGTCAAAATCGAAATTAATCTGGAGACTTCTATTACTACATAGCTTTCCCATTATGTTCCAGTTCGGTTTGTATAGGCCATAGGAAACTACACTGTAAAAATCTATAACCTATCCTATTAGTGGGTTTTTCCCTTCTTTGCTCTATCTCCTCCTAGAATTACCCCAATTCGTTCATTCCTCTCTATCTCTTTCTCTCTCTCAATCAATTCACATTCTATATCTCTCCTTTCCTCTTTCTAAATTTAGAATTATATTGAGTTTATTTAAATAAAGACAAAGCAATTTTATTTACATCCTTTATACAATTTAAAAAAATATAGATTAGATAGGATAATAAGTTTCATATCTATCATATATAATACATAATTAATTTATTATTATAAAACTAATATTTAAGTATTAAATATTCGAAAGTTTAATAAACAGTTTAAGTTTATGGATTATTTTGTAAATACATGAGTTAGAATGAGTTAGAATGATTTGATGAAATTACTTCATTTTAAAAAAAATTAAAATCAATATTATAATATTGTAGAAGTATTTAAAATAAAAAATAGTAATTTGATAAATATGGACATTAATGGAAACTTTGTAAATATTTTAAGTATATTTATATTTAGCAAAATGACCAAAAATCATAATGAATACGTTCATGCAAATATTAAATAAATTTTATAAAAGATGAGAATATGTTTATTTGTTAATTAAAAGTACCAATTATTATATATATAATTATTTTAATGTCTGTTGAACTTACAATATTTTGATTATTTCTCTGACATTATAATGGTAATAGTATTAATCCTTTTGAGTTAAATTCAATTTCATGTATTTACTTCTGAGGGAAAAATTTAAATTCTCATTTGTTTCATGTATGATATACAACTATTTTAGTCATGTAATGTATTTCTATTAATTATTTAGTAATTCCTATAAAAATTTAAAAATTAATTACAATGATCAGTATACAACAGCGGATACATTCAATATTTGAACTTCTATTCTTCTACTTGCTCGATTTTCCTTCACTTCTATCAATACTCATTTTTCTTATTAAAATATAACTTATCTTCCTTTCTTTTTTAAAACATAACTTTACTTCAAGAATGAAAAGTCAGACGCAGAACAACTACAACAAAACTGGGCGGGAGTATAAATATAATCACAGATATTTAGCCCGAATTTCTATCTACACTGTTGTGTCAGGCTTCTTGGTTATATTTGTTCTTCCCTATCAATTTCGGCCTAAATTATATTATATAAACATTATATCAATAGATTTATTCCAACCAATTCTTCTAAGTATATCATTATTTCATCTTTTATCTTATATAACTTTCTTAATTCTTTATTTTTTCTTGATATCTTATTATTTTATTTTCATCCATCATATTTAAAAAATATTTTTCTGAAATTATATATACTTTTAAAATTCTACAATAAAATATTTTAAGCAGCTAAGAGCAGGTATGCACGTTAGTGTATGTGATTAGGAATGCTAGTGTATGTGATTAGGTAGGAGTCTCCGTACAAGGCTATTTAATTAAGAATGAGAAAGGATCAATGTAGATTGCGCCATATGGAAATCATGGCAATGCCGGCCACAAAAGTTGCCAGGAACAGAACACTTGTTGTTATTATGACTAGGATGTAACCCGCGCTACGCGGCGGAACAAAATTGAGTTTGTATGATTTAAAAAAGCACCAGGTTTTATTATCTCCTTTTAAACATTAAAAACGATAAAAAAGTTTACATGTTATGAAAAGATTTAGTTTATATTTTTGAGAAAAAAATAAATGTTGTGTATTTATGTTATGAATGGAATAAATTCATAAAAGACAATTGTAGATAACAACCGCCATTGAAGTATAAAGGAATACTGAATTGCTACAATTATACTGCAAGAAAATATTATTAAACTAACTTAATTATATAGCTGCGTGGAGTAGATCTAATATTGACTTAAATTTTGAATGATTTTTTCCCTATAACAAATATGTGAATAAGTTAATAAGAAAGCATAAGTTAAATAATAGAAGTAAAAATAAATACGTCTATAGAAATTATTTGTATTTTTTTGTTAAAATTGATGTACACCAAAATTTAACCGATTTAATCAGAAGAAAATGTTAACCATCATAAATAAAAAAGATGGAAAAGGATTTTCTTATTGTATCCTTGTTGACCACATTATTTGAGGCTTAGACTCATCTTTTTCTGCATTATCAATAACTTAATCTATACAAAGTATGGTGTGATCATCATTGCCTAACATAATATCTAGTAAATTAAAGGACATGCCACACATAATAATAGGCTAACATTATATGTATGAGTTGTTACATATTTAAATTCCATAGGAGAACTGCCTCATTGGGTTTACAATGTCATGTACTCTCATTAAAACAGTTGCAACATGTACTACTAAAATTATTCTTATACAACTCCAACCTGAACAATGTGCAACGTTGATTTGGAAAATTAGTAGTAGAAGAAAAAATTCCGAAGTTCTACTTGTCACATTCTTGTTAATTATGTTGACACGATGACGTCCATTATTTCTGAAGACATGTTGTCATACTTGTACTCATGTTTTCATTATAGTATATCTAATTTGATGTATATAAATTTTCCTCAATTAATATGTGATGTTAGTATCTTGATTATTTAGCACTATTTCCTTACGATGAAATCCACTACATCTATAAACATCTTTCTGATTGATTTGATAAATATTGGGCATTTGTTTAAACTAATAAAAAGAAAAAAACCATTGACACTCCTATGAGATTAGTGAAGGTAATCCATGAAGAAATGAAACGTAAAATGTCATTAAGTGTGAAATAAATGGAGATAAATGCAGTAAGCGCATAAAGATAGCTTAATCACTTGTAATAGGAGAAAATCTTGTAAACGAAAAATAATCATATAAATTTAGATGGGAACTGATAGAATTAGAAAATCACATTGACATCTAAGGTTTGAAAACAATCATATAAGTAAACTGCATATACTAATACTAACCATCGTTGTAAAATTTGTGAATACAATAAAAGAAAATAATTATACAGAAAAAGATGACCAAGTAATGTAAAGAAGAGATAAATTCTTACAATCAAAAAAATGATTTATAAAGAATGTTAAATGCGCTAAAATGATTAAAAAATCAAATATTTGAGGGACTACATCTAAAAAAAAGAATGTATCACTTAGAATCGATTGATTATATATCAATTAACAACTGTTAAATTTAATATGGAAAAAGATGTGTGCATACAATAACAGACAATAAGAGTTCAATAGATGTAAGAGTAAATATTTATTAATGAGTGTTCAACTATATAACATAAAAAAGTAATTCATAACATACCAAGTAATGTAGATATCTATGCAATTATACAATTTAATATAATATATGATTTATAAAGAATATTAAATTCATTAAAATGGTTAAAAATAATTATTTGAGGGACTACAAATAAAAAAAGAATGTATAACTTAGAATCGATCGATAATATATCAACTAACAATTGTTTAATTTAATATGCAAAAAGATGTGTGCATCCAATAACATACATTAAGAATTCAATAACTGTAAGAGTAAATATTTATTAATGAAATGTTTAGTTATATAGCATAAAAAAGTAATGCATAAAAGTATTTGCACCTTGATATCATTTAGATGCTGAAGAACACTTTTACAACTATAGCACCTTAAAACTTAAGCAAACTAACAGAATTTACACATACATCCAAAATAATACACACATGGATATCTTAGTTTTTTAAATATGGGAAAAACACAAAAAAGAGAAGTTGTCTTTTTTCCATTAATACCGCATAAGACTTTAAAGATTAGTATAAATATACTTATTAGATAATTCGTAATTTAATTTTAAAACGTTTATTGTTTTTTATATATAATATAAAAAGATACTTAATTAGTGAATTATCTACGATTTGAAGTGGATGAACGTACTGTATAGCGGTCAACTAATTTTGAATCCAAAAAAGGTAAAAAATTAGAAAACTAAATTATGAACGTACGTAAAATTATAATGTAGTATAAAAACTTTTCAAATGGGAAATCATACACATGCATCGAATCCATGTATCTCCGATATATATGTTTATGAAGAAGTTAGAGGCTAATTTTAAACGAACAAAGGTTCTTTCTGTAGATGAGTTAGTGTAAAAAAGCATTGTTGATATTATAAAATTAATATTTATTATATTAAAGAAAAGAAAAAAATTATACCTTCGAAGTTTCGTACAATCATCATTGAGAAGGCAATAATTGTTGAATTATCTTTATGAAGAATCATATCTTTTGGAAATTCAGCAATAATTTTCCCCACATTGTGATCAACAATTTCTTTTTGTTTTTCACAATTAGATTTAGAATAGCCAATCTACAATATTATTTTTTAGTTTTAATAACATCTACATATAATATTAACTGAATTAGATATAAGAATTTAAACGTAAGATCTTCTATTTTTATTTTTTTCACGTGTTTGTCTTCTACTTATAGATATGTATGAATTACTATGAAACTTAACGAAATATTATCCCCCAAACATCTAGAAAAATTATAAAAAGTAATATGATGATTTAAAATTTAAATTCACATAATAATGTAATTTTACATACTAATTAAGTGGATTTCTCTGAATTAGAGCTTCGAAATCATTAAAACCAACGAAAAAAGGTATATCTTGGAATAATAATATAATTTCCGTGATAAGGTTAGACGGATTTTATGGAATTTTTAAAAATTTTATTGTATTTTTATGTATTTTAAAACTTTGTATGTGGTTTTATGATTGACTTTTGATTTATTAAAAATATAAGATCATGTTTATTTTTCAAACAAACATTGATACTGTATATATTATAGTATTAGGTAATTTTAAATACTTCTATTAGATTTTTATAACATGTAATACACATATATTAAGGTATATGCATTTAATACAATATAGCAGGGCTTAAATGCAACTTATGATAACTTATGGAGAAAATATTTGAGGGCCTCAAAGACTTCACCTGCAGGGTTTGGGTTGGCGTTGGAGGTGCGCTTGTTCAATCAAGATGAGGGACGATGTCAGCGAGCAGAAGGTAGGTATCAAGGGGGAGAGCAAGATGGAGGTGGGTTAGCAGTAGTCCTGAAGGATGGCTTGGGTGGATGTGTTACAACAGTGGAAACCCAGCAGGGGAAGTCGAGTGGGGAAGGTCTAGAGGGGGGCATCGATAGTCGTCGGTTCGGCTGGTTGTTTGAAAGGAAAGGGGTGGCTGCGAGGAAGAGGAAGGGGAGGGCGGTTGAGTCATCAACTATGGGGAGTCTAGGAGTTCATAATTTATCTGAGGTTGCCGTCCAGACGACATCTCCTATCGGGCAGCCGAGTTACTTCAGCTTGCTTGACAGAAGATTTGCGGAAAGCCTGGGGGTTGTGGCACCGCTGAAGAGGAATAAAGAGTTGTTATTATGAAGATTTTGTTTTGGAACGTGAGGGGTCTAGGTCGCCCCGAGAAACGGCTCAGAGTCAAGAATCTTATTGTAGATGCGCATGCAGATGTTATGTTGCTGCAAGAGACGAAAGTGTCAAGGGGAGGAGAGGCCTTGTGGCGAGACCTGGGGGGTGGGGATGATTTTTAGTTCGCTGAGGTGAAGGCCCATGGAGCAGCAGGTGGCCTTCTTACGGGATGGAAGAAGTCGCTGTTTGAATTGGTGGGAGAGCGGCGTTCACTTTTCTCGATCTCGGTTCGCCTGAGGACCGACGTGATGGGATTTCCTTTATGATGACAAATGTATATGGCCCTACTGGGAGTGACAGAGGTTCATTGGCGGCAGACCTGATCCAGGTGGATTCGGATGTGGAGGATGTTGTTTGGCTCATTGGAGGAGATCTAAACTTAACCCTTTTTTCCAGAAGACCGGCCTCGACGCGGGGGTGGTCGTGACCCGGGCTCTGAAGATTTTGCTAATTTTGTTCATTCATGTGGGCTATCTATATTGGATGCAGAAGGTTGTGCGTACACTTGGCGCAATGTTAGATCGAGATCTCGTTTGGATAGATTTCTTATTTCGCTCGAAGGGATGGAGAAATTTCCTCTTTCTCGTGCTTGGGCTTTACCTAGGGCATATTCAGATCACATGCAGATTCTGTGGTCTTCTGAGGAGCATGCAAGGACAAGATTTTTCTTCATATTTGAGCGGTCATGGCTTCTGGAAGACGGATTCAAGGAGGAAGTGAGTTCGCGCTGGATTGGGTAGAGACCAGAGGGGACTGCTGTGGTTTATCTGGCAAGTAAGCTGGCTCTGTTGAAAAAATTCCTGTTGACTTACGGAAAAGAGGTAAGGGCAAGGTGAAGAGCCCATAAGGAAGTTGCCCAGGAGGGAGTAGTACGTCTGGACGGGCTGGATGACCAGAGAGGTCTAGACCAAGATGAGTTAGCAGAGAGAGCACGGTTGTTAGAAGAGCTGCGACTGGAAGATATGAAAGAGGAGGTAGAATGGAGGCAAAGATCGAGGCAGAAGTGGTTGCGGGAAGGAGATGCGAATACAAAATTTTTTCATTCTATGACGTCGGGTAGAAGAAGGAGGAATCTAATCCAAGAGTTGGAGGTTGGGGGTGAGGGTGAATGGGGACGCACATCTGGGGCGTGCTCTCAGGGGACATTTTGTGGAAGCATCCAGGAGGAGGCGGGGGGAGGGTTGGGGGTGGCTTGGAAGAGGGGTGGAGGAGTTGTCAAAGGAGCAAGCGGTGGGACTTGAGGCGGTCTTTGAGGAGGAGGAGGTTAAGAAGGCAGTTTGGGGGCTGAATGCGAATGGTGCACACAGTCCAGATGGTTTTCCTGTCTTTTTTTATAGAGAGTTCTGGAGCATGTTGAAGGAGGATGTTCTCGTCGTGATCAATGAGTTCAGGGAAGGGAACATGGGCTTTGAGAAAGTCAATAGGGTATTGCTTGTCCTCCTTCCAAAGAACGAGCACCCGTTGAGAGTGGAAGACAACAGGCCAATTACGCTGTTAAATGCCATCTACTTAATTGTGGCAAAAATTCTGGCAAATATACTCAAGAGTGTTCTTGACTCAGTGATTCTGCAAGGTCAGTCTGCTTTCATACCTGGACGATAGATGGTTGATGGTTTGATTATGGCATCTGAGATTTGCCTTCAATGGAGGAGGGAAAGAAAAAAAAGGTCTGATTTGGAAAATTGACTATGTAAAACCTATGACTGTGTGGATTGGGGATTTCTATGGGTGTCACTCAGGCGACGAGGATTTACAGATCTTTGGATTTCTTGGATGAAGAGATGTATCACGACCTCTTCTTACTCAGTTATGGTGAACGGGAAACCTGAAGGGGGATTTTTCCACCCTCAAAGGGGAATTCGACAAGGTTGTCCACTGGCACTAATGTTGTTTGTCTTGATTGCGGATGCTTTATCAGTTCTGTTCAGGCAGGCAGTTGATGAGGAGTGGTGCGAGGGGTTCCGCTATGGGGCCATCTCTGTGCCGCTCCTGCAATATGCTAATGATACAGTGCTCTTTTTGGGTGGTACAGAGGATATGAACAAAAGGGCGGCTCAGATTGTGGAGATTTTCAGCAGTCTTTGGGGTCCTCAGATCAACAGGCAGAAGTCGGTGGTGATTCCGTTTGGGATGGAGGTGGACGAAGGCGATAGAATGGCATCAATATTGGAGTGTCCAAGGGGCGATTTATCGATTTCTTACTTGGGTCTTCCCTTGGCGGCGGGTAAACTCAAGAGATCACACTGGGACATGGTGCTACAAAGAATGGAACAGATATTGGCGGGGTGGAAGGTAGCTACTCTTTCTAAAGGGGAAGCTGATCCTTCTAAAACATGTGTTGTCAGCGATCCCTATTTCCTTTTTATCCACTAGATTGATGCCAGTTGGAGTACACAAGAAGATTGAAGCCTTGATGAGGAGATTTTTCTGGGCAGATGGCAAGCAACAGAGACAGGGGATGCATTTAGTCGGGTGTGAGGAGCTGACTCAACCAAGAAATGATGGGGGATTTGGGATTCGAGATGTGGAGTATATGAACAAGGCCTTGCTGGCACGATGGGTCATTCAGATTTTGGGCAACTTGGAGAGTTTGGTGGCCAGATTGTTGCAACAACTCTACAGTGTTCGGGGATCCTTGGAGGCAGAGAGAGCGTGGTTCGAATCTCCGCTATGGGGCGGAGTTCGGGAAGTTCTACCTTTAATGGCTCCAAAACTGCGGCTGAAGTTTGGTGATGGGGAGAGCTTTAAGTTCTGGTTGGATGATTTGATGGGGGATGGATCGCTAAGCAGCAGGTTCCCGAGGCTCTTCGCGCTTGCGGCAACAAAGGAGTGCTCCTTGGTGCAGGTTGGATTATCAGGAGCTTGGGCGCCAGAGTTCAGTACTATCCTTTCTAACCAGCGTTCAGAGGAGCTAGTCAGGATGCAGTCTGAACTGCTGTCGACAGATTGCATTACGCAGGGGAGGGACCATTTTGAGTGGTTGGAAGGCAAGTTCTCGACGAAGAAGGCGTATAAGGAATTCAAGAGGACCGCAACGGTTTTAGATACAGACCTTTGTCTGGATACGAAGATTATTTGGGCTAGCAGGGTCCCATGCAAGGTTAAGGTCTTCCTGTGGTGTTTGATAAAGGGAAGATTGTGTGATAAAGCAAGGAGGGGGAGACTATTTGCCATCCCCGACACTCAGTGCGACAGATGCGAGGAGCAGGTGGAAGATGCAGATCATTTATTCTTCAGGTGTCTGATGGGCCCGAGGGAACCGAGTGGCTAAGGGAGATAGGTATCAAGGGTCGTTACGACCTCAACCTCTCGAGTCAGACTCAACAAGAAAAGAAGACCACCAAATCAAAAATCAAGAAAATAGAGCTCAAATAGCGGCCTTGCTATTTTATTTAACCTGGTATAGTGACCATGGTCGAACTCAAGGAGCACGGATTGGCACGAGGCCTACGAAGTAGTCTAAAATCAAAAATAAAATAAATCAAATGTTTTTGGTGGATTTAAAGATTTTTTAAAATTTTTTGTGATGTTTAATTATGAAGAAAATATAAAAGAAAATGAAAAAGGCGCAATCCAAGAATTATTCAACACATCAAAATAAGACAAAAAATTAAAATAAAAATATTTTTTGAGTTTTATGAATTTTTAAGTGTTTTTGGTAATTTTCTCAGATTTCTATAATTTTTAGTAGATTTTATAAAAATGAAATAAAGCTAAAAATTGCAACTACTGTGCAGCCATATTTGAAAGGCTATTCAAAAATATAAAAATAGCTCTAAAAATCTGGAGATAATTTTATGAAAAACTATAATAAAATTCTAACTATAGAAGAAGAAATTGCATTTTTTTATTTTTTTAGAATTTTTAATGATTTTTATAAGGTTGTTAGAGTTTTTCAATTTTTAAGATTTTTACAAATCCAAATTAAACAAAAATTGAACTGAAGTAACATGACAACAAAACAGGCTAACACTAATTTTTTTAGAATTTTTGGAGAGTTTTTAATATTTTAATTGATTTTTAAATTCAAACAGTAGCAATAATGAGGGTTTTTAAATTTTTAAAAATAGAAAATGACAACAAAAATGTCCCAAAAAATTAGTGAAATTTTTACACAGTGGCAGGAGCCAGGTGTCTAAATTTCACAATTTTTGGAGTTGATTTGCTATTTTATTTAGCCAATCAAAGACAGATAGCTCATGAGGACCTGGGTGCAAATAGTGAAAAGTTTTCAGTCAATCAATAACACACACAATAAATCTAGGACTGAAATTGCAAAAGGCTCAAAAAGGCACGCGGATGGCACATGATTCACAAAAACAAGGGAATATCTGTCATTCCTATTTATAAAAATGTAAATAGTAACAACACTAAATTCTAGGATAAGACATGCAATTGTTCCACAATGTCATGTGACAGACCACGTGCATCACACTCAGAAGGATTGATTTGCAAATAAAATAAGCACAGGGTCCTGGATGCAATTTTTCCAAAATAAAAAACAACTACAAAACATAATTACATGACTGAAAAGTAAATGCAAAAACAAAAGGGCATAAGAGTAAATTACCCTTATTATTAAGATCCAACGGCTGAAGGGGAATCACGCTTGGGATCCAACGGCTGTAGTGTGCGGATACCCGTTCGTCGATCTATGCTCTGGATGAGCTCCTCAGATGTATCGGACGGCTGCTAGATCTCCATAAATGGATGGCTCGGATGGACCTGGAGGGGAGCTCTATCGGATGGCTATGGAGGGTCCTGGAAGAACTGGTCACCGGTGAACTTCGCCCGGCCAATATGCGCACTTGGGACGTCCTCCGATGCTGCTAGAATGGGGAAGACATGGCTGATGACGTTCCGCAACTGATGGGCTGCTCCGATGGGATCGGGAGGACCTGGAGGGCCCCCGGCGACGAGGACTAGCTGGAGCGTTGTGCTTCAGTGTTAAGACCTCCAGATGAGGTCCATATGCCTTCGTACCTGCACAGGAAGAACGTTGGGTCGAGGGCAAACTGCCTCGACCTGGTTATGGGCGAAATGGGTGATCGGGGGAGGCAGAGCGATGCTCTCCGGCGAGCGGCAACGGAGGAGAGTCGCAACCCGGTTCCGAGGTGAACCAGGGTGGATGGATGGGTGGAGAACGTGGAGAGGAGTATCGCAAAGATGTAGGTGCGGTCGGAAGGATGAATAGGTGATCGGAGTGTACTAGGCGGTCCGGTGGTACGAAAGCAAGAAATCAGAAATCAGACAAGGCTAAGGGCTAAGGAAGCTACCTGATGATCGAATACGTCTGGGCTGGAGATGCTGAGTCTCCTAGGATCCTCGCCTCGATGGAGCGATGCCTCCAAAGGCTCGAGCTCACCGGTGGCGGAGCGCGACGACATGTATCGCCGGATCTAGGGCTAGAGCGCCTCATTCCTCGCTGCAACACTCCCTCAAACTCGTTGTCACTCAAGGCAAGGGAATGGAGGTCCTGGGAGCCGAAGACGATGGTCATAGATGATTGAAATGGTGGCTGAGGTCGAAGCTTTATATGAGTGACGGTCCGAAAAGATTAGAGTCGGGCACGTATCACGAGGCAAGGATACCTAACGAGAAAATCAGGTTGTGAATCACGGGTCATGCCTCCACAATCGGAGCCCGGGGTTTGAGGAAATGGAAGGTGGATCGCGGTGAAATAATTCAGCGAAGTCGGGTCAAAACCGAGATCCGCGAAGATGTGGTCTAGGGGGGGAAGTTGACCGGGGTCAACAATCCCCCGTGGACCACTCACATAATTCCAGTCCCAACATTATTTATAAATTAATTTAAAAATATCAAATGATTTTATTTAAAAATGTGTACAACATAAAAAATGTTTATTATTTTTCAAAATATTTTAGTATTATTTATTTATTTTTTTGAAAAAAATTAATGTATATACATAATATAATATTATATACAGGTATAAACACCTATGTATTTTCAATTTTTATTTTTAATTTCTTTTTTTGTACAAATACTCTAATTTTATATTTTTATTAATTTACAACATAAAATATAAAGTATAAAATCATTTTTTATTGATTTTTATTATTTATTTACAAGGGTAAAATAAATAGGTCTTTTATTCTTATATACATGGTATATGTACAATGAAGAGAGAGAAATTATCTCTTTTTGTTTTTATTTTATTTTTCTAATTTTTATTTTTTTACAAATATATACAAAATATGGGAAACATATTTTTATTTTTATTTTTATGAAAAATAAAATATATAAATAAGAGGGGATTTCACACAAGGTTGAATGGATCTATCTCTCTCTACTCATTTTGTTTGGCGATCAGGCCCTTATTGGGCCCTCTCTTAGGTTCAAGTCACTCAATATTTATTCTAAATATGTCCCTCTTTTTCTTTATTTCTTTATTCTTTTATTTTTGCACAAAACATGTTAATTATTGTTATTTACACAAAGCATGCAATTTGATAATTTATTATATTTACAAGTATCTACATGGTGTTTTGCAAAGATTTTTAGCTAAAATAAAAAAATAAAGAGTGACGAATGAGGATTCATCACCCCCCTATACTTTACTTTTGCTAGTCCCTTAGCAAATACTTATTTGAAAGAGAAGTGAAAAAGAAAAGAAAAGAAAAAGAGGGGAAAGAAAGAGGAATAAATGCTGATTATTAAACTTGTCTTCATTAAATTGAAGTATAGAGCTCAGTTAGACCTTTGGAATATTAATTTGTCGGAACCTTATTTAGACTCAGGTTTAAAACTTAACAGCCTCTAAGTTCCACTAATCTATAGTCAAGACTCCTCAACAATCCAGATCAGAACAAGTCTACATACACAAACTCCGATGACCATGAAACTTTCCTTGTACTGTGTAAGTGAGGTATAGCTCTCCACCTCAGAAGTAGCAAAGTGACAACCCTCCCCCAACATGGTAACTCTAAGACCCTAGTCTGGAAGCTCTTTCCTCTATGAGCGGGGTATTCCCTTCTAAGTTCAAGTTCAGCCGGCTTAAGAAGAGGGGGAAGAAGAGAATGGACCATGGCCAGTATAGCCATGTATCCTAGGGAGCCCAACCAGTGTAGCTAAGTCTCCCTGCTGCAAGCTTCATAAGATGGAACATGGATAACATAAGCTTTGCCTTATTGCACTATATACACTCCGGTGGGATTATCATTTTCTCTCAGACCCACCACTTGTTTGGAGTTATTCTTTTCTTTTTGCACATTTTTTTGATGTGCATGTTTACAACATATCTACATGGTGCAACATATATACATAAGGAGTTTTTCCTCTTGAGCTAGTAGACTATCCCTCTTTTGAAGCATTATTGCACCCCACAACTCCTGTCGTTAGACCTCACGGCTACCATACCAAGTTGAGACGCACTTCCTTCACTATAAGAAGAAGAGAGGTTTCGCCAAGAAGTACTACCCTCATATGCTACTCCAAGTCAAAGAAGACTGCCTCCTCACCACCTCATCCGTAGAGAGCTCGGTGTAAAGTGCTGGTCTAAGTAAAGCCATTGTCTGTAAGAGTCATGTGTGCGTTGTTAAGTGCTCTACTTAGGCTCATCTAGATGACATATGATCATAGCCTAGTGGACTCAAAGAATTAAGTCACCATGTACCCGAAAAGTCTCAACCCTAAGCCCTATAAGGTTCCTCTTAGAATTAGGTGGATTAAGATCTTAACCAAGCTCCATTTTTCAATTTAATTCCAAGCTAGTTTAAATGTCAACTATGATTAGGAAAAAAACTATACAAATATTTACAAAGATGCAATTTTTACAAAATTTTACAAATGTGCAAAATTTTTGAAAAATATTTGAAAACATGGATGTATGCATGAATGCAAGTTTTGCAAAATATTTACACACATTTACACAAGGTTTTTGCAAACTTTTGTTTTTCAAAACATTTTACAAAAAATTTGTACTATATACATATTTTTGATATCAAAATATTTACAAACTCTTTACACAAACGATTTTTACAAACATTTTTAAAAAAATATTTTGTATAAATAGCTATGTATGTGCAATAAAGAATTTTATTTACAAGAATTTTTTTAATTTTTATGGATTTTAAGGGTTTTTAGCCATTTTTATTTATTAACACACTCACACAAAGTACGAGTTATGGCTAAAGTATATATGAAATATATACGATACCCCCTATACTTAGCTCGAACGATGTCCTCAGAGTGAATCAAGAGCGATGAAGAAGAAATAACTCGTGCTTAGTATAGGGAAGTGAAAAGAAAGGCTATATACAAAGACGAATGAAAGAATAGAAATGAAAGAGAATCTCGGAGGTTTCCCCCTATACTTAGGATCAAATAATCCTAAGTATAGCAGGATGTACAAAAAGGGAAATCCGAGTGAAGAATGTACAGGGTCTACCTCCCCTATACTTAGGGTAAAATATCCCTAAGTATATGCAGCAAAACAGAGGTAGAAATGAATCAAAAGAAACTCAAAAATCTCACACCCCCTATACTTAGGGTAAAGAGCACCCTAAGTATAACATAATCAACGATGCAAATGGGGTGTTGGACTGAAGAATAGTGTGATATGGACATCTGGATCTATACAAGTCGGGAGAACAGTGATAATCAGGCGTGAGATGCAATAGATGTGAGTCAAGAGACCATATCTCACGCAAAATGAATAGGGCAACGTCAACGACCAACGGCTCATGATCTAGATATGGTTTGAGCCGCTGCCCGTTAACACGAAAGGTACTCTCAGATGACAACTCAGATATGTCGATACTTCCGTTGTCGTGTACCTTTCGGACCAGATAGGGTCCCTTCCATTTACTCTGCAGCTTCCCTGTAAATAATCTCAACCTGGCATCGAACAATCATACTCGCAGTCCTGGCTCAAACTACTTGTGGCTGATATGAGAATCATGCCACTCCTTCACTCTCTCCTTATACTGAAGGCTACTCGAAAAGGCTGCATCACGAAGCTCCTCCAGGGCTGCTAACTCTACCCTCCTCTGATCTCCTACACTCACTGGATCCATAAGAATATCTGTGACTGCCCAAAGTGACCTATGTCTCAGCTCAACTGGTAAATGGCAGGGCTTGCCAAAAACGAGGCGAAAGGGAGATGTACCCAAAGGCGTCTTGAAGGACGTCCGATATGCCCACAAGACCGAGTCCAAAAGCTAAGGCCAATCCTTTCGGTCAGGGCGGACAACCTTCTACAGAATTGTCTTGATCTTCCTGTTCGACACTTCAGCAAGACCATTGGTCTGAGGATGATACTGTGTGGCTACTCAATGGTCTATGCCAAACTCGCTAGCAAGGGCCTTTACCTTATCGTTGACGAAATAAGATGCCCCGTCAGATGTCAAAACTCTAGGAACCCCGAACCGTGAAATGATATTCTTCCTCAAAAATCTAAAAAAAGTCCTAGCATATGCGGTTCGGGCGAGGATGGCCTCACCCAACGACTCACATAATCCACGACCAATAGAATGTACTCGAATCCCTGACTCTTAGGGAATGGACCCATGAAATCGATGACCCATGAAATCGATGCATCATGCGTCAAAAACCTCACAGAAGTGAATGGGTTGCATCAGCATCAAATCACGCTCGCTGTCCACAAGTGCCCATCCTTTGACAGTCAGTACATCTCTTCACGAACTCATTAGAGTCCTTGAAGAGAGTAGGACACCATAGGCCGGATTGGAGCGGTTTCTGTGCCGTTCTCCTCCTAGAGTGATGTCCTCCTGCCTCAAGCTTGTGGCAGTACATGAGGACGCTGTGGTGCTCCTCCTGAGGAATGCACCTATGCCAGACGCTATACCCTCCTTCATGATAAAGGACGGAATCCTCCCAATGATAGAACTTGGCCTTCGTGAGGAAGGTCTCAAGTCGCTGCCCGAGCCAATCTTGTGGAACTTTCTTGGCAACAAGATAATTCACAATATCGACGTACCATAGGAGAGAGACGATAGCAAGGATCGCCTCATCTGGGAAGGTCTCACAAATAGGCTCGATCTGCTCAGAATCCTCAAGAAACTCCAATCAGAAGAGATGATCCGCCACCACATTCTTGACTTCAGGCTTATCCTTAATCTCTATGTCAAACTCCTAGAGTAGAAGGATCCATCTGGTCAATCTGGCTTTGGCGTCCTTCTTTGCCATGAGGTACCTGATGGCGGTATGATCAATGTAAATGGTCACTCTAGATCCAATCATGTAAGATCTGAACTTATCTAGGGAGAATACTACGGCTAGCATCTCCTTCTCAGTGACGGTGTAGTTCCGTTGAGCGGCATCCAAAATCTGGCTAGCGTAGTGGATAACAAAGGGGACTCCATCCCTCCTCTGTCCCAGCACGACCCCTACAGCAAAATCTGAGGCATCCGTCATGATCTCGAATGGAAGAGACCAATCAGGCGGCTGGAGGACAGGAGCCTCTACAACTAGACTCTTGAGAGTCTCAAATGACGCTAGACACTTATCATCCACAATGAACTCGGTGTCTTTTGTCAGCAGATCAGTCAACAGTCCGTCAATCCTGCTGAAATCATGTATGAATTGTCGATAGAAATCGACGTGCCCCAGAAAAGCCTGTAACTGCCGCAAGTTGGATGGTGAACTGAGTTTCCTAATGATATCCACCTTGGCCGGATCAACCTCCATACCCCTGTTGGAGATGATATGGCCAAGCACTGTCCCTTGAGTCACCATGAAGTGACTCTTCTCCCAAGAAAGCACAAGGTGAACCTCTATGCATCGCTAGAGGACGCAGTCTAGGCAGTCAAGACAAGCATCAAACCCGCCACCGTAGATCGAAAAATCGTCCATGAAGACCTCTAAGCACTCTCCCACCATGTCCGAAAAGATGGACAACATGCACCTCTGGAATGTCGCCGGAGTGTTACACAATCCAAAGGGCATCCGTCTGAAAGCATATGTCCCAAAGGGACAGGTGAAAGTGGTCTTGTCTTGGTCCTCGGGCGCAATGGCCACCTGATTGTATCCGGAGTACCCATCCAAGAGACAGTAATGGCTCTTCCCGGTTAGCCTCTTGATGAATCCACGATTCATCATCTTTATTCTTTTATTTTAGCCTCATTTCCTTAGTCAAACACTTGTAAATACCACTAATTCCATAAAATTATCATTTTGCATGCATTTGTTAAAATTGCATTTTTAACACTTTTTGTACATAAATAAAAGACTAAAGAAGAAAAGAAAAAGAAAGGAGGTATTTATGCAATAAATACAGACAGACCCGAACCCTGAGAGAAGGTCAAGACTTGACCTAATAGACAAGAAATAAAGTAGGGGAGATAGGGTTTTCTATCAAAAATCCAAAAATATTTTGTAGATATTTTTCATGTATATTTGTACAAAAATTACCTTATTTTTTTAACATAATTTGACCTCAAACTAATTATTTTTGTAAATAAAAGTTGTTAATAAAAATGTGTTGTAAATAATAAAAATAAGTATAAAATAAAATAATGTATATATTGTAAATAATTACACCCAGAAAAAGCCGCAAAGCGATAATTGAAATTCCAATTCTGGCTCCATACGAGTTCAAATCGAACCAAACTTACTTCCATTATACTATAAATTAAATAATCTTTCAAATGCTTGTGATTTCATAATTTTTGGAGTTACGGTTGAAAAGTCGATTTTCTAGGGTGTTGTGTGCAGTTTTCCCATATACTGATTGTATATATTTTATTCATATTTTTTTATACATAATGTATATAATTGTAAATATTGTTTTTTATTAAAAATAAAATAAAAAATTAAAATTTAAAAATTAAAAAATCTTTTATAAAAATTATTTCCTTATTTGTACCTATGTATATTGTATTATATGTGTATAATATGTGTATACAACGAACTTCCTTAAATAAAAACCATCAAAAAAATAATTATCTAATATTATTTAATTAATTTGATTTAATTCCAAAATTCATATTTAATTATTTGATTTAGTGGATTTATATGAAATAATTGACTTAATAAGTACCATGTATTTTAGATTTGATTCCACACCTTATATGGCCACCATTATGGTGGTTAAATGATTTTCAATTAATTTATTATTTAATTTAATTTATTTATTCCGAATTTCATAATTAATTATTTAATTAATTTATTAATTTAATTATTTTATTAATTCACCCAATAAACACTTTCCTTATGTGTGAATATATTCCATTTTTGATTTTTGTCTCTTTTTAATGGGCTCCTCCTCCTCATTCACTCCTAGATCAATCTTTGGAGAGAGGAGCCCGATCTTCGAGAGCTACTTATTGCAGAAGGGTGCCCAGCCTCTGATCCGGTCGGTGACAGCGATTCGGGCGTCATCGAGGCCATCACGGTGTGTCCAAATCCAAGGTGAGATCCACATTTTATTTCTTGTATTTTCTCTAGGATAAATCGTAGGTCGTATTTTCTCTCATTTTATTTGACTTTAGATCTCAAAAAAAAATCCATCGCATTTTACGTCCGATCCGCCATCGATTTCCATCTCATCTCGTGATCTCCACATTTCTTTTTCTATCTCGCACAACCTTCCACCTCCGGTCATGCACGATGACCGGAGACACGGATCTATCCATCATCTAGTAAGATCCAAAGTCGTTCACACATCCACCTATTGTACATAAATAAATAAAAAATAAAAAATTGTTTGTCCTTCTCTAATCTTTGTTTGCAGGAATAAATAACAAAAATAAAAAAATATAGTTGTTGTTTTAACCTTTGTTTATGCAGGAAATTAAAAAAATAAAAGGGTTTTTTTACTGTTATGTTTACAAGTTTTCAAAAAAAATTAAAAAAAAATAAAAAAATTTCACAACAGCAGCGGGCCGTCACCCCCGCCGCCCTCGCTCCAGGTGGACCGTCATGCCAGCCCAGATCTGCACCCACCGGCCGCTAGTGCTTCATCCCTCCATCGCCGTGCGCGAGCCGACTGCGCGGCCCCAGCCCAGCACCATCGCCGAGCGGCCGCGCCCCGCGATGCTCTCCTCTCTGCCTCCAGCGGCGTCCAACCGTGCTCGCCCCATACCGCCAGACCACTACACACAGACGCCCCCTCCGAACATCCGTCGCCTCCAGGCCGCGCTCCTTTCCTCGCCGTCCCGTAGCCGTTGTAGCTTCCGCGCCTCCCGCACATGAGAAACAGCCACACGACCGCGCGTCCTTGGCTGCCGCTGCCCCACGCCATCTCCCCTCGATCAGCTGCCTCCACCAGCTCCCGTACCTCACCGACCATGCCTCGCCCAACGCCTAGGTCACGCGTTCCCCCCGCTGTGAGCACGGGCCAGCAACGTCCTCTCCACCGCGTGGAAACGCCATGCACTGCCCTCCGCCAGTCCCGCGCGGCGGAGCGCCGCCCACCCCCACGCGTCCCTCACAGCCCTTCGCCCATGCTTGAAGGAAGAGGGGGGGGGGCCCTTGGCGTGATCCCCCTTTGCTACAACGAAAGGCTCAAAGAAACCCTAGGGGATATAATATTGAATATATTACATCAAGGCCCTCAGAGGTTCTCTAAATTCCAAATAAGCCCCTGCCAGCACAATAGCTTTGATTAATTGGGTAATTTGCGACATTCACCCTAGAATTTATTTATGTTACAAAATATTTTGTTTAATTGCATTTTGGACCTTGCACTTCAGACTTTCATTTCGCATGCTCTTTTCAATGAAATAAATGTTTTTATGTGTTGAAAAATTTTACGAAAATTCGTGTATGCTCCTACTATGTGCCTTAACATTGCATAATTTTTTTCATAGCATTCTATTGCCGTTTAATATTTTTAAAAAATCAAAAACAGTGTCTTTTTGCATGCTCAAAATTTGAAAATTTTTAAAAATTCAGAAATTAACTTAAAAATTCCAAAAAAATACTATAGGTGTATTTTGATATCTTTTAATTTTGACCAATATTTGTGTATTAACTATTTATAAAACTCCAAAAAATTATTAAAAACTAAAAATCTTTAAAAAATGTAGAAAATGCTAGAAAAATCTTAAAAAAATCTGATTTCAGTTTTTGTTGTAGATATTGCTTTGTAGTTTAAATAAAAATAATCTCTAGGAGTTTTGGGCATTTAAAATATTTTTAAATTATAAAATACTCCTGACTGTGCACTTTTTGCTATGTTTTTCATTGTTTCATTTTTAGAAAATCACAAAAACATCAGAAAAATTCGAAAAAATTACCAAAAAACTTTTTAAAATATATAACACAAAAACATTTTCTTTGGAATTTTCTGTACATTTTTTACTATTTCGAAAAATACAAAAAGAGATTATGTGTATGTGTATTTTATCACTTGTGAATATTATTCTTCATTTAAAAATTAAAAAAAAATAAAAATTCAAAAACCACTAAAAATTAATTCTGAAAATTGATTGCATAGTTTTTAAATTGTGCTCCTTGCGTTCGATCATTTTTGCTACATCAGGTAAATTAATAGCGAAAACCGCTTACATTTAATTTCTTGATTTTCTGAGTGGTTTCAATTATTTTCTCGATTGACCGCTTCGAGTGGTTGAGAACAACGACAACATTTGTGAATTATTTTTCCCATCTCAACCTAACGATTCTCGGCTCATCTGAATGGCACCGTTGCCGGGTCCAACGGAGGTACCTCGTCCCAGCAGCAGCCTCCAGCTCAGGGTGGACAGAGCAGCCAGCAACATCAACAACCCCATTACTCCCAACCACAACAGCACTTCCAACAGGGTCCTCGTCCTTACCAACAGGGATAGCAGTAGAGGCAGCAACAACAGCCTCAACAGTATTCTCATCCTCCTCCTCATTTTCATCGAGGAAACCCATCCGGTTCTCATGCACCTGTTTATGAGAACCCATCCCTTGAAGACCTCTCCTTCTTACTCACTAACCAGCAGGCATCCTTCCGACAAGAAATGGATGAGTTTTTATAGGAAATGAGAGAAATAATCAAGGGAAAAGCCGCCATACCCGCCCAGATTGAACCTAACCCGAACAATCTGAAGTGAAAGTCTGAGCAGGTACAGTTTACAGAGACCGCCACTCCTAGTGATATTTTGAGATATATTTCCTCCTCCATATTTGATGATGATTTTGTAAAACTTAGAAGCGGTAGAAGGCCAGCCGGCAGCGCCTCGTCTGAACGACAACCCCATGATGATTTCATAGCATCATACGAGGAGGATAGCGATGTTGATGCCACTGATGATGTTAATTACGGTGGTGCTGACGCCACCAAGGATGATGATCCAGTTGATGGTACCGAGGACGTCATTTCTCCAGATGCAGTTGGTGGTACTGATGCCACTATTAAATGTGATACTGAGCCAGAGCGCGGTGCTGATGCCGTGAAGACAGATGCCGTGGGTCATGCTAATTCCACCATTTCTAGTCCAGTTGTGTTTCCTCCTATCTATGTATCTCAGGACATTATCAAAAATAACAAAAAAATGAATAAAGGAAAGGTTTCTTCATCTACTCCGAGTCCATATGTGTTGCATGATCACTCTTGTATGGGCTCCAGTCCTTCTCAACAATAGGAACCTCTTCCTGACCCTATATCTGAAGAGGGTCCATCTATACCCTTCCCTCAAGCACTCCGCTTAGGGAAAGGGAAGAAAACAGAAAATCCAAAAAAAATCACAGTAGTTAGAGTTCAGCCAGCAGATGATAAACAGATTCCACATCCAGCTGACTCTACAAGAGGCACTAGAGCATATCCCTCTCTTCCAGAAGCACTTGAGAGAGAAGACTACTGTACATAGGAAGAAGAGGAATCGTAATGCAGAAATCCATGTGCTTACATGTGCCACTTGCTTCGCTATACATAACAAATTGCCAGCCAAGAGACCTGATGCAGGAGCTCCATATGTCATGTACCACATTCATGAGAAGCAATTTGATCGTACTCTATTGGACAGCAGTTCTTCGATTAACCTCCTTCTGGCTGCCTTACTCGATCGATTCGAGTTTGGCCCACTTAGACAGAGCAAGACGATCCTTCAGTTTGCTGATAGATTTGTTAAGAGGCCAAAGGGGTTACTTAAGGACGTTGTCGTCACAATTCAGGGCCTGAAATTCCCCGTGGACTTTGTTGTATTGGACATGGAGATCCCTGAACGTGTGATCGATGCCCCCATCATTTTAGGAAGACCATTCTTGGCCACAACCAAGGCGGTGACCGATCATGATAGTAGGAAGGTATACTTTCGCATCAAGGGTGAAAGTATACAAATAGAGACGATCGAGGAAACCATATCTAGAGATTCAAAGTGCTCAGATCAGATGACCGATTTAGAGCAGATGGCAGATGCATTGCTAGACATCCACCAGGAGTGTGACTTTGTGATTACAGATGATGAAGCAGTTTGGGCAGATCTCGCATCACGAGCTCTTGCTACATCTTCTGACAGTGAAGATTCACAGATCATGGTAGATGAGTGTTTGGAGAGCACACTCATGGCACATGATACAATAGAGGCTATGTATCATGATCAGGATAGCAAAGACGCTTTTATCACATGCGCTTCAGATTTAGATTCCTCAGACGCAGACACCGATTTTGACTGGCAGGAGTTCGATGAATATTTACTATGTCTGGTACCTACAGAGCAGACAGCTGGAGCGGAGAGTGAGTCAGGTCCGTTGACAGATATACCAGCAGAGCCATCTTCGTCAGATTTACCACACAGATCTGGTAGCATCCACTCAGACATTCCAGAAGCCAGATTTACCAACTCCCACTTGTCCAGAATTGAAGACCTTACAGCAGATCATGAAGTATAGATTCCTTGCAAGTGAGCCAGATATGTTCCCATTCAGTATCTCAGCGGGTTTGACTGAAGACCAAGAATCTCGTCTGATGGAGGTTCTTGAAAGAAACCGCAAGGCAATAGGATGGAGTGTGGCTGATCTCCAGGGGATAAGTCAGGCCCTGTGCTCTGATGAATACCCATTCATCACTCTTTATTCTTTTATTTTAGCTACAAAACCTTTGCTAAACACATGTATATATTTGTAAATATCAATAATTATCAAAAAGCATGCATTGCGTAAAAGTCAATATTTAGCATGTTTTTGTGCATAAATAAAAGAATAAAGAGACAAAAGAAAAAGAGGGAGATATTTAGAATAAATATTGAGCGACCTAATCCCAAGGGAGGGCTCAGCATGGGCCTGACCGCAAAAAATCCAAAGTAGAGAGAGTAGGGAAGCTCATGTGTGTAAATATACCTGTAAATAAAAAAAAATATTTTCCTATAAAAATAAAAATAAAAATGGGTTTGTATATATTTGTATATATTTGTAAATATAAAATTAAAATAAAAATGAGAAAAACAAAAGAAAATTAAAAAGAAAATAAATTTCCCTTCCTCATTGTATATACACCTTGTATATAGAACCCTTGACTGATTTATTATCCCTATAAATAAATAAATAAAAATCCCATAAAAATTGTACATATTCTATATTACATGGTGTAAACAAATAAAATAAAAACCATAAAAACAAAAATAAAATAAAAAGAAATAAAAATCAAACCAATCCCAACATTGTATATATACCATATATGTATATAAATAAACATATTTATTTACCCCCTGTAATTAAATAATAAAAAAATAAAAATACCAAAATATTCCAAATTTTATCCTATAAATAAATAAAATATAAAATTGGAATAAAAATGTATAAAAATAAATAATTAAAAATCAAAATTAAAAATATAATATTGTATATACCTATGTATATAATACTATATTGTAAATACCTATTTTTTATTCAAAAAAATAAATAAAAATCACAAAAAAAATTTTAAAATAAAATAAACATGTTCATATTTTAACTTTTTCCTAATTCGGCCATTTGCTATTTTAAATTCAATTTCCAAATCTTTTACACGTGCCCGCATCCCATTGGTCCACGGGGGATGTTGACCCCTCAGTCAACTCCCCCCTGGACCACTGCCCCACGGATCATGTGTGCCCGACCCGATTTCTCCATTTACTCCACACTCGATCCGACACCTAAAACCCTAAACCCCGGGTCCTACCTCTTCCTTGCAGATCCATGATCACGCCCGGGGTGGGTATGAGGGGTCCGAGCTCCGATTTGCTTGCCCGATCCTTGTCTTCTCGGACCCCTAGACATATAAAGTCTGAGCTCCGCCGCACATTTCACTCATCTCTGGTCCTCCCCCTCGACGCCAAGGAGCTCCTCCACCTCGCCTGAGTGACAGCGGAGCGATTTGGAGTGGAAGTGAGGCTCGAGGCATCGGGAAACCTCTGATCCGGTGGCTTCGTCGTCGTACGCCGCCGCGAGCGCGCCCAGCCTCGGGAACCGACGCCCCCTTGCAGGCAATGACCCCCGGAGCTCCCCGAGCTCCAGCACAGTCGACCTCCTCCGCCAGGTAACTTAGTTAGCCAGTAGCGTAGCGTAGATTTCAGTTCTTAGGTTTTAGTTCCTGTAGCTCCGCCGCATCTGCCCGTCGTCTCCGTCCAACCATTTGCCCATCCGACCACGCCAACACCTTCACGATCCTTCTTCGCACATTCTTCATTTATCCACCCAACTCTGACTCGCCCCGGAGTTGGGACTTCGGTCCTCCTCCTCCGCCGCATCGCCGGAGGACCTCTACACTATCGCATCTTCCATCCATTTCGCGCTTTGACGGGTCAAGGCAGTTTGCCCTCGACCCCTCTTTCTTCCTGTGCAGGTAACAGGGCAAATCCACCTCATCTGGAAATCAGAACTTCAGAGCACAGGCGCTCCAGTTCGTCACCGTCACCGGAGCTCTCCAGAGCTCCCCGTCATCATCGGAGCGGTCCATTGGCTGCGGACCACTGCGGCGCACCTATTCCACATCTTAGCAGCAGCATCGGAGCTCCTCAGCGTGCGCACGAGTCCGACGAAACTCGCCGGCGACGATTTCTTGGAGCATCTTCCCCGACCGTCCGATCGACCCCCACTTGCCAGATTAGATCAGATCCATCCACTTGAGGAGCAGCCTTCACCGTCCGATCTTTGGAGGTTTGATCTGGACCGTCAGATCAACGAAGGTTAGCCACGACGTACAGCAGCCGTCAGATCTTCCACGTGGCTAGCTCTCCACCGTCAGATCAGAGCAGAGGCCCCTTCGTTTAACCCACAACACACCACAGCCGCACAATCAGCCACGTGGGTACACCTTTGCCGTTCGATCCACGCCGAGGGTTCTTCGTTGAGGCGCCACCACTTCCAACCGTTCGATCAGATACGTGGCAACGTCTCAGCCCTCGGATCATAATAAGGGGTAATTGCTCTTAGGCCCCTCCTTCTTTGTCATTTACGTTTTAGTCCTGTAATTATTTAGTCACGTTATTTTTATTTTGTAAATATTGCATTAAGGACCTTCTAGTTTTGATATTTGCTATTTAGTCCCTGTCTGTAGTGTCCACGTGCTTTGCCACGTGCCTTAGTGGGTTATTTGCATTATTTCCCTTGTAGTTCTGGCTTGTTATTGTTTGAACTTTTAAGAATAGGAATGGCAAATATGCCCTTCTGAGTCTGAGTCACGTGTGACGTGCGTGGTTTCCTGGGACTTTTGCAATTAAGGCCCTACACTTTTCTGTCGTGTTATATTTTGGCCCTTGCAACTTGTTTTTATTGCAAATAGGTCCTTGTGCACTGTTTGCTTCTTTTGGATTTTAATAAAATAACAAAATTACTCCAAATTAAGTGAAAATTGGATACGTGGTTCCTGCCACTGTGTAAAATTTCAACTAATTTTTGGAGACATTTTTTATCATTTTTATTATTTTAAAAAAAATCAAAAACCTCCCTTTTTATCCGTGTCCAGATATAAAAATCACCAAAAAATATTAAAACCCTTTTAAAAATTAAAAAAAAAATTTAGTTTTGTGTGTTTTTGCTTGTTTGATTTTCTGACCAATTTTGGTCATTTTTGGATTTATAAAAATTATAAAAATTGAAAAACACTGAAAAACTTATAAAAATTCTAATAATTCATAGAAAAACCAAAAACTAATAATTCTTATTCCTGATTATTCCTTTTTATTCATACTCTACAGGAAAATGACTCCACGCCTTGAAACAACCATTTAGTATTTTTAAATGGTTGTAGATGCCTGACTGGATAGTGTCTTTGGTTTTCAGTCTTATTTTATTTTTATAAAATTCTATAAAATCAGAAAATTATCAAAAATTCACCAAAAATAGTAAAAAATATAAATAATATAAAAATATTAAAAATCCACCAAAAAGAATTTGTTTTTATTTTTAGTTGTTTTTTGACTACTTCGTAGGCCGCGAGGCCATCACGTGCTCCATGAGTCTGACCCTGGTCGCTATACCATGCTAATCCAATAGCCAGGGCCACTATTGTTTTTCCTTGATTTTTGACTTTTTTGGTGGTCTGCTTTCTTATTTTCTTGTTGATCGATTGATTCTCGAGCGACTGAGGTCGCAACGACCTTCGCTAGATTTTATCCACCTTAGTTGCTCGGATTTTTCGGTCATCAGAATGGCGCCGTTGCCGGGGAGCACGGCTTAGTAGTCCATTTATTTTTTATTTTATTTTGTTTTCTTTTTCGCGACTTTCCGTGGCTCTTTCTGAGTCCGCGGCTTTTCGTGGCTTTTTATTTTTCTTTTATTTTATTTTTGTTTTATTTTATTATATTTTATTTTCTTTTATTTTTATTTTTGCTTGATTTTGCTTGTTTATTTTTATTACACATTTCTGCACAGATACACTGTTTACTTTTCATGCCTTTATTTACTTTATTTTATCTGGTCGGTGACACTCTGTTGTTTTCTTGCGAGGGCCCGAGGACCGAGGCAGTGACTTTCGAGGAGCCGGCGCAACCGCGGTGATCGGAGGCGGCTCCCTTCTGCACGGAGCCGCCGGAGAGCGCGAGGAAGCAACCGAGTGCGGCTTTTTAGATTAACTGTAGCTTAGATTTTATTTTCTGTAGCATTTGGATAATTGTAATAATACAGGGACATCAGGACTCACTCAGACTTTTCAGACTTTCGGGGTCTGTTTCGCCGAGCACCGATGTGCTCGGGGGACTCCTTAGTTTCTTCGCAGCTTTTTACGCGGTTTTGTTTTCTTTACTGCCTTTTACGGTTTCTCGCGGTTTCTCGAGCCCCTAGCCTTAGGATTTTCTACTAGATTGTGACGTAATTAGTAGGATCCAAACACCCTAATATATCTGCCTGCACCTATAGATCGGTAATTGGACCTATAATAAAAAGATTAATAAAATAGTTGACTCACTTCCTTCGAGCCTACGTGCCGCAGCCCACCCTGCCAAGCGCTGCTCCTAAACCCGATTTGTCGGGAGGAGAAGGGGTGGACCGAGACCGGACTCTTTGGATTGGAGGTTGGTGGTCGACTAGTTGTTCTTTCGAGTAGAATTGCTATTTAGGGACTCGGTTTTCCGCCTGCACCATTTAGGTCGTTTATTTTCTGTCTTTCAATTCTGCGCGGATCATTTTGCATGTAGACTGCTGGAGTCAGGTACACATCTCTTACTGTGCATGCATCATTGATTTCATCGCGCATCGGCTTTTTCGACTTCTCCCCCTAGATTTTTTGACTTAATAACCAGGAGAATCGAAAAATTCGTTAGGCGATTTATTTTTATTTGAAAAATATCTAAAAAGAAAAACAATAAAATCGGGACTGCTAATCACACTTGACCTAAAAGACACCACACTGAAAATTTTATCTTGGGGAGAGTAACACCCTCCTTGTTTGGTTTGGATGAGCGAGAGAGTGACACGCACCTTAGGATAGAGCCTCCGATTTTTCTCGACTGATTACCAGCTTTCTGTACGGGACCGTCGGTTGAGAAAGATTTGGATTCCTATTTAGCTCACGTAATTGCTCTGATAGACTGAATGATCACCTAAATAACAAAATTGACAAGATAATTGACCGATCCCTTCGGCCTTCAGCTCTGTGTGTGTAGGTGAATCGGGGGTTATGTTTTCTCATCTTGTGTGATTCCAGATCCCTTCTGCTTTCCCCCTCTTTCTTCTCTATCCATCTGTCTACCACCCACCCTCCCTTCAGTCTTCTTCTATCTCTTCTCTTTGACCCCTGGATGATGGATCCCCCTCACTTCGAGCCGACTCTTACGGCTTCTTCTCCATTACCTGACCATCACTCCAGTCCACCTTCTAGGGAGGTCGGATCTCTGACCAACCTCCCATTCCCTCCCTCCCATCCCATTCATTACTCTAGGCATGCTACGCGAGACGTCCGAGGATATCAGATAGAGAAGATGCGAGACCCGGACGATGACGTTGCTTAGTTGAGAGTGCACTCTGTTCGTGATCAGAGAGAGAAGTGGAGATCAGCAGATAGATCCTATCCTAGGTGGATGGAAGAGCAGATAGCACATGGAGCTCAGTCAGCTTCTACACTACGTCCATTCAGTCTGGATTTGGATTACATTCAGCGACTGCCGATATTTTCAGGAGAGGCGCATGAGGAGCCTTATCTTCACCTGTCTGCATTCGAGGAGTTTTGCAGAGCAAAGAGATATTCAGACATCACTGCAGAGGAGCTAATGAGGAGGACCTTCCCATTTACACTTCACGAGAGAGCCATGAGATGGCACCGATGATTGGGGAGGACATTCGATACGTGGGGAGAGCTACGCCGAGAGTTTCTACAGAGATACTTCCCCCCACGTAGATCAGAGTTGATGCGGTCTTTGATCACCGGATTTTCAGTTGACCCCCAAGAGCCATTGCAGGAGGCATGGCCGAGTTTCTTGACCTCTTGCGGAGATTTCCAAACCACGAACTTCCACTTACAGACTTGTTTGAGATCTCCATGCGGGGGATGACCGTAGAGCAGATAGCACTGGTGATTACCACATGTGGCGGTTCACACCGCAGTTCCGACATTCACCTACTGGACACCATCTCGAGTTTACTTTCACAAAGATCTTCTTCATGAGATGCCCTAGTCGGGACAACACATGCAGACGTTGCAGTACCAGTGCGGTGTGTCGCATTACATGAGGATTCAGTTTTTACACACCAGCCCGAGGACTTGAATGATGCAGCACCACAGAGTACAGAGGAGATGGCTGCGATAGTAGAGGTTCGGACCCAGAGTCTTCTTGAGTTCCCGTTGGTTTTCCTGCTGGAGTTCGAGTCAGCCCCAGAGTTTCCAGTTGACGAGCCTTGGATATCAGATCTTCTGATACTCCAGGAATCGGAGGAGCCCCCGCTTTTGCAGCCATTGATTCAGCCACTTCAGTTCCCAGTCCCGGAGGAGTCAGCCTCTTTTCTGCAGAGATACTTCTCGGACACCGACAGCTATCAGGATTCAGCCCAGCAGCTACAGCTCGATATGGGACACCACTTTGAGAGTACAGACACAGAGAGTCCCATATTTGAGCCTTTTGTCCTCCACTCTGACGAGATAGACACATTTGCTGAGGACCAGTTGGCAGCCAGCATTGCCGTAGAGCGAGGATCAGTCGCAGACATTTTGCCAGCTTCCGCGATGTTGTCCAGTACCTTCTCCTGTTTCCAGATTGCCGAGAGCCACACTTTCGATGACGATGCAGCCTGGTGCACCGAGTGGATGCTTGACAGCAGCGTAGATGCCCTTCTAGATCTCGATCATTTACTTTTCACCTCTGATCCTACATCTCTCCCCGAGGGTAATCTGCGGGAGAATGCCGCACTCGATGAGTACTCGGTTTCACCTTCTGAGAGTGTTTCTGATCTGGCAGACCACGAAACCGAGTCTTCTGATAATTCTAATTCTGAGTTTTCTCACCTCGACGACCCTTGCGAGGATGAGCCCATCTTGGAGATATTCGATGATCTGTCTGATCTGCTTCTATTTCATTCATCGGATATCAGTCTTCTTAGAGAGTCTCCTGATCTTGACTGCACATATCTTCTTGAGACATTGATTGATGTGGAGGATTCTATTACTGATCCATCCTTCTCCACGTTTGATGTCTTCGGCTCCACACTTCCACTTCAGTCTTATCCAGAGCCGATGATTTCTTTTGTGCTACCGGATCCCGATCACTTACTTCCACATCATTGGTCGGTAGCAGACACCCGCTTGATTGCATACCTGGGTGTCTTACTTTACACTTATGAGTTCATCACGGTTCTCACATCGAGACGGCGACGACAGTACGACATTCGCCTTACCGATGCCGTCCTGAACCTGGATACCGCTTTATCCTAGCCTTTGCGCCTAGCTAGGGGCGTAAAATCTAGCACTTGTTGAGAGGCACCTCAACATTGTACTCTTTTGTATATCCGTGTTTTGTCTTAGTTTGATCTTTCTTTCTTCCGTTCTTGTTTTCACCCCAGGTCTCGCTTAGGATTATCTTTGCTATACTTAGGATATTCCTCCTCCTAAGTATAGGGGGGTGGAAACACCGGGTTGTTCGTCTGTTCTGTTTCATCACTTCTGTTGTGTTGCCTATACTTAAGGTTCTTCACCTTAAGTATAGGGGGAGTGATGTCCTCCTTCTTGTATATATTTGTCAGTTTTCTTCGTATCTTGCTACCCCTGTTTTGCTGCCTATACTTAGGGATATTTTACCCCAAGTATGGGGGGGTAGACCCTGTACATTCGCCACTCGGGTTTCCCGTTGTGTACAGCCTGCTATACTTAGGATTATTTGATCCTAAGTGTAGGGGGAAAAGCCGAGATCCTCTTGATTTCTATTCATTCATTCGTCTTTGCATATAGCCTTCCTTTTTACTTCCCTATACTAAGCACGAGTTATGTCTTCTTCATCGCTCTTGACTCTGAGGACATCGTTCGAGCTAAGTATAGGGGGGTGTGTATATATTCCAAATATACTTTAACCATAACTCGTACTTGGTGTGAGTGTGTAAATAAATAAAAATGGCTAAAAACCCAAAATCCATAAAAATTTAAAAAATTTTCCCTGTAAATAAACATTCTTTTATTTGGACATACATAGCTAGTGTACAAATTATTTTTGTAAAAATGTTTTCAAAAACTTTTTGTGTAAAGTTTGTGAAATATGTGCATATCAAAATTATGTATATAGTACAAAATTTTTCCAAAATGTTTTGAAAATCAAAAGTTTGCAAAAATCTGGTGTAAATTTGTGTAAATATTTTGCAAAACTTGCATTCATGCATACATCCATGATTTCAAAACATTTTTAAAAATTTTTGCATGTTTGTAAATATTGTGAAAATAGCATCTTTGTATATATTTGTATAGTTTTTCCTGGATTATAGTTGACATTTAAACTAGCCTGGAAATAAATTGGGAAATGGAGCTTGATTAAGATCTTAATCCACATAATTCTAAGAGGAACCTTATAGGGCTTAGGGTTAAGGCTTTTCAGGTCCATGGTGACTTAATTCTTTGAGTCCACTAGGCTATGATTACATGTCATCTCAATGAGCCTAAGTAGAGCACTTAACAACACACACATGACTCATATAGACAATGGTTTTACTTGGACCCGCACTTTGCACCGAGCTCTCTACGGGTGAGGTGGTGAGGAGGCAGTCTTCCTTGACTTGGGGTAGCATATGAGATTAGTACTTCTAGGCGGAACCTCTCTTCTTCTTTTAGTGAAGGAAGTGCGTCTCAACTTGGTCTGGTTGCCATGAGGTCTAACGACAGGAGTTGTGGGTTGCAATAATGCTTCAAAAGAGGGATAGTCTACTGGCTCAAGAGGAAAAACTCCTTATGTATATATGCTGCACATGTATATGTTGTATAGATGCACTTGAAAAAAAATGCAAAAAGAAAATAACTCCAAAAAAGTGGTGGGTCTGATAGAAAATGATAATCCCACCAGAGTATGTATAGAGTGCAATAAGCAAAGCTTGAGATTCATGTCCTACCTTATAGAGCTTGCAGCAGGGAGACTTAGCTACACTGGTTGAGCTCCCAAGGATTCATGGCTACACTGGCCATGGTCCATTCTCTTCTTCCCCCTCTTCTTCAGCATGTTAAACTTGAACTTAGAAGGGAATACCCCGCTCCTCGAGGAAAGAGTGGCCAGACTAGGGTCATAGAGTTACCTTGTTGGGGAGGGTTGTTAAGTTGCCACTTCTGAGGTGGAGAGCTATACTTCACATTCACAGTACAAGAAAAGATTCACAGTCTTCAGGGTTTGTGTATGATGACTTGTTCTGATCTGGACTATTGAGGAGTCCTGATTATAGATTAGTGGATCTTAGAGGCTGTTGAGTTTTAAACCTAAGTCTAAATAAGGTTCTGTGAATTTAGCATTTTCGGTTCTTTAATATGAGAAAGAGAAAAATAGCCAATTAATAAAGAAGGAAAAAAAGCGACACATTAATAATCCAAAGATCTGATCGAGCTCCATATTTCAATTTAATGAAGGCAAGTTTAATAATCAACCTTGATCCATGTACATTCTCCTCCTTTTCTTTTTCTTTCTCTTTTTCACTTCTTTTTCAAATAAGAGTTTGCTAAGGGACTAGCAAAGTTAAGTATAGGGGGGTGATGAATACCCATTCATCACTATTTATTCTTTTATTTTAGCTACAAAACCTTTGCCAAACACATGTATATATTTGTAAATATCAATAATTATCAAAAAGCATGCATTGTGTAAAAGTCAATAATTAGCATGTTTTTGTGCATAAATAAAAGAATAAATAGACAAAAGAAAAAGAGGGAGATATTTAGAATAAATATTGAGCAATCTAATCCCAAGGGAGGGCTCAGCATGGGCCTGACCGCATAAAATCCAAAGTAGAGAGAGATAGGGAAGCTCATGTGTGTAAATATACCTAAAAATAAATAAAAAATATTTTCCTCTAAAAATAAAGAGAAAAATGGGTTTGTATATATTTGTATATATTTATAAATATAAAATTAAAATAAAAATGAGAAAAACAAAAGAAAATTAAAAAGAAAATAAATTTCCCTTCCTCATTGTATATACACCTTGTATATAGAACCCTTGACTTATTTATTATCCCTATAAATAAATAAATAAAAATCCCAAAAAATTGTACATATTCTATATTACATGGTGTAAATAAATAAAATAAATCCATAAAAACAAAAATAAAATAAAAATAAATAAAAATCAAACCAATCCCAACATTGTATATATACCATATATATATAAATAAACCTATTTATTTACCCTTTGTAATTAAATAATAAAACTAAAATAAAAATACCAAAATATTCCAAATTTTATCCTATAAATAAATAAAATATAAAATTGGAATAAAAATGTATAAAAATAAATAATTAAATAAAAATTAAAAATACAATATTGTATATACCTATGTATATAATACTATATTGTAAATACCTATTTTTTTATTTCAAAAAAAATCACAAAAAATAATTTAAAAGAAAATAAACATTTTTCATATTTTAACTTTTTCCTAATTCGGCCATTTGCTATTTTAAATTCAATTTCCAAATCTTTTACACGTGGCCGCATCCCATTGGTCCACGGGGGATGTTGACCCCCCGGTCAACTCCCCCCTGGACCACATCCCCGCGGATCATGTGTGCCCGACCCGATTTCTCCATTTTCTCCACACTCGGTCCGACACCTAAAACCCTAAACCCCGGGTCCTACCTCTTCCTTGCAGATCCATGGTCCACGCCCGGGGTGGTATGAGGGGTCCGAACTCCGATTTGCTTGCCCGATCCTTGTCTTCTTGGACCCCTAGACATATAAAGTCTGAGCTCCGCCGCGCATTTCACTCATCTCTGGTCCTCCCCCTCGACACCAAGGAGCTCCTCCACCTCGCCTGAGTGACAGCGGAGTGATTTGGAGTGGAAGTGAGGCTCGAGGCATCGGGAAACCTCTGATCCGGTGGCTTCACCGCCGTGCGCCGCTGCGAGCGCGCCCAGCCTCGAGAACCGACGCCCCCTTGCAGGCAATGAGCCCCGGAGCTCGTTGAGCTCCAGCACAGTCGACCTCCTCCTCCAGGTAACTTAGTTAGCCAGTAGCGTAGCATAGATTTCAGTTCTTAGGTTTTAGTTCCTGTAGCTCCGTCGCATCCGCCCGTTGTCTCCGTCCAGCCATTTGCCCATCCGACCATGCCACCACCTTCACGAGCCTTGTCCGCACATTCTTCATTCAACCACCCAACCCTGACTCGCCCCGGAGAAGGGACTTCGGTACTCCTTCTCCGCCGCATCGTCGGAGGACCTCCACACCGACGCATCTTCCATCCATTTTGCGCTTTGACGGGTCGAGGCAGTTTGCCCTCGACCCCTCTTTCTTCCTGTGCAGGTAGCAAGGCAAATCGACCTCATCTGGAGGGCGGAACTTCAGAGCACATGCGCTCCAGTTCGTCACCGTCGCCGGAGCTCTCCAGAGCTCCCCGTCATCATCGGAGCGGTCCATTGGCTGCGGACTCCCGAGGCGCACCTATTCCACATCTTAGCAGCAACATCAAAGCTCCTCAGCTCGCGCACGAGTTCGGCGAAACTCGCCGGCGATGAGTTCTTGGAGCATCTTCCCCGACCGTCCGATCGACCCCCACTTGCCAGATTAGATCAGATCCATCCACTTGAGGAGCAGCCTTCACCGTCCGATCTTTGGAGGTTTGATTTGGGCCGTCAGATAAACGAGGGTTAGCCATGGCGTATAGCAGCCGTCAGATCTTCCACGTGGCTAGCTCTCCACCGTCAGATCAGAGTAGAGGCCCCTTCGTTTAACCCACAGCACACCATAGCCGCACGATCAACCACGTGGGTACACCTCTACCGTTCGATCCGCGCTGAGGGATCTTCGTTGAGGCGCCACCACTTCCAGTCGTTCGATCAGATACGTGGCAGCCTCTCAGCCCTCGGATCATAATAAGGGGTAATTGCTTTTAGGCCCCTCCTTCTTTGTCATTTACATTTTAGTCCTGTAATTATTTAGTCACGTTTTTTTATTTTGTAAATATTGCATTAAGGACCTTCTAGTTTTGATATTTGCTATTTAGTCCCTGTCTGTCGTGTCCACGTGCTTCACCACGTGCCTTAGTGGGTTATTTGCATTATTTCGCTTGTAGTTCTGACTTGTTATTGTTTGAACTTTTAAGAATAGGAATGACAAATATGCCCTTCTAAGTCTGAGTCATGTGTGCCGTGCGTGGTTTCTTGGGACTTTTGCAATTAAGGCCCTACACTTTTCTGCCGTGTTATATTTTGGCCCTTGCAACTTGTTTTTATTGCAAATAGGTCCTTGTGCATTGTTTGCTTATTTTGGATTTTAATAAAATAGCAAAATTACTCCAAATTAAGTGAAAAATGGACACGTGGCTCCTGCCACTGTGTAAAATTTTCACTAATTTTTCGAGACATTTTTTATCATTTTTATTATTTTAAAAAAAAATAAAAACCTCCCTTTTTGTCCCTGTCCAGATATAAAAATCACAAAAAATATTAAAACCCTTTTAAAAATTATAAAAAAATTAGGTTTTGTGTGTTTTTGCTTGTTTGATTTTTTGACCAATTTTGGTCATTTTTGGATTTATAAAAATTATAAAAATTGAAAACGCTGAAAAACTTATAAAAATTCTAATAATTCATAGAAAAACCAAAATTAATAATTCTTTTTCCTGATTATTCCTTTTTATTCATACTCTACAGAAAAATTAGCTCCAGGCCTTGAAACAACCATTTAGTATTTTTAAATGGTTGTAGAAGCCTGACTGGACATTGTCTTTAGTTTTCAGTCTTATTTTATTTTTATAAAAATCTATAAAAATCAAAAAATTATCAAAAATTCACCAAAAACAGTAAAAAAATATAAAAAAATATAAAATATTAAAAAAATCCACCTAAAAGAATTTGTTTTTATTTTTATTTGTTTTTCGACTACTTCGTAGGTCGCGAGGCCATCACGTGCTCCTTGAGTCCGACCCTGTTCGCTATACCAGGCTAATCAAATAGCCAGGGCCACTATTGTTTTTTCTTGATTTTTGACTTGTTTTGGTGGTCTGCTTTCTTATTTTCTTGTTGATCGATTGATTCTCGAGCGACTGAGGTCGCAACGACCTTCGCTAGATTTTATCCACCTTAGTTGCTCGGATTTTTCGGTCATCATGCTCCCACCGCATTTATCTCGAAGAAGACGCCAAGCCCTCGCGTGAGTTCCAGCGAAGCCTGAACCTGAATCTTCGGGAAGTGGTTATGAAGGAAATATCTAAGTGGTGGGGCGCCGATTTTGTCTCCCCCATCTCCGACTCTAAGTGGGTTACTCCATTGCATGTGGTACCCTAGAAGACAGATATCACTACAGTTGTGAATGAGTTTAGAGAGGAGATAGCCACCCGAGTACCCACTTCTTGGAGGGTCTGTGTGGACTACAGACGATTGAATCAGACCCCCAAGAAGGACCACTTCCCGCTACCATTCATAGATCAGATCACTGAGAGATTAGCTGGGAAGAGTTACTACTGCTTTTTGGATGGGTATTCAGGATACAATCAAGTGGCCCTAGCGCCTGAATACCAAGAGAAAACAACGTTCACCTGTTCGTTTGGGACGTATGCTTTTCGACGGATGCCCTTTGGATTATGTAATGCCCCAGCTACATTCCAAAGGTGCATGCTCTCTATTTTCTGGAACATGGTTGGTGAATTTCTAGAGGTCTTCATGGATGACTTCTTGGTCTACGGTGACAGTTTTGATGCATGTCTTGATTACCTAGACCGAGTACTTCAGCGTTGCATTGAGGTCAATTTAGTCTTATCTTGGGAGAAGAGTCACTTCATGGTGACTCAAGGGACGGTCCTTGGCCACATCATCTCCAACATGAGCATGGAGGTCGACCCGACCAAGGTGGATGTCATCAAGAAACTCATTCCATTGTCCAATTTACGACAGTTGCGGTCCTTTGTGGGGCATGTCGATTTATACCGATGATTTATACAGGACTTCAGCAAAATTGCCCGACTGCTTACTGATCTATTGACAAAAGACACCGAGTTCATTATCGATGATACGTGTCTTGCATAATTTGGGACTCTCAAGAATCTAGTTGTTGAGGCTCCTGTCCTTCATCCGCCTGGTTGGTCTCTCCCATTCGAGATCATGACGGATGCCTCCGATTTTGCTGTAGGGGTTGTGCTAGGACAGAGGAGGGATGGATCACCACATGCCATTCACTACGCTAGTCGAACAATGGATGCCGCTCAACGGAATTACACAGTCACAGAAAAGGAGATGCTAGCTGTAGTTTTTGCCTTGGATAAGTTTCGATCTTACATTCTTGGATCGAAAGTGACTATCTATATTGATCACACCGCCATCTGATACTTAATGGCAAAGAAGGATGCCAAAGCCAGATTGACTAGATGGATCCTTCTACTCCAGGAATTTGACATTGAGATTAAGGATAAACCTGGAGTTAAAAATGTTGTGGCGGATCACCTCTCCCGTCTAGAGAACCTTGAGGATTCGGATCAGATTACACCTATTACAGAGACATTTCCAGATGAGGCGATCCTTGCAATCATCTCACTTCCATGGTATGCTGATATTGTGAACTATCTTGTCACGAAGAAAGTTCCACAAGATTGGCCCAGACAACGACTTGAGACTTTTCTTGCAACGGCCAAGTCGTACCATTGGGAAAATTCCACTCTTTATCATGAAGGAGGGGATAATATCTGGAGATGGTGTATTCCTCAAGAAGAGCAGCACAGTGTCCTCACCTATTGCCACAAGCTTGAGTCAGGAGGACATCATTCGGGGAGACGGACATCACAGAAGGTGCTTCAATCCGGCCTTTGGTTGCCTACCTTCTTCAAGGATTCAGATGAATTCGTGAAGAGATGTACTAACTGTCAGAAAATGGGCACTTATGGACAGAGAGATATGATGCCGATGCAACCCATTCATTTCTGTGAGGTTTTTGACGCATGGGGCATCGATTTCATGGGCCCATTTCCTAAGAGTCAGGGATTTGAGTATATCTTGCTGGCTGTAGATTATGTGAGTCGTTGGGTTGAGGCCATCTGCGCCCGAACCCCAGATGCTAATACCGTTTGCAAATTCTCGAGGAAAATTTTCATTTCACGGTTCGGGGTACCTAGAGTGTTGATATCAGACGAGGGGACTCATTTTATCAACGACAAGGTAAGGGACCTTGGTAACGAGTTCAACATAGATCATAGAGTTGCCACTCCTTATCATCCATAGACGAATGGTCTTGCTGAGATTTCTAACATGGAGATTAAGACTATATTGCAGAAGGTAGTCCGCCCAGATCGAAAGGATTGGTCACAACTTTTGGACTCGGTTTTGTGGGCATATCGGACATCCTTCAAGACTCCATTGGGTACATCTCCATTCAGACTCGTTTTTGACAAGCCATGCCACTTATCAGTTGAGTTGAAGCATAAGTCACTATGGGCTGTTACTGAGATATTTTTGGATCCATAGAGTGTAAGGGATCAGAGAAAGGTAGAATTGGCAGCCCTGGAGGAACTTAGAGATACAACCTTTTGGAGTAGCCTACAGTATAAGGAACGAGTGAAGATATGGCATGATTCTCACATCATCCATAAGAAGTTTGAGTGGAATCAGAAAGTATGGTTATTCGATGCCAGGCTAAAACTATTTCCAGGGAAGTTGCAGAGCAAGTGGAAGGGACCATACTTGGTTCGGAAGGTGTATGACAATGGCATCATTGATATATCTGAGATGTCATCTGAGTCTACGTTCTGAGTTAACGGTCAGCGTCTGAAGCCATATCTAGATCATGATCCGCTGATCGTCCATGTTTCCCCGATTCATTTTGCATGAGATGTGGTTTTTGACTCACATCATTTGCATCTCATGCTTGATTTTCACTTCTTCCCGTAGCTGTATAGATCCAGATGTCCATATCGCATATTCTTTTGTCTAACATCCCATCTCTATCTTATGATTATGCTATACTTAGGGTGTACTTTACCCTAAGTATAGGGGGGTGTCAGACTTGTGATTATTCGTTTGATTCTTTTTACCTCTGTTTTCCTGCCTATACATAGGGATATTTTAGGGGAGGTAGACTCTGTACATTCTACTCATCGGTTATCCCCTTGTGTACAATCTTCTATACTTAGGATTACTTGATCCTAAGTATAGGGGGATCACCGACCCCTATTGATTTCATTCTTTTATTCGTCGTTGTAGTATATTATTCTTTTAGCTTTTCTATACTTAGCACGAGTTATGTCTTCCTTGGCAGCTCTTTGATCACTATGAGGACATAGTTCGAGCTAAGTATAGAGGGGTGTCGTATATATACTTTAGCCATAACTCGTACTTTCATATTTTTAATATGGCTAAAATACTATGTAAATATTAAAAAAAACAACATTGTGTAAATACTCAAAAAAACTAAAAACTAACTAACTAATAAAAAAGATGCAGATATTTCCTCAAATTCTTTTTGTATATACTGATTAATAAATCAAGTTAAAATATTTTGAAAAGTATTTTGAAAGTAGTTTGAAAATCTATTTGAAAAATCTTTTGAAAACTATTTGAAAAATGTTTGAAAAATATTTTCAACCTTTGTAAAAATATTGTGGCTTGTAAAATTTTTTCTCTCTCCTTCTTAGTGAAATAAAATTATTTTGTAAAAACTATTTGCAAATGTTTGGAAAAATGGTTGAAAAATTATTGTGAAAATCTATATATACTGTTTGAAAAATGTTTGCAAAATAGTTTTCAAATGTGTGTAAATGTTTGTAAAATTATATGAAAAATTATTTTGGACTATAGTTTCAAAATTATTTGTAAATTTATTTTCAAATAAATTTGAGGAATATATGCATCGCAAAAAAAAATTAAAAGAAATTAAAAAATCCAACTGCGTATATACATGTATAAATAACTCAAGTTGTAAATTCTAGCATCCTATTCTTGTAAAACAATTGACTCACTCTTGTGTAAATATGTATCTCATCCCAAAAAAATAATATGTATATACTTGTATATATTAATAACTATTTGCATTAAAAAAATTGCATGTGCATTATTTTTTAAAATCCATAAAAAGTTCAAAATTTTGAAAATGGTTTCACAAAAAGATTTTTGATTTCTTTTCCTTGCATGTACATATTTTCTTGCATCTGCATGAGCATTTTTCAGGATGATTTTGATATTTTAACTAAGTCTGGAATAAATTTGAAGAATGGAGCTTAGTTGAACCTTAATCCACTTAATTTCAGAGGAACCTTATAAGATTTGGAGTTAAGACTTTTCAGGTCCTAGTGACTTAATTCTTTGAGTCTATAAGACTATGTTCACATGTCATCTTGATAAGTCTAAGTAGAATATTTAACAACACACACATGATTCTTTCATACCGTGGCTTACCTTGGACAATGCACTCTACATGTAGCTCTTCATGGAGAAGGTAGTGAGGGGCAGAATCTTTTGGCTTGGGGTAGCATACGAGGGTAGTACATCTAGGCAGAACCTCTCGTCCTCCTCTAGGGAGGGAAGTGCGACTCAACCTGGTTTGGTGATGTTGAGGTCTAAAGACAGGATGTTGTGGGGTTGCAATAATGCTTCAAAAGAGGGATAGTCTACTGGCTCAAGAGGAAAAACTCCTTATGTACATGCTACATCTTGTATATATTTTCAAAAAAAAAGAAAAAAAAAGAAAAATCTCCAAAAGTTGACATGCCTGATAGAAAAATAAAATGCCTGCCGGAGTGTATATACAAGTAAAAAAAAGAATAAAAGCTTCAAAGTCAAATATTTGTGAGCTTGTAGCGTGTGACACTGCTACACTGGTCATGCATCCAAGGATGGGTAACTACACTGGTTACCGTCCATTGTCTTCTCCATCCCCTCTTCTTGAGCTGATTGTACTTGAACTTAGAAGGGAATATCCCCGCTCCTCGAGGAAAGAGTTGCCAGACCGGGGGATTAGAGTACCTTATTGAGAGAGTCTGTTTCTTTGCTACTTTTGAGACGAGGAGCTATATTTCACTTACATGTGCAAGTAAGAACTCATAGTCATAAGAATTTGTGTTTGTAGACTTGTTCTGATCTGACTATTGAGGAGACCTGAATAGGAGTCTTATGGAACTTAGAGGCTGTTAGGTTTTAATTCCATGTCCCATTAAGGTTACGACACATTAATAATCCAAAGGTCCGACAGAGCTCCATACTACATTTTTATGAAGATAAGTTTAAAAGTCAACATTGTTCTAACTTCTTTCCTTTTTCTTTTCTTTATTTTTATTTTCACTTATTTTCCAAATAAGTGTTTGCTAAGGGACTAGCAAACGTAAAGCATAAGAGAATGATGGATCCACGATTCATCATTTTTATTCTTTTATTTTAGCCTCATTTCCTTAGTCAAACACCTGTAAATACCACTAATTCCATAAAATTACCAATTTGCATGCATTTGTTAAAATTGCATTTTTAACACTTTTTGTACATAAATAAAAGAATAAAGAAGAAAAGAAAAAGAAAGGAGGTATTTATGCAATAAATATAGACTGACTTGAACCCTGAGAGAAGGTCAAGACTTGACCTGATCAACCAGGAATAAAGTAGGGGGAGGTAGGATCTTCTGTCAAAAATCTAAAAATATTTTGTAAATATTTTTCATGTATATTTGAACAAAAATTACCCTATTTTATTTGTACATAATTTGACCTCAAACTAATTATTTTTGTAAATAAAAGTGGTTAATAAAAATGTGTTGTAAATAATAAAACTAAGTATAAAATAAAATAATGTATATATTGTAAATAATTACACCCAGAAAAAGCCGCAAAGTGATAATTGAAACACCAATTCTGGCTCCATACAAGCTCAAATAGAACAAAACTCACTTCCATTATACTATAAATTAAATTATCTTTCAAATGGTTGTGATTTCATAATTTTTGGAGTTACGGTTGAAAAATCGGTTTTCTAGGGTGTTTTGTGCAGTTTTCCCATATACTTGTTGTATATATTTTATTCATATTTATTTTTATACATAATATATAATTGTAAATATTGTTATTATTAAAAATAAAATAAAATAATAAAAAATTAAAAAAATCTTTTATAAAAATTATTTCCTTATTTGTACCTATGTATATTGTATTATATGTGTATAATATGTGTATACAACTAACTTCCTTAAATAAAAACCACCAAAAAAATTAATTATCTAATATTATTTAATTAATTTGATTTAATTCCGAAATTCATATTTAATTATTTTATTTAGTGGATTTATATGAAATAATTGGCTTAATAAGTTACCATGTATTTTAGATTTGATTCCACATCTTATATGGCCATCATTATGGTGGTTAATTGATTTTCAATTAATTCATTAATTTATTTAATTTATTTATTCCGAATTTTGTAATTAATTATTTAATTAATTTATTAATTTAATTAATTTATTATTTTACTTAATTTATTAATTCACCCAATAAACACTTTCCTTATGTGTGAATATATTCCATTTTTAATTTTTGTCTCTTTTTAATGGGCTCTTCCTCCTCATTCACTCCTGAATCAATCTTTGGAGAGAGGATCCCGATCTCCGAGAGCTACTCGTTGCAGAAGGGTGCCCAACCTCCGATCTGGTCGGTGACATCGATTCGGGCGTCGTCGAGGCCATCATGGTGTGTCCAAATCCAAGGTGAGATCCACATTTTATTTCTTGTATTTTTCTCTAGGATAAATCGTAGGTCATATTTTCTCTCATTTTATTAGACTTTAGATCTCAAAAATAAAAAAATCCATCGCATTTTACGTTTGATCCGCCATCGTTTTCCATCTCGTCTCGTGATCTCCACATTTCTTTTTCTATCTCGCACTACCTTCCACCTCTGGTCATGCACGGTGATCGGAGATACGGATCTATACATCATCTCGCAAGATCCAAAGCCGTTCACACATCCAATTATTGTGCATAAATAAATAAAAAAATAAAAAGTTGTTTGTCCTTCTTCTCTAATCTTTGTTTTGCAGGAATAAATAACAAAAAATAAAAAAATATAGTTGTTTTTTTAACCTTTGTTTTGCTGGAAATTAAAAAAAATTAAAAAGGGTTCTTTTTACTGTTATGTTTACAGGTTCTAAAAAAATAAAAAAATTCCACAACAGCAGCAGGACATCACCCCCGCTGCCCCCTCTCCAGGTGGATCGCCGTGCCAGCCCAGATCTGTACCCACCGGTCGCCCGTGCTTCATCCCTCCACTGTCGTACGTGAGACGATTGCGTAGCCCCAGCCCAGCACCATCGCCGAGCGGCTGCGCCTTGCGGTGCTCTACTCTCTGCCTCCAGCGGCATCCAGTCGCGCTCGCCACATACTGCCAAACCGCCGCGCGCAGGCTCCCCCTCCGCACCTCCCTCGCCTCCAGGCTGCGCTCCTGTCCTCGCCACCCTGTAGCCGCTGTAGCTTCCACGCCTCCCGTGCGCGAGCATTGGCCATGCGGCCGCACGTCCGTGATAATCCCAAAAATCAAGCGGTCGTATATTCCACACAAGGAGGGAACACAGTCGATGCGTTGACCGCTCAGAAATCCAGATTTAATCAATAATTAACCCACGACAATCAAATCAAGCAATGAAAGTAAATGTGGTGTTCAAATTTATTATAACTCTACAAAATATATGCAAGTAACGTAGAGTGTCAAACATGGGGAACAAGCAGGATAGATCAGTAAGATAAATGCTCAAGACTGAAAGTGATCAAATGCCTATGCAAATGCTATTTTTTGTGGGTTTTGAACTTTATATTTTTTATTTAATTTTTGATTTTATATTTTTGTATTTTGATTTTTAATTTACTGATTAGTAATTTCTTTTTATATTTTATATTTTTATATATTTTTTTAACAAAGATATAAAGCTATATAGGATATATATACAAGAGAGATGAGAGAGAGATAAAAGGAGGTAAAAATTATCAAAATCTAGGAAATAAATTATTTTTGTGCTTTTTATAGTTTTCTACTGTTTTTGTGATTTTTCCAATTTTTTCTATTTTTTTGTATTTTTAAAATAAAAAATACTAGTAAACAGTGTATACAATATATATTTGAGATAAAAATATAGAAATAAAATAGCAACAGGAGTGAAAATTCTCAAATTAATTTTTATAAGTAGATAATAGGATAAGGAAAATTCAGAGATAGGAAACACATTTTTTGGAGTTTTTATGAATTTTTTAAATTTTTATGAAGATTTTGAGAATTCTTCTATTTTTAGGAATTCTCTTATGTACTTTTTAGGGATTTTGGTCAGAAAATAAAACACACAAAAATACACAATATATGAATATATTTGGGAATTTTTCAATGGGTTTTAATATTTTTTTGGTATTTTTTAATGCAAACACTAGCAAAAATGCTTGTTTTTTATGTTTTATAAATATGAAAATGCAATAAAAATGCAAACTAAAAATATAGCGTTAAACTATAATGCAACATGAGCTTATGGTATTTTTTGGTAATTTTTCGACTTAAAATGATGCATGAATTAAATGCAAACATCCACGCAAAAATGCAGTACAAGCAAGGGCATAAACGTAAATACACAGAAGTACAAGGGCCTACTTGCAAATTTTCCAAAAATATATAACGTTAAACACAATTTCTTAGACTAAATATAAATACCCAAACCAGAAGGGGGTTCTCTGCAAAATGTCCAAACTCACAGGTACATGACACGTTACCTAAGGAGGGTACTTTTGCAATTTTCCAATGTACCAGGGGCTAACATGCAATTTTACTAAAATATTATAATATAGATAAAAAGTTCATGGACTGGAATGAAATAAACAAACCCCAGAGGGGTCCTATGCAAAATGCCCACCACCCCACGTGCACGGGTCATGTGAAGTGACGTGGACTGGACCTAAATGCAAATACTAAAAGTACGGGGGCCTAGATGCAAATATTCTCTAAATATTTACACTACAAATAAAAGTTTATGGACTAAAATGAAATACACAAAATGGCTGGGTCAAAAGTGCAAAATACTCAACACGTGCGCGATCAAACGGCATGGTGCCGCTCACTTATCCACGTGGCGTGCGCACAACGCACGATGACGGTTCGACAATTGATGGCTGCAATTAGAACCTCTGGGCTTGATCGAACGGTGGTGGCGTGTGAAGATCCAACGGCTGTCGAGCAATCTGGAGTGAGGCTTGATCGGACGGCGGAGAGGCCAGAGGGAAGAACAGGGAAGAACGCCGGCGAGGCAAACTTCCCCGAGCTCGATCTCGGGTTTCCGGCGGTCTGGAAGTGTGCCAAAATGGTCGGGGTGCTCCTGAAAGGTCGTTCTACGTGCTGGGGTACCCAGGTTCGTCGGAGAAGCTTTGTGGTGCTGGCGCGGAGGCGGCGGAGCTTGGAGCTCCAGGTAGCTACGGCAAACTAAGCAAAAGGGTCCCCAGGTGCATTGACTACATTTTGACATGCAAAAAGAGGTGAAGGGGACCAGGGCAAAATGCCCGGACCTCGCGAAGGTGCTATGGTGGTCTGATCAAGGCTATGGAAGGTGGAGGAGGTTCGGTCGACGGTGCGCACCGGCGATGGAGCGTGATGGGGCGAGATAGCGAATGGTGGTGGAATCTAAAGGGCCTAATCTACTCCTACGACTACAGGAAAGAAAATGAGCAAGAAGGAAGGGGAGAAGGGGTATACCTCGATGGTCGGAGACTAGATGAGGGAGACCTCGACGCCGGAGGTCGGCAGAGATGGTGGAGCCGCTTCAAGGCCTCCTCGACTCACCTGAAGGTCTGGTTGCGGTGCTGTCACCTCCAGCAACACGACACACGCCAAAGAGAGGAGGATCGCTAGCCAAGAAGGGTTCAAACCTGAGCTTGAAGGTGGTGGGTCAATTATGTACAAGGTGGTGGCGTGACTTTGGGAGCAAGAGCACGCACGCATGATGAAGATTTTGCGTGATCTGGAGGAATGGCGTGGCTTAGTGATGATCGGGGAAGAATTCCCAAGAAGGAATCGAGGGAAGAGGACGAAGGGATTTGGCTCAAAAATTGGGCGAAATCGGGAAGAAATCGGGTTCTAAGAAGGTGGCAGACCTCGGTCAGGCAGTTGACCGAGGTCAACAGATGACTGCACCTGGTTGGTCCACGTGGACCAACCAGGAAATTCCGGGCGGAAATTATTTTATAAAATCAAAATAAAATAGTAAATGATTTTATTTATTTTAGGTTATAAAATGTAAAATGTTCCTTATTTTATAAAGAATTTTATGGTGATTTTTATTTATTTTTATGAGGTATATAATTATAAGTTACCTTTTATGACTTATATAGGTACATATATCTATATATTATATTATTTTATTTTTATTTTGTGTATTTACTTTATTTATTTTTGTTTATTATTTTATAAATTTATAGAATATTTTTATACATTTAAATATTTTTTATTTTATTTTTTTGATGTGCTTTGTACACTTAATAAAATATAAATAGTAATTCTATAGGGTATATGTATAGGTATTATACCTAGGTATGCTATTTATACAAGTATTTAATTTTACATTTTCTTTGAGTTTTTCTTCTGATTTTAATATACACAATTATTATAAATAACATGTACAAAATTATAAAAATATAAAATTATGAAAATAATGAATAAATAATAAAATGAATATTTTAATATGTACAGGTATACAATAAGGGTCCAAAACTCAACTTTCAAACCGTACCTCCGCCAAATGCAAAAGCACCTTCACTAAGTAGATTATTTAAAATTATATACAATTAAAGTGAGATTGATGCATTTCGAGTTTTTATTTGCAAGATACAGATCTGGGAAGTTGGTATTTTAGATTTTTATTCAGATCATAACTTTTTATCTGTACAATATTTTTGAGTGAAATCAATTTTGTATTTTTCTTTATTTAATTATCTACAACTTTCATGTACAAAGTTTCTTTATTTGAGGTATAAAAAGTGGAACCAAAAATAGGTCTCAAATTGACTAAAAAAATAAAGGAAATCTTTATTGTACTCTGGTCCTTATCTCCTCCTACTTTATTCCTTCTCGACCTATTCATCGAGATGTCTAGGTCTCGAGGTTTCGGTTTATAAAATATTTACAATATTTTATTCTTTTTCTTTTCTTTTCTTTATTCTATAATTTTGGCTTTAAAAACTGTGTTTTATACACTATTTACATGCACATGCATGGATGCTAAGATGCTGGAATTAAGGGTATTTACACGCATTTGCCAGGGTTTTTGAGGCCAAAATGATAGAATAAAGATGATGAAATGTGGATTCATCATCCCCCTATACTTTGCCTTTGCTAGTCCCTAGCAAACACTTATGCAATAAGTGCAGAAAGAAAACAAATAAAAGAAAAAAAGAAAGATGGATTAAGTTCAATTATCAAACTTGTCTTCACAAAATCAAAGTTTGGAGCTTAAGTCGGACCTTTGGAATTTTAGTGCGGGCGGATCCTTAATGAGAACAAAATTTGAAATCCAACAGTCCTTGAGAATCCTAAACCTCTTCTCAAGTCTCCTCAATAGCCAGGTCAGAAATATCTCAACTCATACGCAAACCCTTACGACTATGAAGCTGACTCGTACAGTGTAAGTGATAGTGGCTCTCCCCAACTAGAATGACAAAGAAACTAACTTCTAAAGTATGACGACCCAATGATTCCCCAATCCAATAACTCCTCCCTCGAGGAGCGGGGTATTCCCTTCTAAGTTCAAGTGGCAACCATCTCAAGAGGAGGGGGTGAAGAAGAATGGATGGTAAACAGTGTAGCTACCTATCCTAGGATGCAAGACCAGTGTAGTCAAGTCATCCAGCTGCAGGCTCACATGATATGACTTTGGAACTCAAGCTTGCTTATTGGCTATACAACATATTCACATACTTTGCAGGTATTTTATTTTTGTACAGGCCTGTCCATTTTTCTTTTCTTTTTTTTAAATACTATTCACAACAGCATTTACATAAGGAGTTTTTCCTCTTGAGCCAGTAGACTATCCCTCTTTGGAAGCTTTATCGCAACCCACACTCTCCTGTCTTTAGACTTCCTCATCACTAGACGGGTTGGGGTGCACTTCCCTCCCTAGAGGAGGACAAGTGTTTCTACTTGTGTGTGTCTCATATCGGCAAATCTAATCCCCTCACCACTCCATCTGAGTTGAGCCATGTGAAAGGTGTAGGTGTCCAAGTTAGGTCATTATCAACAAGAGTCGTGCGTGAGTTCCGAAATACTCTGCTTAGGCAGTCAAGAAACCATTGAACCAAGTCTCATGATCCTCAAAGAATTAAGTCAACTAGACCTGAAGTACCTCAAACCTAGTTCCTATAAGGTTCCGGTTATTAGGTAGATTTTAAGGTCCAATCAAGATCCAATCTATGGATTTTACTTAGACTTGTTCAACTATCAAACTCAATCCGAAAATGCTAATGCTATGCAAATGTTATGTAGAATGCGGAAAATATTTTTGTGATGCAATTTTAAAGATTTTGAACTTTTTATGGATTTTTGAAAAGATGATGCATATGCATTTTTTGTATTTTTCAAAAAGATTTTTCACATGTTTTTGGTATTTTAGTTTTGCAAATGTTTTTGGAATTTTTGAAAACAAAGATTTTGGCCAAAAACTAGGTACAAATATTTACACGGGCATGCTTTATATATACAAGAAGTGGATTTTAAGAATTTACAGAGTAAGTGATCAATTTTATAGGTATATACATAATGAATTCCGGTGTGATGTACATATTCCTCAAACTTATTTGAAAAGGTTTATACAAACAATTTTGAAAAACTACAGTCCAAAATAATTTTTACAACAATTTTACAAACATGTATACACATTTGAAAATCATTTTGCAAAGGTTTTTTAAACAGTATATATAGATTTTTCAAAATATTTTTGCAACTATTTTTCAAACCATTTGCAAATCATTTTTCAAACATTTTATTTCACACAAAGAAAATACACTTAACAAAACACACAATTTTTACAAAGGTTGAAAACATGTAACAAGACGTTTTCAAAATAATTTTCTAAAGATTTTTCACAAAGATTTTCAAACTATTTTTCAAACATTTTGCAGAGAATATTTGCACCTAATTTATTAATCAGTAAATACAAAAAGAATTTGAGGAATAATCAACATCTTTTTATTAAGGTTTTTAATGAATTTTAATAAGTATAATTAGCCCTTTTTATTACTAAAAATACGAAAGTACGAGTTATGGCTAAAGTATATACAAAGTATATACGACCCCCGTTTACTTAGCTTGAGCTATGTCCTCATAGATCAGAGAGGAAAGAGAAGACATAACTCGTACTAAGTATAGGAAAATCTAATGAATAAACAAATAAGAGATGAATGAACGAATAAGAAGTCAACCGTTCCCCCTATATTTTGGATCAAATAATCCTAAGTATAGCAGACTGTACACAACACGGGGAGGGTCAAGGGTGGGAATGAACAGATCGTACTCAGATTGTCTCCCCCTATACTTAAGGTAAGATATCCCTAAGTATAGATAAGAAGAGGGGACAATGGAGAGGATCAAAAAATAAAGAAGATAGAAAAGGAAAAGAAGAAAATAGATCACAGCTTAGTGTGTGCACCCCCTATACTTAGGACAAGGCATGTCCTAAGTACAACAAAATCATAGGATGAAGAAGGGGTGACAGACATAACGGAAGAATGAATGATATAGACAAATGGATCTATACAGAGGAAGATAAAAGTGATAATCATGTACGAGATGCAGAAGCTGTGAGTTAAAGAGCACATCTCATACCAGATGAATTGGGGCAACATCAATGGTCGGCGGGTCATGATCTAGATATGGTTTCAAGCGCTGACCATTGACTCTAAAAGTGGAAGATGATGAAGGTTCGGATATACCAATGCTACCATTATCTTGTACCTTCCGGACCACATAAGGTCCTTTCCATTTACTTTGTAGTTTCCCTGGGAATAATTTTAACCAAGCATCTAATAACCATACTTGCTGATCTGGCTCAAATTGTTTATGGCTGATTCGAGAATTGTGCCATACTTTCACTTTCTCCTTATACTGTAGTCCACTTGAGAAGGATGTATCTCTTAGTTCTTCCAAGGCTTCCAACTCTGCTTTCCTCTGTTCTCCTACACTCTTAGGATCCAATAATAGCTCGGTAACTGTCCAAAGTGACTTGTGCTTTATCTCCACTAATAAATGGCATGGCTTACCATAGACGAGACGAAAGGGAGACGTCCCTAATGATGTCTTGAAGGAAGTCTGATAGGCCCATAAGACCGAGTCCAAAAGCTGTGACCAATCCTTTCGGTCTGGGAGGACTACCTTCTGTAAAATTATCTTAATCTCCCTATTCGATACTTCAGCAAGACCATTAGTCTGAGGGTGATACGGCGTGGCAACACGATGGTAAATATTGAACTCGTCTGCAAGGGACTTTACCTTGTCATTAATAAAGTGAGACCCCCCATTTGAAATCAAGACTCTAGGTACCCCGAACCGTGAAATAATATTTTTCCTCAAGAAACGACATACGGTTTTAGCATCTGCGGCTCGGGCGGGGACTGCCTCAACCCAATGACTCACATAATCCGCAGCGAGAAGAATGTACTCAAACCCCTGACTTTTAGGAAATGGCCCATGAAATCAATCCCCTATGCGTCAAAAATCTCACAAAAGTGAATAGGCTGCATGGGCATCATATCTCTCTATCCGCAAGTGCCCATTTTCTGACAGTCAGTACACCTTCTCACGAACTCATCAGAATCCTTGAAAAGGGTAGGCCACCAAAGGTCGGATTGGAGCACCTTCTGTGTTGTCTGTCTCCCAGAATGATGTCCGCCTGCCTCAAGCTTGTGGTAGTAGGTGAGGAGGCTATGTTGCTCATCGCTCATCTTGAGGAATGCACCATCTCCAGATGTTGTCTCCTCCTTCATGATAAAGGACGGGGTCCTTCCAATGGTACGACTTTGCCTTCGCAAGGAAGGTCTCAAGTCATTGTCCGGGCCAACCTTGTAGAATAGATTTGGCGACAAGGTAATTCACAATGTCGGCATACCATGGGAGAGAGGTGATAGCAAGGATCGCCTCATCTGGAAAAGTCTCAGTAATAGGTGCTATGGGCTCAGATTCCTCAAGGTTCTCTGGGCGGCAGAGGTGATCTGCCACAACATTCTTAACTCCAGGTTTATCCTTAATCTCAATATCAAATTCCTGGAGGAGAAGGATCCATCTGGTCAATCTGGCTTTGGCATCCTTCTTTGACATCAAGTACCGAATGGCAGTGTGATATGTAAATATTGTCACTTTAGATCCAAGAATGTAAGATCTGTACTTATCCAAAGCAAAGACTACTGCTAGCATCTCTTTCTCAGTCACTGTGTAATTCCTTTGAGCTGCATCCAATGTCCGGATAGCGTAATTTATGGCATAGGGTAATCCATCCCTCCTCTATCCGAGCACAGCCCCAATGAATAATAAGAAGCATCCGTCATGATCTCAAATGGAAGAGACCAATAGGGTGGCTGAAGTACAGGAGCCTTGACAACTAAATTCTTGAGAGACTCAAAGGACTTAAGACACTTATCATCTACGAGGAACTCGGTGTCTTTAGTCAATAAATCTATAAGCGGTCGGACAATTCGACTGAAGTCCTGAATGAACTGTCTGTAGAAATCGACATGCCCCAGAAAAGACCGCAACTGTCTCAAATTGGACGGTGGATTGAGTTTTCTAATGATATCCACCTTGATCATATCAACCTCCATGCCCCTTTTGGAGATGATGTGACCAAGGATCGTCCCCTGAGTCAACATGAAGGGACTCTTCTCCCAAGATAGTACAAGATTTACCTCTATGCATCGCTGAAGTACTCGGTCTAGGCAGTCAAGACAAGCATCAAACCCGTCGCCGTAGAGTGAGAAATCATCCATGAAGACCTCCAAGCAGTCACCTATCATGTACGAAAAGATGGACAACATGCACCTCTGGAATGTCGCCGGAGCGTTACATAGACCAAAGGGCATCCGTCTGAAAGCATACGTCCCAAATGGACAGGTGAACGTCGTTGTATCCTGGTCTTCGGGTACAATAGCCACTTGATTGTATCCGGAATACCCGTCAAGAAAATAGTAATGACTCTTTCCAGCTAGCCTCTCGATAATCTGATCAATAAATGGTAGAGGGAAATGATCCTTCTTGGTGGCCTCATTCAATCGTCTGTATTCTACATAGACCCACCAAGAAGTGGGTATCCGGGTGGCAATCTCCTCTCCAGACTCATTCACAATTGTAGTGACACCCGTCTTCTTGGGTACCACATATAAAGGACTAACCCACTTAGAGTCGGAAATCGGGTAGATAAAATCGACACTCCACCATTTAGATATTTCCTTCATCACCACATCTCGAAGGCTCAGGTTCAACCGTCGCTGGAACTCACACGATGGCTTAGCATCCTCCTCGAGAAAGATACGATGGGAGCACAGGGCTGGACTTATCCCCTTGAGATCAGCCACACACCATCCTATTGCCTTGCGGTTGCGTTCAAGAACCTCCATCAAACGAGATTCTTTTTCTCCAGTCAAATCTGCCGAGATAATGACTGGGTGCATATATGGTTCTCCTGCAAGGAATCTATACTTGCGCGACTGCGGTAAAGGCTTCAATTCTGGCTTGGTGGGAGCTGGCAAATCTGGATTCTAATATGTCAGTGTGAAAGCAACCAGGTCTGCATGTGAGAACTCTCGCTGTTCCTGTAATTCTGATGAAGGGAACTCTATTTGTGTGTCTATCATCTGTGTTGGCTCTCTCTCCGCCCTCTATGTCAGCTCATCAGAAAACAGACATGGCAAATATGCATCAAAATCCTTCCAATCAAAGTTTGCCTTCAAGGGATCAGAATCCGAACAAACATCAGTATCTCCACTCATCACACAATTGTCAGCCTCTATAATGTCATTTGCCAAGGGTGTGCTCTCCGAACTCTCGTCTGTCGGAAATGGTATGTACTCTGAGTCTGCAGACACGGTGAGGGCTCGTGCTTCTGGTTCTTCCCAAACTGCTTCATCATTCAGTCAGCACAAAATCACACTCCTGGTGGACGTCTAGCTCAACATCTGTCATCTGCACTGTGTCGAGCATGCTGAATCTCTCGCCTGGGTTTTGTCAATCGTCTCTATTTGTATACTCTCGCCCTCTACGCGAAAGAATACCATCCCACTATCATGGTCGGTCACCGCCTTGGCTATGGCCAAGAATGGGAGTCCTAGTATGATAGGGGTATCAGTCACTGATTCAGGGATCTTTATGTCCAATACAACAAAGTTCACGGGGAATTTCAGGCCCTGAATGGTGACGACCACGTCTCTCAACAACCCCTTCCGTCTCTTGATACACCTATCAGCAAACTGAAGGATTGTCCGACTTCGATGGAGTGGGCCGAACTCGAATCAGTCGAGTAAGGTTGTCGGAAGGAGATTGATAGAAAAGTCACTGTCTAATAGAGTACGATCGAATGGCTGCTCACTAATCTGGCATCTGACATATGGAGCTCTTGCATCAGGTCTTTTGGTTGGCAGCTGGTTCTGAATGGCACAACATGTAGCACGTGTCAGCACATGGATTTCTCCTCTAGTGTTCCTCCTCCTCCTGCGTACGGTGGTCTTTTCTCTCAGTTTTTTTAGAAAAGGGATATGTACTCTAGTGCCTCCCATAGAGTCAGCTGTATCTGAAATCTGTCTATCATCTGTTGTCTAAACTGTAACCGCTCTTTCTTTTTGGGATTTACTGTTTTATTCCCCTTCACTGCGCAGAGTGCTCGAGGGAAGGGGATGGATGGGCCTTCCTCAGACAGAGGGCTAGGAGAAAGTTTCTGACCCTGTGAAGGACTGAAATCCATGCAAACATCATCATTCAACACACATGGACTCAGACTTAATGAAGAAACCTTTCCTATATTCATTTTTTGATCTTTTTCTCATTGTCCAGTGATACAGAAAATGGCAAAACAGACGATTGGAATAAATTCGGACCCAAAATGGGGATATCAGTACCACCCAAAATATTCTCCTTCGCGGCCTCAGCACCATGCTCTAGTTCTTCATAAAAAATGGTGGCCTCAACACCACCGTCTGCATCTAGTTCTATGACATCCTCAGTGCCGTCATCTGGAAGGTCATCCTTGGTGGCATCAGTACCACCGTCATCATCATCATTGTTAGTGGCATCAACACCGCTTCTCTCCTCATTGGGGGCTCTAGATTCTCCATGGTGTTGTCCCTCAGATGAGGCACCGCCAGCTGGTTCTCTACCGCTCCTAAGTGACACGAAGTGAGTATCAAACATAGAATGCATGTCATTCAGAATAGCACTAGGAGTGGTATCATCTATAGAATGTACCTGCTCAGACTTTCTTTTCAAGTTATTTGGATTCGGCTCACTCTGTGCAGGTATGGCGGCTTTTCCTTTCATGATGTCACTCATTTCCTGCCGGAACTCATCCATTTCTTTCCTGAAGGATGCCTGCTGTTCGGAGAACAAGTGGGCGAGATCATCAAGTGCTGGGTTCTCCAATGTAGATGCCGGAGAACCGAGAGTGTTCCCTTACTGGAACTGAGGTTATTGGTGAGACTGGGAGTACTGTTGCTGGTAAGGCTGTTGTTGCTGCCTCCACTGCTGTCCCTGATAGGTTGGACGAGGATTCTGATGATATTGCTACTGCTGGTGGGAGTATTGGGGCTGCTGGTGTTGGCTACTATGACTGCCCTGAGCTGGAGACTACTGTTGGGATGAGGCACCTCTGGTGGTCCATGGGAATCCTGGGTGATCACGACGAATCCCATGATGCCGGGGGTACCGGTTGTACCATATCCCGTTACTTCCATCAATGACTCCTGCTCAAAGGGTGGAGGTGGTAGTACTGCCAATGGCTGATCCGGCTAATAGACCACCATCTGAGTGTCCTGAGATGGTGGCTGCTATGAATAGTGGGGTAACTGCTATATTGGCACCTCCTGGACATGGTGAACTTGGCAGTATGTGGGATGTGGTGGGGTAGAACAACTACCTCTACACTCAGCCAGTGACCTGGGAGCCGGATGTGAAGCTGATTGTGGCTCCTGAATACTTAAGATGTGAGTCTTTAGGTCACTCATGGTCTTAGCCAACTGGTCTATCTGTGCCAGACCTTGGCCTTGCTTCTTCTCCAAAATCTCGATGCGGTCCAATTTCTCACTAATTATGCCCATGTCATCTGCTGATGATTCATCTTGTGCTGCTGCTGACGATGTATGATTTCCAGCATCGATCCGGGCAATGCGGTGATAAGAAGTAGCTTGTGGCGGGACCTTGGGGTTTGTGTAGATTCGTCCCTGGGACATCACTGTAGAATTTTCTGCCATCTGCTCATAGATGTCTCGGATCGCTTCTGCATCCTTAGAGAAATAAGATCCCCCACAAGAGGCATTTACAAGCCCCTGCAGCTCCGATGTCAGCCCGCAAAAGAAACTCTGGACAATATTAGGCTGTGATATTTCATGGTGTGAACATCGGTCAAGTACTCTTTCCGGAGTTGCTCCCAAGTGTCGATGTACCTCCCCAAATGTTTCAGCTAATAAGCGGCTCTGTCAACCAAGGAGAACGGGAAGGCAATCATCTTGATAGTATCCTCAGTCACAAACCTGTCATGGATTGTACTGCATATCATTTCAAATTCTTGCAGATGGAGGAGAGGTTCTTCAGTGGCCAGCCCGTAAAACTTGGGCAGTCGCTGAATGGTATGTGGGCGAAACTCGAAGTCACCATAGATGGGAGGGAGTCGGATCCACCGGTGTGTAAGGGTTGCACCTTGGTTGTGCAACTGCCTCATGGTCCTTGGAGGCGGCCCCTCCTGGTTGGGTTCTCCTCCTTTGCCTGTTGTGTCTGGTATCTCACCGCTCTCGTTTCGTTCTTCTCGTCCTTCATGCATCTCCCTCATGATTTCACCCATGAACAATCCCTGGTCTCTAATCTATCTCTGCATGGTTTCCATGGAGGCTAACAAAGAATTGTTGATGGTAGCTTGATCATATATGTATGAAGGTGGTCTCTGCTCATCTGGGGTTTCCTCTCTGCCTTCCATTTCTGGGGTTTCTGCAAAGTCAAAAGAATCCATCTCAGGTGCCGTTAAATGTTCTGAACTCTATTCTGCACTAAATCCTGACACCACTGGACTGATAGAAGAAGAAGGGTGGTCGAGGGGGAACAGTGTGGATGTAAACTCAGGCTCGGAGAGTGGGTCTAAACTCCCTGAAGCTGACCTAGATGAATAGGGAGGAGTGCTTGATAGCGGTGCCACCAGACGTGGCCTAAGGGATCTCCTTCCCATCATTTTGATCTTGGAAAAGGATGGATGAGATCTAGAATACAAACAAGATGTGAAAAACAAACCCCTTGTTCACCTACGCAACGCTTGAGCTGATGACCGTGAAGGTTCGGTCTGTTATCTTGTCAAATTTTATAAGGTGATCAGTCAATCTGTTAGAGCGTTAGAGCGAGCTGTTTGGAACCCTACTTTCCTAGCCGACTGTCCCGATCCACGTTAGATCTTTCCCAGCCAGTATGAATTGCGGACCGTATCCCGGTTGTTCCTGCTAATTCACTCTGCTAAGGACGTCGTGGTCCGCTTTACCGGTTACCGGAGAGATCCTCACTGGAGAATGACTAACCACGATCAGTAGTCAACTAGAATTTTAGGTGTGGCTCTATCCTAGTGTCGGGTCACTCTCTCGCAACAGATAAATCAAACAAGGAGGGGGTTACTCTCCCCAAGACAAAATTTTTGGTGGGATGAGTTTTAAGGTCAAGTTTGCATTAGTAGTCCCAATTTTATGATTTTCACGTTTTTTAGTATTTTTCTGAAATAAAGACAATGCCTAACAAAATTTTCAATCTCCTGGTTATTTTAAGTCCAATAAAACGGGGAGGAAGTCGAAAAAGCTGATGCGCGATCAAACACAATGATGCATGCAGTGATAGAAATGCGTACCTTGCTCTAGCACTCTACATGCAGGGTGATCCGCGCATAAATTAAAGACAAAAATTAAACTACCTATATGATGCAAGAAGAAATCGGCCTTAGACAAGAATTTCTATACGAGAAGCACAGTAGCTAAATGGTCAACAAGAGGAGTCGGAGTCCGGTCTCTGATGCCGATCGGTGTCCGCCACAACGGATCCTGCCAGCGCTGTATACGGACTCTAGCGGCACATGACTCCTTAGGTGACCAAGACAGCTTTTTCTTTTTGTGAGTTATTGATTAGGTCCACTTACAATCTATAGGCACGGGCAAAATATTAGGTGTGTGGTCCTTAATCAATTACGTCACAGTCAAAATAAAATCCTAAATCTAGGGGCAAAATCCTCGTGAATCAAAATAAAAGAAAAGCGAAGAAAACAAAATTGGCGAAAAACCACAAAAATAAAGGAGGCCCCCGAGGGAACAAACCCTCGGAAATTAGGCCCAAGTGTCCTGGAGAGTCCAAGTTATTACAAATTAAAGTCTCTCTCTCACTTCAAATTACAAATATTTTGAACTACAAAAACTCTTCAAGAAGTGATGGTCTTCTCAAGCCTCCAAGTTCTCTTTGGTGCTAAGTGAGCTTTCACGTGGGTGCCCAAGCACCTAGGATGGAGCGCTTCCCTCGCTCGCCGGTACCTCGCACAAAATCCAACAAAAAGGTGATTAGACTAGTCAAGAAATATAATCAAATAAATAGGTGAAAAGGTAGGCAAATAATCACAATCAATCACAAAAGAATGATCTATACGCTGTTGCTCCCCGGCAATGGCGCCATTTGATAATCCCAAAAATTAGGCGATCGTATATTCTACACAAGGCGGGAACACAGTCGATGCGTTGACCACTCAGAAATCCGGATTTAATCAACAATTAACCCACAACAATCAAATCAAGCAATGAAATTAAATGTGGAGTTAAAATTTATTATAACTCTACAAAATATGTGTATAGTGCAAGTAATGTAGAGTGTCGAACACAAGGAACAAGTAGGATAGATCGGTAAGATAAATGCTCAAGACTGAAAGTGATCAAATACCTATGCACATGCTATTTTTTTGTGGGTTTTGAATTTTATATTTTTTATTTAATTTTTGATTTTATATTTTTATATTTTGATTTTTAATTTAATGATTTTGTAATATCTTTTTATATTTTTATATATTTTTTAACAAATATATAAAGCTATATAGGATATATATACAAGAGAGATGAGAGAGAGAGAGATAAAAAGAGGTAAAATTATCAAAATCTAGGAAATAAAACATTTTTCTTGTGCTTTTAATAGTTTTCTACTATTTTTATGATTTTTCCAAATTTTTCCAAAATTTTTTGGTATTTTTAAAATAAAAAAATGCTAGTAAACAATGAACACAATATATATTCGAGACAAAAATATAGAAATAAAATAGCAAACAAGAGTGAAAATTATAAAATTAATTTTTATAGATAGATAATAGGATAAAGAAAATTTAGAGACAAGAAACACAATTTTTGTAGTTTTTATGAATTTTTTTGATTTTTATGAAGATTTTGAGAATTTTGCTATTTTTAGGAATTCTCTTTTGTACTTTTTAGGGATTTTCGGTCACAAAATAAAACACACTAAAATACATAAAATATATATTTTTTGGATTTTTCAAGTGGTTTTAAGATTTTTTGGTATTTTCTAATGCAAACAGTAGCAAAAATGTTTTTTTTTATTTTTTATAAACATGAAAATGCAATAAAAATGCAATCTAAAAATATGGCGTTAAACTACATTGCAACAAGAGCTTATGGTATTTTTTGGTAATTTTTCGAGTTAAAATGATGCATGAAATAAATGCAAACATCCACGCAAAAATGCAATACTAGCAAGGGCATAAACATAAATACACAGAAGTCCAAGGGCCTACTTGCAATTTGTCCAAAAATATATAACGTTAAACATAATTTCCTGGACTAAATCCGGAGGGGTTTCTCTACAAAATGTCCAAACTCACGCACACGTGCACGTGACCTAGTAGGGGTATTTTTGCAATTTTCCAAAGTGCCAGGTGCTAACATGCAATTTTTCAAAAATATTATAACTTTAATAAAAAGTTCATGGTCTGGAATGAAATAAACAAACCCCGGGGTGGTGCTATGCAATGCCCACCTCCCCACGTGTACGGGTCACGTGAGGTGACGAGGACTGGTCTTAAATGCAAATACTGAAAGTACAGGGGCCTAGATGCAAATATTACAGAAATATTTAAAATGCAAATAAAAGTTTATGGACTAAAATAAAATACACAAAATGGCTGGGTCAAAAGTACAAAATACCCAACACGTGCGCGATCAAACGGCGGGGAGCTGCTCACTTATCTACGTGGCGCGCGCACAACGCACGATGACAGTTCGGCGATTGACAGTTGCGATTAGATCCACCGAGCTTGATTGAACGGTAGTGGTGCGTAAAGATCCAACGATTGTCGAGCAATCTGGAGTGAGGGCCTGATTGGATGACGGAGAGTCCATAGGGAAGAACAGGGAATAATGCCGACGAGGCAAACTTCCCTGATCTCGATCTCGCGTCTCCGGCGGTCTGGAAGCGTGCCAAAATGGCCGGGGTGCTCTTGGGAGGTCTCTCGACGTGCTGGGGTACCCAGGTTCATCGGAGAAGCTTCGTGATGCTGGCGCGAAGGCGACGGAGCTTGGAGATCCAAGTAGCTCCGGCGAACCACGCAAAGGGTCCCCAGATGCGTTGACTGCGTTTTGACCTGCAAAAAGGGTCGAAGGGGACCAGGGAAAAATGCCTGGACCCCGCGAAGGTGCTATGGTGGTCTGATGAAGGCTATGGAAGGTGGAGGAGGTTCGACTGGCGGTGCGCGCCGGCGATGGAGCGCGATGGGGCGAGATAGCAAACGGCGATGGAATCTAAAGGGCCTAATCTACTCCTACAACTACAGGAAAGAAATGAAACAAGAAGGAAGGGGAGAAGGGGTATACCTCGATGGCCAGAGACCAGAGGAGGGAGACCTCGACGCCGGAGGTCGACGGAGATGGTGGAGCCGCTTCAAGGCCTCCTCGACTCTCCTGAAGGTCTTGTTGTGGAGCTGTCACCTCCAGCAACATGATGCATGCCAAAGGGAGGAGGATCACTAGCCAAGAAAGGTTCAAACCCGAGCTTGAAGGTGGCGGGTCAGTTATGTACAAGGTAGTGGTGTGACTTTGCGAGCAAGAGCACGTGCGCGTGATGAAGATTTTGCGTGATCTGGAAGAATGGCGTGGCTCAGTGATGATCGGGGAAGAATTCTCAAGAAGGAATCGAGGGAAGAGGACGAAGGGATTTGGCTTGAAAATTGGGTGAAATCGGGAAGAAATCGGGTTGTTAGAAGGTGGCATACCTCGGTCAGGCAGTTGACCAAGGTCAACATATGACTTTACCTGGTTGGTCCACGTGGACCAACCAGGAAATTCTGGGCGGAAATTATTTGTAAAATAAGAATAAAATAGTAAATGATTCTAATCATTTTTAGGTTATAAAATGAAAAATTTTCCCTATTTTATAAAGAATTTTATGATGATATTTATTTATTTATATGAGGTATATAATTATAAGTTACCTTTTATGACCTATATAGGTACATATATCTATATATTTTTATTATTTTATTTTTATTTTATGTATATACTTTATTTTTTTGTTTATTATTTTATAAATTTATAGAATATTTTTATACACTTAAATATATTTTTATTTGATTTTTCTGATGTATTTTGTACACTTAATAAAATATAAATAGTAATTCTATAGGTATGTATAGGTATTATACCTATGTATGCTATTTATACAAATATTTTAGTTTATATTTTCTTTAAGTTTTTCTTCTGATTTTAATATACACATTTATTATAAATAACATGTACAAAATTATAAAAATATAAAATAATGAAAATAATGAATAGATAATAAAATGAATATTTTAATCTGTACAAGTATACAATAGGGGTCCAAAACTCAACTTTCAAACCGTATCTCCACCAAATGTGAAACCACCTTCATTAAGTAGATTATTTAAAATTATATACAATTAAAGATGAGTTTGATGCATTTTGAGTTTTTATTTGCAAGATACAGGTCTGGGAAGTTGGTATTTCGGATTTTTATTCAGATAATAACTTTTTATCTGCACAATATTTTTGAGTGAAATCAATTTTGTATTTTTATTTATTTAATTATCTACAACTTTTATGTACAAAGTTTCTTTATTTGAGGTATAAAAAGTGGAACCAAAAATAGGTCCCAAAATGAATAAAGAAATGAAGGAAATCTTTATTGTACTCTGGTCCTTATCTCCCCCTACTTTATTCCTTGTCGACCTATTCATCGAGATGTCTAGGTCTCGGGGTTTCAGGTCACAAAATATTTACAATATTTTATTCTTTTTCTTTTATTTTCTTTATTCTATAATTTAGGCTTTAAAAAATGTATTTTATATACTATTTACATGCACATGCATGGATGCTAAGATGTTGGAATCAAGGGTATTTACACGCATTTGCCAAGGTTTTTGATGCCAAAATCATAGAATAAAGATGATGAAATGTGGATTCATCAGTCCTCGGCCACCGTTGCCCCGCGCAGGCGCTGCCCGCGCCATCTGCCCTCGATCAACTGCCTCCACCAGCTCCCGTACCTCGCCAATCATGCCTTGCCCAGTGCCCAGGTCGCGTGTTCCCCCCCGGTGTGAGCATGGGCCAGCAATGTCCTCTCCACCGTGTGGAAACGCCACACGCCACCTTCCGCCAGTCCCTCGCGGTGGAGCGCCGCCCGCCCCCACGCGTCCCTCGCAGCCCTCCGCCCGTGCGTGAAGGTAGAGGGGCGGCAACCACTTAGCGTGATCCCCCCTTTGCTGTAACGAAAGGCTCAAAGAAACCCTAGTGGATATAATATTGAATATATTACATCAAGGCCCTCGGAGGTTCTCTAAATTCCAAATAAGCCCCTGCCAGCACAACTGCTTTGATTAATTGGGTAATTTACGACATTCATCCTGCAATTTATTTATGTTACAAAATCTTTTGTTTAATTGCATTTTGGACCATGCACTTCAGACTTTAATTTCGCGTGCTCTTTTCAATGAAATAAATGTTTTTGTGAGTCGAAAAATTTTGCGAAAATTCATGTATGCTCATGCTATGTGCCTTAACATTGCATAATTTTTTCATATCATCATATTATCGTTTAATATTTTTTTTAAAAAAATAGTGTCTTTTTTATGCTCAAAATTTGAAAATTTATAAAAATTCAAAAATTAACCTAAAAAATCTAAAAAAAACTTATTGTAGGTGTATTTTGATATCTTTTAATTTTTGACTAAATTTTGTGGATTAACTATTTAGAAAACTTCAAAAAAATATTAAAAACTAAAAATCTTTAAAAAAATTGTAGAAAATTTTAGGAAAATCCAAAAAATCTGATTTTAGTTTTTGATTGTAGATATTGCTTTGTAGTTTAAACTAAAAATATTCTCCAGGAGTTATTAGACATTTTAAGTATTTTTAAATTACTAAATACTCCTTACTATGCACTTTTTGCTCTGTTTTTCACTGTTTCATTGTTAAAAAATCACAAAAACATCAGAAAAATTCGAAAAATTACCAAAAACTTTTTAAAATATATAAAACACAAAAACAATTTCTTTATAATTTTCTGTACATTTTTTACTATTTCGAAAAATACAAAAAGAGATTGTGTGTGTGTGTTTTATCACTTGTGAATATTGTTCTTCATTTAAAAATTTTAAAAAAATAAAAATTCAAAAACCACTAAAAATTAATTCTGAAAATTGACTGCATAGTTTTTAAATCGTGCTCCTTGTGTTAGACCTTGTTCGCTATACCAAGTACATTAAATAGCGAAAATCGCTTACATTTAATTTCTTGATTTTTTGAGTGGTTTAAATTATTTTCTTGATTGGCCGATTCGAGTGGTTGAGAACAACGACAACATTTGTGAATTATTTTTCCCATCTCGACCTAACGATTCTTGGCTCATCACCTCTCTATAATCTGATCAATAAAAGGCAGCGGGAAATGATCCTTCTTGGTGGCCTGGTTCAATCGTCTGTAGTCCACACAGACCATCCAAGAAGTGGGTACCCGGTAGCGATCTCCTCTCCAGACTCACTGACAACTGTGGTGATGCCCTTCTTCTTGGGCACCACATGCAATGGAGTGACCCACTTGGAGTCGGAGATGGGGTAGATAAAATCGACGCTCCACCATTTCGAGATCTCCTTCATGACAACATCTCGAAGGTTCGGGTTCATCCGCCGCTGGAACTCATGTGACGGCTTCGCGTCCTCCTCGAGATAGATATGGTGGGAGCACATGGCCAGACTAATCCCCTGGAGATCGGCTATGCTCCATCCTATCGCCTTACGGTTCTTTTCAAAAACCCCCATCGGACGGGATTCCTGCTCTCCAGTCAAATCCGCCCAGATAATGACTGGGTACATCTCATGCTCACTCGCAAGGAATCTATACTTCAGCGATGAAGGCCAAGGCTTCAGCTCTGGACAACTCGGTGCTGGCGGATCTGGCCTCTGAAAAGTCTTAGTGAATGCGACTAAATCTGCATGGGACAATGAGAACTCTCACTGGCAATCTGAATCTGGTGAAGGCTGCTCTGCTGGTATGTCTCTGCTCTGCACGGAATCAACCTCCTCCCTAGGTGTAGGCTCTGTGGAAGTCAGACACGGTATCAAATCATCAAACTCTGCCCAATCTATATCTGACTCTGAGGGATCTGTATCAGAATCACAAAAGAAATCTGCCTCACAATCGGGAACCGACTCTGCTGCCAGAGATGTATCCTGGACCAGGAATGCGCTCTCCAAGATCTCCTCTGCTAGCGTGTGTGCATCAGCGAACTCTGAAGGTGAGAGGATGGCCTGTGCGGCTGGGTCTACCCAAACTGCCTCGTCATCTGTAATCACAAAATCGCAGTCCTGGTGGATGTCTTGCCATGCCTCTCTCATCTGCTCTGAATCTGAAGTCGTCTCTGAGCAAGCTGAACCTTTGGCTCTAGTCTCCTCGATCGTCTCTATTTGTATAGACTCACCCTCGATGCGAAAGTATACCTTCCCGCTATCATGATCGGACACTGCCTTGGCTGTGGCCAAGAACGGACATCCTAAGATGATGGGGGTATCGGTCACGGACTCAGGGATCTCCATGTCCAACACAACGAAGTCCACAGGGAATTTTAGGCCCTGAATCGTGACGACAACGTCCTTCAGCAACCCCTTCGACCTCTTGACAGATAGATCAACAAACTGAAGGACCATCCTGCTATGTCGTAGAGGGCCTAACTCGAAGCAGTAGAGCAAGGCTGACGGAAGTAGGTTGATCGAAGACCCGCTGTCTAATAGAGTACGATCAAATCTCTGCTCCTGAATGTGGCATCTGACATACGGGGCTCCTGCATCTGGCCTCTTGGCTAGCAGACGGTTCTGGATCGCAAAGCATGTGGCGTAAGTGAGCACATGGATCTCTGACTGATGGTTCCACCTCTTCTATGAACTGTGGTCCTATCTCTGAGTGATCTCTGGAAGAGAGGTATGTGCTCCAAGGCCTCCTATAGAGTCAGTTGTATCTGAAATCAGTCCATCATCTGCTGGCTGAACTCTAATTGGTGGGACCTTTTTGGGTCTTTTTTTGGTCCCTTAGCCAAGAGGAGTGCTTGGGGAAAGGGGACGGTTGGGTCCTTCTCAGATTAGGACTAGGATTGGGTTTGGGCTGCTCAGGCAAGGCAGAATCCACACATACATCATCAATCAACACAGGTGGATCCAAAAATAACAAACCCTTTCCTTTATTCACAAAAATGTCATGAAGTACAAGAACTGAAGGAAAAACAACAAGACTAGCAGAACTGGAAATGGTGGCCTCGGCACCACCCTCGGCATCTGGACTCGTGGCATCAGTACCGTGCTCTGGCTCAGCAACTGGTATGGTGGCATCAGTACCACCCCCTCCATCTGGTGAAGCGACGACCTCAGTACCGTTGGCTGGATCAACATCCATGGTGGCGTCAGCACCACCTTCATCATCATGCTCATGAGCAGCATCAGCACTGCTCTCCTCCTCGTCTGGTGCTCCTGAAGTGGCGTGAGGTCATCGCTCAGATGATGCACCGCCTGCTGGCATCCTACCGCTCCTAAGTGTAACAAAATCAGCATCAAACATGTATGCAGAAACATCACCAAGTGAAGCACTAGGAGTGGTAATCTCAGTGAACTCTACCTGCTCAGACTTCCTCTTCAGGTTGTTCGGATTGAGGCTCAATCTGTGCAGGAATGGCGGCCTTCCCTCTCACAATCTCCCTCATCTCCTGTCGAAACTCGTCCATCTCCCGTCGAAAGGTGGCCTGATGCTCGGACATGAGGCAAGCTAAATCATCCAAGGCGGGGTTCTCATAGGTGGGTCCATGAGAATCTGACGGGTGGCCTCTTTGAAACTGAGGCGGTTGTTGTGGATGAGGGTGAGAAGGGTACTGTGAGTGATACTGCTGCTGAGGCTGCTGCTGCCTCGAAGACTGTCCCTGCTGATAGGGACGAGGACCATACTTCTCTCTCTAGTGGGATGGATGCTGGTGTGCTGGGAAATGAAGCTGCTGGTGCTGCTCACGCTGCTGGCCGTACTGGCCACCCTGAGCTGGAGGCTGCTGCTCGGAACTGGTTTCTCCGGCCGACCAGCAGAATCTGGGATGGTCTCGTCAGATACCGGGCTGGGGTCGGTCATACCGTATCCCGTTGACATCCATCAACGGCTCCTGCTCGTAAGTGGGTGGTGGGAGTACTGCCAGGGGCTGGTCCGGCTGATACACCACCATCTGACTATCCTGAGATGGTGGTGACTGGATGTATTGTTGTTGCTGCGGCTGGTAGGGCTCCGCCTGCACATGGTGAACCTGTCGGTACTGGGAGGAGGGCTGGGCCGAACTGCTGCTACTGTCGGTGTCTGCCCGTGACTTGAGACGGGGCTGAGAAGCCATCTGTGCCTCCTGGAGACACATGATCTATGTCTTCAGGTCACTCAGCATTTGTGCCATCTGATCGATCTGCGACATGTCCTGACACTTCTTCTTCTCAATCAACTCGATCTGGTCCAACTTTTCGCTGATGATGCCCATGTCAGCAGCTGTTGACTCTGCCTGTGTTGCTACCGCTAACGAAGTGGAAGGACCGGCATCGACCTGTGCTATCCTCTAATACTGCACGGCCTGTGGCTGGGGTCTCCCCTGAGTGTAGAGTCGGGTCTGGGACATCACTGTATAGTTCTCGCCCATCTCCTCATAGATGGCCCAGACTTGATCCTCATCCTTGGCGAAATACGAGCCCCCACAGGATGCGTTCACTAACCCCTGCAGCTCTGGTGTAAGCCCGCAGAAAAAGCTCTGAACAAGGTTGGGCTTGGATATGTCGTGGTGGGGACACGGGTCTGTGAGCTCTCGGAACCTCTCCCATGCATCGTGGAATTGCTCATTGGGGAGAATGGAGAAGTTGTTGATCAAGGCCCTCGCTGCATTCTTCCTACCGAGTGGATAGTACTTGTTCAAGTACTCGGTGCGGAGCTGCTTCCAGGTGGTAACAAATCTCCCTAGATGCTTCAGCCAGTTGGCTGCACTGTCTACGAGGGAGAATGGAAAAGCAATCATCCGGATAGTGTCCTCGTCCACCTGTCGATCGTAGACGGTGCTGCAGATCATCTCAAACTCCTGGAGATGAAGATGTGGCTCCTCAGTCGCGAGCCCATGGAAACAGGGAAGAAGCTGAATTGTCAGAGGGGGGAACTTGAAGTCCCCCACGATCGCTGGAAGTACGATCCACTAGTGTGTAAGTGTCGATCCGGGGTTGTGCAACTCCCGCATCGATCTGGCGGGTGCAGGCTGGACTGGCTCCTTCGGCTGGGTTGGAATCTCACCCTCTCCTACGGCTCTCGGCTGATCTCTATATGCTCTCAGCCTCTCCATCTCTCTGCGTATCTCCACCATGAAAGCTCCCTGGTCGCGTATCTATCTCTGCATCGTCTCTAAGGAAGTTATCAGGGTGTTGTTGATCGTACCCTGGTCCAAAACAAACGTCTGCTCGGTTCTGGGTCCCTCGGTGCGGTCCTCGCTGCTGGCCATGGTATCTACAAAGGCAAAAGACCCAAGCTTAGGTGCCGAAATATAATCTGTCTGTTGCTCTCTCTGATCAGGTATCTCAGGACTATCAGAAGAAAGGTGGTGGGGGTAACAGGATGGAAGCGAACTCGGGTTTGGAGAGCGGGTCTCGGCTCTCACGAACCAACCTAGATGAGAGGGCCGGAGTGCTCGAAAGCGGTGCAACCAGAGGCTGCCTAAGGGACCTTCGACTCATCATCTTGATTTGGCGAGTCAGGCGGATGGGATCTAGAAAGCAAATAGGATGGTCAAGTAAACCCCAAATTCACCAACGCAACACGAGCTGATGACCGTAACAGTTCGGTCTTTTATCTTGTCTTTTTTTATTTTGGTGAGAAGACAATCTATCAGAGTGATTAGCGAGCTGTTAGGAATCCAACTCCCCCAGGAGACTGTCCCGATCCCGAACTAGATCTTTCCCAGCTAGTACAAGCTGCGGACTGTTTACTGGCTACCCGATCGGCTCGCTCTGTTAAGGATATCGCGGCCCGCTTTACCGGAGACCAGAGCGATCCTCACTAGAGAACGACTAGCCCAGAAGCAGTAGTCTGAAGAGGGGTCAGATGTGGATCTAGCCTAGTGTACGGGTCACTCTCTCGCCCAATCAAACCATCCAATGTGGGGATTACTCTCCCAATGTAATTTTTTGTGAGGTGATTTTTAGGTCCAATTTGCTTTAGCAGTCCCAATTTTATGGTTTCTCTTTTTTAGGTATTTTTCAAATAAAAGCAATCGCCTAACGAATTTTTCGATTCTCCTGATTTTATTAAGTCCAGAAATCGGAGGGAGAAGATGAAAAAGCCAAAGCGCAAAGAAATCAATGATGCATGTAGAGTAAGAGATGCGTACCTGATTCCAGCAGTCTACATGCAATATGCTCCACGCATAATTGAAAGTCAGGAAATAAAATCTATCCTAAATGATGTAGCGAAGAAAACGACCTTAACATGAGTTTCTACACGAAAAAGAACGGGAGCTAACAGGTCACCATGAGGGGTCGAAGTCTGGTCTCTGATGCCGATCGGTGTTCGCCACAACGGATCCTACCAGCGTTGTATACAACCTCTAGCAGCACGTGACCCCTCGAGTGACCATGTTAGCTTTTTATTAATTAATTAATAAGGTCCAAGTAAACGGTCTATAGGAACAGGCAGTCTAATTAGGCTGGGGTCCCAATCAATTACGTCACAGATCAAATAAAAATTCCTATGCTAAGGCCAAATCCTCGAGAAACAAAATAAAAGAAAAGGCCGTAAAAATCAAAATCGACGAAAAACTCGGTGGGGTCCCTCGGAGCACACCGGTGCTTGGCGAAACAGACCCTGTCAATCCACAAGTCTGAAAGTGTCCTGGTCCCTGTATTATTACAATAATATGAATCTGAAAATAAAACTAAGCTAAACTACGGTTACAACTACACTAATCCCAAGCACTTCTACCCAAATCCTCTCGTGCTCTCCTGCGGCTCTATGTAGAAGGGAGTAGCCTCCGATCCCCGCAGTTGTGTCAGCTTCCCGAAGGATGCCGCCTCGGTCGTCAGGCCCTCGCAAGAAAAATAGATAGAAAATGTGTTAGACCATAGTTATTATAATAATGCAAAAACAAAATAAAATAAAATGCAAAAATAAAATAAAATTCAAAAATGAAAAACTACAAATAAAGTCCTAATTATAGAAGAAGAAATTGCATTTTTTTTTATTTTTTTAGAATTTTTAATGATATTTATAAGGTTTTTAGGGTTTTCAATTTTTAATATTTTTACAAATCCAATTTAAACAAAAATTGAACTGAAGTAACAAGATAATAAAACAAGCTAACACTATTTTTTTAAAATTTTTGGAGAGTTTTTAATATTTTTAATTCATTTTTAAATTCAAACAGTAGCAAAAATGAGGGTTTTTTAATTTTAAAAATAGAAAATGGCAAAAAATGTCCCAAAAAATTAGTGAAATTTTTACACAGTGGCAGGAGCCACGTATCCAAATTTCACGATTTTTGGAGTTGATTTGCTATTTTATTTAGCCAATCAAAAGAAAGATAACTCACGAGGACCTAAGTGTAAATAGTGAAAAGTTTTCAGTCAATTAATAACACGCACATAAAATCCATGACTGAAATTACAAAAGGCCCAAAAAAGCACGCTGATGGCACGTGATTCACAAAAATAAGGGCATATCTGTCATTCCTGTTTATAAAAATGTAAACAGTAACAACACTAAATTCTAGGATAGGACATGCAATTGTTCCACGATTTCACGTGACAGACCATGTGCATCACACTCAAAAGGATTGATTTGCAAATAAAATAAGCACAGGGTCCTGGATGCAATTTGTCCAAATTAAAAACAACTACGAAACTTAATTACAAGACTGAAAAGTAAATGCAAAAACAAAAAGGGCCTAAGAGTAAATTACCCTTATTATTAAGAACCAACGGCTGAACGGGAATCTCGCTTAGGATCCAACGACTATAGTACGCGGATACCCCTTCGTCGATCAACTCTCTGGATTAGCTCCTCAGATGTATCGGACGACTGCTAGATCTCCATAGATGGATGGCTTGGATGGACCTGGAGGAGTAGCTCTATCAGACGGCTATGGAGGGTCCTGGAAGAACTGGTCATCGGTGAACTTCGCTCGGCCAATACGTGCGCTCGGGACGTCCTCTGATGCTGCTAGAATGGGGAAGAGATGGCTGATGACGTTCCGCAGCTGATGGGCTGCTCCGATGGGGTCGGGAGGACCTAGAGGGACCCCGGCGATGAGGACTAGCTGGAGCGTTGTGCTTCAGTGTTAATACCTCCAGATGAGGTCCATATGCCTTCGTACCTGCACAGGAAGAACGCTGGGTCGAGGGCAAGCTGCCTCAACCTGGTTATAGGCGAAATGGGTGATCGGGGGAGGCGGAGCGATGCTCTCCGGCGAACGGCGGCGGAGGAGAGTCGTAACCCGGTTCCGGGGTGAACCAGGCTGGATGGATGGGTGGATAACGTGGAGAGGAGTCTCGCAGAGGTGTAGGTGCGGTCGGAAGTACGAATAGGTGATCGGAGCGTGCTGGGCAGTCCGGTGGTCGGAAAGCAAGAAATCGGAAATCAGACAAGGCTAAGGAAGCTACCTGATGATCGAATACGTCTGGGCTGGAGATGCTGAGTCTCCTAGGATCCTCGCCTCGATGGAGCATTGCCTCCAGAGGCTTGAGCTCGCCAGTGGCGGAGCGCAGTGACGTGTATCACCGGATCTAGGGCTAGAGCGCCTCGTTCCTCGCTGCAACACTCCCTTAAGTTCATTGTCACTCAAGTCAAGGGAATGGAGGTCCTCGGAGTCGAAGATGATGGTCGGAGATGATTGAAATGGCGGTTGAGGTTGAAGCTTTATATGAGTGACGGTCCGAAAAGATTGGAGTCGGGCGCGCATCGTGAGGCATGGATACTTAACGAGAAGATCGGGTGTGAATCGCGGGTCATGCCTCTACAATCGGAGCTCGGGGTTTGAGGAAATGGAAGGCGGATCACAGCGAAATAATTCGGTGAAGTCGGGTCAAAATCGGGATCCGCGGAGATGTGGTCCAGGGGGGAAGGTTACCGGGGGTCAACAATCTCCCGTGGACCAATTAGATAATTCCAATCCCAAAAGTATTTATAAATTAATTTAAAAATAGCAACTGATTTTATTTAAAAATATGTACAATATTAAAAATGTTTATTAATTATTTTTTAGTGATTTTTATTTATTTTTTTGAAAAATAAATTAATATATATACATAATATAATATAATATACATGTATAAATACCTATGTATTTTCAATTTTTATTTTTAATTTCTTTTTTGTATAAATACTCTAAATTTATATTTTATTTATTTACAACATAAAATATAAAGTATTAAATCAATTTTTATTGATTTTTATTATTTATTTACAAGGGTAAAATAAATAGGTCTTTTATACATGGTATTTGTACAATGAAGAGAGAGAAATTATTTCTTTTTATTTTTATTTTATTTTTCTATTTTTTTTACGTTTAGAATATATACAAAATATGGGAAACACATTTTTATTTTTATTTTTATGAAAAATAAAATATATACATAAGAGGGGTTTTCACACAAGGTTGAATGGCCCTATCTCTCTCTACTCATTTTGTTTGGTGATCAGGCCCTTATTGGGCCCTCTCTTGGGTTCAGGTCACTCCATATTTATTCTAAATATTTCTCTCTTTTTCTTTATTTATCTATTCTTTTATTTTTGCATAAAAACATGCTAATTATTGCTATTTACACAATGCATGTAATTTGATAATTTATTATATTTACAAGTATCTACATGGTGTTTTGCAAAGATTTTTAGCTAAAATAAAAGAATAAAGAGTGATGAATGAGGATTCATCAGTGTCCGACGTCTGAGAAGGTCTGGAGGGAGATTGGAGTGCCGGTGTGAGCCGGGAGGTGTTGTGGATTTTTTTAGGGCGGTGAGGTCGGTGGGGGGGCAATTCCACGAACGATTGTGCTTTGCCTTTCGTGGTTCTTTGGGCCATTTGGGGGGGAGGGAAATGATCTCATTTTCAAAAATAAAAGATTTTACCCAGAAAATGTACTCGCGCTCTCTAAATCTTTGTATCGTTTCTGGACCTCCGGGTAATGTAATCCCCTTCTCTTTTATAGTAATATATTTTTAAAGCGGTGAATCCCATCTTGGGAGGTCACCCTCACGTTATTCAAAAAAAAGGAGAAAATATTTGAAAATGCAAGGGGTTATCGTGCAAAAACCCAGAAGGCAAAAAATCCATAGAATACATGTAGACCAGGTGTGATTCTTTCTCTGCACATGTATGAAATTAGCAAACATTTGGGGTTCATCAATGCAAATCAACCACCGTACGCATGATCAATCACGTGAATAACATTTCAACTTCAGCCTTCTTCTGGAAGACATGGTCGTCCTTGTTCTCACCGAATTGGGAGAAGAAGGAGAGGGAGCCTCGGTGGAAGGTCGGTTCTCGCGACATCATGGATATTGTCCATACGTTCGGGTGGCAAGAAGGAGGAGCTCCATGCGATGGACCTTAGCGAGCAGCTCAAGGATGATACGGGTGGGCTCGGGTTCGGGCGAGGAGTTGGGCTCGATGGGTTGTTCAGTGGACCTGTTGGCTTTGAGCGGAGAATTCTAGGCTCCCTCCGGGGGTGATGACATCTTCAACCATGGGTTGGCGAGCAGCTCAAGAATGACATGGGTGGGCTCGGGTTCGAGCAAGGAGTTGGGCTCGATGGGTGGTTCAATGGACTCGTTGGCTTCGAGCGGAGGGTTCTAGGCTCCCTCCAGGGACGATGACGTCTTCAACCATGGGTTGGCGAGTAGCTCAAGCATGATGGGTGGGCTCGGGCTCGGTGAGGAGTTGAGCTCGATGGGTGGTTTAATGGACCCGTTGGCTTCGAGCAGAGGGTTCTAGGCTCCCTCCGGGGGCGATGACGTCTTCAACCATGGGAGTATGCTCGGCCTTGGGTTGCGGGACATCGGCACTGAGAAGATCAAGGACCTGGAGACAATGCTGTGTAGAGTGGGAGGAGAGAGAAATGAGAGAGAGGGGGGAACAGAGAGCCTGAACGAAGGATTTCACCTCTTCAGCTTTGACGGAATCAAAGCCGTGGATCAATCCCACGTTAAGGATCACCAGCAGCGAGCCGTGCAACACCGCCAGCACTGCACCATAGATCGATGAAGCGAGAGTTTCGTGATGGGTCTTTGGCGAACATACTAGTTTGGGAGGATGAGCCATAGGCAAGATATCCGTGTATAATGTTTCTCCAACTTCTTCCAAGAGCAGAGGCCGAGAAGATACGATGAGGAATAAGAAATTGAGGAAGAGGAATAAGAGGCGTGCATCGAAAGTGGCGAGATGCAGAGGACATTTGTCGCCGACTGAGAACAGGTGTGTTGAAGCTGATGGAGGGAAAGAGCGAGCGCAGGGCAAAAGAGGGAGGGCATGGGTCGGTCGACAAGTGTCGAAAGGAGGGAGAGGATGCTGTGAAAGGAGGGGAGAGAGAGAGCGTCGGGAGGGGAGTGAAGAGAATGTTGTTTATTGGAGAAGCCACGTGTCGTAGATTAGAAGAATCTGGGTGAAAACCCAGCTTTAAAATAGTTATATAGATACTCTGATACGCTCCATGTGGTGTGATGTGATGGGTCCTCGATTCGTGCGTGTACGAATACAGATATATGTATTACCGTATTCTTATTTGGTTTTGAATACGAATGCGGATACAGATATTGACGGATATTAAAACTATCTTACCATATCCTTAAAAACAGATACAGATGTAAAATGGATACTGATCGCACACTAATAATATTAGAAATATTCTATATAATCGACTTAAATATATACAAATTGGATGGAAAATACATGATCTAAATTTACTAAATACGTTTATATCATAAAAATTATGCAAATATGGTAAAAATAAGGCATATAGTTATGTTATATAGAGTTAAAAATAAATCTATGACTATATTTATATATGAAAATGAATATACAGATACGGATACAGATGTTTGCAGATATCAAAATGATATCCATAAAACGGATACTGATACATATGTCAAAATCAGTATAATATGAATAGAGTAACAGATCGAATACGGATATATTCGTAACCGTTTGCATCCCTACGTGTGTGGCACATTCCTTATAAACGATTAGAAATGACGTGCAGGTTGTGAGATTAATTTAAGGCACGTGATGAACTAGTAAACATATTAAATAAAGGGCGGGACAGTCAATATGCCTTCTTTCGCTTCATTTTCATTGTTTTTTTATTTTTTTCCAAAAATATCACTATGTATATTCATCTATATATCATTCTTATATGTCATTCGAATTTCGTCAGAAACATACACTTCTTTACCCTCCATCTAGAACATCTCGATAACAACAATGTCAGAAATAGAGACTTCTTCAATACAGCTCAGTCTCCATCCTCATCTTCTCAATCTCCCTCTCTATCTCGAGCATCATCTCCATTTGCTTCATCTCAGTCTCCATCCCCATATTCTTGATCTCCCTCATTATATCCATGTTCACATGCTCCATCCGCATGTACCCTCATAGGAAAGCCTCGACACCGCACCCACCATCCCCCTAATGATACCTCATGCCTACTCATCAACTTACATATAAACCCTATTCCTCGTCGGTAGATAGCTGGCATCATCCTCTCCTCACCTCTCACGAAGATCCAGAACCAGGGGATGAAATTAGGGCAGAGAGCTAGGGTGGACCATCATTGTCTTGTCTTCAGAGGAGGAGTAGGAATTGAGAGGGAGGGGAGGGGCGGAAAGGTGACGAGCTCAACATTGTAGCACTTGCGAAGCTTCTTGATCTTGTGGCGGCACCGGACGAGGGTCTTGGGTTTGTTGGGGGATAGGAGGGAGAGGAAGGAGGCGACATTGAGCCAGTGGTGGGGCACGAAGGATGCCGCGGTTGAGGGAGACCCATTTGGATTTTGTAGGAATCGATGAGGGCAAGGGGCTTGTCGTGAGTCCAACAAGGAAGGGATATGCATCGAGAGGAGATGGAGGAGGAGCGTGGGATGGAGATGCGAACTTTTGGGGTAGGGAGGGCAACATTAAATGTTTCTCATATAAATATAAATAGTATTTGAAGTAAATACTCTAGAATAGGTTAAGTATATTTATTTATCTCCCTTTCAAAAAGTTGAGGTGGAGTAGTTGGCTGGTACTTTGTAATGGATAACCACAAGTCATGAGTTCAAAACTCATCACTGTCATTATTTAAAGTTTATGTGTGGTTAAGTGGTTCAATTTCGATTGAATTTGGTTAAATTAGGTTGCACATAGTCCGTCCGCTGGACTGATGGTCAACCGGTCCGGTCCGATTTCAATAACATTGGTATATATACAACATCTCATATGGAGGAACATATATAATGTAGAATTATAAAATAGTATTCATCTAAATGAAGTTCCTATAAAAAAATGTACATAATCCTTGATTATTCATAATTTTATGAGAAATTATAAATAGTCACTCTGTCTCACACTGATAAATTGGTCCAATAAGTCAACCACTCATGTGAGTTAATCTAGCCACATCACATCCAAGGATTGTCATTTCTTGATTTCTTTTATTTTTCTTAATCAAGAGCACCCCTCCTCCTCTTCCCACTACCCCAGTCATCCTCCCACATCTGTCAGCCCCCTCCCACAGCAGCAACAACCACACCTGCTCTCCTCCATTCACAGCTCTACCGCATCTCCATCCCCCATCCGCCCCATCCAGCACCTTTCGCCCCTACCTCCAACATCCATTCACTGCCCCCTCCAACCCCTCTGCCCCCATCCGTTGCCCAGTCTGCCCCCTCCCTCCATCCCCCATCACCCCTCCAGCCCTCCCCCCTCTGCCCCCATCTGTCGCCCACTCCTCCAACCCTCATCTGTCACCACCTCCAGCCCCCTCTGCCCCCATCTGTCGCCCACTCCTCCAACCCTCATCCGTCACCACCTCCAGCCCCTCCTACAGCCCTCCTCCATCGCCCACTTCATCCCCCATCCTCCATTACCCATCCGCCTCCTCTAGCCCTTTAACCACCTCCTCTCCTTCCGCAGCAGCAGCTCTCCGTTGTCGCCTTCTCCACTGCGCCCTCCTTGGCCTCCTCTCCTCCCACAACGGTGACAATCCATATTTGAAAGTGTTCTTCTCCACCTCAAATTTGTTGCGAGATAACAGAGGTCCAAGTAAGGGGGAAGGAAACGAGGAGTGATATCAATTGTAAATAAGGTGAACTCAAAGATTTATTATTTAATGGATTCCACCATAGTTAAGGAGATGTGAGTGTAAATATGAAAGTATGCATGGTATGAAGTTATGGGTGTGTGTTTGTGTGTGTATAGGATTTCTTTCAAATAGGACTTGGTCCTTCCTGAGTTCAGGAAGGCCAACCACTTTTTTGTAGAAAACATGATGACTTTAGTAGAATACGTATACAGATTGTTTTACAATGTACATTGTTTAATATTTGTATTATAATATGCAGTTTTGTATACGGTTTTGTATTTATAATGTGCAGTTATAATACAAATTGTTTACACATTCTACTAAAGTGCTCGTGTTTTCTACAAAAAGATGGTGGCCTTCCTTAAATCAGGAAGGATGCATCCTATTTGAAAGGCTCCCTATACATACATACATACATACATACAAACAAACATATATATATATATATATAGGGCTTATCCAATGAGCACTGTGCCCATTAACGTTTCAATGAGCACCCATTCTGGGCCATACACGTGTATTAGCAATAACTATATTTCTAATTATAGATTACCACGTATTTAAAAAATCCTATATTTCCTATTATACAACGCCCTTAAAAATTGGAAGATGGTTTTGGAAAGAAACGATTCAAATAAATGATTCCACGCGGATGATTAAGGATCCAAACGCTATGATAGTAATAAATATAATTTGGTCAAGTAAATGCTTATTGTGAGATCAGTAATATCAAGACAATGATCAGTAATTTACATCCAAATAGTTACATTGTACATAATTTAGTAATATGTATAAAATGGTCAAGTAAATGTGTGTTGTCAGATCAGTAATAACATAGCAAATGGTTAGTAATACCATTGTATATGTAATGTGCATTGCATTAATAAATAGTTACTTTCTTACTTGAGCAATGCCCATGACTTACTGACCATTACTTTGTTATTATTGATCTCATACTAGCTATTACTTGAGAATAAAACACTTACAAGTAATAAAACATATGGAAATTACTGACCATTTGTTATGCTTTTACTGACTTCACAACAAGCACTTACTTGTCCATTGTGTATATATTACTGAAATCTGCACAATGTAATAAAATGAATGTAAATTACTGACCGTTGTTTGGATATTACTGACTTCACAACAAGCATTTACTTGTCCATTGTTTATATATTCTTGAAATCTGCACCATGTAATAAAATGAATGTAAATTACTGACCGTTGTTTGGATATTACTGATCTCGCAACAACCATTTACGTGAGTATTATCTCTAAATTACTAAATTCTATTCAAAGTAATAATATATGTAGAAATTACTGACCATTTGTTATGGTTTTACTGACTTCACAACAAGCACTTACTTGATCATTGTGTATATATTACTGAATTCTACACCATATAATAAAATGAATGTAAATTACTGACCGTTGTTTTGGATATTACTGATCTCGCAACAACCATTTACTTGATTATTGTATATATAATACTGACCTGAGCATTTGAATCTCGATTTTCTGCAAGAAATCATCGATTCGAATGTTTTCTTTTCAAAATGATCTTCCTATTTTTTAGGACGCGATATAACTGGAATACCACTTATTGTTAATTCGCTTTGCATATTAATCTCCTTCCAAAAACAACACCCTTCAAAAATAGGTAACGACTCAAATGGTAATACACGTGTGTGGCATACAAATGGTGCTCACTGAAATGCTAATGAGCCCTGTGCGCATTGGATAAAAATCCTATATATATATATATATATATATATATATATATAATGGGGCTGCTCCCTACGTGGAGCTAACTTAGCTCTCCCCGCCCCATTTTCTCTATGTTTTATTTTTTTGAATTTTTTCCGTGAATATTTATCACTATATCCCAATATTATGTCATTCAAATTTCGTGTGAAACAGAGACTCCTACGGCCTCTATCCAGATAATCATTTTTTAACAGTTGCAGGATTTTTTAAATCGACCCTGTTTTGGATTGAGGTCGTAGGAATCTCTGTTTCACATGAAATTTAAATGACATAATATAGGGACATAATAATAAATTTACATGATTTTTATTTTCAAAAAAAATAAAAAATATGAGAAAAATGAAGCGGGGGGAGCTAAGTTAGCTCCCCCTAGGGCCATAAATATATATATATATATATGACATTCTATGATATTCATCTAAATGAAAATCCTATATATTGATACATTTGAAATTGTCCTAAGCATTACTAATGTGTCTGCATCAAGCATCAACCACAAAAGAAGTAATAAAGGAGGGCATGCGTGTTTGGTGTTTTGAATTTGTCGCTAGACAAATTAGCACGTCGAACTTCCTTATAAAACCATATAGATTTGTGTATTTGTACATCTCCTAAGTATTACTAATATAATTTATTAACCAAAGAAGAAATAAATAATGGATACATGGGTGGTAATTTGAATGTGTTCTATGAAAAAATTAGAGGGCAAACGTTGTCAAACTATCCTACTTGCGAAAATGAGTAGATATATAACAACTTAGTTATTACTGATGTTATTAAATTATCCCAGAAGGGAATGGGATAAAGATGACCAGGGACGAAACCAAGAATTTCTGCTTGGGGGGCCAAATTATTGAGACTATATATAATGAGAAAAATGGGGCTGCCTCAGAGGACAGCCAACCTCCACCTCATTTTCTTCATTTTTTTATTTTTTTTTGAAAAATTCCGTCATATATTTTCATCACTATATCCCTTTAATATGACATTCCAATTTCGTGAGAAACATAGACTTGGATTACAACAATTCTAAGACCATTAAAATTACATGTTATACATGGAGGACATATGTGTTTCTATTTCTAACGATATTGGAATAACATATTAAAGGGATATTATGATGAAATATATGGTGGATTTTCAAAAAAAATTGGAGAAAAATGGGGCGAGGGTAGCCACATTTTTCTCATATGTAATTTATCTTTGTTACTATTTCATATAATGTTTACAAGTGTATTTCACAAAGATACCCTTGTAAACTTACAGTTTCACATATTATCCCAACAAATATTGTGTTGACAAAAAGATCGTTACAAAATTCTTCAAATCAAAATGCACTTACACTAACACAATTTTAAGTTATACCATTAAAATTAAGATTTTTAAAAAGTAATATTATATCGCTCCTAATATAGAATGTAAAGAAGATATATATGTACTAATTTTGTATAATATTGCATATTAGGGGTGTATATGGATCGGATTGGATCGGATTTTAGCTTAATCCATGTCCAATCCAACCTTAACGGATTTTAACTTTTTCCAAATCCATCAAATATCTGAATCCAGACAAATCCAATCCATCGGATTACAGATTGGATCGAATTGTTTCGGAATTTTTTATACTTATGTATTCCATCTCAATTGTTTACCCTCTCATTTAGAAAAATGGTTATACTTTATCACTCGCTAAAGTACAAACACTTAAATTTTTGTACTTTCCATAAAAAATGTATATTCTTATTTTTTCATACTTTCCATCAAAAAAATGTTTGTACTTTATCGCACGCTAGCCCTCAACATTCAAATTATGACTCAAAAAAGATTATTTTACAACAAAATAATACATGTCATTAACAATTTAAAAAGGGATGTTATGGTGATGAATTAAAAAAGATTGCTATATAGTTATTTTGTTGCTGGGGGTTATATGTAACATGTAGTTACGTAAACCTTACAAATGTTGCTAATTAGATTATTGCATTCATGTCATATTATGATTTTTTATTGATAGATTTAAGGGATTAAGAATGCAGACAAACAGATACTGATATGGATATAGGTGTTCTAATATCCTTATCTGATTTTAAATACGAATGCAATGCACATAAAGATATTGGCGGATGAAAAATATATTATCATATCCGTAAAAAATGGATATCGATATAAAATGTATACTGATCACATAGAAATAATACTATAAATACTCTATATATTAGCTTAAATATACATGTATTGGTTGGAATACAAATGATATAAATACTCTTAATGTGCTTATATCATAACAATTATACCAAATATGATAAAAGAAGATACACGATTATGTTGTATAAAATTAAAAATAAATGTACAACTATATTTATATATAAAAATGAATATATAGATATGAATATAGTTTTTTGTTGATATGAATGTGATAATGGTATCTGTATACATTTTAAAACGGATATGAATGTGAAAATATGTATGATATGGATACAATGACGGATCATATACATATATATCCATATCTATACAACATGTAAATAGAAGATGAGAGGGCATTATATACAACTTATTATTATTTATAATTAACTATTTATATATAAATCATATTATATTATAATAATATAATATATGTAATAATTAATTGGAAGACGGGGGCCAAGCCCCCTCCCTCCCCCCTTGTCTCCGTCCCTGGAGATTGTGCTAACAGAAGGATACACGAGATACTATAATATGCTTTCCACTAACGACATGAGCTCACTGCTCCACAATTCCATTACATATGCTACCAACCTCCATTTTTAAAAGCTATGGATATATATTTTTGCAAGCATGAATATCGTAGGAATATGAGTTTTATTTTTTTCACAAATAGTGGTATAAATGCGAATATGGTTATCCATAATATTCGAATCATGGCTTTTAGTATCCATATTTAAAGATATGGTTCAATATCCACAGAAACATCCGCTCTATCAACCAATGCAAATAGATATGTTACAAAAGCACACACAAAACCAGTTAGAGACGAAAACGAATATGAATATATTCATATTCGATCTGTTATTGTATTCATTTTATACATATTTTGACATTAGTATTCATTTTAAAGTGGATGCATATATGGATATAACTTTGATATTCACTAATATTCACATTCATATTTGTATATTTATTTTAGTACATAAATATAGTCAGATTTATTTTGAAATATGTGTAACAATATTTTATGATTGTATTCACCATTGTTGATAGTTATTTACGAAATGAATATATTTGATATATCTATTTTACATGTAAGGCATCCTAAACATGTATATTTTAATTAATATATTAAATATTTCTATTATTATTCGTATTCGTTTTATATTCATATGATAATCCATATTTCATATTTGTCAATATTTATATCCGCATTCGTATTCATATTTTAAGTTGGGTAAGAATATGATTATACATATATTCGTATCCGCATCCGACCGTTTTCATCCCTATCCAGTCCATGCTTTTCCCTCGTATTATCATGCCTTCCACAAGGTAATATATAGCAAATATGTAGGGAGCTAACTGGAAAGTGAAAAATGACAGAAACAAGTATTTGTATTGTTTCTAATCAAAATCTATAATTTTACAAGGAAGATTGAACAAAAATCGGTAATTAACCAATTATGAGGGTCAAAGTATAGACGTAATTTTTGAAATCAGTAATTAACCAATTATGATGGTCAAAGTATAGACACAATTTTTTGAAAACATAATTAACCCAACGTAATTTTACAAGGATATCCTTCTCGAATTCGATGATCAGACACTTCAAGAGGAGATTTTACATTGTCAGAGACTTCGAGCAGATATTCGTATGCCAAGGAGTGATGAGCATCCCTCTAGTGGATGATCTCTCCTATTGATTGGTGTGTCACCCTCACCGATGAACAAGAGGGCAAAACTTGGCTATATGGCCCGAAAGTGAGCAAGAGAAATAAACTGGGAGTGAAGGGCAACATCATTTGAAGTGGCCCTTTTCAAGACAATTAAAGCTATTGCCGACCATGGCATGAGATGAAGCGCTTGACGAGGTAGTCGAGGTGCTCAGAGTGAGGGAGTGGGTCGTTCTAAAGGTTATGAGAAAAAACCTTAAGCACATCACGGAAGTGTGAAGATCACATCATATGTGATCAAGAGCGACTAGTCATAATAGTTTCTTGGAGCAACGAAATTTAAAAATTTTTTAAATGATGAAGACACATGATCCGAGAACACTTCTCGAATTGTTTCATCTAAACCACAAAGAAGATATAGGAATATCTCTTGAAGCATGGTTGCGATTGATGTCTTTAAAGCAAGAGACCGCCTATCTCAAGTCCGACCCACCGGAGGAGATGCTTGCAAGTGCATTGATGAGATGCGTCCTTCTCGCAATCCAAGATGTAGATCCAAATAATGGATCTCTTGATTTCATCACACGAAATCTGATATCTTCTTCACATGCAAATAGCATCGAGGAAGACGAAGATCCACGAGCGGTCGAAGCGGTAACACGATGGCTAGCGACGACGGTGATTTCCTCTAGGTCAAGAAACAGACGACCACTCTTGAGAGGGAAAGAGGGGTGTGTATGGTGAGAATGAGAGAGAGAGACTTGCAATTATGTTGTGTAAAAGAAGATCTAAGGTGGTCTTTTCAATACAATTTAATTTAATATAATATATATTGAGTAATCATCAATATTAATTAATTGAATCAAATCAATACGCTAAGAAGGATTAGGAAGGAGGTAAATCTCCTTCCGATTGGGGGGGAGGGGTGATGGCCACCTTGAGTCCTAATTCAAGGTGGTCGCCTACCCTCCTCAATTGGAAGGGCTCTCCTTATTCCTATTATATGAAGTTACATATCTCATATAATCCTTAATTATATGCAACAACTTTTATTGCATATTATTTCACAAAATTAATCCAAATTATTTTGTGACAATTTCAATCATGTCATTGGAAATTGTGAATCATATTCATACACATAAAATAAAATGTAAATTGTATTTTCAATTAATTGTCCAATGTGAATCCAATTCACATCACCATTTAATTTATAAATACTATTTACAAGTACCTCCCTAATATATTATAAATTATATTTATAATATATATGGATAGTACTATCACATTATTCACATCCATGATAATTAAATCATATTTAGTTATCTTGGATCATCATTCTCATGCATCTAAATAATATGTATCATATTCATATTATTCATGATAATTAAATCACATATAATTATCAATTTCTCAATGGTCAATATACAATGGAATTCTTCTTGAAGTCTTTCAACGATAACGTGCTTTCTCCGTAGATACTTTGAGATAAGGACATGCCGATTGTACGTTCCACATATAATGACTTGGATATTGAGATCATATCTCAAATCCAGATATCATGGACCTCTCAAAGATGCTAATCTTCTCATTGCATTTGAATCATATTCAGATCAATATCCAACACTTAGACTAAGATCGGATTACTTCTCTATTGAGAGGAGTCACTAAAATCTAGACCGGTTTTATCACTCTCTCTGAATGAAAGCATCATGATTATACAATCATTTATGATCACATCACCCTCAAGTATTCCTAATACCTATATATCCTGCATACTGGAAGACATAGAATAAACTTGAAGATTTAGATCAATTTTAGATTATCTTCTTCAGGGTTTTATCATTAAGTTTCTCATTCAGTCGTTGGGTGTTGGTATTAATCATATGCTTTCCAAAAGCATATATCATACCTGCAAACTCTTGTCATGCTTCCAAAGCAAGATGACCATGTGTGGAATTTGATTGGTCCCAATACCTCATGAGTGAGCTCATGTGTTTTCCGATTCAGTGAACTTGTATGATCCCTTTGAGAGATCGGATTATGCATATGCCCTGTATGCACACCATCTCGTCTGTGTATAGACCTTGATTAGACCATCAACCTAATGGTCTGCCAAATGTACATTCTCAGATATATAGGAATACATCTGTCTCTGGTCAGAGAATGCATGCCCATATCATGACAATATATGAAATAGGTCTTGGTTATCTTGATCTCGTTAAGTCAACTATTTGACCTAACTTATCTGATACCTCTGAATCTCTATTCCTATGCATATGACCTGTATCAAGAGACCGGTCAGATATCATCCTTTAGAGAAGGATTGTCATCTCCTTCTTAAGCTGGAGATCATCTCTTAACAATCATTTGATGTGCTTGATGAATCCTTAATCTAACTATTTAAATATCATCCAAACACCAACCTTTATGATTCAACCATTGAATCAACAATTGTATGATCGTGAAGATGACCATGCTACATAACCATAATTGTACTAAGGGATCTTACAGTGTATTCATTCATTTAATCTCAGGGAGTGAAATAAATTAATAACTTTTATTGATATATCAAAGCTTTCACTAACATTTATTGCAGGAATTGTTCGCCTCAAGCTCACATAGCTAACACAGTCCTTGTGACGTATGTATCGGGCCTTTCCCAAGAGCCATGGATGCCTCATCAACCGCCTTTCCATCCCCTTAATATTTGAAATGACATTTAGTCTGCTTGAGGTTTGGGGGACGATATTTTGGGGTGCTGGTTGAGATTTTGTGGGGAATCTAGGAGGATACAAAGATGTCTGGAAAGTAACAACATGGTGTCCAGTCAAGCACACAGATATTCTTCCAATAGTCGGTGGTTTCTTCCACGATGTTTGACGTCAAAATTGAGGCATGGCAAGTCGAAGCAACTCGAGTGGGTTTGCTTCATCGTGACTTCTCTCTTGAGGCAAAATTTCCAGGTCCAAGTGACGGTTTTGAGGATCTTCGGGAACGAGGTCGAAGAGAGGGTTTTCGTGATTTACGATGGAAGCCCCCACCTTAGGACCCAGATGATTGTTTCGTATATTAACTTTGTTACCCTCATAATTTGAGGTTCATAATATTTGCTAGGGAGGTACATAAATAAGGAGTCAACTGAACCATCGTGTCCCTCCCCAGGCCAAGTAAGAAACAATCTCCCATCCCTATTTAAGAGATATGAATTTTCAGATCTACGTGTATTTGGTTTAAAGAAATGGTCGAAAGGCATTTGCTTGGATTTGAGGTGCCAATCTCTTATTTTCGAAGCCCTTCTCGTGTTTTTAGGGATGGGGGCTTGCCCGACAGCTTAGGGGTTTCCCTTTTCTCGAGGAGCAAGAGATAGTCACTACGAGATCACTATAGGCCTATCGACCCGCGTGAATTTTTCTGATGCTTGAAATCCATTTTGATCGAAAAGAGCAGAAGAACATCATGCAAAGGTTGCCACAATAAAGAAGGGAAACTAACAGAAGCACAAGGGAACGTACCTATCTAGCAGTGCTAAGGTATCAGAGATCAAAGAGACTGTACCTGACATCCTGTAAGGAGAAAGATGGTGCATTCGCTCCAGAGGAACGCTCCTTCCCCGTGGGCATGATCATTACATGGCAACTCATAACAGAGAGGCAATAAAGCATGTAAGAGCACAAGTATGTTGTTTGAATACCTAAATCTGAAATTCTATATCATTTACCATGTACTTGGGCACAAGATTTTGACTCACTCTTGCGCGGCTTTCCTTTCAGAGATTGACCAAGACTTCAATGGTAAATCGGTTACCTAAACTTTACTCCTAGTTTGTGATCCAGTAAATAAAATTTGCTCTTCAATTTTAAAATTGGATTTATTATTATGGTTTTATTGTGACACTCATAGATAATAACACATCACATTTACCATTCTAGTCCACCCCGCCATACAAACACATATCATTGATAAAAGGATTACACATCTCTTGCTAACCATTGAGAGAGAGCATACTCCAACCCAACCCACCTACCAACAAGTAAGGTCTTGTCTCAGATCCCATGCCTTTTGCCAACCATGTTCTATGGAAGAAATATACAAATTATTCGCTTGGCTTTGCCTTAAATACGGAGAATGTAAATCAGAATGTCATAAAAGCATGAAAAGTAGGGATGCAATATACGGAGACGGATACGAATATACCTGCTACAATATCGTTATCTGTATCGATAGTGATATGGAAATGGATATATTGAGGTTATTGAAAATCGAAAATCCTATCTTAAAAATTGATTCGATATTGAAATGGATGATAATAATTATAGTAATTCAGATAAGAATATTTAAGAAAAAATATGGAATATTCTCCATTTTCAATTATCCCACGGATAGTAAATGTCAGTTGATACTTACATTCAGAAGATTTTTTAAAGTTGCTACTAAAAGTCGTTTAAACCAAAGTTTCATAAACTAAAAATAGAAGAATACAAAAAATAATATAATAATATAATGAGATTTAAAGTTGCTACTAAAAGTGGTTTAAACCAAAGTCTCATAAACCAAAAATACGAGAATACAAAAAATAATATAATAATATAATGAGGGATTGGGGAGCCTACACCCATGTGTAGGTAACTTTCTTCTCCCCAGTCTTTTCCTTTAATTTTTTCGATTCTTTTGAAATGATCCTATGTGATTTACTTAGAATATTAAGTGGAATATGTCTTTCAAATTTCGCGTAAAACAGACATTCCTAACATGCCCATCAGAATGAATGGTTTCAACAAATCTGAGACCTTTAAAATTTGACTATCTTGATAGATAATTTATAAGTCTCAAAATAAATTGAAATTTAAATGACACTACGGTGATATCTTGTTATCAAAATCCCTCAAAGATTCAATTCCAAAAAAAATAAAAAAATAGAGGGGAGAATGAGCGGGTGTAGGAAAGTTACCTCTACATAGGTGTAGACTCACTTTTCAATATAATAATACCATAATTCTTTCTTTATTTGACCATTACTCCAGAATGCAATACATTACGTGTAACGATGTTTTTTCTTTTTGAGAATAAAAAGAGGGTGACATCCCGAGTTGGGATTCACCGCATCACCATTATATTATCATAAAAAGGTGGGGTATATTACCTGGAGGTCCAAAAGCGATATAGGGAGTTACAATGGGCGGTACATTTTCAGGGTAAAATCTTTGATTCTTGAAGATGAGTTCATTCCTCCCCCCCCCCCCAAATAGCCCAAAGTGCTGCAAAAGGTAATGCGCAGTCATCCGTCGAATTCCCCCTACCGACCTTATCGACCTCCAGAAATCAACAGTACCTCCAGAAATCCGCAAAAGGTATACGTGTAACGATGTTGCTGGATAAAGTTAGAAAGTATTTAACATATACAGATATATGTCAATATATCAACTGATGCTGGGTCAGAAGCGTTTAGAAATCTCATTCACGAGTTGGGTATGACTATCATCGACGCTGCCGGTTGCACATACACTTGGCGCAATGCTAGATCCAGATCTCGGCTGGACAGATTCCTGCTTTCTTCTGGGGGAACTATCCTTTTTCCCCTGTCTCGGGCTTGGGCCTTGCCCCGTGCCCACTCGGACCATACACCTATCCTTTGGTCCTCTGAGGAGCAATCGCAGCCAAGATACTTCTTTAGATTCGAGCGTTCGTGGTTACTGGAAGATGGTTTCAGGAACGAGGTGTCTACTCGTTGGGTCCTATGGAGGCCGGAAGGATCAGCAGTGTCCCGCCTGACAAGAAAGCTGGCTTCGCTGAGGAAGTTCCTCATGACGTATGGCAAGGAGGTGAGAGCAAAACGAAGAGCACGTCGGGGAGCTGCCCAGGAGGGGGTCGTGCGGCTGGATGGCCTGGATGATCAGAGAGGGCTGGAGCCTGATGAGATAGCCGAGAGGGGGAGACTTTTAGAAGAATTGCTGTTTGAGGATCAGAAGGAAGAGGTTGAGTGGAGGCAGAGATCCAGACAAAAGTGGTTACGGGAAGGAGATGCAAATACAAAATTTTTCCATTCCGTCGCTTCGGGAAGAAGGAGGAGAAACTACATCCATGAGTTGGAGGTGGGGGGTGTGAGAGTGGCTGGGGATGCCCACCTGGGTCGTGCTCTCAGGAGACATTTCGTGGAAGCGTCTAGGAGGAGGCAGGAGGAGAGGTGGGGTTGGCATGGGAGAGGGGTTGAGGCGCTGTCGACTGAGCAAATGGAGGGGCTCGAGGCCCCGTTTAGCGAAGAAGAGGTTAAGAAGGCGGTCTGGGGGCTGAATGCTGACGGTGCACCTGGTCCTGATGGGTTCCCCGTTTTCTTCTACAGGGAATTTTGGGACTTACTGAAGGAGGAGGTGATCGCTATGATTAATGAGTTTAGGGAGGGTAACAGGGGATTTGAGAAAGTTAATAGAGCACTGCTTTTTCTTCTCCCCAAGGGAGACCATCCGCGAAGAGTGGAAGACTACAGACCGATTGCTCTGTCCAATGCCTTGTACTTGATTGTTGCGAAGGTTCTGGCGAATAGACTAAAAAGTGTTATTGACTCGGTGATTCTCCAAGGTCAATCTGCCTTCATACCCGGCCGACAGATGGCTGACGGTCTGATTATGGCATCTGAGATCTGTCTTCAGTGGAGACGTGAAAAAAAGAAGGGCACGATATGGAAGATAGACTTCGCCAAAGCTTACGATTGTGTGGACTGGAACTTTATGTGGACGTCTTTGAGGCATCGTGGCTTCCCAGATCAGTGGATTTCTTGGATTAAGAGGTGCGTCACGACTTCCTCTTATTCGGTGCTGGTGAACGGGAGGCCGGAAGGGGGTTTCTTCCAACCTCAGAGGGGAGTGCGACAAGGTTGTCCTTTGGCTCCGATGCTTTTTGTCTTGGTGGCGGATGCTTTGGCAGTTCTATTTAGGCGTGCAGTGAGTGATGGGTGGTGTGAGGGATTTCGAAGTGGATCAATTTCCATTCCTATCTTACAATATGCGGATGATACGGTGCTCTTTCTGGGAGGATCAGAGGATATGACGAGAAGGGCGGCGCAGATTGTTGAGGTCTTCAGCAGGCTCTCAGGCCTTCAGATAAACAAGCACAAGTCGGTTGTGATCCCATTTGAGATGGAGGAGGAGGAGGGCGGCAGATTGGCGGACTTGTTGGGATGCCCGATAGGGAAGCTGCCGATTTCTTACCTGGGTCTCCCCCTTGTGGCGGGGAAACTGAAGAAGTCAGATTGGGATATGGTCCTTCACAGATTTGAGCAGAGGTTAGCGGGCTGGAAAGCGGTCTCCCTGTCGAAGGGGGGAAAGCTGATTCTCTTGAAGCATGTCCTCTCAGCTATCCCTATTTTCTTCTTCTCTACTAGATTGATGCCAGTGGGAGTACGCAAGAAGTTGGAAGCGATGATGAAGAGATTCTTCTGGTCAGATGGAAAGCAGCAAAGAACTGGGGTGCATTTGGTTGGTTGGGAGGAGATGACGCGCCCAAAAAATGAAGGTGGCTTAGGGATTCAGGATCTGGCTTGTATGAATAAGGCACTCCTGGCAAAGTGGATAGTTCATATTTGGGGAGATTCGGATAGCTTGGCAGCCACACTACTACGCGAGATCTATGGAGTCCGGGGCGTACTCGAAGCTAGAAGAACAAGGTTTCAATCTCCTCTGTGGTACGGTGTAAGAGAAGTCTTACCTTTATTGACTCCGAAGTTACGACCGAAGATCGGCAATGGGGAAGTTTTCCGCTTCTGGAGAGATGATTGGACAGGGGATGGGACACTATGTAGCAGGTTCCCAAGGTTGTTTGCTCTTGCATCTATGAAGGAATGTTCCGTGGCTCAGGCAGGGGCGTCGGGGACGTGGGAACCGCAGTTTAGGTCGGTACTCTCTTCTTACCGTTTGGATGATTTAGACAGGTTGCAGTCTGAGCTGCCCACGCCAGGTTGTCTTACAGAAGGTAGAGACCATTTTCAATGGGATGGTGGCAGGTTCTCAACAAAAAAGGCATATAAGGAATTCAGGGAGACTACAGTGGACTTGGATACTGACCTTTGCCAGGATATGAAGATCATATGGGCCTGTAAGATTCCGTGCAGAGTTAAGGTCTTCCTTTGGTGCTTGAGGAGGGGCAGATTGTGCGACAAAGCAAGAAGGGGAAGGCTCTTCGGCATTGAGGACACTCAGTGTGATAGGTGCAGAGAACAAATCGAGGATTCAGATCATTTGTTCTTCAGGTGCCCATCATCAGAACAGTTATGGCAGGAGGTAGGGGTAACTTGGGTGTCGACAGGAAGTGTAGTGGATTTCTGGAGATCAGTGAGATCGGTAGGGGGAAACTCAACAGATGACTGCACCCTACCTTTTGCACTCCTTTGGGCTATTTGGAGCGGAAGGAATGATGTCATTTTCAAAAATCAGAGATTTTATCCGGAAAATGTACTCGCTCTTTGTAAATCTCTGTCTAACTTCTGGACCTCCAGATAGTGTACTCTTTCGTTTTTAAGTAATAAATTTTTTCCTGCGGTGAATCCCAACTCGGGATGTCACCCTAGCATTTTTTCAAAAAAAAAAAAAAAAAATCAACTGATGTATTTAACAATATACATATATAGATTCAGTATTATGATATATCCATATCTATATCCACCATATATGTAATCATATCCATATCTGCTAGAAAAATATGTAATCATATCTACATTCTAAAAAAATGAAAATGGTATCAATATCCAAATTTGTGATTGCGAAAAATGTGTGTGTGTGTATGTGCGTGTGTGTGTGTGTGTGTGTGTATATATATATATATGAGAAAATGGATCCTACTCCATGGAGTAGGTAATTTACCTACTCCAGTTTCTTTTTTTTTCAATTTTTTTTGGAAAATGCTTCCATGGATTTTCATAACTATATCCCTCTAATATGTCATTCAAATTTCGTCAAAAATAGAGACTCCTACGACCTCCATCCAGACAATCATTTTTAACGGCCAAAGATTTGCTGTATTTTTCATATTCTGGATGGAGGCCGTAGGAGTCTCTGTTTCTGACGAAATTTGAATGACATATTAGAGGGATATAGTTATGAAAATCCATGGAAGTATTTTTCAAACAAAATAAAAAAATTTTGAAAAAAAAGAAAGTGGAGTAGGTAAGTTACCTACTCTATGGAGTATGATCCCTTTCCTCTCTCTCTATATATATCTAATCATCAAAATAAAAAATAAATTTTCATAGATGTTTAAGAATGAACAATATGGTTGTCTGATAAGGACATATTATCTGTCTCTTGTTGCACACCTAAGAATAAAAAATGTATGCAAATGAATCATATGTGTGTATTACATTGTGAAAATCAAGTTCCATCTACTTTTCGCTATAGCAAAGGAAGCACTTACTTTATGTTGATGTCTTGACTCCTAACTATATGTTTTAGTGGATTTAGTTGGAGAATCATCTTATGCACCCTCTCATACCACCATACCTCGACGAGGGTCTCATTAGGATGTTGGAATCCATTTCTATTTGGCTATTTGTATCCATTTGTATCAAGATTCTATCTATATCGGTAGTATATAAACTCCCTAGCATTAGAAACTTAGAGCTCTTAGTATCCTATGTATTTTTCTTTCTACATATAGTGAGAATTGATTGTCGTCTTCCAAAGACATAGCTCAGTTACATGGTAATCACATAAATTGCATCTTTCTTGATTGATAGTAGATGTACGTGATTGCCTTCACATTTTATTCGCAACACTTTGTATTTCCTCCTCTCTTTCTCTTTTGTGTTCTACCAAATAATGAAATGAATCCCGCTAAAGGGAAAATATCTTTACTTCTGTCGTTTGCATTTTACCAAAAAAAACAATTTGTTTTGATTATCCGCCCTCGTAACTATATGTGATCTTCCTTACGTGGAAGAGCAGGAAACCCCTGAGAAGGTCCACGACATGCGGAAAAATCCTCTGCTGTAACAAACACGAATACTGCATAGGCTGGCTGTTAAAAGGAGCTCTGCCGGAACCCCTCGATCAAGATCGAGCGGTTCACATGGTACAGCGGACCTCTACAGTACTACAGAGGATCTGTGCTCCTGCTGTAACAACCCCTGCTGTAACGCAGATGATCCATTGGATGAGCATCGTATGACCCTCATAGAAGGTTGGGAGGGTCAGCACACATCCTGAAATCGTTCCATCCTCATCTAATGGATATTCTGCATTACAACAAGTGCTGTAATAGCAGAATATCCTCTCTGCACCGCATGCTGCTACAACGCTTCTGTTGTACAACACATTTGCTGCACATGATCAAGCGACTCTATGCAGTACCCGAGAGGATTGTGCCCAGAAAAATAGCGAATCGTTACTTGATTTTCATTCCTCTCTCCTTTTTTTTCCGCTGAAGAAGACATAATAAAAAAATGGAATGAATGCATGCATGCAGCTGGGGATGGCGAGCGCACTGGAGACCCTGTGCGGGCAGTCCTACGGGGCCGGCCAGAAGCACATGCTGGGAATCTATCTGCAACGCTCCTGGATCATAGTCTTATTCACCGCCACCCTTCTCCTACCCGTGTACCTCTTCTCCACACCCATCCTCCGCCTCCTCGGCCAGGATGAGGCTGTCGCAACGTTGGCCGGCACCGTCGCCCTCTGGTCCATCCCCATCCTCTACTCCTACGGCTTCTCCTTCACCCTCCAGATGTACCTCCAAAGCCAGAGCAAGAACAGGGTCATCACCTACTGGGCCATCCTCACCGTCTGCGTCCACGCCGCTTTCTCCTGGCTTCTAGCCATCAAGCTCAAGCTCGGCCTCCACGGCGTCATGGCCTCCAGTGTACTGGCCATGTGGATTCCAGTTATAGGCCAGCTGCTCTTCGTCTTCTGCGGCGGCTGCCCCGATACCTGGACCGGGTTTTCCTCCCTTGCCTTCAGGGATCTCCTTCCAATCACGCGCCTCTCCACCTCCTCTGGCATCATGATATGGTATGCGTAGACAACACGCCCCCTTCGCTTATTGAGTTAAGTGGATGAAAACCCTAATGATGTTTAACATCTGAGTTTATGGCCCGTCTGTTTTGGTGAACAGTTTGGAGCTGTGGTACAACACTTTCTTGGTCCTCCTCACCGGACATATGCAGAATGCGGAGATCACCATCTCCGCGCTGGCTATCTGGTATGGCTTTAACGAGCTACCTCGCCATAGTCTCGTGCATTACAATTATCATTCTCCCGTGGACTCATTTTGATTGATCCCGTCTCTTTCTCCGTGTAGCATCAACATCAACGGGTGGGAAATGATGATATCCCTCGGATTCATGTCCGCAATCGGGTAATCTTCGTTTGATCCTTCACGTCGATCTCACATCAAGCATTTTCACCTGAAACTGGTTCATATTATTTTTCAGAGAACCACTGAAACGGGTTGAAATTAAATTCTTATAGCATCCCCATTTTGTTGACTATGCAGTGTAAGGGTGGCGAATGAGCTCGGAGCGGGGAGCGCGAAACGTGCGCAATTCGCCATCTATGTGGTGGTGGCGACTTCAACGTCTATTGGAGCAGTCCTCTTTGTTTCATTCCTTCTACTTCGCGGCAAGATTGCATTTGTCTTCACGGATTCACAAGAAGTGGTAACTGCGGTTGCAGATCTATCCTCGCTGCTGGCTTTCTCCATATTGCTCAACAGTGTACAACCAGTCCTCTCTGGTAAGTACCTGGTCTCAACACGATTTAAGCTATGGGAGTAGTGTAAGGAAAGCTAGTTAATTGATGAACTACTTCATATATAAAATATCTGGACATGCATCCTTTCCTGATAAACAACTGGTTCTATGTGCATTAAGTTACAAAGTGAAAATTGGCATCAAATATACTTCGCAAAATTGACATCAAATAATCGAAAGTGAGGCTAATGGATTGTTGCTACGTGCACTTTTCTGCTCGTGCTTGGGCAGGCGTTGCAATCGGTGCAGGATGGCAAAAGGTAGTCGCTTATGTGAACATAGGTTCCTATTACATTGTAGGGATCCCGCTTGGCGTGGTACTTGGTTATGTCTTTGGCCTTGGAGTTAAGGTAAGAAAGAAATCATTTGACTTGAGGAGTGTTCTTCGCATTAAAGAGAGTAAGTAATTTCTCGAACGATTAACTATGCAGGGGGTTTGGATGGGAATGATATTTGGCGTAACAGTTCAGACCGTTGCCTTGGTTATCTTTACCAGCAGAACAAACTGGGATGAACAGGTAATTCTTAACCTCCTCCTCTGTTTTTTTTAATGTTTCAATAAAACTGAGTCGACATTTTGCATTGATGCTTGTAGGTGATGTTATCAAAAACACGAGTAAGCAGGTGGGCGTTACCGCAGACCCGCGAGACAGATAACAACAGTGGATCAGTGTAGATGTTGAATAACGTAAATCGTTCCTCCACCTTCGTATGAATCATCAGGACCACTATAAAGATCGTTGGAGACGATGGCGATGGATCGCACCTTACAACTTTATTTCTGAAATTTGCAGAAATTGAATAACTGGTTAGGGAAGGTTCCTCTTCGAAGGAGTTTTTCTTTCTCTTAACCGTACTTTGTAGTTCTTTTTGGCAATGATGAATTCTCGAGAGCCTTCGGTTCCTAGGAAGAGAAAGGCCATGAATTCGTAAAGCTGTGGCAGCCTATCTACTTGGCATTAGTTCTGCTCTTCTCATGATAGCTATGTTACCCAAGTTGTTTCTTGCAATTCAATAAGTCTAGTTTTAGTATTCACGGTGATTTTTATAGCTTCAGTAATGCGATGTATGTTGGAAAATACACACAAATATTTGAAGTACTTACTAAAAATCTCACAAAGAGAGGGCACTAATAAAAAACATGCAACTCTATTAACTGTGGAAATGGAACAAAAAAACCTTTAACACACAACACTAAATAACAACTCGGAATCTAAAAATAGAATCCCAAACTTCCCACTACGTACAACTCTTCACACAACCCACACCAAATCCCACTTACACAAAACGTGATCCACCTATCTTTTATGGAGGAATACTTCCTCGAGATCTAGGCTGGATCGATTTCTGTGTTCGAGGGAACTGCTGGAGGCCTTTCCGCTGGCGTATACTAGCTCTTTACCGCGTTGCCATTCGGATCATACACCTATCTTTTGGGACTCTGGTGAGTCTACTCGGTTGGGTAGCATATTTCGGTTCGAGCGCTCTTGGCTCTTCGAGGAGGATAAGGATCACATTGCCCAATGTTGGAGAGAGGTTGAGTCTTCTGGATCAGCTTGCAGAGATATGGCGGCTCGTTTAAAAGCGGTTAGGTCAATGCTGGTGATTTTCCGTAGGGAGCTCAGATCGCGCCGTAATGAGAGAAGGGACCTGGCTCAGGCGGAAGTGGCTAGACTTGATAGAGTTGAGGACACCAGGGACCTATCTGAGGAAGAGAAGTTGGAGAGGTCGGTCCAACACAGGGTGCTGCTGGAGGAGGACAAGAAAAGAGAGGTTGAGTGGAGACAGCGTTCGCGTCAGGTATGGTTAAGAGAAGGCGATGCAAATACGAGATTTTTTCATGCTGTGGCAAATGGAAGAAGGCAACGAAATTTTATCCATTCATTGGAGGTTAGGGGAGTACGTGTTGAAGGGGAAAGGGAGATCGGGGCTACGGTGGTTCAGCATTTCAGGGAGATTAGTAGGAGGGATCATCTAGGTGGGGTTCGTTGGTGTGATAGAGATGTACCTCAGGTTTCTGAGATTCAGGTGGCTCAGTTGATTTCCCCGTTCACTCTTCGGGAGATTCATGCAGCTCTGTTGGATTTGAATGCAGATGGCTCTCCGGGGCCGGATGGGTTTTCGGTCTTCTTCTTCCGTGAGTTCTGGGAGTTGGTGGGACAGGATGTGCTGGCTGTGGTTGAGGAGCTGAGAGGAGAGAACCATGGTTTTGATCGGCTAAACCGTTCTTTGATTTTCCTCCTGCCCAAAAGGGAGGTGGCAGATCAAATTGAGGACTACATGCCTATTGCCCTTTCAAATGCCATTTATCTCATTGTTGCGAAAGTTCTTGCGAATAGACTGCGTGTGGTTCTTGGGAACATTATCAGTGATTCGCAGACGGCTTTTGTCCCTGGCAGGCTTATGATGGATGCTGTGGTTATTGCTTCAGAAATTGTCGCAGATTGGAAAGAAGGAAGGTCAAAGGATTTCTTTGGAAGATCGACTTTTCCAAAGCGTATGATTGTGTTAGCTGGAAATTCATCTGGGCATCTCTTTCCAGGCGTGGTTTCCCAGATGAGTGGATCTCCTGGATGAAAAGGTGTGTGATGATGGCATCTTGCTCGATGCTGATTAATGGCAGACAGGAGGGGGGATTTTTTCAGCCGCGACGGGGTGTTAGGATGGGGTGCCCGCTCGCTCCTCTTCTTTTTGTTATTGTAGCAGATGCGTTGTCGAGGATGGTTACTCGTGCGGTGGATGGAAACTTCGTCCGGGGTTACACTTTGAATGGCTTATCTATCCCATTATTACAGTATGCTGATGACACGATCCTGTTTGTGGAAGGTGGTTCTCATGAAGCTGAGCGAGTTGCTACTATTTTGGAGCTATTTGGGAAGGTCTCTGGGCTGAGGCTCAACGAGGAGAAGTCAATTTTTATCCCTTTCGGTCTTTCGGAGGGGGAGAGCGAGGCTTGTGGAGCTGTCCTATGCTCGCGGCGTGGGGCTCTCCCGTTCACCTATTTGGGGTTACCTGTGGTGGATGGGCATTTAAGGCACTCGGACTGGTCTCCTGTGGTTGAGAGGCTTGAGAGCAAGCTTGCGGGGCGGCGGGCTTCTTGCTTATCGCGTGGTGGACGTTTGGTGCTCTTGAGGTCGGTACTTTCTGCGATACCTGTTTTCTTTCTGTCTTCTCGATTGTTCCCGGCGGGGATTCGGGGGCGTTTGGAGACTCTGATGCGTAAATTCTTTTGGGCTGGCACTCCACTTGTTTCTTGGGGTGCTGTGACACTTACCAAGGCCGATGGTGGTTTGGGAGTTTTAAATCTTGAGGCGATGAACAAGGCCCTCCTGGCAAAATGGATCACTCGTATTTGGGGTGATGGTTCAGATACGCTTTGTACGCGTTTGAGGATGATCTATGGTGTGACTGGGAACCTGGAATGGCGTCTTGATAGAAGAATGAAGCCTTCAAACTTTTGGCGTGGAGTGTGCTCGGTGCTTCCACAGATTTCCCTACATCTAGATCTTGTGTTGAGGGATAGTGGTGGAGATAATTATTGGAGATGGGGTGCTGGTGCTTTTAGTGTGAAGAAAGCTTACAAGGTATTATATGCATCCATTATCTTTGATCCGGGAATTGCGAAGCCAAGCTTAGGGCAAATCTGGTCTTGGAGGATTCCTAAAAGAGTGAAAGTTTTTCTCTGGTTGTTCGGGAGAGAGCGGGTGATGACTGGCGCTCGGAGGGCGAGGCTCTTTGGGGCTAACAGCTCATGCATGCGGTGTGGCGAGGAGATGGAGGATGATAACCACCTTTTCTTTCTTTGTTCTTCATCGAGGCAGGTTTGGGCAGGGGTCAATCTACCTGTGGTTGCATTTTCAGGGGTTAGAGAGTTCTGGGAGTCCATTGATCGGTCCGGGACATGCACACTCGTTGAGAAACAACGTGCGGCTTCAATTTTGTGGGCGATCTGGTTGGCAAGAAATGGAACTATTTTTCGTGGGGAAAGATGTTATAGTAAAAATGTAATAGAGCATTCCAGACTCTTTTATGAGTCTTGGTCTTTGTAACCATTGTACGTAACTTGTGAATAAAAGTTTTTGGATGTCCTCCTTCACGGTGTGACATCCTTTTTCCTTTCAAAAAAAAACAAAACGTAACCCACTACTTGAAACTTCACAAACAAGCAAATAACATCTAAAATAAAAAAATAATAGAAAATCAAAAATAGAAAAAGAGGACTTTTTGCATAAATTTTTAATACTTCCCCTAGATGCAAAATCCAAAATAGCAAGACTGGCTCGAAACTCCATGAACTTGCCGAGAGGCAATGCTTTCGTAAGGCCATCAACAACTTGTTTTATAGTAGAACAATACTCCATCTTGATAACTCCTTCGTTGACATAATCTCTGATGAAATGATGACGGATTTCGATTTGTTTGGCCCGTCCATGAAACATCGGATTTTGTGTCATTAAAATAGTCGCCTTGTTATCGCAGAAGATTTTTGTTATACGAGCTTGAGGTTGCTTCATGTCCTCCATAATCCTTCGCATCCAGATAGCTTGACAAGTTGCTGCAGAAGCGGCAATATATTCCGCCTCAAAAGATGATAATGCTGTTGTGGCTTACTTCTTCGAGCTACATGAAATATCACCTGATCCGCAATTAAAAATATATCCATTTGTGCTTTTCCTTTCAACTGTACATCTAGCCCAATCACTATCAGTGAAACCAACTAAATTAAAATCAGAGAGTGATTTAGACCAATTCCCATAATTGATTGTTTCCCGGATATAATGAAGTATTCGCTTTGCTGCGCCAAAATGATGCATAGATGGATTATGCATAAACCTGGATATCAAGCTGACTGGAAACATAATATCAGACCGAATGTGCGTTAGATACATCAAGCTACCAACCAAACTGCAGAATAAATACTCATCTGCTTTTGCGGTTCCATCATTAAAGATTAATTTTTCATTTGCATTCATAGGTGTTCATGATGACTTGCAATTCTGCATACGAAATTTTGCAAGCAAATAAAAAGCATATTTTTCTTGATAGATAAATATACCTTCATGTTTGCATAACTTGGAGCCTGAGAAAATAATGTAGAATACCCAAATCTGACATTTGAAATTCATTCATCATGTCTTATTTGAACTCTGCAATAAATGCTTCGGAGAAAACTGCATATATTATATCATCAACATACACGCAGAATATGAGAATATTTTCACCTTTCGTCTTAACATATAAAGTAGGCTCATTTTCACTGCGATGAAAATCTTTCCGATGTAGATAATTATCGAGCCTCCCTTACCATGCTCTCGGTGCTTGCTTAAGTCCATAAAGAGCATTCTTAAGCTTGTACACTTTTTTTTCTTCGCCATGAGCAATAAATCCCTATGGTTGCTCAATATACACATCTTCAGATAATGAGTCATTTAAAAATGCCTTGACATCAAACTGATAAACCTTCCATCTCATATGTGCAGATAATGCAAATAGCCTTCTAATCGTTTCAAATCTAGCAAAGGGAGAAAAAGTTCCAGAAAAATCAATCCCCTTTTTCTGTGCATATCCCTTAATGACAAGCCTTGCTTTATATTTTTTGATATGCCCATCTGCATCATACTTGACTCTGTAAACCCATTTCACACCAATTGGGATTTTTTCTTCAGGTAAATCTACCAACTCCCATGTATCATTTTTCTAATAGCATGCATTTCTTCTTGCATCGATTTCTCCCATTCTACGTTTCCACATGCTTCTTCATATGAAACTGGTTCAATCACTAGAAGTGCAAAGGTAGACTCATAAACATTATGTAAAGATCGTACCTTTTGCGGAGGACTATCATCATCATGTGCCTTATCAATAGAACCATGTGTCCTACCCACACATTTGGAAGAAGATCCACCTTCATCTGTCAATTTCATGGGAGTGCTCTTGGAAGGAGAGCTTGGCATGCTGAGATCATCATCACCATTACTTTCTTGATCCACGAGTGTAGAGGGACTGCGGTGTTCAGCCCTCCACACCCAAGAACTTCCTTCATCAAAAATAACATCTATACAGATAATTAATTTTTTTTGTAACTGGATTATACAAACGATAATCCTTTGTTTCATCATAAATATCATGTAAAGATCGTACCTTTTGCGGAGGATTATCATCATCATGTGCCTTATCAATAGAACCATGTCCTACCCACGCATTTGGAAGAAGATCCACCTTCGTATGTCAATTTCATGGGAGTGCTCTTGGAAGGAGAATTTGGAATGATGAGATCATCATCACGATTACTTTCTTGATCCACGAGTGCAGAGGGACTACGGTGTTTAGTCCCCCACACCCAAGAACTTCCTTCATAAAAAATAACATCTCTACGGATAATTAATTTTTTCATAACTGGATTATACAAACGATAACCCTTTGTTTCATCACTATATCAGACGACGATGCATTTCTCACTTTTCTTATCCATCTTGAAACGATCAGGCGACTCAATCAATGAATATGCGAGACAACAAATTTTTTTAGATGACTCACATTAGGCTTCCGCTGCGACCAATCTTCGATTGGGTTATATTATGCACGCCTTCGTTGGAGAGATATTTAAAAGATGCACTGCCGTATTTACTGCTTCGGCCCAAAAATCATTCTAGAGATTTTTTTCGCTAATCATGCTTCTAGCCATTTCCACCACTGTTCAGTCCTTTCGCTCGGCGACACCATTTTGTTCTGGAGTTTTTCTCCCTGTCAACTGCCTGCGAATACCATTTTGCTTACAAAAATTATCAAAAATATTAGAACAAGATTCTCCCTCACGATCTGTTCACAAACATTTTAATGTGTGCCCGCTGTCTTTCTCTGCAAAGACCCTGAATTCAATAAATTTTTTGAAAGACTCTGATTTTTCTGTAAGAAAGAAGACTCAACTCATACATGAAAAATCATATGTAATTAATAGAAAATATCGGCTCCCATTCAAAGAAGGCATTCTCATCGGGCCACATATATCTGCATGCACTAACTCAAGGGGTTTATTGGCTCTCCAGGATTTTCCCACAGGAAGCGATTTATGATGTTGCTTCCTATATACACACCCTTCACAAACATCATTTCCTACAGATATTAGGCAACCCATACATCATGCCTTTATTATTCAATAATCGCAAGCCATTGAAATTCAAGTGCCCATATCTTAGATGCCAAATCAATGAATCATCTTTTACATTAGAAACTAAGGCACAATCATCGAAACTTGAAATATCCAATGAGAACATTTTATTTTTAGCCATATTAGTAATAATATGGACTTTATCTGAAAAAATGCTTCGGATTTCACATTTGCCATTGTGAAATAAAACTGTATATCCCTTGCTAATTAATTGGCCAACACTTAGCAAGCTATGCGCTAAACCAGGTATATAGTAAACATTGGAAATCATTCTTTCCATACCTGATTTTGTGTTAACAGCAACTGTTCCCATGCCTTCGATCTGCACACATTTATCGTCTCCAAGCTGAACTTGCAACTTCACCGACTCATCCAAACATCTGAAAATATGTCTTTGACCTGTCATATGATTGCTGCAACCGTTGTGTAGATACCAAACATTAGCAAAATTTTCAAGTGGAATCACATGTGCGAGAAATAAATTCCCATCATCCTCTTTCCTTTCAACAAAGTTAGCTTGCCTTTTTACCTTTTCCCAACAATACGCCTCTGTGTACCCAATTTTTTTACAAAAATAGCATTGCTTATTCTTATAAGAACTTTGTCCAAATTCTAACCTTTGGTTATTGAAATCTGATCTCCCACTACCAAGTCCACGTCCGTGGTATGCACCTCGACCTCTGCTTGCATGCGTGAATCTAGAAGATGCTTCATTGCCCCTTTGCTTGCTAGAAATATCTGCCTTAGCTTGAAAAGCTTGCTCGATATTTTTTCAACGGGCCTGCTCAATTTAACTTCATGTGCTAAAAGTGAACCCATCAACTCATTAACGGAATAATGGTCCATATCTTTTAACTCTTCGATAGCGGTATGATCAAATTTTCAAGGCAAACTACACAATATTTTTCTACTACTTTTTTATCGGCAATATCTTCTCCAAATGTTTTCATTTGATTGACAGTAGTAGAAACACTTGTAAAAAAATCTTGCACTGTCTCATTATCTTTCATAAGTAAGGTTTCAAATTCTCTACGGAGAGTTTGAAGTTTTACCGTAGTTACCTTACTATCTCCATGGTATGCTTCCCTCAAAATATTCCAAGCATCATTGGACTTTGATGCTCCCGCAATCCGAGGGAAAATACTGTCTGTCACAGCCTGCTGCAGAACAAGTAATGCCTTCGCGCCCTTCTTTCGCATTTCTTTCAACTCACTTGTTGCTTTCTCTGTGGCTTTTTCCATGGCCTTCACAGTCTGTTTCTCATCTGGAAAATCATTTTCAACTAGATCCCAACGATCTTGAGATATGAAGAAAATCTTCATCTTAATGCACCAAAATTGGTAATTTTCACCTTTGAAAATAGACACCAATGCATGCGATAAATTAATGGTATTTAAATTCAGAATACCATTACCACCTGACATTGTAAATCAACTGCAAGATAACCTTCTATGAGGAGAGATATCGCAGTTCTGAAAATACCTCGAGACAATCTGTCGTAGCCTCGAGATACGTCCGAAATCAGAAGCTGGCTCTGATACCCAAAATGTTGGAAAATACGCATAAATATTTGGGGCACTCACTAAAAATCTCACAAAGAGAGGGTACAAATAAAAAACTTGCAACTTTATTAACAGTGGAAATGGGAATAAAAAAACCGTTAACACACACAACAATACTCTTACACCACACACTTAAATAACAATTCGGATTCTAAAAATAGAATCCAAACTTCCCACTACGTACAACTCTTCCCACAACACACACCACATCCCACTTACAGAAAACGTGGCCCACTACTTGAAACTTACAAACAATTAAAAATTATTTAAAACAAAAAAAATAATAGAAAACCAAAAATAGAAAAAGAGGACTTCTTGCATCAATTTTTAGTAATGTAAATGCCTCTGCTATAGGTCAACTAAAAAAGGCTTTCCACGAGTAGATTATTCACCCATCTTGCATTTCTTTGAGTGGTTTCCTCCAATTTTATATGGTTAATCAGATTTCCATGAATGCCATTTTGTATATTTCCCCCCTATGTTCATCATGTTGGGCTTATTGCAAGTTGAGCATATGCAAGATTAGTATCGATCAAGTAGCTAATTGCATACTTGTGTGAAATGATGTATTGAACATTTTAACGTACCTCATGAACAGAAGAACTTTGTGTGACATTGATCACCAACAAGATTTGTTTGTTCAAGGGAGGAGAGGATCCATAAAGATGTGTTGTGAACACAAGAAGCCTGGCAGATTATATGGCACACTTTATAGATGGACAAGGAGCACTAGATGGAGATCCAATGGTGGTTGTATTTATTTGATCACGCATGAATTTCAGTTGCGTTTATTTGATCATGCATGAAATATCAGTCTTCGACCTGAAATAGACCTTCCTCGGCCATCAACCGGTTCAATAAATTAGATCAGTTGAAAGCTAGTTGTGAGGGCTTTCAGTTGATCCAATAATATTGAGAAAAAATGAAGGTGTGATTAGAGGGCAAAATAGGGAGGACTTATGTGAGTGTAATGGCGAGCGCTTTAGTCCCTTGGATCCTTAGGTTGAACCCATTGGGTTTGCTGATTTGGGTTTAACCTAGCTTCTATTAGCTTGGTCATACCAATGGGTTGGGGTAGGTGTTAGGGCTAAGGTTCTACGTTTTAAGGTCTATGGTATGCGGTTTTTAGGGTATGGTTTTCTAATCTTAGTTTGAAGATGTATGGAAGTATTTTAACCTTGGGTTTTATGAATTAGTGTTGAGTTTAGATTTAGGTGGATGTTTTAGTTGATTGATGGCTTTCTAACCTTAGACTAGATTGAGTTAGAAGTTCTAGGTTTTTGTATCAAGTCCAAGTTCAGGATTAGTTTTGAGAATTTCCGAGGGATATGTTGGAGTTAAGCACCTCCTAGTAACCTTATTCACTTGTAAATTCAAATATATGAATTTGAGAAGAGTGTTCACATATTAAGGGGAAAATGTGGCTAAATGCATGAGAATTGAAGCCATTTTTTGCTCAATTGAGGTACATATCGATCGACCTCGGAACGTGCACATTAAAACATGTATTTTAACACTAATTCTTTTGTTATTGAAATCTACAAATTATGAGAAAAATGATAATTTTATATTTAAAGCCATACTTGAACAATTTATATTGAGGTATAAGATGGGTATAGATGGAGCCCATATAAAACCTATGGTTCCTAACTGAATACAACTGCTATAAAATTGATGGTGAAATTTTTTGCGAAATATTTTGTGAACTTTTTGAATAACTTTTAAAGAAGGAAATGAAATTACTTAAAAGTCGCTAAACTATGCCCACAATTTCAAATGTCATACTTGAGCTTTAAAAAGTAATAATGTGGTTCTCTTTCTTTAATTTTTATCGCAAATCAATTTTGAATTACTATGATTTATTGTTAGAAGGATAAATGAATAACTAAATGAAAGTAATAACAAATCATGTTGGAACAAGTCTTTAAGATCATGCACCACACTATTAATTTTTAAAGGTAATATATAACATTGAAATTATGTTTATAAATTATGAAATAATATTTGATGCAACTAAGAGAAAAAACTTGAGCAAGAATTTGTAACAACCACATACATTCACATATTTATTTGGCATTCTTAATAATCATGCAACTGTGCATAATAAGCATAAATTTGTATTTTAAAACCACTAAAAATATCAAAAATACCAAAAATAAAGATAGAACTAGAGTATACTTGTATGATATACAATGAAAAAGCTTTTAATTTTTATGTAAAAATTATCATGTTCAATTAACTCTTTTTATTTTGTAAATATAATATGTCTATTAACTAGCTATAAAAAAACAATAATAAAAATGTGGAAAGTAGAGAAAACAGGAAAAAGAGAAGACTTATCATGTACATATATGTATATATATGTATCTGTCGTTTTTAATATTAAATCACACAATAAAGGAAAAAAAGCAAAAAATTTATCCCTTGTGCCCTTTTGAGATATTGCAATATCAGTTATACCTCTTCCTTTTTTGGAATATCAGTTGTGTCCTGACTTCTTGTCATTCGATCATTTATGCCCTTCCGTTAGTTTACCCATCACTGAGTTGAACTTAACCACGATTTTTCAAACCATGGTACAATTAAGAGGGGCAAAAATGTCCAAACACTCCCCCGCCCATCCTCCACCTCCGACCCCTTCCTCCTCCACCCCATGTCCTATGTCCTCCTCCTTTATCATCCTTGTCATTGCACAGAATTTCATCGACTTCAGCTGTAGACGGATGCCGATGGGGAGGTTGATGCTTTGATAATAGGGTTCTCTCCTCCTCGTTCAACTGCAGACGTTTTAAAGGAGGTGCGACAACATCCAGCTATTTCAGGTCCAAGGCATGTCAAGAGAGCTCCAAAGATTTGTCGTCATCTGTAGTGACACCTGCAAAGAGAGGGAGATCATAGCTCGTGACGACATCATACTGATAAATCCCTGATCAAGTTATTTATTCATTATTATCTCTTTAGCTTGAGCTATTTTACTAATTAATAATTAATTACCTATAATTTGTATTCCTAATCCTGTAAATAATAATTACTAATTACTGTTTTCTTAATAATTTGTCTCTATGGTATATATTTATACTTATATTATTCAATTATTTTATGTATTTCTTTATTGATAAAAATCCAATAAAAAGTGTAATATTGTACATAATTAATTTAACATTAAATATAAATTTTAAAAATAAATAAAATAAAATAAGTAATTCTAATACTTTAAAGTTACTTACAAAAATATTACTATGTATGTTTGCTGTATTTTCTCTTTGAGTTCTACATGAAAGTTGTAGATCTCATCGAGATCTAAAACTTCCATGTTGAAGATTTTTTTAATTTACTCCTAATTATTTTATTTATAATTATCTCTGATTTATTCATTTATTCATTTCTTTGAATTTTGATTGGGCCATGTGGCACTTTCTGCTTTTGCCACATAGCCGGCCTCTTATATTTTACCCCCACTCTTTAGGACCGTCTGATCATCTTGATTACACAACCATGCTTCCATCAGCCCCCACTCTATTCCTGGATGCCTGATCCCTTGATCAAAGCGATCATGGGCGTCCACTCATGCCCCATTGTGGGCCGTTTGATTAAGATGAGTCAGTCCCCGCCTTGTCTTCTACCTTGCAGCCCTTCGACCCACACTCGAATGGTGGTGTAACCAACCTTCTTCTCCCATTTATACTAACATCACCACTTGTCCCCTATCCATGAGACTGGTATCAATCGGTTGCCCGTAGCCCCCTCATTCTCACCCAACCTCCAGCCACCTTCATCAGCATTACGTGATCTGTAGAGGAGTAGTTGAATCCACTGCCCCACAACTATCTAACCACCATTCCTCGTCACACAAAAGCCTTCATTCACCGTCTAAAATCAACATTCACTCTTGTTTGAGAATCCTCCAAGCCTTTCCCCCTCCTTAGTGATAGTTTGCAGAGAGAAATCGAGCGATGAAGGAGGAATATTCTCCAATGAGATCCTTAGCATTGAAGCCAAGTTGCACACCCCTATGGTGCTGCTCAAGCTTGGTTCTACGGCCCAGAACTCCAAGTGAAGAATCACGAAGCATCCCAGCTTCGAATTAGGACCAATTTCATCGTCTTATTCATTCCATTTCCAAGTAAAGTTTCCAATTCGTTGCTTCCTTATGTGTTTCTCTACTTTATTTACCTTCACACACACACACATACACACACGTGATTCATCATCTGAGATCTTTGTACCTTCAGCTCATTCCATTGATTTGCGTATGCGCTCCAGTGAGTTCTATCCGTTTGTCCATCATCGTGACCATGCTGATCCTTTCTTGATCTCGCAAAGACCAAGAACCCAAATAGGGTTCAGCTCCTCCACCCATAAGAACCCTCCTTTCCACCTCTATTTCACCCAATTACATCCCAAATCAACTCTTGCATTGTGGGTGATTCTTCTAACTTTGTAGAGCTTCATTGTCTAGAGGAAGCATTTATATTCCGACCTCCATCTCCTCTGTTGGACAAGCTTCATTGACTGAGATCCACAGAGGTTCTCCCTTCTTCCTTGGGTCATCCTCGTATTTGACACATGATCAGGGCACTTAGAGGACCTTCAACAGTATCAGAAGAGCACAAAGGAGGAAGATAGGCTTTGCCATGGCACTGCTAGTTTTCTGCTACGCACAGAGGAGCTCGTAGAGGAGCTGAAGCGGAAGCCATCAGATCAGGCCAAACTAGGCGTGATCTAATGGTTCAACATTAGCCACAACATCCGTCCTGAAGCAACGCTTCATGCCTCTACTTCAGTCCAACCGAACCTCTCTTAAATCACGCACCTCCATGTGGCACGAGCCTCCTCCTCTTTCCGAGCCTAGTTGCCATGTGTAGCGCGTACGTGGAGAGGGAATTTTGCATGCACTCCCTACCGAACTCTTGTATTTGCTGATAAGTCATGCCGCTCTGTGATATTACATGTATGCAAAAGAAGTTTTACTTATTTATATTCTCGTCCCTTTGAGAATCTTTTTGTAATTAAATAAAGTTGTTTTATTGCATTTATGCCCATATGTTTTTTCTTGAGTAACTTGTGATCCTTTTGACCGAATTTGATGATATCATTTTCATTTTTATGATAATTTTATGTTCTTTATGATTGTATGATTTATTAGTTGATTGGATCTATTATTCACTCATAATAATTAATAGTACATAAATAGTCTTTTCAGCCTTAATATTAAATTGAAAAGTAATTCTATTGTAGCTTATTAATTTATTAAAATACCCTGATTTTCATTGAGTTTTTATTAAATACACCAGTGGTTTAATTAATAATTCAGGATCTTGATTGTGTGTTGTGATTTGTCATTAGTGTAGTATTGCATCATCATTTTGTTCATGTAATATAAATCTTTGGATAAAAACATTTTAAAAACATCATGCATTGCACTGTTTTTTGTTGATTAACATAGATTACTACTTAATTGCTAAACTAAATATTTAATTACTAGATTAAATTATTTAATTGCTCATATCTCTGTATTCGATCCTAAACTTGCCCATGATAAATTAAAGCCGAATCATCTTCATAGAGATCATTCGATTCCGTTCTGATTGAGTGTTGATTGGCCATATTACAATGATTACATAGTATTATTGCAAAGCAACATTTTGTCAGATGGTGCCGTTGACACTGTAGTTGATTTATTTTAGATTTAGATATTTACTTTGAGTGATTTTAGTGTGTTTGAGGTTAATTCATAGTGTTATTTTTATTGATTATTTTGTTTTATGTTGTTCATTTATTTAATTAGCTATACATTTCTCTTAAGAATTCTCTAAACATCTAATTGTTTTGCGGCATGGCCCGCGAAGCCACGGAAGATCGAAGGAACACTGAGGCGAGGAGCTTCGAGCTCTTGCTGAAGAGTCCACATCACAAATGAATTAGGAGAAATTTTAGATTAATTGAGTGGTGATTTGTGTTAAAACATTTTTATATTATTATTTGTAATAATTAGCTAAAGCTCTCTTTACAATAATTCTCATTCTCATTTGAGATCTCGTATTTGTAAACAAAGGCCTCTATTATTCTTTTATTTTTGTGATTGTTCGAGAGTGATTCTCGACTTAAGTGGTATGAATTAGGAATATGCACTTCGATTCAAATAGTCAAACTTAGGTCATATTGCTTTGTGCCCTCTTCATAATTTAGGACACATATTTTTGATCTCTTAAGATTCACTGTCCTAAAAGATTCACTAATAGTCGCACTTAAACTATGTTCTACTTAGTCAAATTTGACTTAATTTCTTCACCGCTAATAGAACTCCTGTTTAGGTACGGCTTTTCGACTTGCACCATATTGTCAGATTTTAAAATTCAGTCTAGCATCTACATGGAGAGTGATGAGAAGCATTGTGGGTATTCCTGAATGACTGCATGCATCATTGATTTTTGCATGTATTTTGTTTTCCCCTCTCCTTCCTCTTGTTTTATCACTTAAGGATAAAGTAAAAAGGAGTGAATGTCAAGCACATTTTATGTGGTCACATTAATTCAAACGACAACCTAACTCTTAAAATTAGGACTAAATTATGCAAGTTAATTTAAATGACTTGGAATGAAATTAACCTTGTATTATAGACAGTAACACCCTCATTGGACATATGTACTTACCTCCAAACAAAGTGGATGAGGACGAATCTCTATGGTTAGAGTCCAAATCCCTGAACTTCCACCCTAAGTATCCAGATTCGACTCTCGTAGATTTTGGGAGCTGCAAGTAGTTGCCTTCGACCTTAGAAATATATTTTGGTTGTATGTGCTTGTAATTTTCTTTTGGGGTGTGATATTGAACCCGACATCTCAGGAAGATCACTCCATTTATTGAGAGCTTACAAGACTTCAACTTGTCATTGTAGGAGACTCCCTGTGTGTAATGATTGAAAAGATTGTTTGAATCACTAACTTAAAACCGACAAGATGATTCAGACGAACTCTTATGGCATTTACAGTCGAGTTGGTGAAATGAAAAGGGTTTTGCTTTGTTTTTGTCTTTTGTGAGTTGATTCTACACATTCAAGTGTACTGTAGTACTAATTCTTTTTGGAATCTACCATGCTCAATCTCGTATTCTATTGAAATCAAAGATGGATAGTTGGCCGAAAATTTGTTCGCATTTTACGAACTTGTGATTGAACTGTCCAAACATCATATCTTTCAAGGTCAAACAACCTTTTTCTTTTAGACCTTCTTGGATTCGAAATAACCCTTGTTTCAATTCAGCATTTCATGATTCCTTTTTATAGAGCAGTTGCATCCCGACCGTCCCTTTCTCTCTTCAATTCTCATCGAGGAAGACCATTGCCTTGGTGAGATCGATATGATTTCAACTACCTCATCACGATCTCATTTGAACCCTATTTTTGATGAAGGTATAGAAGATTAATTTACGATGCCTCTAAGGAGACAGAATGGGGACGATGAGGAGCGTGAAGACTCGATACATATGGTCTTAGCTAGGTTAGCAACCTATGGTGACCATCCCCTAGGATCCGGGTACTCGGCAAACCGATTCCACGCACATACATTCCCATTCGAAATACACTATATAATAAAATAGGAGAAAATTGCACAAAATACCAGAATCTAAAATTTATCTTTCCATTCATGACATGCCCATCATTACATTTCATTATAATCCCATCCATGTCCACAAAATCATTGCATGTATGCATCAAAACTATATCCATACATACATTATACATCTCGTGTCTCTCAAAATGCTACAAGTAAGGTAAAGCAGTAAAATCTACAAGTAATTAATCTACAGAAAGGAAGCCGTGTAGATATACAAAAGAAGTAACTCCAAGCCGCTCCCTGCTGCGGTTTCCATTGAGAACCTACGGATCCACACATAGGTACGTTATGAGCAAATTTGCTCACTATGATATAAAATTTATAAGAAACAAAGTACTAATAAGTGTGCAAAAGAAACAATTGGGTAAACTTTCCTCACAAAGAAATAAATTCCAATCATTATTATTTGATATGGATCAATCATGCTTCGTGGATAGTCTGTGATCTTGGTACGGGTGAGACCTCACACTAAGACTCTAAGGTAAGATTAAGGCCTTAGGGTTGGGGCGCCTACATAGGCATGCTGTGGGGTACTACATCCTAACTAAGTTCCCAACACGTCCACTTGGCTTCACTTATAAGATTGTAACTCCGATTCCCAAAGGTATTTCCGATCCGTGAATCATTGTGAACCACCCAAGTCCACTACCCGCATGTAAGAGTCCACGGTGGAATAGGGTACGAGTCAGGAAACTGATTACCAAGATCATTCTTACTATATTCTGAATCGCCACGGCTAACCCAATCCTCCTTATACACATGAGACTCATATCTCATTTCCAACTTCATTTAACCACATTTCTCGGAACTCCCCTCTTAACGTTCCTACTCAGAATACTAACCAATGTGGCTTACACCATACAATACACGAGTGCTAACACTATGTGAACAAGAGAAACACTAGACCACCGACCATGACTGCTTGGCTCGCACTTGAAGTACTGGGCTAAAGGCGCACAAGTACCTAGGCTGAACACCACATGGTGACTCAACGGTGTGCCAAACAACATGTCCTCCAATCGTCGTAGCTACATAGTAGCGGTTGGGAACACGACCATCTAGGCTTTGACCCGGAGCCCCAATGGTGCATGCCCCTCCCTTGGAGACAACTACCCACTACCCACATACCACTTAAGATCAAAATACTTTAGCACGGACAAGAAAAGATCAAATCATGTGTCTTGCTAGACCTCTTTGAGTGCGTCGGTAACTTCCCAATGATGTCGTTCAAAGAGAGGGGTCATGATGGAATGATAGCTATACTGACTTCTTTTCTGTGTTCATTAGTTGGAAGAGAAAAGAACGTTAACAACAAGTACTGTCTTTTGCATACATGTTGAATCCACGACTCAGTCCTGAGGTAATACCATAGCCTTTCATAACACTCCCAGTTAATCCTTGGATAAACTCACGTGCAAGCATAGAGTTCTGCTTTTTCATTTTTATGTAAAGTAAATATTGGCACAAGGCCTTTCAAATATCCATGCAAGTCCGTTTTGAAAAGGTGAAATCCACCAACAAATGTATAACTTTTATGATCTGACCTGAACACATCAAAGTCAGTTCTGAAAAAATAGTTTATTTTTTATAAGCTTGACGATTACTCACAAATGTAGAAATAGGGTGATCTATAGTGAGATTTGACTCAAATTATCAGCAAATCCAACCTAAACGATTAAAAAATTGTCATGCATGGTATAAGTCATCCCTAGACTTTATAAGAGCCAATCTTATTATCCTTACAAGATAGGATTTTTGATATTTCAGATCTGTTTTTTTACCACAAAAATTCAAAACATGAATGGTGAAACCTGACATAGATACTACAACAAGCAACAAAACTTATACTAGATGGCGTACATTTATTCATAATACAAGCAGATCAGAAATTCAGGCTAGGTCTATGAAAACAGAATGAGTTGTCGATTACGAATTTCTGTACCCATTTTTCAAAGGATCGACCAGATTATAATCTGATGCAAATTATGAAGAAGATTGAGGTGGTTTTTGAATTAGTCTTCCATTGGTAGATATCACCATTCTTTCCTAAATCTCATCCAGAGACCATGAATTGAACCTATATAGACTATATAGTGCATGTTCTGAGTACTGTCTTTTGACGGTGCAACCTGATCTGAAATAGATGTGATTGCAAAGATATCGCAGGTTAAATAGCTGCAATATTACATTCTTTTCTTGGTTAAGATTTGTTCTCAGCTATGAAAGTTGGTGGGTTACTTTGCATAAATGATGACCTAAATACGTTGACCACATTTCATCTTGGGAGAAGTAAAACTGTACCATTTACAGAATGTGTGATAGTTGCATGTTAGTTTAATTTTCTTATTTATGGGTCTGTATGCCCATTATTTCTCCCATTTTCTGTGCTCCATCCCATTCACCTACTGATGCATATATGTTCGACAACAATATATAGTCACACTTGCACCTGGGAACCTACTGTATAAAATTTTCTAGGGCTCTAGCTATGTTCAAATGTGTAGGTTCAAGATCACATGGAATCCACAACAAGAGGAAGAGAACATCGTAAAACCCGAATCCTTGGTTTCTCCTCCCGTAGAAAAACGACATGTTCAACGCTCCGTTGGCAACGCAAATCCGCACACCGAGGTGATCTCGACTTTCTCTATGCGAGGATGGCCTCAGATCGTCGATCCGATGTACTTTGACGAGCTCCGGCGACGCTTCGGCAAGCGGGAGGGTGGAGGAAGGGGTGCTGCTCTTGGTTTGGGCATTTTGGGGAAGAGGGGTGAGTTTTTGGAGTTTTTATTTGAGTGAAATTTGGATACGGATCTTAGTTAGGATTTGATTTTTGTTCGAAGCCCAACTCGCTAAAATGACCGTAACTCGGGCTTCCGAATTAGGATTTTTGCGTTCTTGAACTCGTTGGAATGGTCTCTAAGAGCACTATGCGATGGAGCAATCATTCAATTTTTTTGGACAGTGGATAACTGTAACTACCTATAACCACTTCAAGGACTTCTTTTTGAAGAAGTTCTACCCTTTGAGTAGAACCAACCTTATGCGATAACACGAGTTTCTCCCAATCACCGAACGAGACATTTTATGATACTTGGGAGATATTTAAGGATCTACTGTAGACGTGTCCTTATCATGAACTTGAGCCTACCATCCTACTTCAATCAGTCTACATCGATCTTAACCCTATAGTGCAGGGTCTGGTCACTGTTGCCTGTGGAGGCAGTTATGAATCACATGTCGCGCAAGCCGTACACAGATCGCTAGCATGGCGTATACAGAGTCTCCCATATCATTCTCATCTAAAGGGAGAAAGAAGGCTACAATTGACCTCTTAGAGGACCTGATTCCTACCATTGGAATCATAGCAGATAAGTTGACCGTCGTTGAGAGGATTGACAAGAAAATGAATGAGCTGGATAACAGCTTATCACAACATCCGAAGCAGATGGCAGAGCTGATAGAGAAGGTATCTAGGATAAAGGTACCTACTGTGACTGCATCTACTACTCTTGTTTACCACGTACATCATGTACATGAGTAGAAAATGTCAGGGCCATCCTAGACATGGGTAAAGGAACGGTCTCTTACCCATTCCCATCAGAAGCACCCTCCATCAGCTGATAAAGCTACGAAGGAGACTTCCGAGGATTGGAAATTGAACAGTGTGCGGTACACACAAGACCCTGCTGGGCAAGGAAGTATGGGGGATCGTACACCTTACCAGCGTCCCTCCACTTTGTACAACATCACTTTCACTCCTGCACCTCTTCCTGCATAGCAGAGCCCTGATGCCTATGATTCCCAGCAACCGAGGCAACACCAACAGTACGTCTGACAATCGATGTGCCATTCGAGCCATCATGGCCCATCTTTTTGGCAACAAACACCACAACAACAGTTTCAGGGCCATCGGGGCCAATCTTCACATTTTTCTTCTTCTTCTACCCAACAACAACAATCATCTTCATCTGGAACCACATATTTTCAGAGGTAGATACTCAAGGAGCTTCATTCCTACATGAACAAAATACATGATATGCAGTGTGACATCAACTACTTATCCCCTTGGCAGGACGAGCTGTCTAAACCTTCAACATCCATTCCTGCCCAAGTTCAGGCTAACCCCAGCAACCTGAACAAGTTGCAACAATAACATTAGTATGGTCAGGTACATTACTCAAACTCATCTAAGGTTGAGCATGAGATCTTTCCATTTGATTGTAATCATATGTTACTCAGGAGAAGAAGGACCATGGTCGTATCTGAGCGAACGAGGGACATGGATGGAGCTGTTTCTGAAGCTCTATCTTTGGAGTGTTCAGAAGATGAGGAGGACATGAAACAATGACATCAACCCATTCAGAGAACGATAATATCTTCCAAGAGCAGAGAGAGGAGAATAAGTATGAGAGCACATTCGCATCATAGATCATATTTAGAGTCTACGGAGGACTTTGCACCTTTGGTTGGGGAGAATGTACCAGCAACAGACATTCCCCAACCTTTAGTGGACACTACTGTTTTAAATTCCAAGTTTGTTGTAAAAGATTCATGTATATAGAACCTTGATTCAAATAATAAAAAGAAATATTTCTCATTTTATGATTCAAGTTCTTCATCTTCTAGTTGTTCAATTCCTTTCCTCCACACTCGAACAATAGGAAAGCACATCATTAAAATTATTCAAAAGGATGATCCGGAAATGTCATGACTTTAGAAAGATAATATTATGGTTAAAGTACCATTTGATGAATATGTGAACAACCATCATGCTTTACAAGAATACTTGAAGGTGCATTACACACCTACTAGGGTTAGCAGGAAGACGTCGAATAATTTTGTGAAGAAACACATCTTATCGATTGCTAGAACATATTATCTCAGGAATCAATAACTACCACTAAAGAAGAGAGACGTGGGTGCACATTACGTGGTGAGTCATATTGATGACATGGTGTCTGCACGCACTCTCCTAGATAATAGTTCATCAATTAATCTACTACCCTTAGCTTTGTATAAAAAACTAGAGTTGGGGACCTTACGCAAATTAAGAGCATTACTTCAGTTTGTGAAAAATCTATGAATAAAGCTAAGGGTGAAGTTAATAACGTTATCATCAAGATTAAGGGATAAAATTTCAGAGTGGACCTCAATGTCCTTGGTATGGATATCCCCTATCATTGGAGAGATTCATAAACCATCCTTGGGCAGGCTTTCCTTAGGACCGTTGGAGCTTCCTTTGATTATCAAACATGGATGATGAAGTTCCATTCTCCAAGAAGAGAAGTGGAACATAAGATGAAGCAGACAAAATAGCAAAGACCTGACTCATAATCTAGCACAGAGTTCTCTTCATCGCTAGAAGAAGATTGCAGAGTCGTGAGCACAATCGAGGTATGGAAATAGAATCCGACAGAAGTGAGTCATACCCTCTCATATGGAGAGGAAAGTGTGTACAAGGAAGTTTATGAGATATTGCTAGAGTTCTTGAGATATGGATCATCCTCCTACTTCCTTGATGACTTAGAGATCCCTGCAGATCTTTCAGTTCCTCCTTCATCGAATTAGTCCAGGGATATAGATTATGAGTCATACATGCCTTTGGCTGAACTACCAAGTTTCTTTCACAATCTGACTCCTTACACAACAGAATTGGTGGCAACCAAATCTGAGTTAGTTCCACCTTCATGCAACATAGAGACATATTCAGAGAAGGTTCAACTAGATGTGATTGATGATTCAACGTTGCCAGAGATGAAGCTGTTACCTCATACACTCAAGTACGCCTTTCTTGCAGGGACCCAAAGATAGTTTTCCTATCATCATTGGTGCTAAGCTGACTGTAGAACAAAAGTCTAGGTTGTTCACAGTTTTAGATAAGAACTGCAAGTCTATAGGTTGGATTGTATCAGATCTCGAGGGTATAAACCCTTCACTCTATTCACACCAAATTTATGATGAGGATAATGCCATGCATTCCCATGAGTTTCAAAGAAGTTTAAATCCTAATTTATGGGAAGTAATTAAGAAAGAGATAGAGAAATGGTGTGTAACGAGTTTTATTTATCCTATCTCAGAATCTAAGTGGGTGCCCCCCCTTCATGTTATCTCAAAGAAGTTAGGCATTCAAATGGTCACGAACGATGAAGGAGTTGAGATTGCGACACGAGTACCCATGTCGTAGCATGTCTGTGTTGATTACAGACACTGAATGCCACACCTAAGAAAGATCAGTTTCCCTTACCTTTTATGGATCAGATTTTGGAAGGGCTTGCATGGAAAGAGTTTTTATATTTTCTTGATGGGTACTTGGGCTACAATCAAATAGACATCGCCCTAAAGATCATGAAAAGACCACATTTACGTATCCTTTCAACACGTACACATTCAGGCGCATACCATTTGGGCTTTGCAATTCCCCAAGCACTTTTCAGTGGGACATGATCACTAATATAACGAGGGATGAAAGCTACAGTGGATCCTTTTGACATGGGTCTCGTAGCAGATAAACCCATAGTAGTTGAGAGGATCGATAGGCATATGAATGAGTTGGACATCAACTTATCTAAACTGCCTAAACAGACAAAATAGCTTTCTGAGAGGGTATCCAAGATGAGGGTACCTGCCTTTACTGCATCAGCTGCTCCAATTTATCGTGTTCATCATATTCAGGAATAACAGATGTCAGGGCCACCACAACCATGTGTAGAGCACTAGCCTTTGGCTCACCTTGTCAACGACCACCATATACAGAAATAATCGTTGAGGAACCTTCATAGGTGTGAAAAGTAAATGGGTATGGTACACACATGACCCTGCTAAACAAGGGGGTTCTAGGGATTGTTTGTCATATCAACGACCTTAAACTTTCTATAACACATCATTTACTCCCACACCTCTTCTAGCACCACAGAGCTCTAGAGCAATCCCTTATTAGGTATCAAGGTAGCAACAACAATATAGACGTCATCAGGCGTACCACTCAGGCCAGCAAGGCCTGAATGCTTAGCATCTTACCCGGCTACGGCAACAATCGTATGGTCATCAGTGCCAGTCTTCTCGCCCTTCTTTTTCTTCACAACCGCAACAGCAATCATCTTCTGGTCCCATTGATTTTCAGCATCAGATTCTAGAGGAGTTGCGTTCTTATCGGAACGAAGTGCATGATTTGAGGGTTTATCTCAACCGCTTATCCTGTCTACATGATGAGCGTAATGCTCCTACTACATCCATCCCTGCCCAGGTTCAGGCTAATCCTAATAGCCTGAATAAACCTTAACAACATCATTTATTAGATCAGGTATATTACTCATATTTGCAACAGTCTGAGAACGAGATCTTTCTGTTTAATAGTGTTAATCATATGTCTCCAGGAGCGGACAGACCATGGTCGTACGCGATCGGGATAAGGACATGGATATGACCAATTCTGAAGCTCAACCTGAGGAGACATCAGAGGACGAGGACACCAGGCATTTTCAGAAGGGAGAAAATTCTAGATCAAGGAGGAGTCAAAGAATAGAGTAGCATGCTTCAGATTGAGAGTCTACAAACGACCTTGCACCTTTGGATGAGGAGAATGCACATTCAGCAGACATTCCCCTTCCCATAGTAGACAATTCAGTTCTTATTTTAATTGTAAAAGATTCAAAAGTGAAAAACTCGGTTTCTTCTAATAATAAAGATCATGTTTTTGTGTATGATTCTGAGTCACCAAATAATTCTTTTCCTATCCCTTTCCCCCATGCTCTTATGGCATGAAAGCACATCATTGTGGAGATTCGGGAAAAATGATCCTGAAATGGCATGATTTTGTAGATATGATATCATGGTCAAAGTGCCATTTGATGAATATGTGGCCATTCATCCTGCATTCAAAAAATAAATGAAGGTGAGATGCATACCTAGCAGAGGTAACAGGAAGAAACTGAAAAACTACATCAAGACCCATGTTTTATCGGTTGTCGCAACATTTTATCTCAATAATCAAAAACTGCCACAGAAGAAGAGAGATTTGGGTGTACATTATGTTGTGAGTCACATTGATGACACAGCGTTTGCACATACTATCCTAGATAATAGTTCTTCGATCAATTAAATACCCTTTGCCTTATATGAGAAATTTAAGTTGGGACCTTTACAAAAATCTAGAGCATTACTTCAATTTGCGTATAAATAAATGAAAAAGGCTAAGGGTATGGTCAAGAATGTCATTATCTTGATTGAGGGATAGGCCTGCAAAGTGGACTTTGCTATTCTTGATGGATATTCTTCATCATTGGAGAGATTCACAGATTATCCTTAGGAAGCCCTTCCTTAGGACCGTTGGAGCGTCATTTGATTATCATATATGGATGATGAAGTTTCTCTCTCCAAGCGGAGAGGTGGAATTACAAATGAAGCAAACAAAATGATAACAACCTGATTCCAAATCTAGTACTAATTTCTCTTCACTCTCAGAGATAGACTACAATGTAGTTAGCATAGTTGGAATATGGGCTCCGAACCCAACACTCCAGAGTGAAACCCTCTCATTTAGAGTGAACAGTATACACATTGCAGTTGAAGATATATTGCCAAAGTTCTTGAGTTATGCATCCCCTTATTCTCTTGATGATGTAGAAGTCCCTTTGGACTTGTCAGTTCCTCTTCATTCAGAGCAATAAAGTAATTAGACGATGAGTCGGACACAACTTTGGTCGAATTACCATGTATCTTTGATGATTCAACTCCCTGTTCTTTAGTTCAGTTGGTGGATAGCATTACAGATGATTCATATACACTACACAACACTGATTCAGACTCAGTGGCAATTCAGCCTGATGTATCTGATGACTTATCTCTGCCAGAATTGAAGCCAACTACCTCCTACTCTCAAATATTCCTTCCTTACAGGACCAAAGAATAAGTTTCCTGTCATTAGTAGTTATAGGTTGACTGTAGAACAGGAAACTTGGTTGTTAGAAGTGTTAGAGAAAAACCGTAAGACCATAGGATAAACTGTGTCGGATCTCGTGGGTATTAATCCCGCACTCTGTTCACACCACATTTTTATTGAGGATAAATGCCAAACCTTCCCGTGAATTTTAGAGAAGACTTAATCCAAATCTTTGGGAAGTAGTTAAGAAAGAAATAGAGAAATGGTGTGGAGCGGGGTTTATTTACCAAATATCTGATTCCAAGTGGGTGGCACCTTTACATGTTGTCTCGAAAAAGTCGGGGATTCATATGATCACCAATGAAAGGGAGTTGAGATTACGACACGAGTACCTACATCATGGCACGTCTATGTCGATTACAGACGCCTGAATACCACGACCAAGAAAGATCACTTTCCCTTACATTTTATCGATAAGATTTTGGAGAGTTTAGAAGGGAAAGAGTTCTTCTATTTTCTTAATGGGTACTCCGACTACAATCAAATAGCCATATCTCCTAAGGACCAGGAAAGACCACTTTTACATGTCCTTTGGGAACATACACATTCAGACTCATGCCTTTTGGGCTATGTAATGCCCTAGGTACATTTCAGAGATACATGATTGCTATGTTTGCTGAAATGGTTGGGGATTTCCTAGAGATCTTCATGGATGATTTCTCGGTCCATGGTGACTCATTTGATTTTTGTTTAGCACTCTTGGATCGCGTGCTTCAAAGATGTAGTGAGGTGAATCTAGTACTCTACTAGGAAAAAAGTCATTTCATGGTTAAGGAGGGTATTGTGTTGGGGCATGTCATCTCCAAGAAGGGAATGGAGGTTGACCATGCCAAGGTGGACGTGATCAAGAAACTTGATCCATCAACCAGCATCAAATCATAAGGTCATTTATGGGGCATGTCAGATTTTACAGATGATATATTCAGTATTTTTTTAAAGATTTCTCGACCCCTGACTGAGCTCTTACGTAAAGACATCGAGTTCTTTGTAGATCACAAGTGTCTTGAGGCCTTTGAGATCCTTAAAAAGAAGATATATGATTCATCCATTCTGTAGGCTCCTGACTAGTCTCTTCCCTTTGAGATCATGACTGATGCTTCGGATTTTTCTATAGGAGCCGTATTGGGGCAGTGACGAGATCGGATTCCGTTTGCTATTCACTATGCAAGCAATGTATTGGACCCTGCTCAAAGAAATTATACAGTAACTGAAAAAGAAATGCTTGCAGTAGTTTAGGCTTTAGAGAAGTTTAGGCCTGTAATCTTAGGCTCAAAAGTGACAGTATATACTGATCATTCAACCATTAGGTATCTCATGGAAAATAAATATGCGAAGGCACGTTTTCTTAGGTGGATATTATTACTCCAGGAATTGATTTAGAAATTAAGGATAAACCTGAAGTTAAAAATTTAGTGGATGACCATCTTTCAAGAATTGAAATAATGGATTCCCCTGATACTAAGCCTATTCGAGAGACCTTTCCAGATGAGTCTATTTGTGTTGTTGACTCACTTCCATGGCATGCCAGCATGGTGAATTTCCTCGTCTCTAAGCAAGTTCCCCATGGATGGACTAGGAGTAGTATAAACCGACTCAAATCGGATTCGAGGAAATACATTGGGAGGATCCGTTTCTTTTCTTTAATGGATCGGATTGTATCTGGAGAAGGTGTATTCCTTAGGAGGATGTACTGTTATTCATTTGATGCAGGAGGATACCATTCTCGAAAAAGAACTTCTCACAAGGTGTTGCAATGCGGTTTCTTCTGGTCAACCTTGTTTAGAGATGATGCAGATTTTGTATGGGCATGCCCTGTTTGCCAAAGGATGGGAGGAACTGTTGGATCAAGAGATGAGATTCCTATGCAAACTGTGATTTTTTGCGATGTTTTTGATGCTTGGCGCATAGATTTTATGTTTCCATTCCCTTATAGCAAAGGTTTCGAGTATATCTTATTAGCGATTGATTATTTATCCAGATGGGTGGAGGCTATCCCGACCCGAGCCACAGATGGTAGAACTGTTTGCAAGTTTATTAAGTATCATATTATTTCACGATTCAGTGTTCCTAAAGTTTTGGTATCTGATGGAGGTAGCCATATTGTGAATGGAATGATGAAATCTTTATCAAAGGACTATGGATTTAAGCATATAATAACTAGTCCTTACCACCCTCAATCAAATGACATGGCCAAAGTTTCAAATAGGGAGGTAAGAATATTCTTCAAAAATTAGTCCATCCAGATAGGGAGAACTGGTCCCAGTTGTTGGATAAAGTTTTATGGGCTTACGGAACATCCTACAAGACACCTCTGAGCACTTTCACCTTTCAGGATGATCTATCGCAAGCCATGTCATTTACCCGCTGAGTTAGTGCACAAATCTGAATGCGTAATAAAAAAAGATAAATTGGAGCTGTCACTTAGGGAAGTTATGTAGAGACCTCAACCTAAATGAACAAGTGGAAATCCGCAACCGAGATTTTGACAAATACATGATCTATAAGGATAAAGTTAAGAAGTGGCATGATGCGCATATTAGATGCAAGAACTTTATCCCTGGACAGAAGGTATGGTTGTTTAATGCAAATTAAGGATTTTCCACGGGATATCAAAATCAAAGTGGACGGGTCCTTATATTGTTAGGGAAGTGCATGGGAATGGTAGTGTAGAGATTTAAGAACTTTTAGAGAACGCACCTTGCTTTTTGGTTTAACAGGCAGTTACTTAAGCATTGTAGAATCAAAGGAAATTTTTTAACTCATGTCAAGCTGATTAACTTCATGCCTGTTGAGTCAGTTTAATTTTTATCAGGTGAGGCATGATTATCATCAGAAGATTCATATCTAGAAGATTCATACTCTCTAACAATCCGTTAGCTCCTTATTTATCACTAACTTCTTATTTCTTATTCCACTTACACTTAGGCTTCTCTCAGCCTAAGCATAGGGGGATTTTTCCTCATCTCTTTCTATGTTCAGGTTTCAGTTATGAATTTAACTTGATATCTTTATTTAGGTTTTACACAACCTAAATATAGGGAAAACCATTCTTGTATATTCATTGTGACTCATTCTTACACTTATCCCAGTTTCGGCTCAGCTCTTGTAGAATATTTTATCTTAGTTGAGCTATGGCTTCATTTCACTTTGTGTTATGTGGACATAACAAAAGCTAAGTATAGGGGCATCTACTGTATATATTGCATATATACTTTAGCCATAGCTCATATTTTAAAATTTTTTTTCCAGTCATTGGGGTTATGGGTATCGTATTATATTTTTGAACTGAGTTTTGTATAAAATATTTTGAAAATAATTTTTTAAAATTATATACATATTTTCCATCGTTTCCAAGTATTTTACATGGTTTACGAAAATACTGTTTGACATATTTGAAACATCATTTGTAAAATATTTTGAAAACCTACATATTTATGTGACGTTGTGTGGAAAAAAGTTTTCAAAGATTTTTTTCAAAACTAAAGGTGTAAATGAGATTAACTAATTAACTATATTCAAAATCAATAAAAATCAGAAATTAAATCTTGTTGTATCTCTTCAGGTTTAAGGTTCTCAGAGGTCGTGACGATTCACTGCATCATTTCTTCTTTATTTTTATAAGGGTTTTTTGCCTTAGAGTCTTTCTGAGTTACACATAGAGGAAAGTTTAGATCTCAATTCTATATTCAAGTTGATAAAGAGTTCTTTGAAAAGAGTGATGCCAACTGAAGAGGATGATTTATTGATAGAAGAATTATATATGAAAGTGCCTTTACCATTTCTTAAGGATGTCCTGTCCTTGGATTCTTACCTATCATGTAAGTGGGGTCAAATTTCTATGTCTAGTTTCTTTCTTCTAAGGAAAACCCAAAAGTTTGTTGCAGGATTTAAAGGTTTGATTCATTTTCCCATAATCATGAAAAATTTTGAGGCTTCCCATGTAGATATGGATACCACTTTTGAGGAAGAATGACATCATTCTAGAAGGTTGAAATTTCAAGTTGATGAAGATCTTTCGTACTCAGACTCCGAAGTTCTCTCCATTACGAAAAAGCAGTTGAAACGTAAGGCGACCTGTGATTTTAAACCTCGAAGATCTGATCTTGATTTTTAAGGAACTGAAGTTTGTAGTGTTGTGTTGGGTATTTTAGACTGTTCTTTGTGATGTGTTGTCAAAAATACCCAGTATATTGTCTTTGACTAATAAAATCTAATAATTTCTCAATTCTTTTGTAAACAACTAACACACTAACTTGTTAATCAGGATTCTTCTATGACATTTTTACTATGCACTCAAGTCTTGAGATTATCTTTAACACTTGATTTAAGGAGTCCCTAAACTTAGAGTTATCTTGTCTTAACCATCAGGGTCTTAGACTTTAAAATTCATACTCTCCCGGTTCAAAGATATGCATGCTATATCTCATGCTTAATCTCCCTTAAAATAATTTGACTTTCACTTACATGCACGATTGCATTCATGATTGAGATGAGTCGAAGTATCATTAAGCAGACTGTGATTAGAAGTTTGTGTTTGGACTTGATCTATATGATGCTCGAGGATGGGATAAAATTAATGATGGCTTCATGAAACCTGAGTGTCAGCATTTTAGCTAGTATGGGACATGTTATCATGCTATCTTTTGATTTTAACCTAAAGTACCAGGGTATGATGACATTAATTAATAAGTTAATCAGTATGCGCCAATCTTTTAGTAAAAGCAGTGGAGCTAACCAAAAAAATAAAGAAAAGAAAGAAAGAATGAAAGAGAAGCTCTCATCATACAAAGTCAAATATCAAAGAGCTTCCACCAAAGGCAAGCCCTCCCAACCATTTCAAAGTGTCCATTTGGACTACCACTATTTGGACCAGGAGTCAGGATAGCACCCAAAAAGGGCTCTGCATCGTAATGCTACAAGTATGGCTGTATAAGGTATATTAGATAATAAAAAAAGGCACACCCCGGTGTATTCCCAGGAAAACAAGTGCAGACAAGTCCAACTTCTCTTGACGGACACACTGATTGGCAAAAGTCAAAATGAAAATGTGTTGTGTATTTGCACTTTAGAGAACCATGTTCCAATGAGAGGAAGAGAAAATAAGTACACAATCCTACATCCTCCATAAATTGGCCTTCCATCTATCACTTTGAAGTTTGACAAACTAAAGAGAAGGTGGATTGAGGCAAGACTAGATTTGTTCTCTAGAGTTGAGGGTTAGGTCCTCAGGAGAGCTTCTAAGATTGGATTTTTTGGTGATATCTTGATTCTACTATCATATATGCAGTTTACACTAAGTCATACTTCTTATCTATATGTATACATTGAGAGTCTGACAATTAGAGGAGTTGAATTCCTTGTGATTAATACTTGGATCAACTCAGAATTTTAGGATTCCTAAAACCTAGTGTTCTAGGTCAAATCAAACCTTGTATACTCATTTACACATGTCAGGGATCTCACTAATTAAACTAACATTCTCTAACCAATTCTTTATTTATTAGCTCGAGGACAAGCTCATCTAAAGTATAGGGAGGTGATAAATCCCAGATTTATCAGATTAATTGATTATATTTATCTCTCTTGCTTAAGTTAATCATAAGATTCATTGCCTAATTGATGCCAATTACTAACTATTGTGTTATAAATAATTAACACTAATTACTATATATTAATATAATTCTATTATGGTGTAATATTTTATGTATTTATTTCTTATTAAAAAAATAAAAATTAGAATAAAATTGTGTATAAATAAAATAATATGAAACAAAAAAATAAAAAAATAAGCAAAAGGAAAAAATCAAAGAAAATTGTTTTATATGATTTTTAATAGTATTTAATTTTTATCTATGTATAGATGACCTATGATCTCTTTGACTTTTATATGAAAGTTGTAGATTTCATCGAGACCTACAACTTTTATGTTCACAACTTTTCTTAATTCACCCTTGAATTATTTCTTTCCTAATTAACTCTGATTTATGTAATTTCTTTAATTCTGATTGGGTCGTATGGCGCTCCTAGAGCACTCCACGTGGCCTGCTGTTGTTCTGCCACCTATGCCCTCATTTCCATCGTCTGATTTGCATTATGATCAAGCAAAATCCATACCGCCCACCGTTGCCCAAATACTGAGCGTCTGAATCTGGTTATCAGACGACTAGTGACCTTCAACCCTTGCTGTCTGATCCTTTTGATCAAAGCGATCTAATCCGTTCGTTGATGCCTCAACCGTAGCCTTCCGATCCGATGATCAGATGGTCAAGGTCTTCCTTCAACCTCCAACCGTTCTTCCACCTTGTCTAAACCACCCTTCTTCTCCCCATTATCCTCCCTTCATTAACCTCCATCCTGCCTAACTTCCATCACCAACCTCTAGGTTGCTCAACCCTAATCCACGCGGAAACCCTAACTCCCTTCTAACCTAACTGCTATCGCAATGGCAGCGGTTGAAACTTCGACAAAAACCACCGCCAACCTCTGCCATTCCATCTTTAAAAAAAGCCCATCACCACCCATTGATCCGACTATCTGCCACTTTGAGAGTAGCCTCCTGGCCCTTTCTCATCGATTGTGACAGAATCTAGAAGTGAACGAATGCGATGACAGAGAAATTACTCTTGGAGATTCAAGGGGTTTTTCCCTGCTACAACCTCCAACAAGTGGTTGTTTGAGCTCTGTGATAACCTAAGTATTGAGAGACTACCTGGGGCTTGATAAGATCCATCCAAGTCCTGTATTCTTCATCTTCTCTTGTTCCCTTTTATGTCTAAGGTAATCTTCCTATCTCTCTCGTTTTATTTTCCATATTTTCATCTAATTCAAAACATCATCGATTCTACTATCTGAGTGGATCTATGTAAGCAACTTAGCTCATATATCCACACGTGTATTCCATTGTTTAATATACGCTTCTCCGTGTATGTATTCACATCAATCCCTTTATTCCTCTTTTATAGAGGAAAGACCCCTACGGGGCTCGCCTCCACCACATTCGATTGAGCACATTCTACTCCCTAAATTGTTTGCCTCTGGATGATTTTTTCTGCTAACACCTACAAGTGCACAATAGACCTCAATGATCAAACATTGAACGAATGAAGGTTCAAGCCCTATTTATCCAACGATCTTACACTGACTAGGCAACCTAAACAATCTGGGAGCTTCTCCGTGGTGCCACTAACTTTGCCAAACCCTCAGAGAGCTTCATAGACCTTCACCGATGATAATAGAGCATGATAGAGGAGAGAGACAATCATCGGAGCCCAACCGCACCTCCACCGTATGCGAAGGAGCTCATCGAATGATGAACAACAGTCACCATTGATCTATCTGACAGAGCCTTGATCAAACAGTCTTCAACGTGCCGTGTTACACACCAAAGCACCGCTTCGCCACCTGAGACTCGGAAGAGCCGAGCCAGCGTCGAGGCGTTCAATCAAGACACGTGTACCCGAGCCTATGCATGGTCCGAGCCTCGATGCACATTCCTTCGGCACGTGATGCAAACTTTTTGCATTGATACCCTACTTATTCTCAATAATAGTAGATAGGTCCTTCCGCCTTTATTTTATTTGCATATTATCCCCTGCAAGTTATTGTATTTATGTATTGGTCCCTATCTGTCATGTTCTGTAGTAAAACTTGAAAGTTTTATTACATTTACACCCCTAGGTTAGTTGTTGAATATTTTTTTATTTTTAAATCCAATTAATGTGATTTTGGTTTCATTTCAAAGCTTGTTTAATAATCTATATGTTAGCGAAATTTATTGTTAATTTTGGTTTAAAAGTGACGCATTAATTGTTCTTTGTTTAATGTGCTTGTTTAAACCATGAAACTTTATTGAAAATGCATTCTGAGTAAACAATTGAATCTCCAAGTTATCTTGATTTTTAATGATCTATTGTTAGTTAAATCTAAACAATATTATTAGGTCATCAAATGATTTAATTGCTCGCTATATCTATTTAGCATTAAAGTGAAGATTCATGCAGAAAGGGTTTGAGACTTTTATCACACCTTGCCTAATCATTCCTTAAATTAATAAGCAATCAATTCATGATATTTTCGTGACTAATCCAAGTTATTTATCGTGTACTGTTAAGTGAAGTTATGCTATTTATATTGATTGTGCATCATTATTTGCTTTTCATTTGAATGCATAAAAATGTGTTAAAAAATATATCATGTTGAGTTTTGTGCATCATCTTAATATAATCAATCCTAGAAGTGTTATTTAAAATATTTGAGATCTAATTTTAATCAATAAAATTGCTCACATCCTTGTGTTCGATCCTGGACTTCCTAGGTTATAAATTAAAGCCGAGAACCTCGTCATTGAGATTCTTCTTAGTTCTGTATGGAAAGCTAAGTGCTCGTGCTACAACAGATCGATTTTAATACATGTATTTAGAGCTTCATCATAGATACACCACCGAATTTGAAGCAGTTGAGGTCATTTCTTGGACATGTTGGATTTTATAGGAAATTCATAAAGGACTTAAGTAAGATCACCAAATCTTTGATTGAGCTTCTATGTAAGGATAGTGAGTTTGTTGCTTATGAGAAAGTCCTCCTTGCGTTCAATCAGATGAAATCTATGGTTACTGGTGCTCTAGTCTTACAGCCTCCCAATTGGTCTCTTCCTTTCGAGGTCATGATAGACGCCTCAAATTTCACAGTTGGAGATTTTTTATGGGATACCATTTTCTATACACTATGATAGCAAAACTCTGGATGAAGCACACAATAATTACACTGTTATAGAGAAGGAGATGTTAGCAGTTGTGTTTGTGCTAGAGAAGTTCAGATCTTACCTCCTCTATTCCCACGTTAGTGTGTACACAGATCACACTACCATACAATACTTACAGGCAAAAAAGGATGCCAAACCATGCCTTATCAGATGGATCATTCTTCTCCAGAAATTTGATTTAGAGATTCGAGTTAAACCTGGAGTTAAAAATATTTCGCATATCATATTTCCCGTATCACGGATGTAGAGACCTCTGAGAAGCACATGATCCCTATTTCTGAAACCTTTCCAGATGAGGCCATTTTGTCTGTGGACTCACTCCAATGATATGCTGATATTGTGAATTATTTTGTCTCTAAGAAAGTTCCACAAAATTGGCCAATGTATAAGGTAGACAGATTTCTGTCAGAGATTCATTATTACCAATGGGAGGATCTGTACCTATTTCGTGAGGGTGCAGATTGTATATGGGGAAGGTGCATTCCTCAAGAGGAACACACCGGTGTACTTGAGCACTATCGCAAACTAGAATTCGATGGGCATCATTCGGGGAAGTGCACAACAACAAAGGTTTTACAGAGTGGCCTATGGTGGCCAACATTGTTTAAGGATGTTACATGGTATGTTCAAGATTGTACTGATTGTCAGAAGATGGGAGGAACCGTTAGTTCCAAAGATACCATGCCCCTAAGATACAAATATATTTATGATGTTTTTGATGCTTGGGGCATAGACTTCATGGGCCAGTTTCCTGTCAGTCAGGGATTTCAGTACATCCTGCTCGCCGTGGATTATGTTAGTCAATGGTGGAGGCTATCCATACCCGAGATGCTGACAGTCATACCGTATGTTCCTTTCTCAAGGACCACATTATTGCGTGGTTCAGGATTCCAAAAATACTAATTTCAGATGGGGGAGCCATTTCATTAATAGAGAAGTAAAGAAGCTTGTGAAGGAGTACGTGATGAATCTCCATCTCATCACCTTTATTCTATCATTTTGATCTTAAAACCCCTATTAAATGCGTGTAAATACCCTTAATTTAGGCATATTCGCATCCATGCATTATTGTGTAAATAGCGTATAAAATACTATTTTTAATGCTAAAATTATAGAATAAAAAAAAGAAAAGAAAAAGAATAAAATATCGAAGATATTTTATGACCCTAAACCCTGAGACCTAGGCATCTTGATGACTAAGTCGACAAGGAATAAAGTAGGGGGAGATAATGGTCCAAAATACAATAAAATTCCCTTTTATTTATTCATTCTTTATTCATTTTTGGGACCTATTTTATTTTATACTTTTTATACCTCAAATAAAGAAACTTTGAAAATGAAAGTTGTAGGTAATAGAATATAAAAAATACAAAATTGATTTCATACAAAAATAATGTATAGAATAAAAGATACAGTCTAAATAAGATTCCAAGATCCCAACTTCCCAAACCCATATCTATCAAATACAAACTCAAAATATATCAAAATCACCTTTAATTGTATATAACTTCTAACGAGCTATTTAATGAACATGGTTTCATATTTTTTGGAGTTAAGGTATGAAAGTTAGGTTTTGGACCCCTATTGTATAGTTTACTTGATTAAAATATTCATTTTATTTATTATTCATTATTTTTATAATTTTATATTTTTATAATTTTGTAAATATTATCTATAATATATGTACATATTAAAACAAGAATGAAACAATAATGAAACACTAAATAAAATACTTATATAAAATACATAGATAAAATACCTATATCTATACATATATAATAAATAGACTTATTTTATTAAGTATATATATTATATCAGGAAAAAAATAATAAAAATATATTTAATTATCTAAAAAAGTTATAAATATATAATATAATAAAATAAGTTAATAAAACATAAAATACAAAATAAAATACCTAAAAAACATAGATAATTATACCTATATAGAACCCCTAAAAAGTAACTTGTGATTATAAACCTCTAAAAAAAATAAAAATCATAATAAAATACTTTGAAAATAATAAATATTTTTTTATTTTATAACTAAAATTTAAAAATTCATTTATTATTTTTTATTGATTTTTAAAAAACATTTCAGGGTTTTTTTCTTGGTTGGTCGACGTTGACCAACTAGGTGTCGCAGAGAGTTGACTCAGGTCAACTCTCTGACCCACCTCATGTAGCTGTCAGACCTGCGGTGTGACCCCATTTCTCGTATTTTTCCAAGTCGATCCGAGCCTCGTCTTAGATAGATCTCTTCTGCATTTTTGTGCCTCGGTCACTGGTGATTCATGCCTAGGTGTATCCTTCGGTTGTGGATCGTTGTTGCACCTGTCACGCCTCGATCTTCCACCTTGCTCCACCACTGGTATAAGGATCGCCCCTGCCTTCTTTCCAAGTTTGATCCCTCTTCCACCTTCTGGCATTAGATCTAAGACCTCCTCCTTTCTGGTGACAATAGGAAGACCTAGCGGGTCTTCGCTTGGCGTTTGATGTCAAATGGAGGTCAGCCCAGCTCCGTCGCCGTCTCCGCCCAGAGCTTCATTCCAGGCGAGCCTCGGTGAGTTTTCCCCTTTATTTCTATGTCCTTTTCATTCCCTAGCGTAGCAATAGCTTAGATATGTAGCTCATTCCTGTCGATTTTCTCAAACTTAGTGTAAATTATAAGATCATCGTCCGGCGGATGCTCCAGCTCCGCAAGTCGATTACGATCACCTCTGACATCATCTGCCTCACCAACTCACCTCATCTTCTTCCCCTTCACCTTCTCTCCGCCCGACTCACTCCCGTTCACCGTGTTCTTGCACAAAACACTCAATCACCTTCCTCCTCCTCCACTTCTCGTCAGAGGAAGCCACCCACATCACATCCCGCTCATTTCATCACCTAAACCCACCTATTGCCTTGCCATTCTTTTTTGCGACTAAAACTTGCAGGGAAATACAAGATAGGGGTCAATCTAGACCTACTCGTGCCTCAGGACAACCCGCAGGTGAAGCTCCTTCGTCTCCCCATACTAGAGCTCGTCAGCCCCTCCCGAATCCCTCAGCCGGTCCGAAGAACCCCAAGAGTGTTTTGAGACACTGCTAGACGCCTGAGGAGGACGAATGATGAAGAAAGATTGGATCGAACCTCGCCAAGGTGGAGTTCTTCAGCTGTTCTTCCCCATCATCTCTGAGCCCTCCGATAAAGGCGCCTCTCCAAGCATAGAAGCAATCGTCGGATCCTTCATGCCCCATTCGTTGATCACCCTGAGGAAAATCTAATCGTAGATGTGGATCAATGAAGGGGTACAGGCCCACAGGGATGCGACACGTGTCAAGTAATCACATATCTGTCGTCCATCCACGCCTTTGCTTTGGGTATTTTACATGTTTCCCTCGATAATTTTTTGTATTTAAATATTAGGATGCAAATTTTCATTTTCCTTTTATATATTTTTGTAAATTTTACAAAAGTCCCCTAAACTTCTTTTATTTGTAATCTGGTCCAAGCCACATCACCTCACGTGACGCATCATGTGAGGGGACATTTTGTAGCGAACCCCCTGGGCTTCTATATATTTCTGTTTAGTCCCAAAACTTTTTAATTAAGTGTTATATTTTTGGTGAAATTGTTGCCAGGCTCTTGTACTTTCTACTAATTACACTAATACCCATGCTAGTATTGCATTTTCTCTCTATTGTTTGTATTTATTTTAAATAGCAATTAAACTCGAAAAAAACTCAAAAAATAGTTGTGGTATCATGATTGCACACACATTTACGCTCTATTTTTAGTTTATAATTTTAGGACTATTAGACATTAAAAATTAACAGTTGTCTATTTTATCCTTGTTTGCAGTAGAAAACCCATAAAAATATAAAAATATATTGAAAAATTCCCCCAAAAATATATTTTGTTTATTTACGTGTATTTAACTTTCGGATCAAAAATCATTAAAAATACAAAAGAAAACTCTTAAAATAGAAAAAACCCTAAAAACCCTTATAAATTCCAAAAATTGTGTTTGCTATTTGTGAATTTTCTATATATTATTATCTTTATTTTAAAATTAATTTGGAGAAATTTTGGTTCTGTATGCTATTTTTCTTCTCCATTTTAATTCCCGGTATTTATTTAAACCCTATTTTAGGGTATTTCTGACTTTTAAAATGTACAAAAATTAGCAAAAATTTCAAAAAAATCACAAAAATAGTAAAAATTTATTTTAAACCCAAGAATATTTTTTTCTTATTTTCAATTATTTTTATGAATTTTTATATGAACCCTAGCCTACTTAGTATATATATATTCTATATATATCTATATTATATATTTTAAAAGAAAAGGAAATATAAAAATATAAAAAATATAAAAATAAATATAAAAATAGAACATTTAAAATTAAAATAAAAAATATATAAAATTAAAAATAAAAAATAACTAAAAAATAAAGGGATTTTTACCCGACATACCCTATAAACTTTTCCAATTACCTCCACGACCTTTGAAACAATCTAATTCCCCCCTCGACCCCGTAAACTTGCCAAGTCTTACCCCATGAACCCTCCGGGTAATCTGTTTGAAGCACACGAGGGTCCTTGGGGTAATTTACAAGGTCCATGGGGTTATGACGTTGTGCAAAAGGTAGTAGAGGTAATTTAAAAAGTTTATAGGGTCTGCCGGGTAAAATTCCCAAAATTAAAAACCCATAAAAAACCTAAGATTAGCAAAGTGTTTGAGAGATAAATTGTGCCTTGATTTTTTATTTTATCTGCTCTATTCCGTTGCTTCTTGTGTTCGACCCCTACTTGCTTGCCATTATACATTCTTAGTAGGGTATAATAAATTTTAACTCTGGCTCTTAATTGCTTAATTATTTGTGTGAGATAATTGTTGAACAACAAGAGAATTCGAGTAGTTGCCTCGGCGATAGTGAGCCTGATTTGTCAGGCCATTATTTAGAGACTCCCATCTTCGCGTTTTTTAAATGGCACTGTTGTTGTGGAGCATCGGCTTGTAGAGTAGATTTTATCTCTTTTACTTGCTTAGCTATTTTGATTATCTCTCTTTATTTGGTTATCTATTTTCAACTGTCTGGCATCTCTTTTCTTGTCTTCTTGCGAGGGACCATGGAGCGAGGAGGATTGCCTAAGTGATTCTACGCAACCTTGGGAAACAGAGTCGGCTATTCTACCCTAGCCGACAGGAGAGAGCATGAGGAGCTTGAGAGAGAGGGGGATAGTTTATGATTTTTACTTTTTGGTGAGAGAGAGAGAGATATGATTATTAATTTGTAATAATACAGATACTTTGGACTTTGGAAACTCGGGCCTAATTTCCAAGTGTTTGTTCGCTTGGGGGCTCACCGCATTCTTTGAGTTTTCATCACTTTTATTTTACTTTGTTTCCCGCAGTTTTGTACTTTCCGCCTTATTTTCATTTATTTTGTGGAATGAGCCCTTAGTCTTTTGGCTTGTTTGATCGTGTTGTCTAAGGAGAAACACCTAACTATCTTACATGCACCTATAGACTTTATGTTTGGACTTAGAATTAATTAATTGTTAAGTACTCAGTCTTGAAACCACGTGTTGAGAGAGGTCATATACAACGCTTGCAGGAAACATTGTGGCAGGCACCGTTCGACATCGGAGATCAGACTTATGTTTTATTATGAGTACTTAGCATTTGGTTCTTCACGTGTAGCAATTGTCTACTTAAGACGATTTCCATGTGCATATCGACATTTAGTGTATGTTTATAAATTCCTATTTTACATCCCACATGGAGAGAGCTGGGAAGCACTATAAGTCTTCTAACTGAGCATTCATCATTTAGGCAATAAGGTGAGATTTCCATCCTAGTGTCTCCTTGCATGCTTTTCCGACTATCTCCCTCTATTTTTGTATCAAATAGGAATCAAAGAACAGATAAAAATGTTAGGCGCTTATATTGAATTCACTCAAAATAAGTGATAACACAAAAAAATTTAAAAAGGACTACCTAAATAAAAGTAATTAGTTGGACCCATTTCCTTGGGTAAGCAAAGCCCTCAGTTGTTTTCATGTTGCATTGGAAGGTCTCCTTCCTAGTGAGAGAGCGGCTTCATAAGGATTAGAGCCCAAAATCCAATCTGTGGTTGCCTTGTGTATCGCCTGGATTTCCGAAGTATTAGCGCTTCTATCATACGTAGATGAGTAGGGCTTGGTTGATAATGATGTTCTGTATTGTGTAGAGCATCGACCTTGTTTGAAGTATTGAGCATAGGCCATGCCTTCACGGGGGTGTCTGTCTCATCATCTTGCGCCCGAGTAGGTTCTCGCATGCTCACGGGTGATTTCGTTGCGAGCGAGATCCGAAGTAATGGTTTCACCTATCATCTTCCTCCCTTTATTTCTTTAGCTGAGTAGGGATCTAGGAAGGGTTACAAGGACCTTAAAAAGTACATACTATAGGTTATAAAGGAGGAGGACAAGTACATAATACTTTTCCATCAATACTCTCTCTCCTATAGGCGTCGCGCTCTAAGGACTCGTTACAAGATAAATTACCTGAAATCAAATCTAAAATCGACAAAGATAATTGACTAACCTTCACAGCTTCACGGGCCGAGTTGGTGAATCCATTATTTTGAGGTTTTATTGATTAGTCTTATCTAGGTCAAGATCGGAAACATCGTGTACTTGCGTAATTTTGCTCTCCTCCATAATTGACCCTTGTTCATTATGAGCCCTCTACTGTTTTACACTCCGTTTATTCCTTGTTTATCTCCATACTCTTCATCCATCATCTATCTCCTTTGACCCTCTCAAGATGTCATCACACAGATGGTTTCATTGGGATCTCGTCGACATCCACATCGATTCTGTGTCACCAACATCTTCAATAAGGCAAGGAGAGCTCCAAGAAGTTAGTTCGGATCTTGCAAACTTGTCCTTGGACTCCTCGATTCTCTCTTCCTTCAATACTTGCATTTCCCCAATAAATTCGCTATTCGGGATGCACTCACAACCCGAAGAAACTCTTCCTCTCCAAATAAATCGGGATTACTCTTGTCCTAGAATTAAACCCTTGTCGATGGAGATCGATTTCAGTCAGTATCCTATGCTCCGTACGCAACAATCTGGGATCGACCTTAATTCCAGATTCATCTCAGCAGTTCATGTTCAAAAAGAGACTGGTCAGGGTTTACTCCATCATGCAGATTCTCACCCTGATAACGAGCCCAAAATTCAAGCCAATTATGAGATGGCTCCTATCGGAAGAGAAAAGGGCCCACATTCCCAACCAGCCGAGCAGGCAAATCGGGGGATGGGCAATATACTATACAAAATGAGGTCAACGGTCAGCTGCTCGCTTCCATCCAAGCCATCCAGCAATAGCTGACCAATCAAGCCCTGGCCCAGATCGCATTTCAAGACATGCTGAATGATTAAGGAGGAGGGCCGACGAGAGAGATGGAAGAGGGGAGGGGAACCATAATAAGAGAACGAGCCCAATCAAGGAGGTGTAGGAGATGAATTTTCCGTGGGTGTACACCGTTTTGAGAGATTTGAGGCAGGACCAGCACTGCCAAAGCCGACGCTAAAGGAAACATACAACCCTTGGACGGGACGTGTCACTGAGTGGATCTAGATTCCACTAATCCATTCCCATTTTGAGCTGAAACTATAATTTCTATCTTTGCTTCCTACCTTTTACATGAATACAAATGAGGAACCTTACATCCACCTCAAGAAATTTGGCCGCATTTGTGCCATTGCGCATTATCCCAATATCCCATTAGGAGTGATCAAGATGATTGCTTTTCCTTCTAGCCTTCAAGACAAGGCCCTATACTGGGTCGATCATCTGGGAAAAGTAGTGACGACCTGGGAGGAGTTGAAGCCGGCTTTCCTGTATAAACGTTACACTCTCGAACGACTGAATCAGATGTGTGCCTGCATCTCCATCTTTTGTCAGCAACCTCGACGAGACAGTACATGAAGCATAGGAAATGTTCAAGGAGCTACAAGAAAAGTGTCCCCACCACGACATTCCCAAGACTAGTCTCGTGCAACACTTCTTCGGTGGGCTGACGCTGAAAAGCCAGATACTCATCAATTCTTCTTTTGGAGGCTCGCATTTTAATAAGTATGAGGTCATTTTGTGGAACATTCTTGAGGAGATGAATGAAAGAGAGGCCGCTTAGTACTCAACACGTGCCTACATGAAGTTGCCCACCACCATCAACAAGCCCATCGATATGACCACCCATATCGAAGATAAGGATGAAAGCTCCAATCTCAGCATTATCGGGAGCCACTTGTCTAAGGTAGACACCATTGAGAAGAGGTTGCATGACCTCGAAAAATTGTCAGTCATTGAGAAGAGAACCCAGGGCCTGGAGAAGCTCGATTTGATCTCTCAATAGCTGGAGTAGCTAGTCTGTGTTCTGAATGCCAACACTTGCAACTCTGTGTTTGTCGCTGCAGAGAACCCCGCTGAGTAGAAGGAACCATCACAGATACAACCTCCTCAATCGAGTCTCTCACAGCCTCAACCAGTCCAGCACATGTACTACATATAGGTCCCGGAGCAGCCCCCGCAGTCCCAGATTCAGATGGTTGTCTATTGATGAATCCTCATTCATCACTCTTTATTCTTTTATTTTAGCTTATTATCTTGGCAAAGCATTATGTAATTAGGTGTAAATACAATAACTTAGCAATAAGCATGCATGTGTTAATATGTCATAATTAGCATGTATTTATGCAAAAATAAAAGAAAAAAGACTGAAAGAAAAAGAAGGAAGTATTTAAAATAAATACTGAGTGACCTAAACCCAAAAGAGGGCCAAGTATTGGCCTGATCGCCAAGTAAAATAGGTAGAGAGAGATAGGGCCACTCCACATTGTACATAAGTACCATATGTGTATATAATTTATTTTTACAAAAATAAATATAAAAAGGAGTTTTAACTTCCTGGTATATATTTCTAAAAATAAAATAAAAATCAGAAAAATAAAATAAAAATAGAATAAAATTCTCTCTCTCTCACTTGTACATAATACATGTATATGTGCAGCCTTGCCTATTTATTTTATACTTGTAAATAAATAATGAAAATAAAATAAAAATTATTTTATACTCCAAATATTATTTTGTAAATAAATAAAATATAAAATTGGGGTATTTTTTGTAAAAATAATAAAATAAAAATGGTTGTACAAAATACATAGGTATTTTATACCTGTATATAATACATTATATTATATACCATAATTTATTTTTCATAAAAATAAATAAACCATAGAAAAATCCCTTAAAAAATAATAAACATTTTTCATTTTAGTTATTTCTTAATTTAAAATCATTTATTTATCTATTTATTTTTGAATTTCCCTGTTATTTTGTCGTTTAGCATGTTCTGTCGTTTTCCTTCGTCGCACCAGATTGGCCAGGGCGGATTGTTGACTCCGGTCAACTACTCCGTGGACCCTCCTTCGGTCGGATCTGGTTTTTCTCACTTTTCACCAAATTTTGCAGACCTGATCTGACCACCACTTTCTTCACGTCGAGGCTCCGATTACTGAGGGGAGATTCTCGATCCTCGCCCATCGATATCCTTAGAGATCCGACCCTCGGTTCACGTGCTTCGATCTGATTATTTCAGCCACCTGGGACTTCTATAAATGCTCTTATCCATCTCCCCAGGTCGCCATCTTGCGTCTCACCCCTCTTCGATACCCTAGAACCCTTCCTCGTAGTGACAACCGTCAAAGGACCCCTTCGGTGGTCGGATTAGAGCCGTGTAGCCGCCACTCACCATTCGTGGCCGGAGAACCGTCGCAAGAAGCCTCCTTCGCCTGACGCAGCGTGGTCGAGACCACAACCGCACCGTCCACTTCTCTTGGAGCTCAGGATCGTACTCGGACCCTCATGTAGCTCTTTGATCGTTCCTAGCTTCGTCGTTTACCCAATCGTCCATTTATGGCCGCCGTAGCTCCACCAGTTCCAACCAGCTGGTCGGAGATTCATCACCCTCACTTATCCGCTTCTTTGCGTTTTAGACCTAATAAATCCGACCGGAGTGTAGCTCCGAATCAGAGCATTCCTTTGCAGGCCTTGATGCGTGCTGAGAGTCCCCATTTCACCTTCGCCCATCCTTGTCGGAGTAGCTCCAGGTCCCTTGCGCCGCCTCACCGATCCGAACGTTAGAGCCTCCATCAGAGCCAGCCATCCGACGCGTAAGAGGCCCATGACTCCATCGGTGCCTTCAGATTCTTCATCAGAGCCGAGGATTCGATCCTTGGGTCCGACGAAGTTCGCCCAAGCGCAGTTCATCCAGACGCCTTTGCCGTCGTTGGATCATCACCACTCTCCAGATCGCATCCCAGCCATTCGTCTACCTGGAGGTGTCAGACCGTTAGATGTCAGATCTTACGGTCCCATACCAGCCACGCCCCCGACCAGCAGACACCGTCATATCTGACATCTGACGCATCCAGAGACGCCCGATCATGCCCTATCAGCGGACGACACCTGTCACTCCACACGTCGCTCACGTGCTACTTTGGGTATATTGCTCTTCTTCCCCCACGTTTCTTTTAAGTTCTAGTTTAGTCTGTACAATAAAATAGTTGGACCATTTTACATTTTAGCCCTTTTAGTTTCTAGTATTTGTAGTTTAGTCCTGTTTGTTTGGGCACATGTGCTTCGTCACGTGCATTGCAGGATATTTGCATCTTTTTTCCTGTGCTTTTTATATGTTATGGATTGAATAGATGTTTTTCAGAATTGCAATTGTACCCCTGTGAGCGTTGATTTATAACATGTACGTGTTTTATAGGGAAATTTGCAAACAAGCCCCCTCGACTTTTACTACCTTTTACTGTTGGGTCCTAAAACTTAAATAATTTGCATTTTGGTCCCTATGATCTGTGTGTCTTATTTTTAATTAAATAAATAGCAAATTTGCTCCAAAAATTCTAAGATTTTGACACGTAGCCCCTGCTACTGTGTAGAATATTTGATAATTTTTGTAGAGTGTTTTGATTTCGTTTGATATTTTCTAAAATTTAAAAAACCCCAAAAAGTGTTATTGGTTAATTTGAATAATCAACTAAAAATATTAAAATACCTTCAAAAATTCTAAAAAATTTCCTGATTGCTTCTTTTGTGTTGTTTTAGTTTCTATGTAATTTTTTTATTCCCATTTATAAAACTCCTAAAAATTGAAAAGATCAAAAAGCCTATAAAAATTATTAAAAAATCATAAAAAATAAAAATTAGTTTCCAGTTGTTGTAGGTAGCTTTTATTTTATAGTTTCACATAAAATTACTGCTAGATTTTTAATAGGCATTTTAAATAATTTTAATTTGCCTTTTTATCCAGACTGTACATTGCTTATTGTTTTTGGTTTCCTTTTATTTTTAGAAAATTAATTAAAAACCAGAAAAAACCCCATAAAATTCACAAAAAAACACTTGGATATTTTAAAAACATAAAAATATTTTTGTTTTGAATTTTTGAGTCTTTTTGGACCCTCTAAATAATTGCTTGAGTGTTGCTTTTTGATTTTCCTTTATTCCTTTTCTTATTAAAAATTTATAAAAAAAATTGAAAAATTAAAAACCACCAAAGTCCTTTATTTTCTTGGTTACCTGACTACTTCGTAGGTTTTCCATTCCGTGCTCCTTGTGTTCAACCCTGGTAGCTATACCAGGTTAAATAAACTAGCAAGAACGCTTGCCTCGTATTGATTGTTTGATTTAGTTGGTGGTATGATTTATTTCTTGATTGAGCTACGCTTCGTCAGTTGGGGTCACAATGACCTTGATTTGATTTTCTGAGACTTAACCATATTTGGCAGAGCGCTCATCAGAATAGCGCCGTTATCGAGGAGCACATCCTAGTAGTCAGTTTTTCTTTTTCGATTTTATTTCTATTTTTCTTGTTTTTATTTTTCTTTATCTGTTTTCTTTTATTTTTGTTTTTTTTGATTTCTAGTTCTGTATTTTTATTCTCATTTATTTTATTATATTTTATTTCATTTTATTTTTATATAACTGTGTCCTGACCAGTTTCTGTTTCCCTTTCTTGCGGGGGCCTAAAGAGCGAGGACAGCTATCTTAGGAGAATCGAGGCACCTGAGCGAAGCGGAGGCGGCTCATTTCTACATCGAGCCACAGGAGAGCATATGAGAGGAGGAGTAGGACTCTTAGAGGACTTGTAGCTTTAGTTTTCATTTTATTTCCATTAATTTATTATTGTAATAATACATGACTCAGACTCGGACTTGGCAGACTATCGAGGTCTGTTTCGCCGAGCACCGGTGTGCTCAGGAGACCTTACCGTGGATTTTGCGTCGATTTTGTTTTATTCGTATTTTCTTTTATTTTTGATTCTCGATGTTTTTGGCCCCTAGACTTAGGATTTCTTATTGACTGTGACGTAATTAATTAAGGCCCCAGCCGTAATTGCTTGCATGTACCAATAGATTGATATTAATTAACTCACAAAAGAAAAAGCTAATTTGGTCACCTAAGGGGTCATGTGCCGCTAGAGGCCGTATACGACGCTGTTAGGATCCGTTGTGGCGGACACTGATCAACATCAGAGACCGGACCCCGACCTCTCTTGTTGACCATTTAGCTATTGTGCTTCTCGAATAGAAATTTTCTGTCTAAGGCCGATTTCTTCTTGCATCATATAGGTAGTTTTATTTCAGTCTTTATTTTATGCGCGGATCACCCTGCATGTAGAGAGCTGGAATCAGGTACGCATTTCTAATTTTGCATGCATCATAGTGTTTGACCGCGCATCGACTTTTTCAACTTCTCCCCTTGTTTTTGGACTTAACATAATCAGGAGAATCGAAAAATTTGTTAGGTGTTCTTTTCTTGAAAAATATCTAAAAAAGGAAAACTATAAAATTGGGACTGCTAAACACACTTGACCCTAAAAGACACATGATTTAAGATTTATCTTGGGAGAGCAATCCCCTCATTGTCTGGTTTGGATGAGCGAGAGAGTGACTCGTACACTAGGCTAGAGCCATATCCGACCTCTCTCAGACTAATGGTTTCGGGTTAGTCGTTCTCCAGTGAGGATCGCTCTGATTTCCGATAAAGCAGGCCGCGATATCCTTAACAAAGCGAGTTGATCGGGTAGCCGGTAAATAGTCCACAACTTGTACTGGCTGGGAAAGATCTAACCTTGGGATCGGGATAGTCTCCTGAGAGCGTTGGATTCCCAATAGCTCTCTTAATCGCTCTGATAGACTGCTTTATCACCTAATAAAATCAACAAGATAAAAGATCGAACCTTTACGGTCATCAGCTCTGCGTGATTAGGTGAATTGGGGGTTTGTTTGCCCGATCTTGTGTGTTTTCTAGATCTCATCCGCCTTCACTCTCCATATCACGATGATGGGCCGGAGGTCCCTTAGGCAGCCTCTGGTTGCACCGCTTTCGAGTACTCCGGTCCAATCATCTAGGTTGGTTCGCGAGAGCCCAGACCCGCTCTCCGAACCCGAGTTTGACTCCGCCCTGTTCCCCCTCGACCACCCTTCTACCAATCCTGAGGTGCCCAAGCAGAGACAACAACAAATGCTTGATCATTTGATGGCACCTGAGTTTGGGTCTTTTATCTCAAAGAGCATGGCCAGTATCAAGGAGCGCACTGATGGACTCAATCAGACCGACACCTATGTACTTGATCAGGGCACCATCAACAAGACCCTGTTAGCCTCACTGGAGACCATGTCGTGTCAGATCAGAGACCAGGGGGCTTCCATGGTGGATATGCGCAGGGAGATGGCGCAGATGCGAGCAGATCAAGAGGAGTAGAACAGAGCCGGTGGAGGAGGAGATATCCCTGGGGGAGGAGATCCAGATGAACCGGTGCAGCCAGCAACACCCGCACGACTGATGAGAGAGTTGCACAACCCTGGTGAAACTCTGACCCACAGGTGGATTCAGCTGCCAGCTATTCTGGGAGATATCAAGCTCCCACCTCAGACCATCAAACTACTGCCCAGATTCCATGGGCTTTCCTCCGAGGAGCCGCACCTCCATCTCCATGAGTTCGAGATGATCTGCAACACGGTCCACGATTGACCCGTGGAGGAGGATACCATCAAGATGATGGCATTTCCGTTCTCCCTCGTAGATAGAATAGCCTACTGGTTGAAGCACCTAGGGAGATACGTCACATCATGGGAACAACTTCGGACCGAGTACTTGAATAAGTACTATCCACTCGGCCGGACAAATGCAACGCGAGCCCTCATCAACAACTTCTCCATGCTTCCCAACGAGCAATTCCATGAGGCATGGGACATATTCAGAGAGCTCATTGATCGGTGTCCTCATCACGACATATCCAAGCCCAACCTTGTTCAGAGTTTCTTCTGCGAGCTTACATCAGAGTTTTAGGGGCTAGTGAACGCATCATGTGGGGGTTCCTATTTCGCCAAGGATGAGCATCATGTCTGGGCCATCTATGAGGAGATGGTAGAGAACTATACAGTCATGTCCCAGACCTACCTCTATACACAGGGGAAGTCCACACCACAAGACGTGTCCTTTTAGAGGATAGCACGGGTCGATGCAGGTCCTTCTACATCATCATCAACCACAGCACAGGCAGAGTCATCGGCCGATGATATGGGTATTATCAGCATGAAGCTGGACCACATCGAGATCATAGAAAAGAAGCAGTGCCAGGGCATATCTCAGATAGATCAGATGGCACAGACACTGAGTGACCTGAAGACCAAGATCATGTGTCTCCTGGAGGTACAGACGACTTCTCAGCCCCATCTCAGGTCACGGGCTGACCCCAGCAGCAACAACAGCTCGACCCAACCCTCCACCCACTACCGACAGGTGCACCATATTCAGGCGGATCCGTTCTAGCAGCAGCAGCAGTATGTCCAGCTACCACCCTCTCCAGATAATCAGATGGTGGTCTACCAGTCGGACCAGCCCCTGGCAGTCCTTCCCCCACCCACTTACGAGCAGGAATCGTTGATGGAAGTCAACGGGATTTGGTACAACCGACCTCAGCTTGGGATCCAATGGGATCATCCTGGATTCTGATGGTCGACCAGAGGTGCCTCATCCCTGCAGCAGCCTCCAGTTCAGGGTGGCCAGTACACCCAGCAGCACCAGCTGCTCCAGTTTCCACAGTCACAACCACACTATCAATAGGGTCCTCGTCCCTATCAACAGGGACAACTGTGGAGGCAGCAGCAGCAGCCTCAGCAGTTCTCTCACCTGTAACCCCCTCATCCCTCTTAGCAGCAGCAGCATCACTTCAAGAGAGGCAACCCGTCTGGTTCTCATGAGCCCGCTTATGAGAACCCAACACTTGATGATTTAGCCCGCCTTATCTCTGAGCAGCAAGCCATAATCAGACGGGAGATGGACGAGTTCCGTCAGGAGATGAGGGAGATCGTGAAGGGCAAGGCCGCCATACCCGCTCAGATCGAGCCGAATCCGAACAACCAGAAGAGGAAGTCTGAGCAGGTAGAGTTTACAGAGGTTACCAGTCCTAGTGACTCACTTGGTGATATTACTGCATATACTTTGGTGCTGACTTTGTTACACTTAGGAGCGGTAAGATGCCAGCCGAAGGCACCTTGTTTGAGCGACGACACCATGATGACTCAGGAGCAGCAGACGAGGAGGAGAGCGATGCTGATGCCGCTCATGATGATGTTGATGACGGCGGTGCTGATGCCACCAAGGATGTAGATCCAGCTGACGGTACTGAGGTCGTCACTTCACCAGATGCAGGAGGTGGTGCTGATGCCACCAGATATGATGATGCTAAGCCAGAGTGCGGTGCTGATGCCACAAGTCTAGATGCCGTGTGTGGTACTGAGGCCACCCATTCTATTCCTATTGCATTTCTGTTTGCTTATATATCTCAGGACTATTTTGGAAAATCTAAAAAAATTAATAAAGGAAAGAGTTCTTTATTTGCGAGTCTATCTGCGATGCCTGGAGATATGTGTATGGATTATGTTTTGTCACAGCAGCAGGGACCCATTCCTAGCCCTCCATCTGAGGAGGTCCCAACCATCCCCTTCCCTTAAGTACTCCGCTTGGCTAAGGGGAATAAAAAAGAAAACTCAAAAAAAATCCCAGCAGTTAGAGTTCAGTCAGAAGATGATAGACAGATACCAGATTCAGCTGACTCTACAGGAGGTCCTTGAGCACATCCCTCTCTTCTAGAGGAACCTTAGAGAGAAGACCACAATTCGCAGGAAGAGGAGGAACCATCATGCAGAGATCCATGTGCTCACTCGTGCCACCTGCTTCACCATCCAGAACCGTCTTCCAGCCAAGAGGCCAGATGCAGGAGCTCCCTATGTCAGATGTCACATCCATGAGCAGGGGTTCGATCGAACTCTATTAGACATCGGTTCTTCTATCAACCTACTTCGGGCAGCCTTACTCAATCGATTCGAGTTTATCCCTCTTCGACAGAGCAGGACATTCCTTCACTTTGATGATAAATCTGTCAAGAGGCCGAAGGGGTTGTTGAAAGACATGGTCGTCACAATTCAGGGCCTGAAATTCCCCGTGGACTTTGTTGTGTTGGACATGGAGATTCCTGAGTCTGTGACCGATACCCCCATCATTTTAGGATGCCCGTTCTTGGCCACATCCACGGCAGTGTCCGATCATGATAGCGGGAAGGTATACTTTCACATTGAGGGTGAGAGTATACAAATAGAGACGATCGATGAGACTAGAGCGTGAAATTCAGCCTGTTCAGAGCAACTTAGTGATTCGGAGCAGATGACAGAGGCAGAGTGAGACGTTCACCAGGAGTGCAATTTTGTGATCACAGATGATGAAGCCGCTTGGTCAGACCCCGTTTCATGAGCTATCCTCTCACACTCATATCCCACTGATTCCCAGATTCCAGCAGAGGATAGCTTGGTGAGCACACTCTTGGCAGAGGACATATTCGAGGTTGTAGACCGCGTTCAGGATAGCGAGGCAGTTGATATTTTGGTTGATTCAGATTCAGATCCCTCGGAGTCAGATATTGATTGGGCAGAGTTTGATGAGTTGATTCCATGTATGATCCCTACAGAGCCAACAGCTAGGGTGGAGACTGATCCAATTCAGAGTACAGATACATCAGCAAATTCGTTTTCACCAGATTTTCATGATCAGCGAGAGTTCTACCATGCAGATTTGGTTGCTTTCACTCAGACTTTGCAGAGGCTAGATTTGCCAGCTTCCAATTGCCCAGAGTTGAAGCGCTTGCCGCAGTCGCTGAAGTATAGATTCCTTACGGGCGAGCAGGAGATGCACCTAGTCATTATCTCAACAGTTTTGACTAGAGAGCAAGAATCTTGTTTGATGGAGGTTCTTGAAAGAAACCGCAAGGCGATAAGATGGAGTGTAGCTGATCTCCATGGGATAAGTTCGACCATGTGCTCCCACCATATCTATCTCGAAGAGGACTCCAAGCTGTCACGTGAGTTCCAGCGATGGCTGAACCTGAACCTTCGAGAGGTTGTCATGAAGGAAATCTCGAAATGGTGGAGCAACGATTTTATCTACCTCATCTCTGACTCCAAGTGGGTTAGTTCATTACATGTGGTGCCCAAGAAGACAAGCATCACTACAGTTGTGAGTGAGTTTGGAGAGGATATCGCTACCCGTGTACCCACTTCTTGGAGGGTCTGTGTGGACTACAGACGATTGAACCAGGCCACCAAGAAGGATCATTTCCCGCTACATTTTATTGATCAGATCATATAGAGGCTAGCTGGTAAGAGTCGCTACTGTTTCCTTGACGGGTACTCCAGCTATAGCAGGTGCCCATTGCGCCCAAAGACCAGGACAAGAGTATATTCACCTGTCCCTTTGGGACATATGCTTTCAGACGGATGCCCTTTTATCTATGTAACACTCCAGCGACATTCCAAAGATGCATGTTGTCCATCTTCTCGGACATGGTGGGTGAGTGCTTGGAGGTCTTCATGGATGACTTTTTGGTCTATGGTGATGGGTTTGATGCTTGTCTTGACTGCCTAGACTATGTCCTTCAGCGATGCATCGAGGTCCATCTTGTATTATGCTGGGAGAAGAGTCACTTCATGGTGACTCAAGGGACGGTGCTTGGTCATATAATCTCCAACAGGAGCATGGAGGTTGATCCGTCCAAGGTGGAGATCATTAGGAAACTCTGTCCACCATCCAACTTACGATAGTTACAGTCTTTTCTGGGGCACGTCGGTTTCTACCGATGATTCATTCATGATTTCAACAGGATTTCCTGACCGTTGACTGATTTGCTGACCAAAGACATCGAGTTCAATGTAGATGATAAATGTCTTGCGTCATTTGAGACTCTTAAGAGTCTAGTTGTTGAGGCTCCTGTCCTTCAGCTGCATGATTGGTCTCTCCCATTCGAGATCATGACGGATGCCTCCAATTTTGCCATAGGGGCCGTGCTGGGATAGAGGAGGGATGGAGTGTCATTTGCCATTCACTACACTAGCCGTACATTGGATGCCGTGCAACAGAACTATACAGTCACTGAGAAGGAGATGCTAGCCTTAGTCTTTGCCCTAGATAAGTTCAGATCTTACATCATTGGATCGAAGATGACTATCTTCATAGATCACACCGCCATCAGGTACCTCATGGCAAAGAAGGATGCCAAAGCGAGACTGACTAGATGGATCCTTCTACTCTAGGAGTTTGATATTGAGATTAAGGATAAGCCTGGAGTCAAGAATGTGGTGGCAGATCATCTCTCCCGATTAGAGCATCTTGAGGAATCTGAGTAGATTGGTCCCATATCTGAGACCTTCCCAGATGAGGCGATCCTTGCTATTGCCTCGCTTCTGTGGTACACCGACATTGTGAACTATCTTGTTGCCAAGAAAGTTCTACAAGGTTGGCCCATGCAGCGACTTGAGACCTTCCTCGCGAAGGCCAAGTTCTACCATTGGGAGGATACCATCCTTTATCATGAAGGAGGGGATAGCGTCTGGTGTCGGTGCATTCCTCAGGAGGAGCACCATAGCGTCCTTACATACTGCCACAAGCTTGAGGTAGGAGGACATCACTATGGGAGGAGAACGACACAGAAAGTGCTCCAATCCGGCCTATGGTGGCCTACCCTCTTCAAGGATTCTGATGAATTCATGAAGAGGTGTACTGACTATCAGAGGGTGTGCACTTGTGGATAGCGTGATATGATGCCGATGCAGCCCATTCACTTTTGTGAGGCTTTTGACGCATGGGGCATCGATTTCATGGGTCCATTCCCTAAGAGTCAGGGATTTGAGTACATTCTATTAGTCGTTGATTATGTTAGTCATTGGGTTGATGCCATCCCCGCTCGAACCACAGATGTTAAGATTGTATGCAGATTTTTGAGGAAGAATATCATTTCACGATTCTGGGTGCCTAGAGTGTTGATATCTGACGGGGGGTCTCATTTCATCAATGACAAGGTAAAGGCCCTTGCTAGTGAGTTCAGCATTGACCATCGAGTAGCCACTCCATATCATCCTCAAACCAATGGTCTTGCTGAAGTGTCGAATAAGGAGATCAAGACAATATTGCAGAAGATAATCCACCCTAATCGAAAGGATTGGTCACAGATTTTGGAGTCGGTTTTGTGGGCATATCGGACTTCCTTCAAGACTCCTTTGGGTATGTCTCCCTTTCGCATCATTTATGGCAAGCCCTGCCATTTACCTGTTGAGATTAGGCATAAGTCACTTTGGGCCGTCACAGACATATTATTGGATCCAGTGAGTGTAAAAGATCAGAGGAAGGCAGAGTTGACAGCCTTGGAGGAGCTTAGAGATGCAACTTTTTCGAGCAGCCTACAAAACAAGGAGAGGGTGAAGGAGTGGCATGATTCTCATATCAACCACAAGCAGTTTGAGCCAGATCAGAGAGTATGGTTGTCCGATGCTAAGCTTAGATTATTTCCAGGGAAGTTGCAGAGCAAGTGGAAGGGGCCATACCTGGTCCGAAAGGTACATGACAATGGAAGTATTTACATATCTGAATTGTCATCTGATTCTACCTTTTGTGTTAACGGGCAGCGGCTCAGACCATATCTAGATCATGAGCCACTGGTCGTTGACATCGCCCCTATTCATTTTGCGTGAGATGTGGTCTTCGACTCACATATATTACATCTCACGCCTAATTATCATTGTCTTCCTCCTTGTATAGATCCAGATGTCCATATCAGACCATTTTGCATCTTATGATTATGCTATACTTAGGGTGTACTTTACCCTAAGTATAGGGGGTGTCAGACTTTTGATTTCTCTTTTGATTCTTTTTACCTCTGTTTTACTGCTTATACATAGGGATATTTTACCCTAAGTATAGGGGAGGTAGACTCTGTACAGTCTTCCACTCGGATTTCCCTTTTTGTACAGTCTGCTATACTTAGGATTACTTGATCCTAAGTATAGGGGGCAACACAGAGATCCTTTCATTCTATTAGTTGATTAGTCATTGTAGTATAGTTTTCCTTTTCACTTTCCTATACTAAGCACGAGTTATGTCTTCTTCATCGCTCTTGATCCACTCTGAGGACATCGTTCGAGCTAAGTATAGGGGGATGCCGTATATATTTCATATATACTTTAGCCATAACTCGTACTTTGTGTGATTGTGTTAATAAATAAGATGGCTAAAATCCTCTATCTAAAAAAACATAAAAATTAAAAATCTTTGTAAAAATGTTTGCACATACATAGCTCTTTATAAAAATTATTTTTGTGCAGATGTTTGCAAAAATGCTTTGTGTGTAAGGAGTTTGTAAATATTTTGGTACCAAAATTATGTATATAGTACAAAATTTTTGTAAAATATTTGGAAAAACAAAAGTTTGCAAAAACCCTTGTGTAAATATGTGTAAATAGTTTGAGAATCTTCTGCACTCATTTATTCAAACATTTTTCAAAAATTTTGCACATCTTCAAAAAATTTGTATAAAAACATTTTTGTATATACTTGTACAGTTTTTCTGAATCATAGTTGACATTTAAACTAGCCTAGAATTAAATTGGAAAATGGAGCTTGGTTCAGACCTTAATCCACCTAATTCTAAGAGAAACCTTATAGGGCTTAGGGTTAAGACTATTTTGGTCCATTAGTTACTTAATTCTTTGAGTCCACTAGGCTATGATCATATGCCATCTTGTTGAGCCTAAGTAGAACACTTAACAACACACACATGACTCTCACAGACAATGGCTTTACTTGCACCAACACCTTACACAGCTCTCTACGGATGAGGTGGTAAGGAGGCGGTTTTCATTGGCTTGGGGCAGCATACAAGGGTAGTACTTCTAGGCGGAAACTCTCATCTTCTTTTAGTGAAGGAAGTGCGTCTCAACTTGGTCTTGCGGCATTGTGGTCTAAAGACAAAAGTTGTGGGTTACAATAATGCTTCAAAAGAGGGATAGTCTACTAGCTCAAGAGGAAAAACTCCTTATATATATGTTGCACCATGTAGATATGTTGTACATATGAATATCGAAAAAAACAAAAAAATGTGCAAAAGAAAGAAAAACTCCAAAAAAGTCGTGGGTCTGATAGAATATGAAACACCTATCGGAGTGTACATTGCCAAATAAAGCAAAGCTTATGTTACGCATTCTCATCTCATGAATCTTACAGCAGGGAGACTTAGCTACATTGTTGGGCTCCCAAGGATACATGACTACACTGGTCATGGTCCATTCTCTTCTTCCTCCTCTTCTTTAGCCGGTTGAACTTGAACTTAGAAGGGAATACCCCGCTCCTCGAGGAAAGAGCTTCCAGACTGAGGCATTAGAGTTACCTTGTTGAGGGGGGCTGTTACTTTGCCATTTTTGAGGTGGGGAGCTACATATCACTTACACAGTACAAGAAAAGATTCATGGTCATTAGAGTTTGTGTATGTAGACTTGTTCTAATTTGGATTATTAAGGAGTCTTGACCATATATTGGTGGAACTTAGAGGATGTTAAGTTTTAAACCTAAGTCCAAATAAGGTTCTGACAAACTAATAATCCAAAGGTCTGACTGAGCTACATACTTCAATTTAATGAAGACAAGTTTAATAATCAGCCTTGATTCTCCTTCTTTTTCTTTTTATTTTCACTTCTTTTTCAAATAGTGTTTGCTAAGGGACTAGCAAAAGTAAAGTATAGAGGGGTGATGAATCCTCATTTATCACTCTTTATTCATTTATTTTAGCTAATTATCTTGGTAAAGCATCATGTAAATAGGTGTAAATACAATAACTTAGCAATAATCATGCATGTGTTAATATATCATAATTATCATGTATTTGTGCAAAAGTAAAAGAATAAAGAATGAAAGAAAAAGAAGGAAGTATTTAGAATAAATACCGAGTGACCGAAACCCAAGAGAGGGCCAAGTATTGGCCTGATCGCCAAATAAAATAGTTAGAGAGAGACAGGGCCACTCCACATTATACATAAGTACCATATGTGTAAATAATTTATTTTTACAAAAATAGATATAAAAAGGAGTTTTAACTTCCTTGTATATATTTCTAAAAAAATAAAAATCAGAAAAATAAAATAAAAAAAGAATAAAATTCTCTCTCACACTTGTACATAATACATGTATATGTGCAACCTTCCCTATTTATTTTATACTTGTAAATAAATAATGAAAATAAAACAAAAATTATTTTATACTCCAAATATTATGTTTGTAGATAAATAAAATATAAAATTGGCATATTTTTTGTAAAAATAATAAAATAAAAATAATTGTACAAAATACATCGGTATTTTATACATGTATATAATACATTATATTATATATACCATAATTTATTTTCGTAAAAATAAATAAATATCATAGAAAAATCCCTTCAAAAAAATAAATATTTTTCATTTTAACTATTTTTTAAATTTAAAATCATTTATTATTTTTTATCTATTTACTTTTAAATTTCCCTGCTATTTTATCGTTTAGCCTGTTCTGTTGTTTTCCTCCGCCACACCTGATTGGTCCAGGGTGGATTGTTGACTCCGGTCAACTACCCCCTGGACCCTCCTTCGGTGGATCTGGTTTTTGCTCACTTTTCACCAAATTTTCCAGACTCGATCCAACCACCACTTCGTTCACGTCGAGGCTCCGATTACTGAGGGGAGATCCACTATCCTCACCCATCGATATCCTTAGGGATCCGACCCTCAGTTCACACGCTTCGATCCGATTCTTCCAGCCACTTGGGACTTCTATAAAAGTTCTTATCTGTCTCCCCAGGTTGCCAGCTCGCGTCACACCCCTCTTCGATACACTAGAACCTTTCCTTGTAGTGACAACCATCGAAGGACCCCTTCGGTGGTCGGATTGGAGCTGTGTAGCCGCAGCTCACCATTCGTGGCCGGAGAACCGTCACGAGAAGCCTCCTTCGCTTGACGTAGTGTGGTCGAGGCAACAACCCCACCGTCCACTTATCCTAGAGCTCAGGATCGTACTCTGACCCTCAGGTAGCTCTTTGATCGTTCCTAGCTCCGTCGTTTACCAAATCTTCCATTTATCGCCGTTGTAGCTCCGCCAGCTCTGACTAGCCGGTCGGAGCTTCGTCACCCTCACTTATCCGCTCCGATCGACCCATACGCTCACCCTCCATCTCCTTACATACCCTGATCACCCTGAGACTCGATCATCACGTTGAGATTAGGCTCGAGGTTTCCATCTATCGCGACCACCGGAGACCAACCACATTCACCATTGCTTCTTTGCTTTTTAGACCTAACAAAATCGATTGGAGTGTAGCTCCGAGTCAAAGCATTCCTTTGTAGTCCTTGACGCACACGGAGAGTTCCCATTTCACCCTCACCCATCCTTGCCGGAGCAGCTACAGGTCCCTTGCACCGCCTCGCCGATCCAACCATTGGAGCCTCCATTAGAGCCAGCCATCCGACGCGGAAGAGGCCCACGACTCCACTGGTGCCTTCAGATCCTTCTTCGGACCGAGGATTCGATCCTTGGGTCCGGCAAAGTTTATCCTGGCGTAGTTCATCCAGACGCCTTCACCGCCGTCGGATCATCGCCACTCCCCAGGCCATTCGTCCACCTGGATGTGTCAGACCATTAGATGTTAGATCTAACGGTCACGTACCAGCCACGGCCCCGACCAACAGACACCGTCATATCTGACATCTGATGCATCTAGAGCCACCCGATCACGCCCTATCAGCGGACGACACCTGTCACTCCACGCGCCACTCACGTACCGCCTTGCGTATATTACTCTTCTTCCCTGTGTTTCTTTTTGTTTCTAGTTTAGTCTGTAAAATAAATTATACAGTTGGACCATTTTGCATTTTAGCCCTTCTAGTTTCTAGTATTCGCAGTTTAGTCCTGTTTGTTTGGGCACACGTGCTTTGTCACGTGCATTGTGGGATATTTGCATCTTTTGTCCTGTGCTTTTTATATGTTATGGATTGAATAGAAGTTTTTTAGAATTGCAATTGTACCCCTACGAGCGTTGATTTATAGCAAGTGCGTGTTTTATTGGGAAATTTACGGACAAGTCCCCTGGACTTTTAATGCCTGTTACTGTTGGTTCCTAAAACTTAAATAATTTGCATTTTGGTCCCTATGGTCTGCGTATCTTGTTTTTAATTAAATAAATTGCAAATTTGCTCCAAAAATTCTAAGATTTTGATATGTAGCCCTTGCTACTGTGTAGGAATTTTGGTGAGTGTTTTGATTTCATTTGATATTTTCTAAAATTTAAAAAACCCCAAAAAGTATTTATGGTTGTCATGAAAAATCAACGAAAATGTTAAAATACCTTCAAAAATTCTAAAAAATTTCCTGATTGCTTCTTTTGTATTGTTTTAGTTTCTATGTAATCTTTGTCTTATTCCCATTTATAAAACTCTTAAAAATTGAAAAGATCGAAAAACTTATAAAAATTATTAAACAAACATAAAAAATAAAAAAAATAGTTTCCAGTTACTGTAGGTAGCTTTTATTTTATAATTTCACATAAAATTACTGCTAGGATTTTATAGGCATTTTAAATAATTTTAATTTGCCTTTATATTAATGTTGTACATTGTTCACTATTTTTTGTTTTCTTTTATTTTTAGAGAATTAATTAAAAATCAGAAAAACCCCATAAAATTCACAAAAAATACTTGAATAATTTAAAAATATAAAAAAATTTGTTTTGAATTTTGAGTCTTTTTGGACCTCTAAATAATTGCTTGAGTGTTGCTTTTTGATTTTCCTTTATTCCTTTTCTTACTAAAAATTTATAAAAAAAATTGAAAAATTAGAAACCACCAAAGTCCTTTGTTTCTCTGGTTACCTGACTACTTCGTAGGTTTTCAATTCCGTGCTCCTTGTGTTCGACCCTAGTAGCTATACCAGGTTAAATAAACTAGCAAGATCGCTTGCCTCGTATTGATTGTTTGATTTAGTTGGTGGTCTGATTTTTTTTCTTGATTGAGCTACGCTTCATCGGTTGGGGTCACAACGACCTTGATTTGATTTTCTGAGACTTAATCCTAGTTGGCGGAGTGCTCATAATCTATCAATCAGAGCTGCAACCAACATATCAGGAGCAGATTCCTCCACCTCCGCTATAGATTCAAGAGATTAATGGTGTGTGGGAAAACGTATAGCAGTTGACCCGTCCTCAGAGGCATCCCCACGGTCAAAACTCAACCAACCGGCCACACCACCAGCAACAACAGGGTGAGAGAAACTTCCAGCCCTACCAAACCCAGAACCAGCAGCCTCTACAATATGTGAATAAATGGAGGTAAGGGTATCAACAGCAATAGTCTGACTACCATCATCAGGGCATTCCTCCGTACCAACCGGATGCATCATATCAAAATTCTTATCACTACTAAAAGTAATCACAATATTCCTCTCGTCCTCACCACTTTTCACATGATTACCAACAGTAGCCTCCCCCTCACTATCAGAACGAGAGGCCCCTTGTTGGTGAATCTTCTGAGGTTGCACCAGTGAACCCAACCCTCGCTTGTCTAGAGAAGCTCGTCAAGAATATGGCTAAGATGACCCACAAGATAGATGACCGATGGCTGCCAAAATCGTCATACCAACCTAGGTCGAGGATAATCCTAATAATTTCTGACACCAGGAACATGTAGTTTGCATTGATCTTCTCAATTCAGGTAGAAACAATTTGTTTATATCTAACGCTATTACTCCCAGGAGTGGTAGAGCAATGCAACCATCGGTTGCAGCTAAGGGAAAGCACATTGCATCTGACGGGGAGTCATCAATCTAGCCAGCATGAGGGCCAAGTAGCATTTTTGGAGGAACCCCATCTACAGAAAAATATTAAAAAAATGAAGAAAATACAAAAATACAAAAACAATAACAACAACCTCGATGGAGACTAGCTAGCATTGGAGACTCCTGCATGTGAAACTGAACCATATCCAGTCTTGAGGAATTTTACACCTGTAGTGAGTCCAAAGTCAACACTAGAAGTCGAGCCTGTAATTTTTTGGTCCACAGATTATAGATGATTCTATACCTTTTTGCCATCTACCTATAAACAATGATATGAACACAATTTTGAATGGCACTATTTCAGATTCTGTAGAAATTCCCTTTCCAGAAGTAATGAAAAAGTACAAAAAATGAAAAATCTAAAAATACTTTGCCTGATCATGCCATTGTGGAAATTTTACAGAATTTGGTCTTGAATATGCCTTTGATGAAAGCTCTTGAGTACATGCCAGCTGTGACGAAAGGATTGAAAGATGCATGTACAACTAGGCGCAGGACTCATCCTCACAATGCAGAAGCAAGGGTAGCAAATCTGAAAAGCATATTCTTACAATGGCCACAATCAATGCCATCAGCAGCCTTCCGGACAAGAAGCCGGATAAGGGAGCACCTCTTGTTCGTTGTCAGATGTTCAACCAGGTTTTCGAACGCTCTTTGCTCAACAACATGTCTTTTGTCAACTTGATGCCAGCCTCACTACTCATAGATTTCGGGATAGGACCGCTCAAACCTACAAATATGATTATGCAATTCGCAGACAAATCTATCAAGCGACGTAGGGGCATGTTGGAAGACGTGATCATCATGGTTCAGGGGATGCAGTTCCCTGCTGATTTTGTCGAACTTGATATGGACATCTCCACACCTTTGATCCTCACCCAAATCATTCTTGGATGATCGTTCCTGCGAATGGACAATGCAATAGTGAATTATGGCACTGGAGAGATCACCTTCGGCTCCAGTAACGATACAATTAAGATAGAGAAATTGTCTGATGCAAAACCGACAAAGGGAACATCTACAGCATGTGCATGGGTGATCGATCCTTCTGAAGACTATGACTTTTTGGAAGAAATTTAAGATACCAACCTCTTTATAGATGACAGCGAGATCCATGAATTCCTCTGCCCCGAGGAGGGATTGGAGAACGCCGTCTAATTTCCCCTTATCAATCATGATGAGACTCTTGCTGATTCACTTGATGAAATTTAGGTGGCGATGACGTGTCTTCAAGACCAAGAGCAGATTATTGAAGATTTCTACAATGAAGAAGAAATCATTGAAGCCTTCTTATTGAATGAGGAGGCAGAACAGAACATGGTGGACACCAAACATATGAAAGAACCACCACATGCGATGATATCCAAAGTAACCATTGAAGCAGCTCCCACTCCGCATGAGTTAAAGAAATCACCTTGCAATATGAAATATGCCTTCCTCGTGGGTGAACCAAAAATGTACCCCGTCATCATCAATGTGCATCTGACTGAAAGACCAAGAATCTCGTCTGATGGAGGTTCTTGAACGTAACTACTAGGCAATAGGTTGGAAAACTTCGGATCTCCATGGGATAATCCGTCCTTGTGCTCGCATCATATTTTACTTGAAGAAGATAACAAACCCTCCCGAGAATTTCAGAGAAGGCTCAATCTGAACCTACGGGAGATTGTCATGAAAGAAATTCATAAATGGTACGATGCTGATTCATATATCCCATCTTCGACAGCAAATGAGTGAGCCCTCTGCATGTAGTGCCAAAGAAATCAGGGATCACTATCGTGAAGAATAACAAAGGAGATGAGATCGTGACCAAAGTACCCACTTCTTGGCGAGTGTGTGTGGATTATAAAAGACTCAATATCGCCACCAAGAAGGACCACTTTCCATTACACTTGATCAACCAGATTCTTGAGAGGTTGGTTGCGAAGGAATACTTCTGCTTCTTGGATGGATACTCTGGGTATAATCAAGTCTCTATAACTCGTGAAGACCAAGAGAAGACCACGTTCACCCATCCCTTTGGTACATATGCCTTTAGACGGATGCCGTTCGGGCTTTGCAATGCCCCAGCCACATTTCAGAGGTGTATGCTGACAGTTTTCGCTGACATGGTGGGAAATTTTCTTGAGGTCTTTATGGACGATTTCTCGATCTACGGGGACTCATTTGACCAATTCCTTGACTATTTAGACATATTCTTACAGAGGTGCTGTGAAGTAAATCTGGTGCTCTTGTGGGAGAAGAGAAACTTCATGTTGACTAAGGGAATTGTGTTAGGTCACGTTGTATCTAAACGTGGCATTGATGAATCCGCGATTCATCATCGCAATATCTTGATCTTAGCAAAATCCCTGAGTAAAATCCCAAATAAATTTCCATAAAATCCATAAATTAACAAAATTACTCTTGTAAATAAAATACACTAATTATTGTATATAAGATTGTACAAAATGAATTAACAATAAAAAGCCGCAAAAATAAAGGAGTTTTATACTTGTAAATAGCCCAAAACTTCATGTATTTTTAATAATTTCATTTCAACTCCTTTTTGCCTAATTCTTACTCTAACTTGTTTACAAAAATGTATACAAAAATACAAAAATATAAAACAAATTTCACCTCAAATAAATGCTCCTAGATCCCAAAGAGAAAAAGCCGTAAAGTCTAACTTCCAAACTAAATTCCCACTCCGTATGAGCTCCAAATTCATCAAACTCATTTTTAAAGTTCAAGTTAGAAAATTATCTATCCAACGGAAGTGGTTTCATTAAAATCGGAGCTCGTTTGCAAAAGTTGGGTTTTGGGACCTAGATGTACATTGTATACGATGTATATATTCATTCTTTCTTTAATTTTTTTATTTTACCTTTCTTAATTACTAAAAATACAAAAAAATCATACTTGTGTTGTATTTTCATTGTAGTATTTTGTTGTATTTTTTCCGTTGTAAATATCTCTTATTAAAAAGACAAAAAAATTACATATTAGAAAAGTAAAAAAATGTGTACATGTTGTTTGTCTTCCCTTGTAAATTCTCCACTATCTATTTTATTCTTTTTTATTCTATTGTAATTAAATTAGCCTACTTTATTCTACATTATTTATTTATTTTATATTATCTACAATAACCACCAATTCAACTCCATTACTCCACCATATTTTCTAACTTCTAATTCAACTAGACCATTTTATTAACCTCCATCCCACTCCATCTTAATTCTAACTTCCATTTTTTTCTTTATGTACATTCTATTCTCCTCATTTTTGCCTTTGATCCATCTTTATGTGAGGAGAGCCTAGTTCCCAGAGTTGAATCAGTGACAGCGACGCAACCGCGGTCGAGCGACGACGACCCTCTCTCCGGTGAGATCCGTTGGCTTTTTGGCCAACATCGCAGCCGCCTCCGCGTGCTGCTCGAGCTCATCGCTCGCCGGCGATTCGAGCGAAAACCGTGCTCTTGTGAGCACTCCATAGGCGACCGACTCCATCGTAGGTAAGTTTCATTTCATCTTATCATTGTTTTTTTTATCATTGCAATTTTTTTAGTCTATTATCACCATTCGCTTATTTTCTTTGTTATCACATCACCACCATTCATCTTCTCCACCACCTCCCTCTACCATTTTTTCTTTCCTTTTGTATATATTTTCATTTCCTTCCATGTTTAAACCAAATTAAAAAAAATTAAAAAAAACTAAAACAAAAAAATCACAGCAAAAGCAAAAAAAAAATTAAAAAAAACAACACAGGAGGGAAGCAGCGGGCACCGCCGCTGCCCCCTCCCTTTTCCATCGCCGAGAGCGGCTGCTGGCCGCCCACTCCTCCTCATCGCCGTCCGCTCCGCCTCTCCGCACGGCTGCCGAGCGCGGCGCTGCCCCCTTCCCTCCTCTGCGTGGCCGCCGCTACCAGCTGCTACCTTCACCACCCTCCGCCTGCCGCGAGCTGCCACACCGCCGGCCTCCAGCTCCGTGCCCCTCGCCCTCCGCCGCGGGCGCCCCCACCGCCGTCCACCGCCCACCGCCGACGACCCCGCGCCTCATCAGCGGCGCAGCCCCGCGCCGCCGACCGCAACTTGGTTGGGTTCATCCCATCGGGTCCAGGAAGAAGAAGAGAAGGTGATTTATTTTTTATTGTAAAAATTGTAATTTATTTATTTATAGTTTTTGTATTTACAAACAGGTCCCTGTGCATATCTTGTTGTAAATATAGTTTTCTGAATTTGCAAGGACAACCCTGTGTTCGTGTGTTAATTTGGACCTTGTTTTAGCATCTTTTTATTTAAAGAAAAATAACATTGTCTTGAGCAGCTTATTGTCTTCCATCTAAAGATTTATTTGTATTTTTGTGAGTCATGGGTAATTAATTTAAAATGGTTAACTGAAATTTTGCATAGTTTACCCATTTTGTGCATTAAATTTATATCTCACACACGGTTGCTCTAAAAATTCCACAAAAATTTGAATGATGCCCTGATATATGATCAACTTACTGTCCAAATTTCATCCAAAATGGAGTTGTCTTGTGCCTGGAATAATTTGTAGAGTGAATTTAGTGTTTGATTTTTAATTAAATCCATGTATATCCTTTTTGCGAAATTTTAAATCTCCTGGATTCTACATGAAAATATCTATTTGAGATAATTTGTTCTCTGACTAATTTGATAATGTGGATTTAATAGAAATTAATTACTCATTGCCACTCTGTTTTCACTAAAAAATCCATAAAAAATTCATAACTTGTCAAAAAATTCCAAAAAAATTATTTTAGCTATCTTGCATCATGTTTTCATTTCAGTAAAATTTTCATGATTTTTTTTTTGCTGTTTGTGTGATAAATTACGAAAAAACCCATAAAAAGTGTGCATTTTTAGTTGTTGCATTTTAACCCATAAAATTCCAAAAAAAGTACCTTGCATTCATCTCTGAATTAGGACTTTAGGAAAAATATAATTTGGCTAAATTGGACTATTTTAACATTAAAATTAATTTGGCCTTGTTGTATGCTTTTTTAGTGTCGTAATTCACTTGCATTTGCATTCCACCTCTGTTTTTTTTTGCAATTAAAAAATCTAAAAAATACGGATTGGAAATCTAGACTCAAGTTTTCGAATTAACCTGAAGTTGTTCCTTTGCCTCCCTGAGTTCGACCCCGGACTTGCCCAGGATAAAAATTAAGCCGAGACACTCTTCACGGAGATCTTCTCTCAGTTCTGACTGAATTGCTAAGTACACGTATTAAAACGTGACCAAATTAAATATCGTATTTAGCGACTCGTCAGGCATGGAAGTTGACCTAGCCAAGGCGGAGGTGATTTCCAAGCTAGAGCCACCTAAAACAATCAAGCAGGTCATGTCATTCTTGGGCCATGTCGATTTTTACCGATGATTTATCAAAGATTTCAGTAAATTGGCCAGGTCGTTGACCGAGTTGTTGGGCAAGGAGAATAATTTCATTATAGATGACCATGCACTTCTTTCCTTTAATCAGTTGAAGGAACTCATCACTCATGCCCCTGTCCTGTAGCCACTGATTTGGACACAACCATTCGAGATAATGATCGATGTGTCATACTATGCCATCGGTGTTGTGCTTGGACAGATGAAAGACAATGTCCCATTTGCTATTCACTATGCTAGTTGAACGCTCGATGAAGCTCAAACAAATTACACAGTCATTGAGAAGGAGCTTCTAGAGGTGGTCATTGCCTTGGAAAAGTTCAAATCCCACCTCCTCGAATCCAAGGTTATCAACTACACAGATCATTCGGTAATCCAGTATTTACAACAGAAGAAGGATGCCAAACCACGTCTCATCTGATGGATCCTTCTCCAAGAATTTGACCTTGAAATTCGAGATAAACCTGGAGTTAAGAATGTGGTGGCCGACCACTTAGCTAGACTTCCTGAGCCTGAGTCTCCTGAGCTAAATTTGCAACCGATCACAGAAACCTTTCCAGATGAGGCAATTTTGTTAGTCACCTGGTATGCTGATATTGTGTATTATCTTGTGTCCAAGAGGACTCCACAAGAGTGGCTGAAGCTTAAAATAGACAAATTCTTATCTAAAATCCATTTCTACCAGTGGGAGGATCCGTATCTATTTCGTGAAGGGGCGGATTGCATCTGTAGGAGGTGCATTCCTCTGGAGGAAGTTCCGAGTGTCTTTGCATTTTGCCATGATCAAGAATCTGGAGGAAACCGTTCAGGAAGATGGACGACAACAAAGGTTCTTTAGAGTGGCCTTTGGTGGCCTACATTATTCAAAGATGCAAAAGATTACGTCAAGTGTTGCACTGACTGCCAGAAGATGGGCAGACCATAGGAATGAGAGATATGATGCCTTTGAGATTTATTTAGATATTAGATGTCTTTGATGCATGGGGCATCGACTTTATGGGCCCATTTCGGAACAACCATGGGTGTGAATATATTCTGCTTATTGTCGACTACGTAAGTTGCTAGGCGGAGGCTATCCCACCCGAACCACAGACGGTTGGACTGTTTGTCGATTTTTAAGAGATCACATCATTGCATGATTCAGGATTCCCAAAGTTCTCATATCAGATGGGGGTAGACCTTTCATAAACAGAGAGGCGAAGAATCTAACTCAAGAATTCTGCATAGAACATCGTGTCACTTCACCATATCACCCACACTCTAATGTCGCAGTTGAATGTTCAAACATGGATATAAAGGCAATTCTACAGAAGCTTGTGCTTCTGGATTGCAAGAACTAGTCTCAGCTGCTTGATTCTGTTCTTTGGGCTTACAGAACCGTGTACAAGTCACCACTAAGAATGTCTCCCTACCACCTCGTGTATCGCAAGCCATGTCATTTGCATGTAGAGCTAATACATAAATCTTTATGGGCCATCACCATCTGCAATTTGGACTCTAAGAAAGCAGGGAAAAATAGAAAAGAGGACTTGAACAGATTAATAGAATTCAGGGATTATGCTTATGACCAAATCATGATGTACATGGAGAAGGTCAAGAAGTAGCACGACAAGCATATCCGCCACAAATCCTTCGAGCCAGATCAGAAGATGTGGTTGTTCGATGCAAAATTAAAGATCTTTCCAGGCAAACTGAAGAGCAAATAGACTGGGCCATTCATAGTGAAGCATGTGCATGAGAATGAAATTGTAATGATATCTGGTTTGTCAGCTGACACACAATGATTTGTGGTTAATGGACAACTTTGAAGCCTTATCTTGAACATGACACATTCCTATCTATCGCTGACACCATTCAAGTGATTTATGATGAGTGATACTTCCGAAGTGGCCGTCAAAGACAAAGAAATCAAAATATTATTGAATGACTTTTCTCCTTTTCTTCTTTTCCTTCTTTCTTCTTTTATTCTACAAAAAAGATGTCTTCCCCTTCTCATTACTACACTTAGGATGTACCTTATCCTAAGTGCAGGGGGGATGCGCACCTCGAGTTGTTCATATTCCTTCTTCCATCTCTCTCTCTTTTCATCTTTTCCTTTTCCTTTTTCTTTTTTCTATCAAAAAGGTGTCACCTCTTTTTGTCAGTCTTCTATACTTGGGACGTACTTGTTCCTAAGTATAAGGGGTGTGCACTCCGAGTTCTTTTATTCTTTGGTCCTCTACATTGTCTCTTCTTCTGGTCTATACTTAGGGATATCTTGCCCTAAGTAAGGGGAGATAGTTTGAGTACGATCTATTCATTCCCATCCTTGACCCTCCCTGCTTTGTGTACAGTTTGTTATACTTAGGATTATTTGATCATAAGTATAGGGGGGCGATCAACTTCTCATACTTTCATTCATTTCTTCGTTCATTTATTCATTAGGCTTTCTATACACAATATGAGTTATGTCTTCTCTTTCTATCTGATCTATGAGGACATAGCTCAAGCTAAGTATAGGGGGCGTAAATACTCAGTATATACTTTAGCCATAACTCGTACTTTCGTATTTTTAATAATAATTATGGCTAAAAACACTGCCTAATTCATTAAAATCACTTAATAAAAGATGTTGATTATTCCTCAAATTCTTTTTTTTGTATTTACTGATTAATAAATCATGTAAAAATATTTTTTGCAAAATGTTTGAAAAATATTTGAAAATCCTTTTGAAAATCTTTTGTAAACTATTTGGAAAATATTCTGTTCAATATTTTTAACCTGTGTAAAAAAATATTTTATTTGTAAAATTTATTTTATTTATGTGAAATAAAATGTTTGAAAAACTATTTACAAACAGTTTTGAAAAATAGTTGCAAAAATACTTTGAAAAATATCTATATGTACAATTTGAAAAACCTTTGCAAAATGATTTTCAAATGTGTGTACATGTTTGTAAAAATGGTTTATAAAAAAATATTTTTTTCAATAGTTTGCAAAAATTGTTTTAAAAATCATTTTCAAATAAGATTGAGGAATATATACATCACATTAAAATTCTTTATTAATATATATATATATATACCTATAAAAGTGATCTAAATTCTTAAATTCCAATTCTTGTAAATACAAGATGTATCCCTGTGTAAATATTTGTACCTAGTTTTTTCCAAAAACTTTTGTTTTCAAAAATCACAAAAACATTTGCAAAACTAAAAATAACAAAAAAAATGTAAAATATTTTTGAAAAACACAAAAAATGCATACGCATCATCTTTTTCAAAAATCCATAAAAAATTCAAAACCTTAAAAATTGCATTACAAAAATATTTTCTACATTATTCATTGCATTTGCATAACATTCACATTTTTCGGATTAAGTTTGGTAATTGAACAAGTCTAAGTAAAATCCGAAGATTAGAGCTTGGTTAGACATTAATATACCTAATAACAGGAACCTTATAGGAGCTAGAATTGAGGTACTTCAGGTCTAGTTGCCTTAATTCTTTGAGGATCATGAGACTTGGTTCGATGGATTCTTGACTGCCTAAGTAGAGTATTTCAGATCACACACACAACTATTGTTGATAATGACCTAACTTGGATACCTGCTCCTTTCACTTGGCTCGACTCAATCAAAGTGGTGAGAGGATTGGATTTGCCAGTATGAGGCAGACACAAGTGGAAACATTTGTCCTCGTTTAGGGAGGGAAGTTCACCCCATCCCATATAATGGCATTGATGTCTAAAGACAGAAGAGTGTGGGTTGCAATAATGCTTCAAAAGAGGGATAATCTTCTGGATCAAGAGGAAAAACTCCTTAAGTAAATGCTGTTGTATATAGTATTTAAAAAAAGCAAAAAGGAAAAACTCCAAAAAAGTGGACATGCCTGATTGAAAATAAAATGCCTACCGGAGTGTATATATATGTATAGTCAATAAGCAAGCTTGAGCTTCAAAGTAATGTGTGAGCCTACAACTGGATGACTTGACTACACTGGTCTTTCATCCTAGGATAGGTGGCTACACTGGCTACTGTCCATTCTTCTCTTTACCCCTCTTCTTGAGTTGGTTATACTTGAACTTAGAAGGGAATACCCTGCTCCTCGAGGAAGGAGTTGCTGGATTGGTGAATCACTGGGTTGTTATTCTAGGGAAGTCAATCTCTTTGTCATTTTAGTTGGGGAGAGACACTATCACATACATTGTACAAGTCAGATTCATAGTCGTAAAAGTTTGCATATGAGTTGAAGTATTCTGACCTGGCTATTGAGGAGAATTGAGCAGAGTTTTGGGATTCTCGAAGGTTGTTGGATTCCAAATCCGATTCCCAATAAGGTTCTGCCGGCACTAAATTCAAAAGGTCAGACTTAAGCTCTAAACTTTGACTTTTGAAGACAAGTTTGATAACTAAATTTAACATTTATTTCTTTTTATTTTCTTTGTTTTTATTTTTCTGCACTTATTGCATGTGTTTGCTAGGGAAAGTCAAGTATAGGGGGTTGATGAATCTCCATTTCACAACCTTTATTCAATCATTTTGATCCTAAAAACCCTAGTAAATGCTTGCAATACCCTTAATTTAGGCAAATTAGCATCCACACATTATTATGTAAATAGTGTATACAATATTGTTTTCAATGCCAAAATTATAGAATAAAGAAAAGAAAAGGAATAAAATATCGAAGATATTTTTTGACCCTGAACCTCGAGACCTAGGTCTTGATGACTAAGTGAACAGGGAGATAAGGGTCAAAATACAATAAAATTCCCTTTTATTTATTCATTCTTTATTCATTTTTGGGACCTATTTTATTTTCCACTTTTTATACCTCAAATAAAGAAATTTGAATATGAAAGTTGTAGATACTAAAATATAGAAAAATACAAAATTAATTTCATACAAAAATAATATACAAAATAAAAGATACAGTCTAAATAAGATTCCAAAATCCCAGCTTCCCAAACCCATATCTCTCAAATAAAAACTTAAAATATATCAAAATCACCTTTAATTGTATATAACTTCTAATAAGCTATTTAATGAAGGTGGTTTCATATTTTTGGAGTGAAGGTATGGAAGTTAGGTTTTGGACCCCTATTGTATAGTTTACCCGATTAAAATATTCATTTTATTTATTATTCATTATTTTTATAATTTTATATTTTTATAATTTTTTAAATATTATCTATAATATGTATACATACTAAAATAAGAATGAAACAATAAAGAAAACACTAAAATAAAATACTTATATAAAATACATAGGTAAAATACCTATATCTATACCTATATAATAAATAGACTTATTTATTTAAGTGTATATATATTATCAAAAAAATATAATAAAAATATTTTTAAGTATCTTAAAATAAGTTATAAATATATAAAATAATAAACATATTAATAAAACCAAAAATACACAATAAAAATAAAATACTTAAAAACATAGATAAATATACTTATATAAAACCCCTAAAAAGTAACTTGTGATTATAAACCTCTAAAAAATAAAAAAGTCATAATAAAATAATTTGAAAAATAATAAATATTTTTTTATTTTATAACCTAAAATTTAAAAACTCATTTATTATTTTTTAATATTTTTTTGAAAAATTTTCAGGGGGTTTTTCCTAGTTTGTCCACGTAGACCAACCAGGTGTTGCAGAGAGTTGACTCAGGTCAACTCTCTGACCCACCTCCTGTAGCTATCAGACCTACTGTTTGACCCCATTTCTAGCATTTTTTCCAGGTCGATTTGAGCCTCGTCTTGTATAGATCTCTTTTGCATTTTTGTGCCTCGGTCACTAGTGATTCATGCCCAGGTGAATCCCTGGGTTGTGGATCGCTGCTGCATCTGTCATGCCTCAATCTTCCACCTTGCTCCACCACTGGTACAAAGGATCACCTCCACCTTTTTTGCAAGTTTGATCCCTTTTCCACCTTCTAGACTTAGATCTAAGACCTCCTCCTTCTTCATGGTGACAGCAGGAAGACCTAGCGGGTCTTCGCTTATTGTTTGGTGTCGAATCGAGGTCAGTCTAGTTCCGCTGCCGTCTCCGCCCAGAGCTTTGTTCCAAGCAAGCCCCAGTGAGCTTTCCCATTTATTTCTATGTTCTTTACATTCCCGAGCGTAGCAGTGGCTTAGATGTGTAGCTCATTCTAGTCGATTTTCTCAAGCTTAGTGTAAATTCCAAGATCATCGTCCGGTGGAGCTCCAGCTCTGCCAGTCGATTCCGATCACCTACAACATCGTCCGCCTCACTAGCTCACCTCATCTTCTTCAGCTTCGCCTTCTCTCTGCTCGACTCACTCCCGATCTCCGTGTTCTTACAAAGAACACACAATCACCTTCCTCCTCCTCCACCGCTTACTGGAGGAAGCCTCCCACCTCACATCCCGCTCATTGCATCACTTAAACCTGCCATCGCCTCGTCGTTTTTTTGCGACTAACACCTGCAGGGAAATACAAGATAGGGGTCAATCTAGACCTCCTCATGCCTCGGGACAACCCACAGGTGAAACTCCTCCGTCTCCCCCTACTGGAGCTCGTCAGCCCCTCTCGAGTCCCTCAACCGGTGCGGAAGAACACCAGGAGTGTTTTGATCCACTGCTAAGTTTTTGGGGATGACGAATAATGAAGGAAGATCGGATCAAACCTCGCTGATGAATCCACGATTCATCTCCTTTGTTCTTTTATTTTAGCTTCATTTCCGTAGTCAAACACCTGTAAATACTCACTAATTCCATAAAATTACCATTTTGCATGCATTTGTTAAAATTGCATTTTTAATACTTTTTGTTCATAAATAAAAGAATAAAGAAGAAAAGAAAAAGAGGTATTTATGCAATAAATACAGACTGATCTGAACCCCGAGAGAAGGTCAAGACTTGACATGATCGACTAGAAATAAAGTAGGGGGAGATAGGGTCTTCTGTCAGAAAAACCAAAAATATTTTACATCTGTATAGATCCACTCTGTCCATATCATACATTCTTTCTATCTCACACCCCATCTCCATCTCCTGATTACTCTATACTTAGGGTGTACTTTACCTTAAGTATAGGAGGGTGTCAGACTTGTGATTTTTTCTTTTGATTAATTTTACCTCTGTTTTGTTGCCTAAACTTAAGGATATTCCACCCTAAGTATGGGGGGGTAGACTCTGTACATTCTACTCCTCGGTTTTCACCTTGTGTGCAATCTTCTACACTTAGAATTACTTGATCCTAAGTATAGGGGGACCACCGACTTCTGTTGATTTTATTCTTTCATTCGTCATTGTAGCATAGTATTCTTTTAGCTTCCCAATACTTAGCATGAGTTATGTCTTTCTTTCCAGCTCTTTGATCACTATGAGGACATAGTTCGAGCTAAGTATAGGGGGTGTCATATATATTGTATATATACTTTAGCCATAACTCATATTTTTGTATTTTTAATATGGTTAAAATATTGTGTAAATACTCAAAAAAACTAAAAAAACTAATAAAAAGATGCAGAAATTTCCTTAAAATATTTTCTTGTACATATTAACTAATAAGTCAGGTTAAAATATTTTGAAAAATATTTTGAAAGTGGTTTGAAAATCTATTTGAGAAATCTTTTGAATACTATTTGAAAAATGTTTGAAAAATATTTTCAACCTTTGTAAAAAGATTGTGGCTTGTAAAAAATTTTTCTCTTTGTGTGAAAAAAAAGATTTTGTTAAACTATTTGCAAATGTTTGGAAAAATGGTTGAAAAATTATTTTGAAAATATGTATATATACTGTTTGAAAAATGTTTACAAAATAGTTTTCAAAGGTGTGTAAATGTTTGTAAATGTTTGAAAAATTATTTTGAACTATAGTTTTCAAAATTATTTGTAAAATTATTTTCAAATAAATTGAGGAATATATGCATCACAAAAATAAAAAAATAAATAAGGTAAAATTTAAATAAAAAATAGTAAAAGTTAGAATAAAAATCCAACTGTGTATATACTTGTAATAATTACTCAAGTTGTAAATTTATTCTTATGACTCTTGTAAATAATTAACTCACTCTTGTGTATATACATATCACATCCCTAACTCTTTCTTAAAAAAATTATATATACTTGTATATATTTCTAACTATTTGCATTAAAAAAACTTTTTACATGTGCATGATTTTTCAAAAATCCATAAAAATTTCAAAATTTTGAAAATTGTTTCACAAAAAGATTTTGTTTTCTTTTCCTTGCATTGTACATATTTTCTTGCATTTGCATGATCATTTTTCAGGACGATAATGACATTTAAAATAAGTCTGGAATAAATTTGAAGAATGGAGCTTAGTTGGACCTTAATCCACTTAATTTCAGAGGAACCTTGTAAGAATTGGAGTTAAGACTTTTCAGGTCCTAGTGACTTAATTCTTTGAGTCCATAAGACTATGTTCACATGTCATCTTGATGAGTCTAAGTAGAATATTTAACAACACATGCATGATTCTTTCAGACCGTGGCTTACCTTGGACAATGCACTCTACACGTTGCTCTTCATTGAGGAGGTAGTGAGGGGGCAGGATCTTTTGGCTTGGGGTAGCATACGAGGGTAGTACATCTAGGCGGAACCTCTCGTCCTCCTCTAGGGAAGGAAGTGCATCTCAACCTGGTTTGGTGATGTTGAGGTAATAAGATAGGAGCTGTGGGGTTGTAATAATGCTTCAAAAGAGGGGAATATCTACTAGCTCAAGAGGAAAAACTCCTTATGTACATGCTGCACCTTGTATATATTTTCAAAAAAAAAAGAAGAAAAAAATGCAAAATCTCCAAAAGTGGACAGGCATGATAGAAAAGTAAAATGCCTACCGGAGTGTAAATACAAGTGAAAAAAAGAATAAGAGCTTCAAAGTCATATATTTGTAAGCTTGCAGCAGGTGACATGGCTACATTGGTCATGCATCCAAGGATAGGTAACTACACTGGTTACCGTCCATTCTCTTCTCCATCCCCTCTTCTTGAGCTGGTTGTACTTGAACTTAGAAGGGAATATCCCCGCTCCTCAAGGAAAGAGTTGCCAGACCGGGGGATTAAAGTTAACTTGTTGAGAGAGGTTGTTTCTTTGCTACTTTTGAGATGAGGAGCTATATTTCACTTCCACGTACAAGAAAAGATTCATAGTCATAAGAATTTGTGTATGTAGACTTGTTCTGATCTGATTGTTGAGGAGACTTGAATAGGAGTCTTATGGAACTTAGAGGCTGTTAGGTTTTAATTCCATTTCCCATTAAGGTTCCGACACATTAATAATCCAAAGGTCTGACAGAGCTCCATACTACATTTTTATGAAGATAAGGTTAAAAGTCAACATTGTCCTAATTTCTTTCCTTTTTCTTTTTTTCATTTTTATTTTTACTTATTTTTCAAATGAGTGTTTGCTAATGGACTAGCAAAGGTAAATTATAGGGGAATGATGAATCCACGATTCATCGCCTTTATTCTTTTATTTTAGCTTCATTTTTGTAGTCAAACACCTATAAATACCCACTAATTCCATAAAATTACCATTTTGCATGCATTTTGTTACTGCATTTTTAACACTCTGTGTTCATAAATAAAAGAATAAAGAATAAAAGAAAAAGAAAAGGAGGTATTTATACAATAAATACAGACTGATCCGAACCCCGAGATAAGGTCAAGACTTGACTTGATCGACCAGAAATAAAGTAGGGGGAGATAGGATCTTCTGTCAGAAAAACCAAAAATATTTTTTAAATATTTTTCTCTGTATATTTGTACAAAACTTACATTATTTTGATTGTACATAATTTGGCCTCAAATTAATTATTTTGTAAACAAAAGTTGTAAATGAAAATGTGTTGTAAATAATAAAAATAAGTGTAAAATAAAATAATGTATATTTTGTAGATAATTACACCCAGAAAAAGCCGCAAATCAATAATTGAAACATCAATTCCGGCTCCATACGAGCTCAACATGTATATAAGATTTTATTTCATACCTTTAATGACCACCATTATGGTGGTTAATTGATTTTCATTATTTATTTAATTTATTTAATTAATTTAATTCCGAATTTTGAAATTAGTTAATTAATTAATTAATTAATTAAATTAATTTATTAATTTAACTAATAAAAACTTTCACCTTTTGTAGATACTTTCCATTTGTATTTTTGTTCTCTTTTTAATGGGCTCCTCGTCATTCACTCTTTGATCGATCTTTGGTGGAGAGGAGCCCGATCTCCGAGAGCATTCTTGTTGAAGAAGGATGCCTAGCCTCTGAGCCGTCCGATAACAACACGTCGGTCCTTGTCGAGGTCATCATGGCATTTCCGAACCCCGAGGTGAGATCCATATCATTTCTCGTCCTTTTTCGTAGATAAATCGTAGGTTTATTTTCTACCTAGACATAGTTAATCTTTAGAATTTAGATCATAGAAAAATCCATCACACTTTGATCCACCTCCAAAATCGATTTTTCACCTCACCTCACGATCCTCACATTTTCATTTCTACCTCACACGACCTATCACCTCCGGTCACGCATGGTGACCGGAGCCACGGATCTCTCTTTCATCTCGCCAAGATCCGCTCGTTCACGGTTCTCATTTTTGTGCATAAATAAAAAATCATAAAATTATTTCTCCTGTTTATCTCACAATCGTTTTTGCAGGAAGAATTTAAAAAAAATATTGTTCTTCTTTCCTTTCTAACCTTTGTTTTTGGAGGAAAACTAAAAAAATAAAATATTTGGTTGTTTCTCTCTAACCTTTGTTTTGTAGGATCAAATAAAAAAATTAAACAAAAAATTTAAAATAATCTATTCATATTTCTGATTACATTTCCTTCCTGAAAAAATTCTTTATTATTATTTCTGATTACATTAAAATACAAACAAAAAAAATCAAAAATAATAATAATTTCGCAGGTCATCTTCGACCTTGCACGCATCCCCCTCCTGCGTTGGGTGCGGCCTCCGATGCCCGACTCCCACCTCTGCCAACATAGAGCCGCCCTCCGACACAGCAGCAACGTCACCTGGGCCACCAGCGGTGCCGCCTTCTACCGCTCCTCGCTGCAACCGACTCCCTCCGCGCGATGGCACAGTCCCTCGTCACTAGCCATCGCGGTCGCGCCCATCGCTGCCATCCGCCACCACCCACGCGGCACCCTCCGCCCCCGCACCTCCATCCAGTCGCGTGGGCGCTGCCGCGATGCCCACTGACGCAACAGCAGCCCATCTTCGAACCGCGCCGCCCCGACGCTGCCCTGACACCATCCCGAGCTTCCTTAGGTCGCGCTCGACCTCCCACGTCCGTAACGCCCCTGCGGGCGGCTATCCTCCGCATGCACCCTCCACCTGGCCCTTGATAATCAAGGTTTGGCGAGGGTCTAAAGTATTCCACACAAGGCGTGACCACAATGTCGTCGAGCGACTGCTCACGAAACCTCAATCAATCAACAATTAACACACAACAGACATCAAGCAATGAAAAGTGGTGCAGAGTTAAAATTTATTATAACTCTATAAAAAGATGTGTATAGGTGCAAGTATGTGTAGAGGTCGAACACAAGGAGCAGACAGGAAGAACGAGACAAGTGAATGCACAAGAATGTGAATGTGATATATTTGTCTATCTATGCTATTTTTTGTGGGTTTTAATTTTTATATTTTTTGTTTTATTTTTAATTTTATTTTTGTATTTTGTCTTTTGATTTTCTATTTTTATATTTTATATTTTTTATATTATCTTTTTCTTTAAATAGAAGATATATACAAAGTAAGAAAGACATAGATAATGGATTAATAAAAATAGGTAAAAATAAGGAAAAATCAGGAAATAAAGTGTTTTTGGTCTTTTATATTTTTCTAATGTTTTTATGATTTTTTCTAGATTTATATGATTTTTTTTGGTATTTTTAAAGGTAAAAATGCTAGAAAACAATGAACTAGGTTGCCGCCTGAAATTAAAATGAGGATGTAAAATATCAAAGATTGTCCAAAATTCCTCAAATTAATTTTAAAACAAAGATAATAAAACAAAGAAAATTTAAAAACAGAAATGGTATTTTTAGGATTTTTCTAGGATTTTTAATATTTTTTAGAATATTTTTGGGGTTTTATATTTTTTAGAAGTTTTCTTTTGTATTTTTTAGTGATTTTTGGACTGAAGTTAAAATACACTAAAATAAGGAAAATGTAATTTTTTGGGAATTTTCTGATGTGTTTTTATAATTTTTATGGATTTTATGATGCAAACAGTGCTGAAAATACTTATTTTTTATTTTATTTTAAATATTAGAATACAATAAATATGCAAAATAAAAATATACCGGGAAACTACTATGGAACAGGAACTTATAGTGATTTTTTTGAGATTTTTTGGGATTTTAGAAATGAATGCAATAAATAGAGATAATAACAAGAAATTACACACAGACAAGGGCATTAATGTAATTATATAAAAGCGCGAGGGCCTGCGTGCAAAATTCCACAAAAATTAAAACTGGAATAAAAACTTTGCGCACTAAAAATTAATCACTAACAACCCAGGCGTAATCTTGTAAAAAGGCAAGGCACGCGTGCGTGAACACGTAACAGGTAGGGGCCTATGCGTAAATACTAAAACTTAGGGGGGCGATATGCAAAACTATCAAAACTATATAACTGAATAGATATTTTTGAGTCTATTTTAGAAATACATAAATATGCAAGCCCTTGTACGATAAATAGCCACGCACACGTGCGCCTCACTTGTAAGGGCTGGAATGTCAATACGAAAACACCGGGGGTTTTTTAGCAAATATTACAAAAACTATAACACGGTAGATGAATATTTCAGGTATAATATTTAAAACAAAAATTACCGGGTTGAGAACAAAAATACCCAAGGCAGGGGCCGATCGCACGGTTGATGATTTCCCACTTGAGACACGTGTCATCTCCTGGACAGCCGATGCCGCTTCAGTTATGACAGCCGCAATTAGATGTTCTCCTGAGGATCCGACGGCTGACACGAGGGGCGATCCAACGCTATCTGTACACCTGGAAGAACACGGCCAGATTCATCAGCGAGGGGGGTCTCGGGAAGAATTGGGAGAAACACTGGTGACCCGATATTCTCCCGGCTCAATCCTCGACCTCCGTCGGTCATGAGGCTCACAAAACGGCCGCGGTGACTCCTGGGCGGATGCTCTATATGCATGGGGCTGCAAAAATGGGTGAGGACCACCTGAACACGCGGGTGGAGGTGGAGGAGTCAAGCGCCTACAGGACCCACCGGCGGCTCCTCAAAATTGCTCCAGGGGCTCCTGAAAGCACGGTCCTGCAAAACAAAGATTAAAGGGGGTCACGGGCAAACTGTCGTGACCCTCCTGGTGGCAAGAATAGGCTGAAACGGCGAAAGAGGCGCTCGCTGAAGCAAGCTCCGGCGAGAGGTGGCGAGACGATTAAATTGATGAAATGGCGAATGGGGCGTGGGAATAAGATCCTACAACTACTGCAAATCTAAAAATGCATAAAAAATGAAGAAAAAGTGGACCTCAAGGGCGAACTGCCCAATGCGGACCACAACGGTCAAAGGTGGCAGGAGGTGGTGGAATCGCCTCAACGACCGGCTACCCCCTCCCCTAAGGAGCTGCAGGGTCTCTTGTCATGAGGCCCGGTCCAGAGCTCATGATCAGAGATGGAAAGAAGGTCAAAGAGTGTTCCCAAATCGATGGCAGTGACGGGGGCTATTTTGAAGAGATGACCGACGGGGCTTAAAAACGAGGAATAACTGGTGCTGCGATGCTCCACAGCCCAAGCAAACATCTGGGCGTGTATCATTGGTAGTAGAGCAACAAAAGTCATAAAGAAAGCAACACGAAATAGTGAAAGGGTTATCCTCGAAGAAAGTGAGAAAACGGGTCAAAATCATGGTCTGACACAGCCCAGACGTTGGCCCCCTGGTTGGTCCATGTGGACCAACCAGGAAAAAGTATGGGGAAAAAGCTTGTAAATTCGATTAAAACAATCAGATGATTTTATTAATTTTTAGTTATCAAATAAAAATGTTCGTTATTTTGTAAATTATTTTATGGTGATTTTTAATTATTTTTATGAGGTATAAAATTATAAGTTACCATTTATAGCTTTTATAGGTATATTCTTCTATATATTCTATTATTTTATTTCTATTTTGTAAATTTAATTTATTTATTTTTGTTTATTAATTTATAAATTTATAGAATATTTTTATACACCTAAATATATTTTATTTTATTTTTCTGAGGTATTTTATACACTTAATAAAATAAAAGTAGTAATAATTTAGGTATGTTTATAGGTCTTATACCTATGTATTATAAATATACAAGTATTTTATTTTGTATTTCTTTTGTATTTTTATTCTGATTTTAATATACAAAATATTATAAGTAATATTTACAAAATTCTAAAAATATAAAATTATAAAAATAAATAATAATAATAATAAATAAATTGAATATTTTAATCTGTACAAGTATACAATAGGGGTCCAAAACTCAACTTTCAAACCGTAGCTTTGCCAAATACGAAACCACCGCCATTAAATAGCTTATTTTAAATTATATACAACTAAAGTAAGTTTTACGCATTTCGAGTTTTTATTTGAGAGATACAGATCTGGGATGTAGGATTTCTAGAATTTTATTCAGAACATAACTTTTTATCTGTACATTATTTTTGAGTGAAATCAATTTTGTTTTTTTATTTATTTAATTATCTACAACTTTCGTGTTCAAAGTTTCTTTATTTGAAGTATAAAAAGTATAACCAAAAATAGGTCCCAAAATGAATAAAGAATGAATGAAATAAAAGGATTTTTTTTTGTATTTCGGCCCTTATCTCCCCCTACTTTATTCCTTCTCGACCTAGCCATCTAGATGCCTAGGTCTCGAGGTTTCAGGTCATAAAATATTTAGAATATTTTATTCTTTTTCTTTTCTTTTCTTTATTCTATAATTTTGGCTCTAAAAATCGCATTTTATACAATATTTACACAATGATGCATGAATGCTAAAATACCTAAATTAACAGTATTACACGGATTTACTAGGGTTTTTAAGGCCAAAATGATAGAATAAAGATGATGAAACGTGGATTCATCATCCCCTATACTTGCCTTTGCTAGTCCCTAGCAAACACTTATACAATAAGTGTAGAAAAGAAAAACAAACAAAAGAAAAGAAGAAAGATGGATTAAATTTAATTATCAAACTTGTCTTCACAAAATCAAAGTTTGGAGCTTAAGTTGGACCTTTGGAATTTTAGTGCAGGCGGAACCTTAACGAGAACCGAATTTGAAATCCAACAGCCTTCGAGAATCCCAAAACTCAACTCAAGTCTCCTCAATATCCAGGTCAGAAATATCTCAACTCATACGCAAACCCTTACGACTATGAATCTGACTCGTACAGTGTAAGTGATAGTGGATCTCCCCAACTAGAATGACAAAGAGACTTACTTCTCCAGCATGACAATTCAATGATTCCCCAATCCAATGACTCCTTCCTCGAGGAGCGGGGTATTCCCTTCTAAGTTCAAGTGGCAACCAACTCAAGAGGAGGGGGAGAAGAGAAGAATGGACGGTAGCCAGTGTAGCTACCTATCCTAGGATGCAAGACCAGTGTAGTCAAATCATCCAGCTACAGTCTCACATGATTTGACTTTGGAACTCAAGCTTGCTTATTGACTTTACAACATACTTTGGCAGGCATTTTATTTTTGTACAGGCCTGACTATAATTTTTTTCCTTTTTTCCTTTTTTTTTGAAATACTATTCACAACAGCATTTACATAGGGAGTTTTTCCTCTTGAACCAGTAAACTATCCCTCTTTTGAAGCTTTATTGCAACCCACACTCTCCTGCCTTTAGAATTCCACATCACTGGACGGGTTGGGGTGCACTTCCACCCTAGAGGAGGACAAGTGTTTCCACTTGTGTGCGTCTCATACCGGCAAATCCAATCCCCTCACCACTCCAACTGAGTTGAGCCATGTGAAAGGTGCAAGTGTCCAAGTTAGGTCATTATCAACAAGAGTCATGCGTGTGCTCCGAAATACTCTACTTAGGCAGTCAAGAATCCATTGAACCAAGTCTCGTGATCCTCAAAGAATTAAGTCAACTAGACTTGAAGTACCTCAAACCCAGTTCCTATATGGTTCCTGTTATTAAGTAGATTTTAAGGTCCAATCAAGCTCCAATCTCTGGATTTTATTTAGACTTGTTCAGCTATCAAACTCAATCCGAAAAATGCGAATGATATGCAGAATGCAGAAGATATTTTTGTGATGCAATTTTCAAGATTTTGAACTTTTTATGGATTTTTGAAAAGATGATGATGCACATGCATTTTTTTGTATTTTTCAAAAGATTTTTCAAATGTTTTTGGATTTTAATTTTGCAAATGTTTTTGGAATTTTTGAAAACAAAAAGTTTTTGGATAAAAACTAGGGTAAAAAATATTTTTACTGTCCTGCTTCTTATATTTACAAGAAGTAGTTTTAAGAATTTACAAGGGTAAGTGATCAATTTTATAGGTACATAAAGGATTTTGGTGTGATGTATGTATTCCTCAAACAATTTTCGAAAACTATAGTCCAAAATAATTTTTACAAACAATTTTACAAACATCTACACACATTTGAAAATCATTTTGCAAAGGTTTTCCAAATAGTATAGATAGATTTTTTACATATTTTTAAAACCATTTTTCAAACCATTTGCAAATCCTTTTTCAAACATTTTATTTCACACAAAGAAAATAAACTTTATAAACCAAAATGTTTTTACAAAGGTTGAAAACATGTAACAAAACGTCTTCCAAATAATTTTCAAAAGATTTTCATAAAGATTTTTCAAACTATTTTTCAAACATTTTGCAAAAAACATTTTCACCCGATTTATTAATCAGTAAATACAAAAAGCATTTGAGGAATAATCAACATCTTTTTATTAAGGTTTTTAATGAATTTTAAAGAATTATTAGCCATATTATTAAGAAAATACGAAAATACGGGTTATGGCTAAAGTATATACACAGTATATACGACCCCCCTATACTTAGCTTGAGCTATGTCCTCATAGATCAGAGAGAAAAGAGAAGACATAACTCATACTGAGTATAGGAAAATCTAAAGAATAAATGAATGAACAAAAGAATAAGAAGTTGACTGTCCCCCTATACTTAGGATCAAATAATCCTAAGTATAGCAGACTGTTCACAAAGCAGGGAGGGTCAAGGGTGGGAATGAACAGATCGTACTCAGGTTGTCTCCCCCTATACTTAGGGTAATATATACCTAAGTATAGACAAGAAGAGGAGACAATGGAGAGGATCAAAAAATACAAAAACTCGGGGTGCACACCCCCCCATACTTAGGACAAAGTACGTCCTAAGTATAGAAGACTGCCTACAAGGGGTGACACCTTTTTGATAGATAAGGAAGATAGAAAAGGAAAAGAAGAAAAGAAGAAAAGAGATGGAAGTGGAAGAAGAGATCGTGAGGATGTACATACCACTCCCCCTATACTTAGGGTAAAAGAAGCCCTAAGTATAGGCAATAACAGGAGTGATGACACAGAACGAAGAATGAACACTCGGCTCGTCCACCCCCCTATACTTAGGACATAGTACGTCCTAAGCAAGGCAAACACGAGAATGGGTGGACGAGCAATACGGTAGAGAGAACTGAGGTACACACAAGAGAATATACAACAGAGATGAATGTACACGGGATCAAGAAGGTAGAAAGCGAACCTTCTTGCAGGACTGCTGAGGAATGGATCTGGTATGGTGCAAGTCGACATCGAGGTCCACAGTGGACGGAAGCCGATCAGGGTCTACAGAGTGGAGGTCCTAAGGGGCCCTAGGGTGAAGAGGCACAAACGAGTGAGTGGAAGAAGTGTGGTCAGGTCTGGCCTTGGGGGTCTCGCTGATATCAAAGTAAAATGGGACGAACTCATCATCATCGGAAGTAGTGTACTCAGTGTCGTCCTGCGAGGTCTCATCCAGGTCAAAACCAAAAGGCACGAACTCATCGGTGGAAGTAGTCGAACTCTGTTCATCCTCTATAATCTCAACCGAATCATCTTTCTCATCAAAAGGACCGAATTCCCGAATAAAAGCAATCAAATCAAATACGGCCTTTTCAGTCTTATTTGAATCTAAACAAACAGGAACAAACTCATCAGTGAAAGTAGTTGAGTCATGTCCGTCATGTCTAGTATCCAAATCTGCCCTCCGCTCAATGGTATCAATCGTGTAAATCCCGCGGATATCATCAACACATCGCCAATCAAAGGAAGCAGAAACACCAAGGTCTATGCTTTCCGAGCTTTCCTCCTTGGAGAGAAATTCTCGGGTCTCATCATCGGTCATAAAGAAAGTCTCTCTGATATCCTCATATAGGTCATAGTCCTCGGGGTCAGCCAAGATAGGTGAAGGTGCATCAGGTGTAGGTCTCTGGTCAACAGTCTGTGTAGTGATCAACACTTCGCTTTCGTGAGCAGGACGGAAGTGAATATCTCCTGATCCGTAATCAACAAAGACCCTCGTAGAGGTGAGGAATGGTCGTCCCAGGATGATTGGAGAATGCTCCCCTGTGGAGGTCTCCATGGGCAATACGACAAAGTCAACGTAATAGCTCATGCCCTAAATCTAGATTACAGTGTTTTCTAGGATACCCTTCGGCCTCTTGATTGATCCATCAGCAAACTGTACGATCATCCTGGTTTTCTTGAGAGGCCCTAAGTGAAGAGACTATACCAGTGAGAAGGGTAATATGCTAATAGACGCACTGCCGTCGAGGAGAGTGCGATCGAATGTGAAGTCAGAGATGGTGCAGCTAATGAAATGTGTGGTAGTGTTCTTTTTCCTAGGAATGGGACGATGTGAGATGGCGTGGGTAGTGGCCATGGTCAAGATATGACGCTCAGATCTGCTCCTCCGCTTTCTCTTCTTGGGAATAGGAGCAGATAAATTGGTCATGGCCTGCTGAAGTGGGGTACATATGATCTCATGAATAGTGGCCACTACTTCTGGTTCAGTCAACATTTTTTTGAATTTTTGTACCTCCTCCATACAAGGGAGGAAGTCGGAATCAACATATACACGAGGCATGCCAAGATCAGTCTATACAACGGCATCCTCGGGGTCAAAGGTGGGACAGGGTGTGAAAGGCTGTGTGATCAAGTGATCTGGCAAATGGTGCCTCTCCTCACAGTCTGACTCGATCATGTGTCTCCCGAACTCTTTTTGAATTTTTAATTTTTTCTCATTTTTTGTATTTTGGGCGATTGCAAGCTCTCATGGAAATCCTCGAGTGAACCCATATGATCAAACGGTGGAGTATTATGGTCGCTCTTATTTGTACTAGTGAGGTTTTCAATCCTCTATCTCATATGATCCATCATCTGGGTCAAGTGTTCAAGGGTGGACTCCATGAAAGGTGACTCAGACAGCTCAGACTCGGGTGGATGTGAAGGTGGAGGTGGATAGTATACAGGTGGAGGTGGGTAGAAATCTGAGGTCTGATGCTGTGGCTGAGGTGGGTATGTACAAAAATCAAAAAAAATTGGAGGAGTGTCCTCCTGATAAAAAGGAGGTGGACTGGCTGGAGTGAATGAGGGATCCGCAAAGTCCGGATAGAATACTCTCCAGGGGTTTATCTCGAAAACAAAAGACAATGATCGGGAGAGAACGATGGTCAAAGTCAAGAGAGTGAAGAAGAAATGCGCAAATGCGCAGGGACGATCTAGAATGCACACAAGCAATCACAAGCAAACTCACACAAGACAAACCCTCAATTCACCTACTCAATTCGGTAGAGACCGTAAAATGCCGTCTTTTTATCTTGTATGTTTTAGAGTTAGGTGAGAAGTCAAAGATTGCACAAACACTTAGGGGGCTGAGATAGGATTTTGGCACTAATCCTTAGTGTGTGCGCGAGCAATGTAAACGAAGGCAATGAGGGGATTACTCGCCCCAAGACAATGTTTTTCTTTTTGATCGATTTTAGGTTTGAGTAATATTAGCAATCCCAATTTTATTAGTTATCACCTTTTTGGATTTTAATAAGCAATGCACGCGCCTAACGAGGAGTCAAATTCACTTAGCACTTAGGTTGGCAAAATCAGAGGTAGAGAGACGAGAAAGCAATGCAAGCGGTAAAACGATGATGTATGCTAAAGCGCAAATGCTCACCTTGCCTCCAGCACTCTACATGCAAAGATGCTCAGCATAATTGAAACCTAATCTATATGCAGATGCAAGCCGATGAAATCACCCTAAGGTGAAAAGCTGCTATTAGCGTGAACAATAGTTTCAAAATTTGACTAAGTCCAAACGCAGCTATAGGTACATACAATGGTGATTAGTGTGTTTGGACCTACTCTATCGCCAAGCAACTCCTACGGCTAAGGGCTCAATCACACAAAAGAAAGAAAACAAAATCGGAGAAATAAAAAATGAGAAGAAAAACGTGAGAAAGCCGCGGTGAGCCCCCAAGTGTACAAACACTTGGAAATTAGGCTCGAATGTCCAATGTCCAAAGCTCAGGAATTGTCTTCAAAATTCCCTCCAAGTCCGCCTTGGTGCGAAGCCAAAGCCGCCACACGTGGTTGCACGAGCGCTCCTAGAAAGGAGTGCCTCCCTCGATCCACGTACCTCACACAAAGTCAAACAAGAGGGTGGTTAGACAATTCAAATGATATATCAAATAAAAGAACAAACAAATAAAACCGCAAAAATAGACAATAATCACAAACACAAGTGAAAACCCGAACTAAGTGTTGTTGCTCCTCGGCAACGGCGCCATTTGATAATCGAGGTTTGGCGAGGGTCTAAAGTAGTCCACACAAGGCGGGACCACAATGTCGCTGAGCGACCGCCCACAAAACCTCAATCAATCAACAATTAACCCACAACAGAAATCAAGTAATGAAAAGTGGTGCGGAGTTAAAATTTATTATAACTCTACAACAAGATGTGTATAGGTGCAAGTATGTGTAGAGGTCGAACACATGGAGCAGACAGGTAGAACGGGGCAAGTGAATGCACAAGAATGTGAATGTGATATATTTGTCTATCTATGCTATTTTTTGTGGGTTTTAATTTTTATAATTTTTTTATTTTATTTTTAATTTTATATTTTTGCATTTTGATTTTTGATTTTCTAATTTTATATTTTCTTTTTATATTTTATATTTTTTTATATTTTCTTTTTCTTTAAATAGAAGATATATACAAAGTAAGAAAGAGATAGATAATGGATTAATAAAAATAGGTAAAAATAAGGAAAAATAAAGAAATGAAATGTTTTTGGTCTTTTTATATTTTTCTAATGTTTTTTTTATTTTTCTAGATTTTTTTGAATGTTTTGGTATTTTTAAAGATAAAAATGCTAGATTACAGTGAACTAGGTTGTTGGCTGAAATTAAAATGAGGATGAAAAATATCAAATAGGTTCCAAAATTCCTCAAATTAATTTTAAAACAAAGATAATAAAACAAAGAAAATTTAGAAATAGAAATGGTATTTTTAGGATTTTTCTAGGATTTTTAATATTTTTTGCAAGATTTTTGGGGTATTTATAATTTTTAGAAGTTTTCTTCTGTATTTTTAGTGATTTTTGGACGGAAGTATAAATACACTAAATTAAGGAAAATATATTTTTTTGGGAATTTTCTGATGTATTTTTATAATTTTTATGGATTTTATGATGCAAATAGTGCTGAAAATGCTTGTTTTTGATTTTTTATAAATAATAAAATGCAATAAATATGCAAAATAAAAATATACCGTGAAACTACTCTGCAACAAGAACTTATAATGATTTTTTGAGAATTTTTGGGATTTTATAAATGCATGTAATAAATAGAGATAAAAACAAGAAAATACACACAAGCAGAGGCATTGATGTAATTATATAAAAGTGCGAGGGCCTGCATGTAAAATTCCACAAAAAATATAACTGGAATAAAAACTTTGCACACTAAAAATTAATCACCAACAACCCAGGCGTAATCTTGCAAAAAGGCCAAGGTACACGTGCGTGAACACGTGACAGGCAGGGGCATATGCGTAAATAATAAAACTTGGGGGGCAATATGCAAAACTATCAAAACTATATAACTGAATAGATATTTTTGAGTCTATTTTAGAAATACTTAAATATGCAAGTCCTTGTCCGCAAAATAGCCACGCGTGCGTGCTCGTGCACGTGCGCCTCGCTGGCAAGGGCTGGGATGTCAATACGAAAACCACGGGGGGTTTTTAGCAAATATTACAAAAACTATAGCATGAAAGATGAATGTTTCGGGTATAATATTTAAATACAAAAAATTGCCTTGGTTGAGAATGCAAAATACCCAAGGCAGGGGTCGATCGCACGGTTGATGATTTCCCACTTGAGACACGTGTCATCTCCTCGACAGCCGATGCCGCTTTGGTTATGACGGCCGCTATTAGATGTTCTCCTGACGATCCGACGGCTGACACGAGGGGTGATCCAACGTTATCTGCAAACCAGGAAAGAACGTGGCCAGATCCAACGGCGAGGGGGGTCTCGGGAAGAACTGGGAGGAACACCGGTGACCCGACGTTCTCCCGTCTCAATCCTCGACCTCCATCGGTCGTGAGGCTCACAAAACGGCCGCGGCGACTACTGGGCAGATCCTCTATATGCCTGGGGCTACAAAAAGGGTTGACGACCACCTGAACACGCGAGCGGAGGTGGAGGAGTCAAGCACCTCCAGGACCCACCGGCGGCTCCTCAAAATTGCTCCAGGGGCTCTTGAAAGCACGTTCCTGCAAAACAAAGATTAAGGGGGTCGTGGGCAAACTGTCGCGACCCTCTTGGTGGTAAGAATTGGCTAAAATGACGAAAGAGGCGTTCGGCGGAGCAAGCTCCGGCAAGAGGTGGCGAGACGATTAAATGGATGAAATGGCGAATGGGGCGTGGGCATAAGATCCTACAACTACTGCAAATCTAAAAATGCATAAAAAATGAAGAAAAAGTGGACCTCAAGGGCGAACTGCCCAAGGCGGACCTCAACGGCCAAAGATGGCCGGAGGTGGTGGAATCGCCTCCACGGCCGACTACCCCCTTCCCTAAGGAGCTGGAGGGTCTGCTGTCACGAGACCCGGTCCAGAGCTCACGATCAGAGAGGGAAAGAAGGTCAAAGAGTGTTCCCAGATGGATGGCAGTGACGGGGGCTATTTTGAAGAGATGACCGACGGGGCTCAAAGAACGAGGAAAAACTGGTGCTGTGATGCTCCACAGCCCAAGCAAACATCTGGGCGTGTATCACTGGTAGTAGAGCAACAAAAGTCATGAAGAATGCAACACGAAATAGTGAAAGGGTTATCCTCGAAAAAAGCGAGAAAATGGGGTCAAAATCACGGTCTGACACAACCCAGATGTTGGGCAGAGAGTTGACCAGAGGTCAACTCTTGCTGCCCCCTGGTTGGTCCACGTGGACCAACCAGGAAAAAGTCTGGGGAAAAAGGTTGTAAATTCGATTAAAAATATCAGATGATTTTATTAATTTTTAGTTATTAAATAAAAAATGTTCGTTATTTTGTAAATTATTTTATGGTGATTTTTAATTATTTTTATGAGTTATAAAATAACAAGTTTCCATTTATAGCCTTTATAGGTATATTCTTCTATCTATTTTATTATTTTATTTTTATTTTGTGAATTTAATTTATTTATTTTTGTTTATTATTTTATAAATTTATAGAATATTTTTATACACTTAAATATATTTTTATTTTTTTCTGAGGTATTTTATACACTTAATAAAATAAAAGTAGTAATAATATAGGTTTGTTTATAGGTCTTATACATATGTCTTATAAATATACAAGTATTTTATTTTGTATTTCTTTTGTATTTTTATTCTGATTTTAATATACAAATATGCAATAAGTAATATTTACAAAATTATAAAAATATAAAATTATAAAAATAAAGAATAATAAATAAATTGAATAATTTAATCTGTACAAGTATACAATAAGGGTCTAAAAACTCAACTTTCAAACCGAGCTCCCGCAAATGCGAAACCACCGCCATTAAATAGTTTATTTTAAATTATATACAATTAAAGTGAGTTTGATGCATTTCTAGTTTTTATTTGAGAGATACAGGTCTGGGAAGTTGGAATTCTGGAATTTTATTCAAAACATAACTTTTTATCTGTACATTATTTTTGAGTGAAATCAGGTTTGTTTTTTTATTTATTTAATTATTTACAACTTTCATGTTCAAAGTTTCTTTATTTGAATTATAAAAAATGGAACCAAAAATAGGTCCCAAAATGAATAAAGAATGAATGAAATAAAAGGAATTTTTATTGCATTTCGACCCTTATATCCCCCTACTTTATTCCTTGTAAACCTAGTCATCGAGATGCCTAGGTCTCGGGGTTTCGGGTCATAAAATATTTAAAATATTATATTATTTTTCTTTTCTTTTCTTTATTCTATAATTTTGTCTCTAAAAACCACATTTTATACAATATTTACATAATGATGCATGAATGCTAAAATGCCTAAATTAACAGTATTTACACGCATTTACTAGGGTTTTTAAGGCCAAAATGATAGAATAAAGATGATAAAACGTGGATTCATCAGCCCTCCGCGTGTCAGCCGCCCGACGTGCCTCCATCTGCGCGCCGTCCTCGCAGTCCGAGCGTGCGCCGCCCCGCGCCTTCTCCGCCATCTGTTGGGCGGCTACGCCCGTCCTTGAGAAGAAGAGTTGAAGAAGGCGGCGACCCCTTGGGTTTTGTTTGAAGAGAAAGGACAACAGGAACCCTAGGGGATTAAGGAATATATTGGCAAAATTACAGAAGTTCTCCTGGAGGTTTCCATAATTGCAAAAACCCCCACTACCAGAAATAACACATGTAAGGCTTGCTCCCCACTGGGTAATTTGCAAATTTCACCCACAGAATATTTATTGTTATATTTTAATGCATAAACTTTTACTTATTGCACTTTAGCCCATGTTCTAGACAACAAACTTGATTGCTTTATTTGAATGGAATAAATGTTTTTATTGGTCTAAAAGTCCTCAAAAATTTTGTGTAGATTCCTGTTATGGTCTTCTTCCTTGTATAAATTTTTCATGATTTGTCATTTATTATATTTAAAAAAAACAATGTCTTTTTCCTTGTCAAAACTTTGAAAATCCATAAAAATTCAAAAACTCTCCTAAAAATTCCAAAAAAAGTTACTGTAAATGTGTTTTATTGTCTTTTAATTTTCTGAGCATGTTTTATCATTTAGAAAAATACAAAAAGAGTGTGGTGACGTGTTGTTTTTAATCCTTTGTGCCTTATTTGAAAAACAAAAAAAATAAAAATTGAAAAACCACTAAAAGTTCACTTCCGAAAATTGACTGCATAGTTTTTAAATCATGCTCCTTGTGTACGACCCTGGTCGCTATACCAGGTAAAAAGAATAGCGGAAACCGCTTACATTTGTTTTTATTGATTCATCTTTTTTTGAGTGGTTTATTTATTTTTCTCGTTGACCGATTTGAGTGGTTGAGAACAACGACATTTTTGCATATTATTTCCCTCTCTCGACCTATCGATTTTCGACTCATCACTCGCCAAGGCGGAGTTCTTCCGCTATTCTTCCCCATCATCTCCGAGACTTCCGATCAAGGCCCCTCTCCAAGCATAGCAACAACCATTGGATCCTTCACGCCTCGTCCGTTGATCACCCCAGGGAAATCTAATCGTAGCCATGGATCAACGAAGGGGTATCAGCCCAGAGGGCCACGATACGTAGTAAGTGATCACATATCTATTGTCCATCCGTGCGTATGCTTTGGGTATTTTGCATGTTTTGCCTGAGCATTTTTTGTATTTAAATATTAGGATGCAAACTTTCATTTTCCTTTTATATATTATTTTGTAAATTTTGCAAAAAGACCCCTAAACTTCTGTTATTTGCAATCTAGTCCAAGCCACGTCACCTCACATGATGCATCGCGTGAGGGGACATTATGGAGCAGACCCCCTAAGCTTCTTTGTATTTCTATTTAGTCCCAAAAGTTTTTAATTGTGTTATATTTTTGGTAAAATTACTGCTAGGCCCCTGTACTTTCTGCTATTTACATTTATACCCCTACCAGTATTCCATTTTCTCTTTGTTGTTTGTATTTATTTGAAGAAGTAATTGAACTTGAAAAAATCTCAAAAAATAGTTATAGCTTCCTGATTGCACACACATTCATGCTCTATTTTAGTTTGTTATTTTAGGACTTTTTAGTATTTATTAAAAATAAAAAAATCTTATTGTATCCCTGTTTGCAGTTGAAAACCCATAAATAATAAAATACTTCGAAAAATTCCCAAAAAAATATTTTTTTATTTATGTGTATTTAACCTTTAGACATAAATCATAAAAAATATAAAAGAAAACTCTTAAAAATAGAAAACCCTAAAAACCCTTATTAAATAATATAAGATCTTCAAAAATAACAAAAATTGTGTTTATCATTTCTAAATTTTCTATATATTATTATCATCTTTATTTTAAACTTATTTTGGAGAAATTTTGGTTATGTTTTCTATTTTTCTTCTGCATTTTAATTTCGAGATTTATTCAAACCTCGTTTTAGGGTATTTTAACTTTAAAAATATATAAAAATAGCAAAAATTCCTAAAAAAACATAATAATGGTTAAAATTTATTAAAACCCCCAAAATATTTTATTTTCTTATTTTTGATTACTTTTGTGAATTTTTATATCAACCCTAGCCTAACTAGTATATGTATTCTATATTCTATATATATCTATGTTATATATTTAAAAAGAAAAGAAAATATAAAAAAATAATAAAAAAATAAAAAGAAAATATAAAAACAGAAAATAAAAAATAGAAAATTTAAAAATAAAAAAATAATCAAAATTAAAAACCCACCAAAAAACCTAAGAATGGTTGTGTTTGAGAGATAAATCGTGCGTTGATTTTTTATCTTGTCTGCTCTATTCCTTTGCTTCCTGTGTTCATCCCCTACTTGATTGTCATTATACATTCTTAGTAGGGTATAATAATAACTCTTGATCTTAATTACTTAATTATTTGTGTGGGTTAATTGTTTTTACAACAGGAGGATTCGAGTAGTCACCTCAGCGACAGTGAGCCCGATTTGTCAGGCCATTTTTAGCGACTCACATCTTCACATTTTTAGTAAGCCATTGAGCACAGAGTTGCATCTCCTTACCATCCACAGACTAATGGCTTGGCAGAAATTTTAAATAGGGAGATCAAGATGATATTGCAAAAACTTATACATCCAGATAGGAAGAATTGGTCCTAGATGCTTGATTCAGTTAAATGGGCTTATCAGATGGAGTATAGGTCACCTTTGGGTATGTCTCCCTATAGATTGGTGTATGGAAAGCCTTTCCACCTGCTAGTGGAATTAATTCACAAATCTTTATATGCACTCCGTGTATGCAATCTTTATTATGAGAAGACATGAAAGAACATGAAGTTAGATTTGAATAGATTATTAGAATTCTGAGACTTTGCATATGATAACTCACTCATGTATAAGGAGAAAGTCATGAATTAGCATGATAAACACATTCAAAGGAAGATTTTCTCCCCTGATTAAAAAGTTTGGTTATTTGATGCTAAGTTGAAGTTGTTTTTAGGAAAATTGAAAAGCAAATGGTCAGGATCGTTCATTGTGAGAGTTGTGCATGATAATGGTAGTATTGTCATATATGGGTTGTCATCTGACGCACAACCATTTGTTGTGAATGGACCGTTGCTGAAGCCACATCTATATCATGAAACATTCTTGTTAATAGTTGATTCTATATATGTGGTATCAGACGATGATCCTTTGATTCCATCTTCTGCGTTTGGCACATGAGCTGACCACCTCTTGTATATCCTTTTGTTTCATTCTTTCTTCTTCCATTTTATCATTCACCTCTTTTTGTGTGTATATGGTTTACTTAGGATGTGCTTTATCCTAAGTATAGGGAGTTAAATGATTTGTGTTGTTCATATTCATCTTGTTTCATCACTCCTATTGTTGCTTATACTTAGGGATACTCTACCTTACGTATAGGGAGAGTGATGTTGTTCATATTGTCTCTTTTTTATTTTTATTTTTCTATATCTCGCTTGCCCCCCAACTTGTTGATATTCTATACTTAGGTCTATTTTACCCTATGTATAGGGGGCAAGTCGAGATGTTAAGTCTGTCAGTTCTTTTCCTTGATTTTTCCCTTTTGTATAGTCTTCTATACTTGTGATTAATTAATCCTAAGTATAGAGGGACCGACTTCTATTCATTCTTTGAGTCGTTATTGTATAGATTCTTTTTCGCTTTTCTATACTTAGCACGAGTTATGTCTTTCTTTTTAAGCTCTTTAATCACTATGAGGACATAGTTTGAGCTAAGTATATGAGGGTGTCGTATATATTGTATATATAATTTAGCCATATGTCATACTTTTATTATGGCTATTAAAATGTGATTATTTCTTTTATATTATTGGGATATGTATATAATTACTTAAAATCCACGTGTGTGTATATAAACTTTGATCTTCTTCCATCCTGTAAATAAATTTTTAAAACTTATGCCCTCTTGCAAAATATTGTATAATCCTTGTATATACTTATATATATATATTTTACTAACCCCTTTTCTCTTAAAAATAATGCTTTCTATATATTTCTTGCATTTGCAAGTACATTTCTCAGAATAGTATTGACATTTAAATTGAGTATGTAATAAAATTAAAAAATGGAGCTTAGTTGGACCTTAATCCACTTAATTCCATAGGAACCTTATAAGAAATGGAATTAAAACTTTTCAGGTCCTAGTGACTTAATTCTTTAAGTCCATAAAACTATGTTCAGATGTCATCTTGATTAGTCCAAGTAGAATATTTAACAACACACGCATGATTCTTTTAGACTGTGGCTTAACTTGGACAAACACTCTACATATAGCTCTTCATGGAGGAGGTGGTGAGGAGGCATAATCTTTTGGCTTGGGGTAGCACATGAATATGTAACAACTAGTGGGAATATCCGTCTTCTCTAGGGAGGGCTATGCATCCCAACCTGATCTAGTAGCATTGAGGTCTAAAGACATGATGCTGTGGGGTTGTAACAATGCTTCGAAAGAGGGACAATCTATTAGGTCAAGAGGAAAAACTCCTTATGTACATGTAGCACCTTGTATATATTAAAAAAATGTAGAATCTCCAAAAATGGATAGGGCTGATTGAAAAGTAAAATGCCTGCCGGAGTGTATATGCAAGTATAGTAAAATAAGATGAGCTTTAAAGTAAAATTTTTGTAAGCTTGCAGCTAGATGACTTGGCTACACTGGTCATGCATCCAAGGAAAGGTAGTTGCAATTGTTACCATCCATTCTTTTCCCCATCTCCTCTTCTTGAGCTAGTTTTACTTGAACTTAGAAGGGAATATCCACACTCCTTGAGGAAAGAGTTGCTAGACCGGGGACTATAATTACCTTGTTGAGAGAAGCTGTTTCTTTGCTACTTTTTAGATGGGGAAATATATTTCACTAACACCATACAAGTAAAGATTCATAGTCATGAGAATTTGTGTATGTAGACTTGTTCTGGCCTGACTGTTGAGGCAACCTGAATAGGAATCTTGTGGAACTTGAAGGCCGTTAAGTTTTAAATCGATTTCCCACGAAGGTTCTGCCACACTAATAATCCAAAGGTCAGACAAAGCTCCACACTACAACTTTATGGAGTAAGTTTAATACTCAATATTTTCCTAATTCATTTATTTTCCTTTCTTTTTCTTTTATTCACTTATTATTTCAAATAAGTGTTTGCTAAGGGACTAGAAAAGGTAAAGCATAGGGGGATGATTAATCTATATTTCATCATCTTTATTGATTTATTTTAGCTTAAAATTCCTTATAAAACACCTATATATATTAATAAATCCATATTCTTACTAACTTGCATCAATGTATAAATATTTTACATTTATTAATATTTTTAACTTGAAATAAATAAATAAATAAAGGAAAAATAAAGGAAATAAAAGAATGTATATATATAAAAGATAGAGGCTGAATCAAACCCTGAGAGAAGGTCAAGACTTGACCTGATCGACAAGTAATAACGTAGGGGGAGATAAGGCTAACAATCACCAGAAATATACTTGATACTTGTATATGTTCCTCACTTGTATAATATTATCTATAATACAAAGTTCTTTAATTATTTTATCACCTAATCCTTTGCAAATAATCATGATAAAAGTCTCTTGTAAATAACAAAATAAATTGTCTCCACCTGAACTCTAAATTCATCAAACCCACTTTCATTGTACTCCAAATTAACTTATCTTTAAAATGGAGGTGATTTCATATAATTCTGTGTCAAGGTGTGAAATATGGGGTATTATTGTACATTGCACCTGTATATACTGTGTGGATTAATTGATTTCCTATCCATAATTGTGAATATTATGTTTTTATTATTGTAAATATTACATTTAACCCATATAAAATAGTAATAAAAATTGCAAAATAAAAAATCAACAAAACAAATCATGTATTTATTGTATATGTTCACCATGTATATATTGTACCTATACATATTTAATTTACCTATATATTAACTCATAAAAATTGAATAAAAATATCATCGCAATCTTTGTAAATTACTGTAATTAAATAAAATACTAAATTATGTATATATGTACAAAATTAATTAATTAAAAATCATAATACTATGTATATAAGTATACACACCTATAAGTAATACCATGTATTTATGTTAAACCTTGTAATTATATTATTTATTTAATTAAAAATCACCAAAATTTACTTTAAATTATTTCTAACATATTTTATTTACATTATTTTATTTAATTCGTTCAATTATTTACATCACCTGAGGTATTCCTAATACATGTTCATCCCGCATACTGGAAGACTCAGAATAAATCCAAAGTTTTAGATCTCTTTTAGATTGTCTCCATCAGGGTTTTATCATTAAGGTTCTCATTCGATCATTGGGAGTCAGTATCGATCATATACTTTCCAAAAACATATAGCATACCTAGGTGTTGATCATATACTTTCCAAAAGCATATATCAAACAAACAAATTCAAGCTTCCAAAGTGAGACGACCACGCATGGAATTTGATTCTTTCCAATATCTCATGAGTGAGCTCATGGCTTCCGGTTCAGTAATGAACCTGTATGATCCCTTTGAGGGATCGTATTACTCATATGCCCTTGCATGCACACCAACGCGTCGGTGTATAGACCTTGGTTAGGTCATCAACCTATTGGTCTGTCAAATGTACATACTCAGACATATAGTAACACATATGTATCCGGTCAGAGGATGCGTGCCTATATCGTGACAGCATACGACATAGGACTTTGGTTATCTCGATCTCGTTAAGTCAACTCTTTGACCTAACTAATCTGACACCTCCGAATCTCTATTCTCATGCAGAGGACCTACATCAAGAGGTCGGCCAGATATCAGCCAAATGAGAAAGGATTGCCATCTCCAACTCATGTTGGAGTCCTCAATCTAACTCTTTAGATATTCATCCAAGCACCAGCCTCTATGATTCAATAATTGAATCAACAGCTGTATGATCATTAAGATTGCCATGGTACATAACCCTAATTATACTAAGGGACCTATTATGCAAATTAGTTACTCTTCATTTTCAGATCAGGGAATGATATTTTCAATAACATTTATTGCATAATGGATCGTCTGGGCTCGCATGTCCAACAATCTCCTACTAGCCCAAAGTGCCATTAATGGGCTGATCATTTAAACCCTCACTCATGTGACAATCATATGCCATTTTGAAAAATATCTAGGTAAGCTGATCAATCGCTCTATTCCCAAGAGACTACACCAAGTCCTTTTATGGTACTTGCATATCTCCTAGTAACAGTGCTTGCATTCAACGCGAATGTTGCATCTTTATGTAACCAATGCTCAATCTTGTCAGTTATAGTGCCCTTGACACTACAACTTAATAATTATAACCAGTATTTTCATAATCCTTATTAGAGTGCCTTTATTCCCTAGAGATGTCTATCTCCTAAGGTATCTACAGTTAAGACCTCTTAGATCTCGATTTATAAAGTCTTAATTTCTTGAAGACAAATTTAGATATCACCATCTTTAAAGTCTTGTCATCTTTGAAGATATTGTTAATACTGCAATTACGTGTTTTATCTCCATAGTAGGATTAGTAACAGTTTACTACTCCTACTGCATGGCAGACATCTGGCTTCTGTACACATTCAACATACACCCGGCTTCTCATATTTGATGCACAAGGTCAAGCAGTTTTAGCATTCTCTTCCTCAACTTTTTAAGGTGCTATCCCTTTAGAAAGGTCAATACCATATCTTTATGAAAGGAAGCCTTCCTTGGGGTTTTCCAAGAATGGAACTTGTCCAAGATGTGCCACTAATGTGACGGTCCCAATATTCTCTTTTCTTTGTTTCTGAAAAACTTCAGAATTAAGATCAAGAGGTATCCTCTAGATCATATCTCAAGGTATGGAATATCCATACTATAAAACACTTATTATCATCCTTATATCATTCCAAATGATTATGATATTATCTACATTTAGCACGATGAATTCAATGTCACTCCTACTAAGCTTCACATGGTTTATCAAGATTCTATATGAAATCATAGCATTTACGATTTCATCAAATCTGATCTTGCAACTACAAGAAGCTTATTCGAGTCCATAGATGGAATTTCTTAGCTTGCACACCTTGCTTTCCTCAACCATGAAGCCCTGTGGCTACTTCATATGAATATCCCCAGAGAGTTATTCATAGAGAATTCAATAAGACTCACATCTTGTAGATGTCAAAGTCAAGTTGTGTAGCTATAATTAGCAATATTTTGATGGGTTTAAGCATAGTCACTAAAGAGCAAGTCTCATCGCAAGCAATGTCTTCTCTTCGGTGTGTAGCTCATGGCTACGAGCCGTGCTTTGAATGCCCCTACCTTCTGATCAGGTTCCCACTTTCACTTGAAGATCCATTTATACCTTAATGGGTCCTACCCTTATAGGTGGATCCTCGAGGGTCCATATACAACACTTGTATATGAAGTCTACCTTAGATTTTATTGCTAACATCCATCTTTCCATGTCATGATCCTTAGAATCTTCATCATATGAAGTCAGATCATTGTTAGACTTAACTGACACATGGAATCCATCTTCAAAATCATTTGAAAAGGTATTAGTGTTTCATCTTAATTGTCCTTTTAGTTTTGATTTCAGGAGCCTCATTATCTTCTCAAGATTAAATGAGTTCCTTTCACTTCATTTCCACCTTGATTCTCAAGAGAGTCGTCATCTAAGAATCATATCGTCAGGGATGATATCTTTTAAGAATCACAAGATCATAAAGTACGTATCCAATACCATCCTTTAGTTTCCTAATGAAGCAGCACTCTCCGGTGCATGATTCCAACATACTAGCATGGAATCTTATAAGGATATATATTGTAGTCTGTACTACATATATACGTTGGAAACTAAGAGGTAATTATGCTAAGATTCATCATTGATCAAATCATGTCACACATGATTCAGTTTTATCTTCCTATAACTCCATTGAGTTAAGGTGTATCAGGAGTAGTGAGATAGGAATGATATTCCTTTCTCCGTAAGGTATTCTTTGAATTCATCTAATAGGACTTGCTACCTTGATTAGATCAAATTCATTTCATCTTCCTTCAAACTTTGGTTCTAAACCAAAATTGTGAAATCTTTAAACATTTCAAAGGTTTCTAAGGTGAAGGGAAGAAAACTCATATCACAAATAATCATCAATAATAACACATATCATCATTGTTTATTATGATATAGATGATCTACATACACCAATATGTATGAGATCTTGAATACCTTGACATCTTACACCATTATCAAAGAAGGGTGAATTGGACATTTTCTACCTTGAATACAATATTCACAAGTATGTAATATTTGAAATTTCAGACACTCTAAAGTTCCATCTCTTACTAGTCTATCGATCTCATCAGCAGACCAATGTCCAAGGCTTGATGCCAAATCATTGTCAAATGATCTTCATCCCTTATTGATCTTTTGAGGTTCAATTTTCAGTATTAGAAATTTTAATGAACCATTCATTAATTTTCTAATTTAGTAGAGTTCTCCATATATTTGATTATTATTTGAAATATATCCATCATAACTCTTTATGATAGGTCTATTCCAGAATTTATGTTTGTTTCCAACATTTAGAAATAAACAAAGAGTGTATTATAATATCTAGGTCATAGAGTCATTCTCTAAGACTAAGGGCTCTTCCATTGAATATATGGTCTATCTATCCAATAGAGGTTGTTGCAACAATTGCATCAACATCCACGTAGATGACTATTAAACCTTAAGATCAAATTTTTTTATATTCTAAAACATATGCAACTAATTGCAAGTGTTTCTAGAAGAATGATATATAGTGATTAGACTTTTAATCTTATCCAGTAAGAAAGTCAATTTCAATGATTAAATGCAGATATAGATTATCTCGATGCACTATCTGGGTCCTTCTCTACGGATCCAGGATAGACTTGATAGTCTCACTATTAATACATCGGCTTATTGCAGTATTGGCATTCATCCAACTCTTTGGATGTCATATGGAAGTCGCATAGGTACAATCAATTCTTTGAATTCCCTTCTTACTTGGGTCTGACGCATGCTTCCACTGTGCTCATTTTATATAAAAACAACCATCGCTTAAGACAAAGGATCTCTTATGTTGAATTCAAAAAGATTTAAATATAAGAGTACTTAGACTTTTATACATGCTTAAATCAATTCATACAATATGAATATTATGAAGTGTTGAACCCAAAAATCGTCGGTCTTAAGTTCCACACAAGGCGGGAACTCAGTCGCTGAGTCGACCACACGAAATCTGGAATTCAAACAACAATTAACCCACAACAAATAAATCAAGCAATGAAAGTAAATGTACGGAGTTAAAATTTATTATAACTCTACAACAAAGATGTGTATAGGTGCAAGTATGTGTAGAGGTCGAACACAAGGAGCAGACATGTAGAACAGGGCAATAGTGCACAAAATGTGACTCTGATGATTTGCCTATAAATGTTATTTTTTGTGGGTTTTTAATTTTATATTTTTTATTTTTAATTTATATTTTTGTATTTTGATTTTTAATTTCTAATTTTATATTTATATTTATATTTTATATATTTACAATTTTTCTTTTAATTTATAGAATTATATATATAATAAGAAAAGAGAGAGAGATAAGGTATTTATAAAAATAAGTAAAAATAAGAAAAATTCAGGAAATAAAATATTTTTAGGCTTTTTATATTTTTATAATGTTTTTGTGATTTGTCTAATTTTTTACTAATTTTTGGTATTTTTAAATCCAAAAATAATGAAAACAGTGAATAAAATATAAGGCTGAAACCGAAATGATGATGAAAAATATCAAACAGAGTCCAAAATTCCTCAAACTAATTTTAAATTAAATATAATAAAACAGAGAAAATTTAGAGCCAAAAATTATATTTTTAGGATTTTTCTGGAATTTTAATGATTTTTATGGAGTTTTAAGGGGTTTTATAATTTTTAGGAGTTTTCTTTTGAAGTTTTTAGTGTTTTTTGGGTAGAAGTTAAAACGTACTAAAACACACAAAATCTAATTTTTTTGGAATTTTTAAAGCGGTTTTGATAATTTTTAGATATTTTCTAATGCAAACATTAGAGAAATTTTTTTGAATGTTTATAAATATTAAAATTGCAATAAAAATGCAAAGCAAAAATATGACGTGAAAGAGCAGCTAAACAGGAGCTTAAGTTAATTTTTTGGGAATTTTTACATTTTTATAGATGCATGAAAGAAATGCAAACAACAAAGAGAAAAATCAACATTGGCAAGGGTATATATGTAAATATCCAGAACTCCAGGGCCACAGTGCAATTTTTCCACAAAATATATAACTAATTATAAAGTTCCAAGACTAAATGCAAATAGCCAAACACGCAAGGATACGCCTGCAAAATTTCCAGCCCCGTACGTAACTAGCACGTGCCTAGCGGGGACTTAAACACAAATATCAAAAACTTGAGGGGGTTCCTTGCAATTTCACCAAAAATATTACACTGAATGAAAAGGTTCCTGGACTAAACAGAAATAAATAAACCCGCAGGGGGGTCCTTGCAAAATGTCCACCACCCCACGTGCACGAGTCACGTGAGGTGACATAGACAAGGACCAAAGTGCAAATAAGAAAAGTACGAGGATCTAAATGCAATTATTACAAAACTTTAATACTACAAATGAAAGTTTCTATGCTAATAAATAAATAAACAAAATGGTGAGGGCTTAGGTGCAAAATACCCAACGCTTGGAGATCCAATGGCGGGCGTCCTTCACTTATCCACATGGCGAGCAGTGGACGACCGATGACGGTTCGGATTCGACGGCCGTGATTAAATTCTCCAAGGGTGATTGGACGGTGGCGACGCGTGGAGATCTGACGGCTGACGTGCAATTTGAGGCACCGGCTTGATCCAACGGTGCTGGGGGGAGGAGGAAGAACAGGGAAGCAATGCTAGCGAGGCGAGCTTCCCCGAGCTCGATCTCCGTCCTCCGGCCTTCTTTGGGCTACAAAATTGGGCGGCGAGCTCTTGGGGTCCTCCTCTAGCTCCTGGAGGCTCCAAAACACTCCGGCGGTGGCCAGAACTTGCGGGAGGAGGTGGCGGAGCTGGGGAGCTCCCGGATCCTCCGGTGAGGCTCAAAAGTGAGCCCTAGGATCTCCTTGATATCTCTGGACCTGCAAGAAGCATGAGAGGGTCAAGGGAAAAGTGCCTCGACCTCGCATAGGCGAAATGGACACGTTGATAGTGAAAAGGGAGTCGTGGCCGGAGTGAGCTCTGGAGATGTAGTCTACGGGCGAATCTATGGTCGGAATGCGAAGATAAATGGGGGGATTTCATCCTAAGACTACGACGAACAAAAATAGAAAAAGAAAATGAAGAAAAACAAAGCCCTCGAAGGTGGTACACCTGAGGGAGGATGTCGACGGGAAAGGTGTTCGCCGGAGGTGGTGGAGCCGCCTCAGGCCCTCCTCGACTCGCCTGACGAAAGGGCCATGGAGCTGTCACCTCCAGCTACCCGGAGGACACAGAAGGGATGAGAATGGTGGACCAAAAGGGGTTCAAAATTCAAATGAAAATCAGGGGTCCTATTTGAAGGGTTGACGAAGTGGCTCCATAGATCGAGGGACAGAGGGCGAGACAGTGATCCTTGGCCCTATGAGAGACTAGGGCGTGAAAGAGGGATGAACGAGGTACGAAAGTCGTGAAGGGTGTATCACGAAATAGTGCAAGGTTTGACCTCAAAAAATCGAGAAAAGGGGTCAAAAAACGACGTTCTGACAAAGGAACAGGAGGAAGGACAACCAGTTGACCGCGGTCAACGCCGACCGCCCCCCGGTTGGTCCATGTGGACCAACCAGGAAAAAGGCCCAAAAATGAATAAAAAATCAATTAAAATAGTAAATGAATTTATTATTTTTGGAGTATAAAATAAAAAATGTTTATTACTTTATAAAAAATTTTATTATGATTTTTATTTATTTTTCTGAGGTATAAAAATACAAGCTACCTTTTATGACCTGTATAGGTATATACATCTATATATTTTAATATTTTATTTTTATTTTGTATATGTAATTTATTTACTTTGGTTTATTATTTTATATATTTATGAAATATTTTTATACACTTAAATATATTTTTATTTTATTTTCTGATGTATTTCGTACACTTAATAAAATATAAGTAGTAATTATATAGGTATATATACAGGTATTATACCTATGTGTTGTATACAAGTTTTTTATTTTTGTATTTTCTTTAGGTTTTTATTACGATTTTAATATTCACATATATTATAAATAATATTTACAAAATTATAAAAATATAAAATTATAAAAATAATGAGTAAAAAATGAATATTTTAATTTGTACAAGTATACAATAAGGATCCGAAACTCAACTTTCAAACCGTAGCTCCGCAAAATACGGAACCACTTCATTACATAGCTTATTTAAAATTATATACAATTAAAGGTGATTTTGATGTGTTTCAAGTTTTTATTTGAGAGATACATGTCTGGGAAGTTGGGATTCTCGAATTTTATTCAGATCATAACTTTTTATTTGTATATTATTTTTGACTGAAATCAATTTTGTATTTTCTATATTTAATTATCTACAACTTTCATGTACAAAGTTTCTTTATTTGAGGTATATAAAGTGAAACCAAAAATAGGTCCTGAAATGAATAAAGAATGAATTAAAATAAAAGGGATTTTTATTGGTATTCGGCCCTTATCTCCCCCTACTTTATTCCTTGTCGACCTAGTCATCGAGATGCCTAGGTCTCGGGGTTTCGAGTTATAAAATATTTACAATATTTTATTTTTTTCTTTTCTTTTCTTTATTCTATTATTTTGGCTTTAAAAATTGTATTTTATACACTATTTACACACACATGCATGAATGCTAAAATGCGGAATTTAAGGGTATTTATAAGCATTGGGTTTTTGAGGCCAAAATGATATAATAAAGATGATGAAATGTGTATCCATCATGAAGCTTCATGAATGACTAGAGTGTAGATAGTAGAATGATGACACCCATCATATCTACATACATCTTAACTCTTAAAGACTTTAGTTCAGGTAGGTATTCAACATTTCGAATACATCATCTCTTATCACTGTAGGAAAAAGACATATAAATGAAGGATATTTCTGACGACATGTATTTTGCCACTTAAAAGTTATATTATCTACGAATTAATCGTAGGAAAAGGAATCGATTATTTGTGACAAGCGGTTCATGGTATATGTATTTGGTAGTTGTAACAAAAAAATTCCCTCTAAGTAATTCCAATTTCCCTCCTTTTCATTGATTAGCCCCTTTTCCCCAAAATTTATTTCTCATTCCTCACCAAAATAGGAGTAGGTCATGCTCCTCCCCCCCCCCTCGTGAAAATTTCTACAAATTTATTACCCCATCCATTCCTCACAAAAAGAGGAATAGGTCAGGGTTGGTCCTTCCCCTTCGGAAAAGTGCAAGATCGCTATATCCGGCACCACCACCAGCTTGCAGGTCCCCTCTCTTTGCCAGCTTGCAGGAGTTGCTTGTTCTTCCCCACCTTCTTCTTCCTCTCCTTCTTTTTTGTTCTTTGTTTAAGGTTTGTGACCAAAGTCATGGCACGTTCGGGGATATTGATTCCATAGGTCTTCCTGATCATATTCTCCCTCAGTAGTGCAACTTCCATACCGAAGTCATGGCGTGACTTAGTTTTAGATATACAATAGGAGAGGGAGGATTCAATTCTAGGATTGTTAGCATGGAGGGGTATCGAGTCGATGATGTCTTCGGCATGGAAAGAAAGTCTCCTCACTTCCTCGATCCATATGGTGATGCTGACATCCTGGATATTCATGGTGGCATCATACTCCTAGATTTATTTTCGCTAGTGTATGTTTATGGTTGGGGACCCTCACTGGTTTAGATGGCATAGATTGAAACTTCCTGCTCTGGGCAATGGGTTCTATGAGGGTTTTGTGATGTGATCGTTATTATGTAATTATGAGAAACTATTTTGTTCTGAAGTTTGATATCATTACTTATCTATTAGTAGCAGAGGCCCTTATAAAAGATGTCTAAGCTAAAAAAGATAGCTTTGTTGCTACTTAATATTCTATATGAGAACGTTTGTGGTACCAGGGATGAAATGCTATTCAAAAGAATGGATGTGAAGATGAAGTTACACTGCAAATGCCAATCGAAATCTGGCATAAATTGTTGCTGAAATCGGGGTCCTAAAATTTGAGGGATTTGATAACTTTATGGTAAAAATTGTTGGTTCCATGTATTTGATATTTTATTGTCAATGGCGTGTGTATCTCACAAGATTTATCGACAGTGAGTATAAATTTCATTGTATACTCACTTTGTTTATGTATTTAATAATTGATTGTATAGTACCTGTATAAAAATTAGGGACCCTTTAATCTTTGTCAGTGATGCGACGGTCTCCATATTCATAATATTTACTTTGCAATCCCTACAAATATTTGTCGTTTTACATCTGACTGTTGAGTCGTCAAGGTTGAGGGAGTTGGCGGCCTTCTCTCTTCCTCACGGTTTGAGTACCCTTCTAACAGGGCTCCGATCGTCTGCTGCAATGGGCTTTTATAGCCCCTGCTGCAATGAATGAGAGCCGTCGGACGATGATCCAACGACACTCAGAGGGGGCTGGGGATAGTGGGTGCGGATGTCGAGGTTGGGGACATGCATCTCGAGGCTAGGGAGAGACGTCGGATGCGGATCGGAGGGCTGGATCGTCTGCAGCTGAATCTGTTGTACAGCAGACGATCCAAATTGCTTCTAACAACATCAACTTTGTCGACACATCACATCATCACCACCGCCAGATTGCCATGTCGATCGCTAGAGAAAGATGATTGCACATTGAAGCTCTTCGTAACCTCATCCCACTGATGAGGAAGTTGTTAACGGATAGGATGAACGTAATTGTGCTCAGCCTCCCACCATTTACCTTTTGTTTCTCTATGGTTGTTTTGAGGGTGACACCAGGTGAGGTCAACTCATTTGGTGAAGGCCATCTACTGTGGAGAGGAGGGTGACCGATGATGGAGAGGGGGGGAGGGTTGTGGGGCGTGTGGGTGAGGAGGGAGACAACGACATTTGAGAGAGGGGGGATGGCGTATGTGAGGGGAGGATGCGATAAGGGGGACACAACGATGTAGCAACACAGGATGGTGGGTAACAATCAGGATAGGGAGGTGATTGTGCGTATATGTTGTGGAGGGGAGAAGCAATGCGAGGAGGAGAGGAGGAGGCAGCAACGCAATCATGCATGGAAGGGGAGGGGGTGGCGAAGGGGAGAGGAAGAGCGGTGGTTAACTAGTTGTGTAAATGCATGAAGGGGGATAGGTAGAGGTGACGACACAACCACACTGGATAGGGAACAATGTGGGGGAGGTGGAGGTGACATCCTAGGCATGGGGAAGACATGGCAGAAGGGACGATAGGTGCACAAGTATAATGTTCCGGTGCACAGGTTTGATATGCCAGTGCATGAGCTCGTGTTCTGTTGTGCTGGTTGGGCCCACCAATGCATATACCGATGCACCGATTCAGTGCACGAGCGCAACAATAGTCAAAATGCCCAGCTATACATATTTATTGGTACACCAATGCATATAGTTGGTGCCCCAATCAGTTCGTAACCAGAGCATGTAATCATTTCTTTTCTTGACTAGATTTGATTTTTTTCAAGGGGCTTTCATCCCCATTGCTCCTTAGGACATGTTTGGTAACTGGGTTGGGTTGGGTTGGGTTGGGGTATCCTCCTGTAAATAGTAGTTGTTTGGATGGTTGGGAAGGTTGGAATGATAAATGTGATGTGATGCGATATTGATTGTGTTATATTAACTTTTTTATTGACTATAATATATTTTTATGTTAATTTTTTATTTAAACATGATTAAAAAATATTATACCAAAGAAATTGTAAGATCCATACAAGTAATTTCAACTCAAGAATGCATGGGTGGAGCTGGGGGTATGCTAATAAGTGAAGACATATATAGCCCTTATATATTTGTTTTATGTCCAGTGAAAAGGGAAGAGAGAGGACTGCAAAGTCCACAACAAATTTATATTATTTTCCATGCAAGTTAGATTTTATCTGGGGGGATTAAATTTTATTTATGTATAGTTATATGCAATGATCTAATATAATCAGTTTCATTTGAAGTTCAAATATAGAAGTTTCCTTGGCTAGTGATTGGGCCCCCAATAGTTTTCAGATAATTTGTATATGTCTTTCCTATTAATAAAAATAATTTTGAATTTGATTGGCATCTTTGGTTCCTAATATTTTTTTTATATAATTTATATATGGGTTTCCTACTAACAAAAATAATCTTCGATTTGATTAGCATTTTTGTTCAGTTTACTGTTTTATTTAATGAGCTAAGCTCCTCACTAATTCTTTATTACAATGGTTGAATAGGTTGGAGTCTTGGATAATTTCCTTCCACAAGTGTTCTTCGATAAAGAAAGGTACATTCTCTATGTTATTTTTCTTTCAATTCTTTAAGATTCCATCTACATCATGTTTTTCTTGTATATTTTTAATAAAAAATTGTTATATTTTATCAAATATATTAAGTCCTAAATATTCTAGCATTCATCAATCTTTTAAAAGGTATTACACTAGGAATGACATTAAAAGTTTATTTCATGTCAGTTCTTAGGAGCTAGTTAGTTTATTAATTAACTTTCTTGCAGTAGATGGATTATCATGCTGATAGATCTTGGATGTATGGACGAAATAGAGTGAATGATGTACAATTTCGAGAAGGACTTTCAAAGTTTATTGAATACGCAAAGTTGAATTCTACACTTGTCTCTGAAGGTCAACTAATTTGCCCTTGTAAAAAATGTGATAATAGAAAGAGACATATGCCTGATGTTATTTATGTGCACACTATACTTAATGGATTTACACCAAATTATAAAATTTGGTTATTTCATGGAGAACGTCGTAATCAAGCCTTTTCTTCATTGTCTTTACAAGGAGTAATCAACGATATGCATACCATGCTAAATGATAGATTTGTAGCTACAAATTTTCACTCTTCTAATACTGGTGAAAATGGCATCGAAGATTCAGTTTTGAGAGAATCTATAAATTTAGAAGCAGAAAAGTTTTATTGTCTATTGGAAGATGCTCGAAAATCACTTTATGATGGATGTGAAAACCATACAATCTTATCATTTTTAGTGAAGATTTTTCATATGAAGGTATTGTCTGGATGGAGCAATAAATCATTTGAATTGTTATTAGATTTTTCAAGGATGTTCTTTCAAAAAGTGAATTAATTCCTACTTCATATTATGACGCAAAAGAAATTATCAAGGATCTTGGTCATGATTATGCTAAGATAGATGCATACGAGAATAAATGCATGTTATATTGGAAAGATTCTATTGATAAAGAGTTTTGTGATACATGTGGAGCTTCACGATGGACTATTGAAAGCTAGAGTAGACCAAAGTCGAATCAGATTTCAAAGAAAAATGTATGGCACTTTCTACTTATACCGAGATTACAGAGACTATATATGACTTCTAATCTAGCTAAAGAAATGCAATGGCATTACAATTATAAAGTCAAAGATAATATTTTACGACATCTAACAGACTTTGTTGCATGGCAAAGTTTGGATGCAAAATTTCCCGAGTTTGCCTTAGAACCTCAAAATGTTAGGCTTGTATTGGCAAGTGATGGTTTCAATCCATTCGAAAATATAAGCATATCTCATAGCACATGGCCAGTTATTTTGATACCATACAATTTGCCTCATTGGTTATGCATGAAACAATCAAATTTAATCATGGCATTATTAATACCTGGTCCCTCAGCTCCTGGGAATGATATTGATGTGTATCTACAACCACTTGTCGATGAATTGAAACTGTTATGGGATAGCGATGTACAAACATATGATGTGTCAAGGAGAACAAACTTCATAATGAGAGCATCACTTCTTTGGACCATCAATGATTTTTCAGCTTATGGTTATCTGTCGGGATGGAGTACCGGTGGAAAGCTTGCATGTCCTTGTTGTTAGAAGAATACAATTAGTCGTCATTTGTCGAAAGGAAGGAAACAATGTTATGATTTTCATCGACGATTTTTACCAAAGGATCATAATTTTCGTTATGACAATAAGAACTTTGATGGGACCGTTGATGAAGGTTTACCACCAGATTCTTTATCTGGATCTGACATCCTTGCCTAGTTCTGTAATTATGAAAACATAACATTTGGAAAAAAATTCTCGATGATTACTTGACAAGTAAAAAGAAAAGAAGATCTTTACATGATATGAACCTTTTGTATGCATGGAAAAAGATCAACATTTTTTTTCAATTACCATATTGGACGTTTTTGAAAATTAGACACAATATTGATGTCATGCATGTTGAAAAGAATGTATGCGAAAGTATCATCGGTACCTTATTAAATATTGAAGGGAAGAGCAAAGATAATATTCAAGCACGACTTGATCTCAAAGAATGGGGTTTGCGACAAACTCTTTGGCCTATACAAACTAATGCTGGCAGAATGTATATACCGTCAGCTAGTTATCAAATGATATCTGCAGAGAAGGATGTTTTTCTGACAACACTAAATTCATTGAAAGTACCAGATGGATATTCTTCTAATATCTCCCGATATGTCAACATAAAAGAAAGAAAGATATATGGAGTTAAGAGTCATGATTGCCATATTTTGATGCAACAATTACTTGCTATCGCTCTAAGAAAGTCAATATATATTGATGTTAGTGCTCCATTGGTTCGACTATGTTCATTTTTCAATAATCTATGCTCAAAAGTCATAGACGTAAAAGAATTTGAACAATCAGAATCTGATATTGTCGTTATCCTTTGTGAACTTGAAAGAATTTTCCACCATCATTCTTTACTATTATGAAGCACTTACCAATCCATTTAGCCATAGAATCTAAGTTAGCAGGACCTGTCTATTATCGTTGGATGTATTCTATTGAGAGATATTTGCTTACTCTCAAACGATATGTGAGGAACAAATGCCATCTAGAAGGTTCTATTACAGAAGGTTATTGGGCAGAAGAGTGCCTAACTTTTTGTTCAAGATATATACATGAAACCACATCTAAGATAAATCATGAAGTTTGAAATCCAGAAGCTTCTTCGATAGGAGGTGGTGTCTTACGTACGTTAGATAGAAGAAGTTTGGAAAGTGCCCATCGATGTGTTCTTTTCAATTTGGAATCAATTGCCAAATATCGCAAGTAAGTGTTACCTATTTCGTTAAATATCTATTTTTTAAAAGAAATGATTAACCCAATTTCTTTATATTCAGGATGCATCAAAGTGAGATAGAAGAAAAAAATCCTAAATTATCTCAATGAAATTTAGATATGAAACATCATCATCAATTTCCTACTCCGTTTAAACAAATTGTAAGTATAATATTTGTGTGTGATAAAATTTATCTTATTTTTAAGTATAAAATTATTTTTTTAATTTTATAGGTTATTGATTCTTCTCAAATTTTGGAAGAAAATGATCCAGAATTATCTTGGCTTGCAAGTGGATCTTCACCTGAAGTATGGTCTTTCAAAGGATATACAGTTAATGGTTGCATATTTCATAAGAAAATTATAGAAAGCATGAGAAAAACACAAAACAATGGTGTTTATGTTCTTGCAGAAACTATACAATATAATAATCCTAGAGACATAGTACCTACATTTAGCAATGTGCCATATTATGATCAACTAGAGGATATTATTGAGTTAAGATATGGACCGAGATTAAATATTATCTTATTCTAGTGTATCTGGTTTGATGAAAGATGCGAGCTTGGAACTAAAAGGGATAAACTAGAATTTACTCTTATTAACTTTTGTCGAGTACATCATATCGATCAACCTTTTATATTTACTTCTCAAGCACAACAATGTTTTTATGTACATGATCCAGAAGAAAGAAATGGTAATTGGCATGTAGTTTTGAAGGTTTCTCCACGAGATCTGTATGGCATGCCAAATGCAGAAAACTTATCTATTGGAAATAATGTCGGTAGATAAACTTCTGAAAATAATGAAGTGCCTTGGGTTAGAGATAATATAGTTGGTGACACTATTTCTTATTCAGAACAAACATAAGGAGGTAAATTTATTCACAAGTTTCTTGATTCATATAAGATTTTCTTGTTAATTTTTCTTCTAATTATGCTATATGTATTATTTATTTTTATGATGGTTAGGAAGTCTTCAAGATTGGTTGACAAGGGAAAGAGAGTTGTAATTGACAATGACATTCCAATCAATGAAGAATCATGTGATCCTCTTATTGATGCACCATCTACTACAAAAAAGAGAGGTCGAGGTCTAGCTTCATTTACAAGACTTTATCAACTGATGATCCTTTAAGTTTGGAGTGGAATGATAAAGGACAACCAGTTGGGCCTAAAGACTCTCTAAATAAACTGGTTGAAATGATAGGAATTCTTGCTCGTCGAGGAGATTATGGGAGGTGCATTTAGATTGGGCAAAGTAAAATGAAAATTCCTACACGAAAACATAGGAAGAATTGAATGTAAGTTAAGTTCTTTAGAATATTATCATTCTTAGTTATCGATTGTTTTTCCATCAGTTTATTTTTTGTTGTAATGTTTTCATTGTTTTTTTAAATTGTAGGCAAATATTGATTCGAATGAGAATCCAAATTCTTGGTCCTTAATCTTTAATAAAATACTAGATCGTATCTGTATTTGGAAATAGACATTAAGGAAGATATGGATGCAAAATAAGCATGACCTTGATATGTTGTGGAAACTTATTGACAATGATATACATATTGACAAAGCTCAATTTGAGGAATGGATCAAACAATGGGAAATGCCACGAAACCAGGTAATGAAATCTTTTCTATTAATATTTGGATATTTTATTGTTAGTTTAAGCAAGATAGTTAAAAAATCTTTTTGAACACATGTACATTTAATCATGGAGATCAACAAACAAAATAGAAATGCAAAAGTTCTAAATCATACCACAAGAGAAAAATCTTATGCTCGAGTCTTGAATGAGATGGTATATTTATTGGAGAAATATACACTTGTACATATTCTTTTCGATTCAACTCATTAACAGTAGATGCTTTTGTTGTGACTAGACAAAGAAGAATGGACAACCTCCTTCAAAGATGGAGATAATTAATGAATTTATGGCGTGGAAAATACTATTGTGGTATGTATTTCATTTTTAAGATATCACATTACATTATATCATTATGTTTATGTAATGTTGTAGAAGGAATAAATGATTACGTCAATGCTCATCGAGATGAAGAGGATATGCAAGATGTGAATCCATTAATTATTGAAGCATACAACATCTTTGCTCATCCACAAATCCACATCGAGTTAGACATACTAGCGTTGGTGCTAATAGCCGATGTTTGCGTAATCCCATAGATGCGATGAAGTTAAGAATTGCTGAGACCACAATAAAGAACGTTGAGAAAGCTTGTTTGGAGCACTACAAGAATTCATACCTTTCGGGACGACAACTAGCGACGGTTCTGATATGACCGTCCCTATAGACAGTTATTGGGGACGGTCAAGCGACAACCGTCCCCAATACCCACATAATGGGAGACGGACTTTGGGTTAGGGTCTCCTTTTATAAAACGTAATAGGGACGATCATGAATGATCGTCTCCTCTGCCATGACCAATACACTGGTCCATTTTCAGCCAACAGCGGGCCTTTGGGGACGGTTCTGACCATCCCCATTATGCTTCTGTTGGCGTCTCCTCTGATCCAGGGACCTAAGTGGTCAACCAGAGGGGACGGTCATTAGTGATCGTCCCTTCTGCAATGACCAAGCCACTGGTCCATTTTTAGCCAACGGGGGGCCTTTGGGGACGGTTCTGATCGTCCCCATTATGCTTCTGTTGGCGTTGCCTCTCATCCAGGGACCTAAGTGGTCGACCTGAGGGGACGGTCGTTAGTGACCGTCCCCTCTGCCATGACCAAACCACTGGTCCATTTTCAGCCAACGGAGGGGCCTTCGGGGACGGTTACGACCGTTCTCATTGCCCTTCTATTGGTGTTGCCTCTGGCCTAGTGACCTAAGTGGTCGACCAGAGGGGACGGTCGTTAGAGACCATCCCCTCTGCCATGACCAAGCCACTGTTCCCTTTTCAGCCAACAGAGGGGCCTTTGGGGACGGTTCCGACCGTCCCCAATGCACTTCTGTTGGCGTCGCCTCTGGCCCAACTACCTAAGTGGTCGATCAGAGGGGAAGATCTTTAGTGACCGTCCCCTCTGCCATGACCAAGCCACTGGTCCATTTTCAGCCAACGGAAGGGCCTTTGGGGACAGTTCCGACCGTCCCCATTGCGCTTCTGTTGGCGTCGCCTCTGGCCTAGCGACCTAAGTGGTCGACCAGAGGGGACGGTCGTTAGTGATCGTCTCCTCTGCCCTGACCAAGCAACTGGTTCATTTTCACCCAACGGAGGGGCCTTTGGGGATGGTTCCGACCATCCCCATTGCGCTTCTGTTGGCATTGCCTTTGATCCAGGGACCTAAGTGGTCGACCAGAGGGGACGGTCACTAATGACCGTCCCCAATAGCATCCAAAGGGGACAGTTTTAGTGGACCATTGCTGATTCTCACCAAAGGGGACGGTCCAAACGACCGTCCCCGATGGTCAGATAGAAAAAAACCCCTTCGACCTCCTCAAGACCGCCGCCCACTACCGTCCGTCGCCATCTCGAAGCCCCTCATGCTTGCCGGCCTCCTCCATCTTAGTTTCTGGTATTTATCAACACTCCTTTGTGTTTATTGTTCTTCATTTTGCTCAATAAACCATGTATGGATGTTTTTCCCCATTTTTGTAAGATAAGATGGAAAAGATGTATGGCATTTTTATTTTTCTTCATTTTTTACATTTTGCCACATGATTAACTTGAGTCCATATGAATCATTGCTTGTTGTGTATAATTTTTCTCTATAACTTGTTATGTTTAACCTTTTCCATATATCTTGTCCCACGTTTAACTTGTCTCTCATATAACTTATTGTCTTCATATAACTCATTTGCCCAACGTTTAACTTGTCCCCATATAACTAAAACATCATGGTGAATTTTATTCTGATTGTGCAGTGAAATAGATAAAACATGGATGGATAAGAGATATGATGATTTTCGTCGATATAAGAGAGGAGTGATCACGTTCTTGGACTGAGCATTTCAAATAGAAAGAGTTAATAGAAAAATTGGTGGTCTTAAGATTTATTGTCCATGTGTGAGATGTAAGAATATTAAATGTAATGTTAGAGAGGAAGTCTATAACCATCTTATACTCAATGGATTTTGGTTACATTACTCCATTTGAACTGAAAATGGAGAGGTTATAGATCATTTGCGAATGGATGAGGATATGGGTATAGATGTAGGAGTCACTACACAATCCTTGAATAATGTTGATCACGAGTTATTTGAATTAATGGAGGACTTAAGAAGACCTGAGAGACAAGACATTGGTTTAGATGATAGGTTTTCGAGCAGTTTGCCATATGCATAAGATATGTTGGCTCCTGGGATGGAATTGATGCATTTACAGTTTTTATTAGAGTTGTTTTAAATGAAAGTAAGGAACGGAACAACCGCTGCAATGATGACAGATGTACTGACTTTAATCCGGATGTTATTGAGTAATCCTCAGAATTATCCAAAGGATTGGAAAGAGGCGAAGCAACGATTCTGATTGCTAGGTTTGAAATACTAGAAAATTGATGCTTGTGTTAATGACTGTGTGCTTTTTCGAGGAGAAAATTCGAATTTAGTACTTTGTCCCTATTGTAAGGCTTCCAGGTATAAAGAAGAAAAAGATAATTTAAAGAGGAAGAAGAAGTCGGTGAAAATATTACGATAATTCCCATTAATTCTAAGGCTGAAACGTCCCTTCATGTCAGAAAAAACTGCAAAGTGGATGACGTGGCATTCTCGTTCAAATAAACGAGATGCTAATGGAATTATGAGACATCCATCTGATGTGGAAGAATGGATAAAATTTGATCAGAGATATCTTCATTTCTCTCAAGATGATAGAAATATTTGGTTGAGATTAGCTTCAGATGGTTTCAATCCGTTTGATAATATGAGTTTGAATTACAGCATTTGGCCCATGATTTTGATGGTCTACAATCTACCCCCTGGATGTCAATGAGTTCATCATTTATGATGATGACACTGCTGATTCCTGGTCCTAAAGGTCCTGGTAACGCGATTGATGTGTACCTACAACCGTTAATGGATGAACTAAAACTATTATGGACCACAGGAATACCTACATATGATGCATGTAGGAAAGAAATATTTACATTGCATGATGCACTGTTGTGGACTATAAATGATTTTCTCGTGTATGCAAATTTGTCTGGTTGGAGTACTAAGGGAAAACTTTGCGTGTCCTATCTATCTTGAAAAAACACATTCAACATGGCTTTCTGCAAGTATGAAGCATTGCTATTTGCCATCGAAGCATAGATGGCAAAGGGCAGATAGTAATAAGAAATTTGACCGCTCACCTTATGGACAACGACTTGACTTAGCTCGTGTGAATGGTAGCATTATTTGGGAAGAACAATTACTTGTACGAAGTAGTTGTTTAGGACGGACATCGAAGAAAAGTGTAGCCGGTGGATGGAAGAAACAAAGTATTTTTTTAGAGAGTTACCATACTGAAAACATTTACAAATTCATCATAATTTGGATGTCATGCATATTGAGAAGAATGTTTTGGAAAATATTTTGGGAACGTTAGATCTTTCAGGTCAATCAAAAGATAATTTAATGACAAGACGAGATTTAGTTCAACTTGGTATACGCAAAGATCTACATCCAATTGAATTAGACAATTTATGTTCTCACTCATTGTATTTTTAGGATAAGGTAGATGCAATGAGACTAGAAATGAAGACGGAGAATGCAGAGCTTAAAAATATTGTCCATGCATTTGTTAGTACAATGTCACATGTATTATATATATGCAAGTCTTCATTGGATATTTCATGTGAATGATCATATAAAAAAATATTTATTTTGTTAATTGTCTTTTTGCAGAATACTCCCAATCAAACTTTTTAAACCATTTTACTAAACCACCAAACTCATATTTATTCCCTACTTATATTCATAACTATGTGCACCAAATGATACAAGTAAGACTCTTATAATATGTAATATGTAATATACATATATATTAAAAGTTTGTAAAATATTAATTTTATGTGCAGGGTGGAAGTACGGTAGGAACACCAATCAATAGAGGTGAAAGTTCTGGACAACAAAATCAAAGCCCATCTCCACCAGCCGCTCACATTCTGCAAAACCTCTTCTAAGTGCGTGCATTTAATATGAAATTATCTTTGCGAATAGTTCCTTGTGGATATGTACATCAAAGAAATTAAATCGATAAATAAGTTTCTTCTCCAACTGATGAAATATTTAGTTGAATTTATCTATAAAATATATAACTTATCAAATTATTCTTTTGTTGATAGGACGGTCATCAAACTTCTGATGCTAATAATAGGTGTAACTGAAGTGAAGATGGTGATAGCAACATGGAATATAACAAAGAAATGGACAAGCCTCGACCGTTATATATCATCCAATTTTTTGGACATGTTTCTTTTTGTATTTTGTTTTTTAGGACCATGACTTATATTTGTGGACATGTCAATGAATGGAATGTTTTTCAATTGTATGTTTGAGTGTTTTGAAAATAACTTTAATGAGCATGTAAGGTGATGTTTTTATAAATCATCATCCAGTGCGATATATTTACTGTGGAGTTTTTACATGTCATATTTCTTCTCATGTTTCTGTACATTCTTTCTTGCTGGTACATGATGATAAATTATTGAAAAGAAAGTATCTTGAATGAGAATAATCCACTAGTTCATAACGAATGTAGATCTAGAAAGTATTGTGTACATTCAAGACTGTTCATATTAGATACATATATGAGTCGTAAAAAGAGACGATTGCGTATACACCAATTGTTTAGTTGATGATAAAAAATTACATTACCCACGGTTAGCTCGTCATCTTTGAAATCAAATTGCAACTGATCAAAACAGACAAAATAATATTTCATACGGGGTATTCATCGTGAATAAATTAAAAAAAGAACTTGGAGTTCTTTATAGTGATGGATTTTATATTATTCCCGACGAGGAAATTGTCTAAAATAGTATTCCCTACGGGGTTATTCCCTACGAAGTATACCCAATGACTTACCCGTCACAACGACCATTTCGTGACAGAATAGCCTGTAAATATGACGAAATAAGTCGTCAGGAAAACACGGTTTTGCTGTAGTGTATAGATCCACCATTCTGCATGATGCAGTAAACCATGTCATTCATGATTAAATTTAGAGAGCACATATGTATGCCAAAACATCTTACTAGTTTTTATAAGGATTACAATTACGATCAACATCGACATGTCACTTCCAAAGTACATTCGATGAGAGATCAAGACTATAGAGACATACAAACCCTAGGGTTTTGGACCTATTGTCTATTTAATTATTATTTCCTCAATATTACGAAGAAACTTGCACATTGCAACCACATACATTATGTGTCCAACTGCAGGTACAATATCTTGATCATGGATCCAATCCATGATATTTTACTGATTATTATTGAATACAGTATTGAGTGGGATAAATGAAAGATTATCTGAAATAAGGAATTTGCATAAATAAATAAAAATATATATTTTACTTTGATTTAGAAATTTTTATATCAAAGTTGTCCTCCCTTGTCAACACTGAAAGTTAATTTCCTTAATCACTTTCAATGTAAGAGATATACTTACCACTATATCTCAAGCAAGATCTGGGATCTCCTTTCTTATCTTTATAACATCCCAATAATATGAGAACATGTTACTCGGGTAAAAAGAAGCGGGAATGCATTCTGCCTTGCAAGTCCAACTTGCATTCTCAATTCGGTCTTTAACACCCGGGCCCATCACCCCTAAGTTGATGTTGACCCATTATTAATTGAACCAACCATCAACATGATTAGAACTTGCTATACACAATCCAATATCACCCCAATAATATGAGGACTCGATATTGGGGTCATTACGCATACGACCTTACTCTTTCGAGAAGCAAAGATCCCGATCTAGATGCTCTTGTATGCAGGATCTGTCACTTAGGACATGTGTCTCCTACATACAATCCCTGAAGACGGAACCCTTCGTCTTGACAGGAAACCATGGATGTCACTTATGTGATCCTCCATATCATGTTCAAATTTTAATTAATTATTATGAATCATATTCACACAATTAATTCTTCCAAGGAAAATAGCAACTCTATTCATAATAGAGTATTTTAATTTTAATTGGATCCCAATTAATGTAACCACATTAAATTAATGATCCAACTAGTATCCAACAAACATTCTTTATTGTTACTTGAAATATGGTATTATCTCAAAAATACGTAGTATTCCGAATTTTAATAATTTGAAAAAATACATCATGATTTCTCAAGTATTATCCCTTCCCTACCCGCAGTCATGGCCAGTACCAACGGGAGTGGGACAGACCATACACGGTGCAACTTGCTACCCCAACGCTCCCCGACTAGACACCATATCCGCCTCGAGAAAAGATAATGCCAAATAGATCACTTTGTACTTGAGATGATAATCGGTTTTTTAACTAAAGTTATACAATATAGTAATAATCAAAACAATTTTGATTATAAGGAAATTTGCTAGACAAGTTCTCAAACATATTCAAGCAACATGTTTGTTGAAAAGTGTATGATGTAACCAATTTGTGATCTAGATCATATCTAATCAAATTGGTTATGGTCAATGTCATTCAATGAAATAATCATAATCTTTAAATATTTTACAAATATTCATCAATAATTATCTCAGTAAATTAACCATTAATTTCCTTTAATTTAAATTGAATGACAATCACAAGGTTCTTGATTAAGTATGCAATTTCCAACCATGACCATCACTTACTAAAATTAGCATATTTCATTCATTTTAACTCAAAACCATGCAAAATCAGTTTATAAAGTTTTCTAATTTGATTTAAAATAGAACCCAAGTGATTAACACACATTTCTAGGTATGTCAAAATAATAACTAACTCTTTAATTACGTCATGATTTGCCATCCCCGAAATAATGGATATATGTTCATTAAAATGATCATATATTGAGTTATCGGATTCCCAATCACGCAAACTCAAATCCCACGATTTCCTTAGTTAATGTGGAACATTATTCAAGATAGTTTTGTGTTTATACCATTTAAACATGGCCGAAAATATTCACAAAACAGGGCTACGAAAATTAAATGTGATAAAATTTTCACAATCCCTAACGAGTCCAAGTCTTCCTAAGTTCATGGATCATATCTAAAAAATATCAAACCTGGATCTGATACCACTTGAAGGATATGGGATGATCCTTAAGCACATCACATAAGCATGAGGATCGCATCGAATGCGAACGGGAGTGACTAGTCGCACTAGTTGCTCGATACATCAAAATTTAAAAATTTTAATGAGATAAAATCACATGATCCAAGAACATTTCTCGAATAGTTTTATCTAAACTACAATAGACATTAAGGTTACCTCTTGAATCGTGGTTGTGATCGAGTCTCAAAATGAAGAGACCTCTTGTCTCAAGTCCGATCCAACAGAGGAAATGCTTGCAAGCGCGTTGATGAGACACGTGCTCCTCGCAATCCATGTCGATGATCCAAGCGGTGAATCTTTTGATCTCATCACACGAGATTCGACGTCTTCTTCACGAGCAAGATGCATCGAGGAGACAGAGATCCACGAGTAGTTGTTTCAGCAGTAAAACGACGATGGACAAAGTTGGTGATCTCTCTCTAGGGCATCAAGGTGGACGACCACAAGAGAGAGAGAGGGAAAGAGTCTTGGCGTGTAGAGAGAGATTGTTGAACAAGATTTTTCACGGTTCTAAAGTAATCCACACAAGGCGAGATCACAATGTCGCTGAGGCGACCCACGAGAAATCCCAATTCAAACAACAATTAACCCACAACAGAAATCAAGAAATGAAAAGCAATGCGGAGTTAAATTTATTATAACTCTACAACAAGATGTGTATAGGTGCAAGTATGTGTAGAGGTCAAACACCGGGAGTAGACAGGTAGAACGGGGCAAATGAATGCACAAAATGTGTGAATGTGATGAAATGTCTATTTATGCTATTTTTTTTTGGGTTTTTAATTTTATATTTTTTTATATGAATTTTGATTTTATATTTTTATATTTTGATTTTTTTTAATTTACTGATTTTATTTTTTCTTTTTATATATTTTATATATTTTTTATATATATTTTCTTTTTCTTTTAATAATAGAATATATATACAAAGTAAGAAAGAGGAAGATAAAGTATTTATAAAAATAGGAAAAAATACTCAAGAATCAAGAAATAAAATGTGTTTAGGTTTTTATATTTTTCTAATGTTTTTGTGATTTTTTTGTATTTTTCTATTTTTTTGGTATTTTTAAAGTCAAAAATACTAAAAATAGTGAATAAAATAAAGATCTGAAACTAAAATGGGAATGAAAAGAAGTAAACTATGACAAAAATTTCCCAAATTAATTTTAAATTAAAGATAACAAAATAAAAAAATCCAGGAAAAGAAAACACATTTTTTAGATTTTTTAAGAATTTTATAAATTTCTATGAAGTTTTTTAGAGTTTTTTATATTTTTATGAGTTTTCTTTTGTAATTTTTAGTGGTTTTGGGTTGAAGTTAAAACACACTAAAATATACAAAATATATTTTTTCGAGAATTTTCTGAGATGTTTTTATAATTTTTATGGATTTTCTAATGCAAACAGTGTTGAAAATGCATGTTTTTGAATTTTTATAAATAATAAAATGCAATAAATATGCAAAATAAAAATATGGCGTGATAACATGATCAACAGGAACTTAAGATAATTTTTGTAGAATTTTCAGAGTTTTATCGATGCATGAAATAGTACTAGAAGCAAAGAGAAACTACATGACTAGCACGGGGTATAAATCTAATATGCGAAACACTCAAGGGCCAGAATGCAATTTTCTCACAAAAATTATAACGGCTACAATTAGTTTAAGGACCAAATGCAAATGACCAGACCTGCAAGGGGTCTCGTGCAAAATGCACGCACCTCACGCACATGCACGTGAGGTGATGTGGCTAAGGACTGAAATGTAATTGAGCAAAGTACGGGGGTCCTGTTATAAATAATACAAAATATACGAACTGCAAAGGAAAGTTTATATCCTACATAATAAATACAAAAATGCTCGGGGTGGAGTACAAAGTACCCAGTCAGGCGAGATCTGATGGCAGATGGTCGCTCACTTATGCCACGCGTCACGATCAGGTGCCGCGATACCGCTTCGGCTGAACGGCTGGGATTATATCCCAAGGCAGAGATCTACGGGCGGATGCAGACGGAATCCAACGCAAGTTGTACGCCTGGAAGAAGATGGCTCGATCGGACGATAGTCAGGCCATCAGGAAGAACACATGAAGAACGACACATGGGAGAGGTTTGAACGGCGTTGCGGTGCAGCTCCGGCCGTCTCAGGTGTCCCTTCACACAGCAAAACCTCCCAGACGACGTTCTTTATCTACTGGAGCATTCAAAATGGCATGAAGTGTGATGAGGAACTACCACGAGGTCAGGGCGGGCCGGCTGCTCCAGGTGCCTTGTTGTTTCTCAAAAACCGACCTCATGCGGGGTCTTGAGCGCCCAGGTCCTGTAAATGAAAGGCAAGCGACAAAATAGGGGTCCTGGGGGCTCCAGCATTGGGTAGAGGATGAAGAGGCGTCGAGCGAAGGGTGATTGTGGTGGTCGCTGGAGCTTGCTCCAGCAAGGTGGTAGCGGTGGTGAACAAAGCTCGATAATCACAAAGAAGAAGCAGGAAGTTAAAGCTATGATCTACAGGAAGATAAAACATAAAAAAATGAAGAAAAAGGGGAACCTCAAGGGTAGATGACCCGAGATAGAACCTCACGGCCAAGTGGTCGGAGATGGAGTGGAAGCCGGCCAAAAGACCACGCCAAATGCTGCCCTAGATGGCTGGAGACCCTCCTATCACCAAGGTCGATCCAGAGCGCATCCCAGGGAGCCAAAGCAAGGTCAAAAGGGGTTCAAGGGAAGAAGGAAGGTGGCGGGCGATTTTTGAAGAAGTGGTCGAGCATACCCAAAGATCGAGGTGTGGCAGACGATGCAGCGATCCACAGCCCGAGAGAAGCATAGGGTGTGAATCACCACATCACGAGGAAGAAAAGTCAAGAAGAAGCTATCATGAGATGATGCTTGTAAAAGCCTCGAAAAATCCGCAAAGATGGGGTGAAAACGAGCACAGGAGAGGGTCAGAGAGTTGACCCGCCGGTCAACTCTCCAGGCCCCCGGGTTGGTCCATGTGGACCAACCAGGAAAAATCCTGGAAAAAATCCTTGTAAAATCATTTAAAATAATTATTGAATTAATTAATTTTTTATTATGAAATAAAAAATATTTTTTATTTTATGAGGTATTTTAATATGGTTTTTAATTATTTTTATGAGGTATAAAAATGTAAGTTGCCTTTTCTACCCTTTATAGGTATATATATCTCTATACTTTCATATTTTATTTTTATTTTGTACATTTAATTAATTTATTTTTGTTTATTATTTTATATATTTATAAAGTATTTTTATTCACTTAAAAAATATTTTTATTTTACTTTTCTGATGTGTTTGGTACATTTATAAAATATAAGAATCAATTATATATGTATATTTATAGGTCTTATACCTATGTATTATACATGTATTTTATTTTTATGTTTTCTTTGGGTTTGTATTCTGATTTTAATATAAAATATATTAGAAATAATATTTACAAAATTATAAAAATATAAAATTAAGAAAATAAAGAATAATAAATAAATTGAATATTCTAATCTGTACAAGCATACAATAAGGGTCAAAAACTCAACTTTCAAACTGTAGCTCCACAAAATACAAAACCACCGCCACTAAATAGCTTATTTTAAACTATATACGATTAAAGGTGAGTTTGACGTATTTCGAGTTTTTATTTGGGAGATACAGGTCTGGGAAGTTGGGATTCTGGAATTTTATTAAGATCATAAGTTTTTATCTGTACATTAGTTTTGAGTGAAATTAATTTTGTATTTTTCTTTTTTTAATTATGTACAACTTTCAAGTACAAAGTTTCTTTATTTGTGGTATAAAAAGTGGAACCAAAAATAGGTCCCAAAATGAATAAATAATAAATGAAATAAAAGGTATTTTTATTGTATTCTGACCCTTATCTCCCCCTCTTTATTCTTTGTCGACCTAGTCATCAAGATGCCTAGGTCTCAGGGATTCGGGTCATAAAATATTTACAATATTTTATTCTTTTTATGTTCTTTTCTTTATTCTATAATTTTTGCTTTAAAAACCGTATTTTATACAATATTTACACAATGATGCATGGATGATAAAATACATGAATTAACGCTAATTACACGCATTTACTTGAATTTTTAAGGCCAAAATGATAGAATAAGATGATGAAACATAGATTCATCATCCCCTTATACTTGCCTTTTCTAGTCCCTAGCAAACACTTATGCAATAAGTGCAGAAAAGAAAAACAAAGAAAAGAAAAGGAAGAAATTGGATTTAGTTTAATTATCAAACTTGTCTTCACAAAATCAAAGTTTGGAGCTTAAGTTAGACCTTTGGAATTTTAGTGCGGGCGGAACCTTAACGAGAGCTGAATCTGAAATCCAACAGTTCTTGAGAATCCCAACACTCTACTCAAGTCTCCTCAATAGCCAGGTCAGACATATTTCAACTCATACGCAAACCCTTACGACTATGAATCTGACTCGTACAGTGTAAGTGATAGTGGCTCTCCCCAACTAGAATGAGTAAGAGACTGACTTCTCCAGCATGACAACCCAATGATTCCCCAATCCAATAACTCCTTCCTCGAGGAGCAGGGTATTCCCTTCTATGTTCAAGTGGCAACTAGCTCAAGAGGAGGGGGTGAAGAGAAGAATGGACGGTAGCCAGTGTAGCTACCTATCCTAGGATGCAAGACCAGTGTAGTCAAGTAATCCAGCTGCAAGCTCACATGATATGACTTTGATGCTCAAGCTTGCTTATTGACTTTACAACATATGCACATACTTTGCAGGCATTTTATTTTTGTACAGGCCTATCTCTCTTTTTTTTCTTTTTTTTCTTCTTTTAAAAGTACTATATATAGCAACATTTACATAGGGAGTTGTTCCTCTTGAGACGGTAGACTATCCCTCTTTTGAAGCTTTATCGCAACCCACACTCTCCTGTCTTTAGAATTCCTCATCACTGGACAGGTTGGGGTGCACTTCCCTCCCTAGAGGAGGACAAGTGTTTCCACTTGTGTGCGTCTCATACCAGCAAATCCAATCCCCTCACCACCCCAAGTGAGTTGAGCCATGTGAAAGTTGCATATGTCCAAGTTAGGTCATTATAAACAAGAGTCATGCATGTGTTCCGAAATACTCTACTTAGGCAGTCAAGAATCCATTGAACCATGTCTCGTGATCCTCAAAGAATTAAGTCAACTAGACCTGAAGTACCTCAAATCCAGTTCCTATAAGGTTCCTGTTATTAGGTAGATTTTAAGGTCCAATCAAGCTCCAATCTCCGGATTTTACTTAGACTTGTTCAACTATCAAACTCAATACAAAAAATGCTCATGCTATGCAAATGATATACAGAATGTAGAAAATATTTCTGTGATGCAATTTTCAAAGATTTTGAACTATTTATGGATTTTTGAAAATATGATGATGCGTATGCAATTTTTGCATTATTTATTTATTTATTTTTATATATTTTTTCAAAAAGATTTTTTTCAAATGTTTTTGGTATTTTACTTTTGCAAATGTTTTTGGGATTTTTGAAAACAAAAAGTTTTTGGATAAAAGCTAGGGTAAAAGTATTTACACGGGAGTGCTTCTTATATATACAAGAAGTGGATTTTAAGAATTTACAAGGTAAGTGGTCAATTTTATACATATATAAAGGATTTTAGTGTGATGTATGTATTCCTCAAACTTATTTGAAAATCATTTTTCAAACAATTTTTGAAAACTATAGTCCAGAATAATTTTTACAAACATTTTACAAACATGTACACACATTTGATAATAGTTTTACAGAGGTTTTTCAAACAGTATAGATAGATTTTTCAAAATATTTTTGCAACCTTTTTTTAAACCATTTGCAAATCATTTTTCAAACATTTTATTTCACACAACGAAAATAAATTTGTACAAACAACACATTTTTACAAAGGTTGAAAACATGTAATAAAACATTTTCAAAATAGTTTTCAAAAGATTTTTCACAAGGATTTTCAAACTATTTTTCAAACATTTTGCAAAAAACATTTCACCTGATTTATTAATCAATAACTACAAAAAGAATTTGAGGAATAAAACATCTTTTTATTAATGTTTTTAATGAATTTTGAAGAATTCTTGCCATATTATTAATAAAATACGAAAGTACGAGTTGTGGATAAAGCATATATGCAGTATATATGACCCCCCTATACTTAGCTTGAGTTATTTCCTCATAGATCAGAGAGAAAAGAGAAGACATAACTCGTACTGAGTATAGGAAAATCTAAAGAATAAACAAATGAAGAAATGAATGAATCAATGAGAAGTTGACCGCCCCCCCATACTTAGGATCAAATAATCCTAAGTACTGCAGATTGTACACAAAGCAGGGAGGATCAAGGGTGGGAATGAACAGATCGTACTCAGATTGTCTCCCCCTATACTTAAGGTAAGATAGCCCTAAGTATAGACAAGAAGAAGAGACAATGGAGAGGATCAAAGAATCGAGAAACTCGGGGTGCATACCCCCCTATACTTAGGACAAAGTACGTCCTAAGTATAGAAGACAGTCTACAAAGGGCGACACCTTTTTGATAGATAAGGAAGATAGAAAAGGAAAAGAAGAAAAGAAGAAAAGAGATGAGAATGGAAGAAGATATCGTGAGGATGTACACATCACTCCCCCTATACTTACGGTAAAAGAAGACCTAAGTATAGGCAACAACAGGAGTAATGAAACGGAACGATGAATGAACACTCGGCTCGTCCACCCCCTATACTTAGGACAAAGTACTTCCTAAGCAAGGCAAACACGAGAATGGGTGGCCGAGCAATACGATAGATAGAGGGAGGGAAACAAATGAATATACAACAAAGGTGGATGTACAGAGGATCAAGAAGGTAGAGCGCGAACCTTCTTGCAGGGACCGCTGACGGATAGATCTGGTGTGGTGCAAGTCGACATCAGGGTCCATAGTGGACGGAAGCCGATTAGGGTCGACACGGTGAAGATCCTCAGGGGCCCTAGGGTGTGAAGGCACAGATTGGTGAGTGGAAGAAGTGTGGTCAGGTCTGGCCTTGGGGGTCTCGCTGATGTCAAAGTGAAATGGGACAAACTCATCATCATCGGAAGTAGTGTAGTCACTGTCGTCCTGCGAGGTCTCGTCCAGGTCAAAATCAAAAGGAACAAACTCATCAGTGGAAGTAGTCGAACTCTGTTCATCCTCTATAATCTCAACCGGGTCATCTTTCTTGTCAAAAGGCCCGAATTCCCAAATAAAAGCAATCAGATCAAATTCGGCCTTTGGCTCATCAGTATCTACATGAACAGGAATGGACCCATCGATGAAAGAAGTCAGAACATGTTCGTCATGTCTAGTCTCTACATCTGCCCTCCGCTCAATGGTATCGATCGTGTAAATCCCGCGGATGTCATCAACACATCGCCAATCACAGAAAGCAGAAATGCCAAAGTCTCTGTTTTTTGAGCCTTCCTCCTTGGAGAGGAATTCTCAGGTCTCATCATCGGTCATAAAGAAAGTTTCTCTGATATCCTCATATACGTCATAGGCCTCAGGGTCAGCCAAAACAGGTGTGGTCACATCAGATGCAGGTCTCTGGTTAACTGTGGGTGCGGTGATCGACACTTCGCTCATGTCAGCAGGACAGAAGTGAATCTCTCCTGATCCATAGTTAATAACAACCCTCGCAGAGGCGAGGAATGGTCGTCCCAGGATGATTGGAGAGTGCTCCCCAGTGGAGGTCTCCATGGGCAATACGACGAAGTCAACATGGTAGCTCGTGTCCTGAATTGAAATGACGGCGTTTTCAAGGATACCCTTCGGCCTCTTTATAGATCCATCAGCAAACTATACGATCATCCTGGTCTTCTTGAGAGGCCCTAAGTGAAGAGAGTGTACCAGTGAGAAGGGTAATATGTTAATAGACGCACTGCCGTCGAGGAGAGTGTGATCACGTGTGAAGTCAGAGATAGTGCAGCTAATGAAAGATGTGGCAGTGTTCCTCTTCCGAGGAATGGGACGATGAGAGATGGCGTGGGCAGTGGCCATGGTCAAGATATGACGCTCAGATCTGCTCCTCCGTTTTCTCTTCTTGGGAAGAGGAGCAGATAAATCAGTCATGGCCTACTGAAGTGGGGCACGGATGATCTCATGAATGGTGGCCACCACTTCAGGTTTAGTCAACAATTTTTTTAATTTTTGGACCTCCTCCATACAAGGGAGGAAGTCGAAATCAACATATACACGAGGAATACCAAGCGCAGTCTGTACAGCAGCATCCACGGGGTCAAAGATGGGACCGAGTGTGAATGGATGTGTGGACAAAGGATCTGGCAAGTGGGCGCTCTCCTCAAAGTCTGACTCGATCAAAGGGCTCCCGAACTCTTTTTGGATTTTTAATTTTTTTCTCCATTTTTTGTATTTTGGGCGATTGCAAGCTCTCATGGAAGTCCTCGAGTGAACCCATATCATCAAATGGTGGAATGTCATGGTCGCTCTTATTGGTACTAATGAGGTGGTTAATCCTCTATCTTATATGATCCATCATCGGGGTCAAGTGCTCAAGGGTGGACTCCATGAAAGGTGACTCCAACAGATCAGTCTCGGGTGGATGTGAAGGTGGGAAATACGGAGGTGGAGGTGGGTGTGGGTAGAAATCTGAGGTCTGATACTGTGGCTGAGGCGGGTATGTACAAAAATCAGAAAAGGTAGGAGGAGGGTCCTCCTGATAAAAGGGAGGTGGACCGACTGGAGCAGGCGAAGGATCCGCAAAGTCCGGATAGAAAATGCTCCAGGGGTCCATCTCGAAAACAAAAGGAAACGATCGGGAGAGAACGATGGTCAAGTCAAGAGAGTGGAGAAGAAGGCGCAAATGTGTAGGGATGATCTAGTATGCACACAAAACAATCACAAACAAAACTCACACAATACAAAACCCTCAATTCACCTACTCAACTAGGTAGAGACCGAAAAGTCGGTCTTTTTATCTTGTTTGTTTTAGAGTTAGGTGAGAAGTCAAAAATTTGCACACACACTTAGGGGCTGAAATGGGATTTTGGCACTAATCCTTAGCGTGTGCGCGAGTAATGTAAAACGAAGACAATAAGGGGATTACTCACCCCAAAAAAAATTTTCTTTTTGGTTTCTTTTAGGGTCGAGTAATTTTAGCAGTCCCAATTTTATTTGTTATCACTTTTTTTGAATTTTTAATAAAAATGCACGATTTTATCGGGGAGTCAATTCCTTTAAGCTACTAGGTGGTCAAAATCAGAGGTAGAAGCGGAAAAGCAATGCAAGCGGCAATCGATGATGGATGCTAAAGCGTAAAAGCTCACCTTGCCTCCAGCACTCTACATGCAAAGATGATCAGCATAATTAAAACCTATTCTATATGCAAATGCAAAACCGATGAAATCACCCTAAGGTGAGAAGCTGCTATTAGCGTGAAGCACGTTTTAAAATTTGACTAAGTCCAATCGAGACTATAGGCACACACAATTATATTAGGTGTTTGGACCTAGTGCTATGTCAAGCAACTCCTATGGCTAAGAGCTCAATCACACAAAAGAAATAAAAATAAGATCGGAAAACAAATAAAAAAGAATGCGAAGAAAATCGTGAAAAGCCGCGGTGAGCCCCCAAGTGTACAAACACTTGGAAATTAGGCCCGAATGTCCAGAGTCTGAGGGTACCTGGATTATTACAAATCTAGTAGTTTCCCCCTCACACAAATTACACAAATAAATGAATACAAGAAATAAAAGGGAGCTCGGTCTTCAAAATTCCTCTCCGCCTCCTCGATGCTCGGCTGGCAGATGCCGGCTTCATGTGGGTGCGTAGGTGCCTAGGGTGGAGCGCCTTTCTCGATCTGCGGTACCTCGTACGAAGTCAACAAAGAGAGGGGTTAGACAGCTCAAACAATTTTATCAAAAATAAGGATAATAAAATAAGAACAAAAAATCGTGAAAACTGACAAATAATCACAAGCACAAACCAAAAGCCGTACTACGCGTTGTTGCTCCCTGGCAACGGCACCATTTGTTGAACAAGATTTTTCACGGTTCTAAAGTATTCCACACAAGGCGGGATCACAATGTCGCTGAGGCGACCCGCGAGAAATCCCAATTCAAACAACAATTAACCCACAACAGAAATCAAGAAATGAAAAGCGGTGCAGAGTTAAAATTTATTATAACTCTACAACAAGATGTGTATGGGTTCAAGTATGTATAGAGGTCGAACACAGGGAGCAGGCAAGTAGAATGGGGCAAATGAATGCACAAAATGTGTGAATGTGATGAAATGTCTATTTATGCTATTTTTTGTGGGTTTTTAATTTTATATTTTTTATTTGATTTTTGATTTTATATTTTTATATTTTGATTTTTTTAATTTACTGATTTTATATTTCCTTTTATATATTATATATATTTTTTTATATATTTTCTTTTTCTTTTATAATAGAATATATATACAAAATAAGAAAGAGGAAGATAAAGTATTTAAAAAATGGGTAGAAATACTCAAGAATCATGAAATAAAATATTTTTTGGTTTTTTATGATTTTCTAATGTTTTTGTTATTTTTCTGGATTTTTCCTAATTTTTTTGGTATTTCTAAAGTCAAAAATACTAAAAACAGTGAATAAAATAAAGATCTGAAACTAAAATGGGAATGAAAAATAGTAAACAGTGACAAAAATTTCCCAAATTAATTTGAAATTTAAATATAACAAAATAAAGAAAATTCAGGAAAAGAAAACACAATTTTTAGATTTTTTATGAATTTTATAAATTTCTATGAAGTTTTTTATAGTTTTTATATTTTTATGGGTTTTCTTTTGTAACTTTTAGTGGTTTTTGGAATGAAGTTAAAACACACTAAATTATGCAAAATATATATTTTTGGGAATTTTCTGAGACGTTTTTATAATTTTTATGGATTTTCTAATGCAAACACTGCTGAAAATGCATGTTTTTGGATTTTTATAAATAATAAAATTCAATAAATACGGAAAATAAAAATATGGCGTGATAATATGATGCAACAGGAACTTAAGATAATTTTTGTAGAATTTTTAGTGTTTTATCGATGCATTAAATAGATACTAGAAGCAAAGAGAAGCTACATGACTGGCAAGGGGTATAAATGTAATATGAAAAAAAACTCAAGGGCCAGAATGCAAATTTCTCACAAAATTTATAATGTCTACAATTAGTTTAAGGACCAAATGCAAATGATCAGACCCGCAAGGGGTCTCGCGCAAAATGCACGCACATCACACGCACATGCACGTGAGGTGACGTGGCTAAGGACTGAAATGTAATTGGGCAAAGTACGGGGGTCCTATTATAAATAATACAAAATATACAAACTACAAAGGAAAGTTGATATCCTACATAATAAATACAAAAATGCCCGGGGGTGGAGTACAAAATACCTAGTCGGGCGAGATCTGACGGCAGATGGTCGCTCACTTATGCCACGCGTCACGATCAGGTGCCACGATACCGCTTCGGCTGAACGGCTGGATATATATCCCAAGGCAGAGATCTATAGCCAGATGCGGATGGAATCCAACGCAAGCTGTACGCCTGGAAGAAGATGGCTCGATCGGACGGCAGTCAGGCCATCAGGAAGAACACATGAAGAACGACGCATGGGAGAGGTTCGAATGGCGTTGCGGTGCAGCTCCGGCCGTCTCAGGTGTCCCTTCGTGCAGCAAAACCTCCCAGACGACATTCTTTATCTACTGGAGCATTCAAAATGGCATGAAGTGTGATGAGGAACTGCCACGAGGTCGGGGCGGGCCGGCTGCTCCATGTGCCTTGTTGTTTCCTAAAAACCGATCTCGTGTGGGGTCTTGAGCGCACAGGTCCTGTAAATGAAAGGCAAGCGACAAAATAGGGTTCCTGGGGGCTCCAGCAGTGGGTGGAGGATGAAGAGGCATTGAGCGGAGGGTGATTGTGGTGGTCGCCGAAGCTTGCTCCGGCAAAGTGGTAGCGGTGGTGAACTAAGCTCGATAATCACAAAGAAGAAGCGGGAAGTTAAAGCTATGATCTACAAGAAGATAAAACATTAAAAAACGAAGAAAAATGGGAACCTCAAGGGTAGATGATCCGAGATAGAACCTCACGGTCAAGTGGTCAGAGATGGGGTGGATGCCGACCAAATGACCACGCCAAATGCCGCCATAGATGGCTGGAGACCCTCCTGTCACCAAGCTCGATCCGGAGCACATCCCAGGGAGCCAAAGAGAGGCCAAAGGGGTTCAAGGGATGAAGGATGGTGGCGGGCAGTTTTTGAAGAAGTGGTTGAGTGTACCCAAAGATCGAGGTGTGGCAAACGATGCAGCGATCCACAGCCCGAGAGAAGCATAGGGCGTGAATCACCACATCACGAGGAAGAAAAGTCAAGAAGGAGCTATCATGAGATGATGCTTGTAAAAGCCTCGAAAAATCCTCAAAGATGGGGCAAAAATGAGGTTTCTGACAAGTCACAGGAGAGGGTCAGAGAGTTGACCCATCGGTCAACTCTCCAGGCCCCCTGGTTGGTCCACGTGGACCAACCAGGAAAAATCCTGGAAAAAATCCTTGTAAAATCATTTAAAAATAGTTATTGAATTAATTAATTTTTTATTATTAAATAAAAAATATTTGTTACTTTATGAGGTATTTTAATATGATTTTTAATTTTTTTATGAGATATAAAAATGTAAGTTGCCTTTTATACCCTTTATAGTTATATATATCTATATACTTTAATATTTTATTTTTATTTTGTACATTTAATTTATTTATTTTTGTTTATTATTTTATATATTTATAAAATATTTTTATACACTTAAAAAATATTTTAATTTTATTTTTCTGATGCTTTTTGTACATTTAATAAAATATAAGAATCAATTATATAGGTATATTTATAGGTCTTATACCTATGTATTATACATGTATTTTATTTTTATGTTTTCTTTATGTTTTTATTCTGATTTTAATATACAAATACATTATAAATAATATTTACAAAATTATAAAAATATAAAATTATGAAAATAAAGAATAATAAATAAATTGAATATTCTAATCTGTACAAGTATACAATAAGGGTTAAAAACTCAATTTTCAAACCGTAGCTCCGTAAAAAACGAAATCACCCCCATTAAATATCTTATTTTAAACTATATATGATTAAAGGTGAGTTTGACGCATTTCTAGTTTTTATTTGGGAGATACAGGTCTGGGAAGTTGGGATTCTGGAATTTTATTCAGATCATAACTTTTTATCTGTACATTATTTTTTAGTGTAATTAATTTTTTATTTTTATTTATTTAATTATCTACAACTTTCATGTACAAAGTTTCTTTATTTGGGGTATAAAAAGTAGAACCAAAAATAGGTCCCAAAATGAATAAAGAATGAATGAAATAAAAGGTATTTTTATTGTATTCTGGCCCTTATCTTTCCCTACTTTATTCTTTGTCGACCTAGTCATCGAGATGCCTAGGTCTTGGGGTTTCGGGTCATAAAATATTTACAATATTTTATTCTTTTTCTTTTCTTTTCTTTATTCTATAAGTTTAGCTTTAAAAACCGTATTTTATACAATATTTACACAATGATGCATGGATGATAAAATACATGAATTAACGCTATTTACACGCATTTACTAGAGTTTTTAAGGTCAAAATGATAGAATAAAGATGATGAAACGTAGATTCATCAGATATGGAGAGAGAATTCTTTGATATTAAATGTGTAACTCAAATATTTCGAAGAGCAAGGGGTGCCTCTTCTTATAAAGGATTTTGGGAGTCCACGGATCTCAATCCATAGACAACACACAATCAATGGATTAGATTGATTTGTGTTTCTTTCAATGGCCATGATGTTGTTGTACAAACACTACAAAAATTGATTTAATTTAAATTAATATATATTGATAAATCAATATAATTAATTTTGAAATTAAATCATTTGATTGATCTTGGCGATAATGAGGAGATTGACCATATCCCTTTAAAAGGGGGCGGCCACTCAATCATCTCATGAGATCTCATTATCTCATGATATTTCCAAACCTTACAACAACATTTGTTGTAAATTATCTCACAAAAATAATTCATTATTATCTTGTGAACATCGCAATCAAGTCATTGAAAAAAATGTGAATCACATTCACATCCCAAAATAAAATGTAAATTATATTTTCAATTATTCATCCAATGTGAATCCAATTCACATCAATAATTAATTAACAAATATAAATTACAATAGGCTCTCTCTTATATATTATACATCACATCTATAATATATTTATGATTAATATGGATAGTGCTATCCACATTATTTATATCCATGATAATTAAATTACATTTAATCATCTTGGATCTCTACTCATGTGCCCAAATAATATGGATCACATTCACACTATTCACATCTTTGATAATTAAACACATTTAATTATCTCATATAGCTCTCCTTACAATATGAATCAAATTCATATTATTCATGGTAATCAAATCACATTTAATTATCCATTTTCTCAATGCTCGGATACATATGTCAACAATGAAATTATCCATGAACTCTTTCATGGATAATGTGATTTCTCTGTGGATACTTGGAGATAAGGACATGGTGATTGTATTGGTCCACGTATAGTCACTTGGATATTGAGATCACATCTCAAATCCATATCTTGTGGATCTCCATAGATGCTTCATTAAATCAAGACCGCAAATCTAATCTTCTCATTACATCTGAATCACATTTAGATCAATGTCCAATATTTGGACTAAGATCAGATCACTTCTCTACAAGAGGAGTCACTAAAATACAGACATGTTTCATCACTCCCTCGGAATGGAAGCGTCATGGTTATACAATCATTTATGATCACATCATCCTCAGGTATTCCTAATACATATACATCCTACATACTAGAAGACCCTAAATAAATATGAAGCTATAGATCTCTTTTAGACTGATTCCTTCAGGGTTTTATCATTAAGGTTCTCATTCGATCATTGGGAGTCGGTATCGATCATATACTTTCCAAATGCATATATCATACCTTGATGTTGATCATATACTTTCCAAAAGCATATATATAAACTAGAAATTCAGTCAAGCTTTCAAAGCAAGACGACATCATGGAGAATTTGATTCTTCCCAATATCTCATGGATGAGCTGAAGTCTTCCAGTTTAGTAATGAACCTGTATGATCCCTTTGAGAGACAGTGTTACTCATATGCCCTTGCATGCACACCAGTGTGCCGGTGTATAGACTTTGGTTAGGTCATCAACCTATTGGTCTGCCAAATTTACATACTCAGATATATAGCAACACATCTATCTCCAGTCAGAGGTTGCTTGCATATATCGTGACAGCATACGACGTAGGACTTTGGTTATCTCGATCTTGTTAAGTCAACTCTTTGACCTAACTAATCTAACACCTTCGAATCTCTATTCCCATGCAGAGGATCTGCATCAAGAGGTCGGTCATTGATGACTCCATCACTCATCACCTTTATTCTTTTTTTTAGCTTCATTTATGTAGTTAAACACCTGTAAATACCACTAATTCTATAAAATTACCATTTTGCATGCATTTGTTAAAATTGTATTTTTAACACTTTTTGTACATAAATAAAAGAATAAATAAGAAAATAAAAAGAAAGGAGGTATTTATGCAATAAATACAGACTAACCTGAACCCCGAGAGAAGGTCAAGACTTGACCTAATCGACCAAAAATAAAGTAGGAGGAGATAGGGTCTTATGTTAGAAAAACCAAAAATACTTTGTAAATATTTTTCCAGTATATTTGTACAAAACTTGCATTATTTTATTTTTACATAATTTGACCTCAAATTAATTATTTTTGTAAACAAAAGTTGTAAATAAAAATGTGTTGTAAATAATAAAAATAACTGTAAAATTAAATAATGTTTATATGATAAATAATCACACCTAGAAAAAGCCGCAAAGCAATAATTGAAACAACAAGTACGGCTCCATACGATCTCAAATCAAACCAAAATCACTTCCATCATGCTCTAAATTAAATTATCTTTCAAATGGCTATGGATTCATAATTTTTGGAGTTACAGTTAAAAAGTCAATTTTCTGGGGTGTTTTGTGCAGTTTTTCCATATACTTGTTGTATATATATTACTCATATTTATTTTTGTACATAATATATATAATTGTAAATATTGTTTTCATTAAAAATAAAAATTATAAATTAAAAAATATTTTATAAAAATTATTTCCTTATTTACACCTATGTATATTGTATTATATGTGTATAATATGTGTATACAACTGACTTCCTTAAATAAAAATCACCAAAAAATTAATTATCTAACATTAATTAATTAATTAATTAATTAATTTACGAAATTTAATTTTTTTAATCATTTAATTCATTCATTTGATTTAAAAACTTGCCTTGTATTAGTAGATTTTATTCCATGCCTTTATTGGCCACCATTAAGGTGGCTAATTGATTTTCATTAATTATTTAATTTATTTAATTAATTTAATTCCGAATTTCATTTTTTATTAATTTATTTATTTAATTAATATTTTTTTATTTTAATAATAACTAATTACTTTCCTTGTTTATATAAACCTTCCTTTTTTGTTTTTCTTCTCTTTTTAATGGGCTCCTCCTCCTCATTCACTCTTTGATCGATCTTTGGCGGAGAGGAGCCCGATCTCCGAGCGTCGTCTTGTTGAAGAAGGGTGCCTAGCCTCCGAGCCGTCCGGTGACAACGTGTTGGCCATCGTCGAGGCCATCATGGCATTTCTGAACCTTGAGGTGCGATCCATTTTATTTCCTATCATTTCTCGTAGGTAATCGTAGGTTTAGTTTTTAATTTTATTTTGTTAGTCTTTAGATCATTAGAAATCACAAAAATTCCATCACATTTTAATCCACATCCGACACCGATTTGCCATCTCATTCTCCGACCCTCTCATTTCACTTTCTATCTCGCACGACCTATCACCTCCGACCACGTATAGTGGTCGGAGACACGGATCTATCTCCCATTTCGTAGATCTGAATCCATTCACTTATCCTATTATTGTGCACAAAAAAATAAAAAATTCATATAATTTTTTTCATGTTCATCTCACATTTGTTTTTGCAGAGAAAACTTAAAAAAAAGAAATAAAATTTTTTGTTCTTCTTTTTATCTCTAACCTTTATTTTGCATGACATAAACATAATAAAAATTTCAAAAAAGAAAAAAATATACATTTTCTTACTCTAAACTTTTCCTGCAGACTAAAAATAAAAAACAAAAAAAAGTTTCTGCAAGCGGCGGCCACCACCCCCACCGCCCGCACTCGCCACTCCAGGCTCCGCCCACCGCCCCGCTTCTAGCTCCCGAGCCGTGCGTGCGGCCCTGCAACACAGCCACGCGACGGCCCCCTCTACCTTCATTGACGCCAGCCACGCGGCGGCCAAGCGCTCCGCGTGCCGCCGTGCTGCCCTGCGTTTAGCCCCCGTCCCCGACCGCGCGCAGGCGACGCACCGCCCGCACTCCACCGAGATCTACACCCCCGTGCGTGTCCGACACATCAGCCCAACACGGCTGCCCGCCACGGCTCATCCGCGCGACCTCCCGCCGTGTCCGAGCCCGTGCCTCCAGACCTCCGCGACGCTTCGCTCGAATCCATCGTGTGCCGCCTGTGTCCCCTCCGGGCGCGCATCTTCCGCGCCGCCCCGTTCCTCGTGCCAGCGCGCGACCCGTGCAGCCGCCCCTCTCGACACTCGAGGCCCCCCCACCGTGCGGCCCTCCATCGCTGCCACCGCCTGGGAAGAAGATAAGGTGGGCGACGACTTCCTCATCCTTGGATTGATACATGGTCTTAAGAGAAGGAACCCTAAATGTGTGTTTGGTACGCGGGTTAAGGCGGGTTAAACTGGTAGAGGGTAACCTGTTTTTTGTTTTGGTGTTTGGATAGAGGGTTAAACTGGGAGTGTGTTAGAAGTGGGTTTGTTGTGATATGATTATATTGAAGTTTGAAAAAGTGAGTAGTTATTGTGATTTGATAGTATTGAAGTTTGAAGAAGTGGGTAGAAGTGGAGTAGTTTATAATTTTTATATGATATGATGGTATAATATATTATTTTTTGATAGGATTGATGATGTAAAATTAATTTATTGATTTTTTTTAAAAAAAAGGAATAAAGTGGATCCCACATGAAAGAGAGGGAGGGTGGGTTAAGGGGGGTAAACTCCCCAAAGGGGAGTTTAACCCCCCAACCGAACGCTACCTAAGGGGTTTTTTGAATATTATAATTGGAAAATTTACGTAAGAGCCCTTGGAAATTTTCATAAGTGCAAGGAAGCCCTCTCCAGAGCAAGTCACATGCTAAGAATGCAAAGTACTGGGTAAATTACACATTTTATCTTTTGATTATTTTATGTAATTTTTTGAATGCAAAAATCTTGATTATTTATAGTTCTGCCCCTGTGCTTCTGGACAATAATTTGCATGCTCTCTCTGATAAAATAAATATTTTTGTCGCTCGGAAAAATCTCAAAAAAATAGTGTACGTTCCTGCTGTAGTTATTATCATTGTGTAAATTTTTCATCCATTTTTACTGCCATTTCATATATTTAAAAAATTAAAAACAGTAACTTCTTGTATGTCAAATCTTTTGAAAATTCATAAAAATTCGAAAAAATGCTTAAAAATTCCAAAAATTAATATAGGTTTATTTTGGTGTCATCTAATTTCTGTCCAATTTTTGTGCATTAACTTTATAAAATCCAAAAAATTATGAAAAATGAACATTCTTAAAAACATTGTAGAAAATTCTAGAATAATCAAAAAATTCTGATCTTGGTCTCTATTTGTAGATATTTCTTTGTAGCTTTTCCTAAAAATAATTTCCAGGAATTTTGAGCATTTAAAGGCTTTTTAACTTGCAAAATACTTCTACCAGTGCACTGTTTTCTTTATTTTTTATTGTTTCATTTTAAAAATCATAAAAACATCAGAAAAATTCGAAAAAAAATTACCAAAAATATTTTAAAACATTTAAAACACAAAATTATTTTCTTTTTAATTTTCTAAGTATTTTTTATCATTTTGAAAAATACAAAAAAATGTGTGTGTGTGTTTACTCTTTTATGGCTTATTCCAAAAAAATAAAAAAATAAAAAAATAAAAAATTTAAAACCACTAAAAATTAGATTGGAAATTTAACTACTGAGTTTTTAAATCGTGCTCCTTGTGTTCGACCCCGGGGTCGCTATACCAGGTAAAAAGAATAGTGAAAGCCTCTTACATTGTTTTTTATTGGTTCATCTTATCTTAAGTGGTTTAATCATTTTTCTCGTTGACCGATTCGAGTTGTTGAGAACGACGACATCTTGAATATTTATTTTCCCTCTCTCAACTTATCGAAATCCGTGTCATCAGAATGGCACCATTGCCGGGGAGCATGGCTTTGTAGTCATTTTTCTACTTTGTCTCTCTATATTATAATTGTTTTCTGATCTTCTCTCTTTGATTTTTGTGCGAGGAACTGCTTGGAGGACGACATGGAGTTTACATTTTGAGGACCCGCACAGGATGAAGAGCGGGGAGGAGAAGAAGAATTTTATTTTTTTTTGAGAGAGAACAATTATTCTTGTAATAATTTAGGACATTTGAACTGTAAATTTAGACTATTTTCTCGGGGTCTGTTTCGCCAAGTGCCGGTGCACTTGGGGGACCTCACCGCTGTTTTTCGTGTTTTTGATTTTACCTCTATAATTCGCTATTTGATTCTCGCAGATTTAGCCCCTAGACGTAGGAATTTCGATTGATTGTAATGTAATATCCTAAGTCCCAACACCTAATTGATTATCTGTTCCTATAGAACGTTTGGACCTTGCTAGAATTTAAAATTAAAAAGATCTTCACAATCAATAGAAGTTGCTCGTTTAAGGTCGATTTCCATGTGCATCATATAGTTAGTTTACATTCTGTATTTAATTTATGCGTGGATCATATTGCATGTAGAGTGCTGGAGTAAGGTACGTATTTTTCTATCTCTACATGCATCATCGTGTTTGACCGTGCATTGGTTTTCTCGACTCCCTCCCCCTATTTTCGACTCAAATTATTAAAAGAGGAAATCAAAAAGCTCGTTAGGCGTTATTTTGAAAAAAAATCAAAAAAATGAAAATAAAAAATTTAAAAAAATGGGACTGCTAATTGAACTTGACCTCTAAAATTAAACGTAATTGATTCACCATTGTATTGGGAGAGAAACCCCCTCATTGTTTGTGCTTTTAATTGCTTGCATACACGCTAAGGAGTAGTGCCCAAATTCTATTCAAACCTCCTAAGTGTTTGTACAACTTTTGTTTGATCACAAAACTCTAAAATTGAAAAGATAAAAGACCAGATCTCACGGTCTTCACATTGTGTAGAGTTGGTGAATTGGGGGTTTTCTTTGTGTTAGAATGTCTTTGGTGTGAGTTGGTTACGTTAATCTTCTATCATTAGCAGTATCCTTCTGTCTTCTTTCTCACCTTCTATCTCTCTCTCTCTCTCTTTCACTCTACCCCACCCTCCCTCCCTTCATCATACTTCTATCCTCCACTCCTTCCCTCTTGTCATGATGGGTCTCACTCCATTCCAGCTGGATTTTGCGGCTTATTCATTTCATTCCCATCATGCCCACCCACTCTCTAGGGAGGTCGGAACTCCGTCCGATTTCCTATCTTCTCCCTACCCACCTTCTTTCTCGGGACATGGTATGAGTGACACTCGAAGAGTTCAGATTGATCATATACGAGACACGGGTGTTGACCTTGCTGAGATGAGAGTAGATCCCATAGGTGATCGAATGGGGCAGTTGCGAGCTTTAGATGACTTTTATCATAGGATGATGGATGAATATACAGATCAGGAAGCGCAGTCTACTTCTACTTTGAGACCATTCATTCTGGATTTAGAGTTAATTGATCTATTGCCGAAATTTTTAGGGGAAGTGCACGAGGAATCTTATTTGCATATCGATGAGTTTGAGGATATTTGTGGATCACGATAATAAGCGGATATCACTTCTGAGGACATGATGTTGAGTACCTTCCCTTTTACACTTCAGAGTAGAGCCAAGTGTTGGCACAGATGATTGGGAAGGAAGATCGCTACGTGGGGAGATTTACAATCATTGTTTTTGCAGAAATTTTACCCCCAGCATAGAGCAGAGATGATGCGGTCTTTTATTCGTGATTTTTCAGTTAACCCCCAGAAGCCATTGACAGATTAATGGTTGAGGTTACGAGAACTTTTGAGGCGATTTCTGGATCATGGATTTTTGATGACTGACCTTATCCACATCGGCATGAGGGGGAGGATCGTAGAGCAGATTGCATATGTCATTACCTCGTGTGGTAGTTCACACCACTGTCCCGACTTGGTTTTAGTTGATACCATCTTGGATACACTTTTTGATCTTGCATATACACGAGATGATTTATTCGGGACAACACATGAGGGAGAGATGACAACAGTTGAGTGTATGATACACCATGACGATCTTAACAGCACACACAAATCAGAGGATATGGATGCTACTACTTCTCATTTGATGGATGTGTTAACTACCACTGTGAGCCGGACATTGGTCGAGTTTTCATTGGATTTACAATCAGAATTTGAGCCAGTCCCGCACTTCCACAATGATGTTTCTTGGATTCTAGATCTGCTAGTATCCCACGAAATAGAGGAGGAACCCGCATTTCTACCATCCTTAGAGTCATTTCAATATCCATGTCTAGTTGATTCAGTGTCTTGTCTTCAGGAGATCTTCTCAGATTCATAGATATATTTGGATTCATCTCAGCACAGAGAGCTTGATGAGGGACCGATTTTTTATTTGACAGACCTTTCTAGTCCCATATTTGAGCCATGTATCTCCCATTTGATGAAGTTGATACATTTTTAGAGGACATGACATTTGACAGCATTGATCCCAAATTTCCTGATGATTCGGCATTACTCCCCGAGGGTTATCTGCGGGAGGATGCCATGGACCATATGTACTCGGTTTCACTTTTTGAGAGTGCATCCGATCTGTTGGATCACGAGACCGAGTATTTTGATTTTTTTGATAATGAGTTTGAGGTTTCTCTCCTCGAAGACCCTCACGAGGATGACCTGATCTTTGAGGTATTCGATGATTTCACTGATTTGTCTACATTATATGCATCAGATATCAGCCTTTCTAGTGATTCTCCTGATCTTGATCTTCCATATCTATTCGAGACTGTGACTAACGTGGAGGATTCACTGACAGATCCTTCCTTCTCCACGTTCGACTTCGTCGGCTCTGCCCTTTCACTCCATACAGACCTTGAGCCGATGATTTCTTTTGTGCTACCGGAGCCCGATTTCATTTGCCTACATATTTACCCGGTAGCAGACACCCGCCTAATTGATTACCTGGGTGTCATCATTTCCTCTGTTGAGTTCGTTGTTGTTCTCCCACCGAGATGACAAAAACAATACAATATTCGCCTGACAGATGCCGTCCTGAACCTTGATACGGCGTTGTCCTAACATTTGCGCCCATCTAGGGGCATAAACTCTAGCGCTTGTTGAGAGGCACCTCAATATTTTTCACAACTGTATAGATCCATCTGTCCATATCGTACATTCTTTCTCACACCCCATAACCATCGCATGATTATTCCATACTTAGGGTGTACTTTACCCTAAGTATAGAGGGTGTCAGACTTGTGATTATTTGTTTGATTCGTTTTACCTCTATTTTGCTGCATATACTTAGCGATATTTTACCTTAAGTGTAGGAGAGGTAGACTCTGTACATTCTACTCATCGGTTTTCCCTTTGTGTACAGTCTTCTATACTTAGGATTACTTGATCCTAAGTATAGGGGGATCACCGACTCCTATTGTTCATATTTTTTATTTGTCATTGTAGCATAGTATTCTTTCTGTTTCCCAAGACTTAGCACGAGTTATGTCTTTCTTTCCAGCTCTTTGATCACTATGAGGACATAGTTCGAGCTAAGTATAGGGGGTGTCGTATATGTTGTATATATACTTTAGCCATAACTCATACTTTCATATTTTTAATATGGCTGAAATATTGTGTAAATACTTAAACAAAAAACTAACTAACTAACTAATAAAAAAGATGCAGATATTTCCTTGAAATTCTTTTTGTATATACTGATTAATAAGTCAGGTTAAAATATTTTGAAAAATATTTTGAAAGTAGTTTGAAAATATATTTGAAAAATCTTTTGAAAACTATTTGAAAAATGTTTGAAAAATATTTTCAACCTTTGTAAAAATATTGTCGTATGTAAAAAAATTTCTTTGTGTGAAATAAAAAAGATTTTGTAAAAACTATTAGCAAATGTTTTGGAAAAATGGTTGAAAAAATATTTTGAAAATCTATATATACTGTTTGAAAAATGTTTGCAACATAGTTTTCAAATGTGTGTAAATGTTTGTAAAAGTGTTTGAAAATTTATTTTGGACTATTGTTTTGAAAATGATTTGTAAAATTATTTGCAAATAAATTTGAGGAATATATGCATCACAAAAAAAAATCCAATTGTATGTATATACCAATTACTCAAGTTGTAAATCCTTTCTCATGATTCTTGTAAATAATTAACTCACTTCTTTGTAAATTTGTGTGTATCGTCTCTAACCTTATAAAAAAACAACAAAAAATGTGTATATACTTGTATATATTACTAACTACTTGCAAAAAAAACTTTGTGCATGTGCATCATCATTTTTCAAAAATCCATAAAAATTTCAAAATTTTTAAAATGATTTCACAAAAAGATTTTTTATTTCTTTTCCTTTGCATTGTACATATTTTCTTGCATTTGCATGAGCATTTTTCAGGATGATTTTCATATTTAAACTAAGTCTGGAATAAATTTGAAGAAAGAAGCTTAGTTGGGCCTTAATCCACTTAATTTCAGAGGAACCTTATAAGAATTGGAGTTAAGACTTTTCATGTCCTAGTGACGTAATTCTTTGAGTCTGTAAGACTATGTTCACATGCCATCTTGATGAGTCTATGTAGAATATTTAACAACACACGCATGATTCTTTCTGACCGTGGCTTACCTTGGACAATGCCCTCTACTCGTAGCTCTTCATGGAGGAGGTAGTGAGGGAGTAGAATCTTTTGGTTTGGGGTAGCATACGAGGGTAGAACATCTAGGCAGAACCTCTCGTCCTCCTCTAGGGAGGGAAGTGCATCTCAACCTGATTTGGCGATGTTGAGGTCTAAAGATAGGATGCTGTGGGGTTGCAATAATGCTTCAAAAGAGGGATAGTCTACTGGCGTAAGAGGAAAAACTCCTTATGTATATGCTGCACCTTGTATATATTGTCAAAAAAATGCAAAATCACCAAAAGTGGACATGCCTGATAGAAAAATAAAATGCCTGCCATAGTGTATATACAAGTGAAAAAAAGAAAAAAAAAAGAATAAGAGCTTCAAAGTCATATATTTATGAGCTTGCAACGAGTGACATGGCTACACTGTACATGCATCCAAGGATAGGTAACTACACTGGTTTCCGTCCATTCTCTTCTCCATCCCCTCATCTTGAGTTGGTTGTACTTGAACTTAGAAGGGAATATCCCCGCTCCTCGAGGAAAGAGTTGCCAGACCAGGGGATTAGAGTTACCTTGTTGAGAGAGTCTGTTTCTTTGCTACTTTTGAGATGAGGAGCTATATTTCACTTATACGTACAAGTAAGAATTCATAGTCATAAGAATTTGTGTATGTAGACTTGTTCTGATCTGACTGTTGAGGAGACCTGAATAGGAGTCTTATGGAACTTAGAGGTTGTTAGGTTTTAATTCCATTTCCCATTAAGGTTCCGACACACTAATAATCCAAAGGTCCGACAGAGCTCCAGACTACATTTTTATGAAGATAAATTTGAAAGTCAACATTGTTCTAACTTTTTTCCTATTTCTTTTCTTTATTTTTGTTTTCACTTATTTTCCAAATAAGTGTTTGCTAAGGGACTAGCAAAGGTAAATTATAGGGGAATAATGAATCCACGATTCATCGCCTTTATTCTTTTATTTTAGCTTCTTTTCCGTAGTTAAACACCTGTAAATACTCTAATTCCATAAAATTACCATTTTGCATGCATTTGTTAAAATTGCATTTTAACATTTTTTTTTCATAAATAAAAGAATAAAGAAGAAAAGAAAAAGAAAGGAGGTATTTATGCAATAAATATAGACTGACTTGAACCCCGAGAGAAGGTCAAGACTTGAACTGATCGACCACAAATAAAGTAGGGGGAGATAGGGTCTTCTGTTAGAAAAACCAAAAATATTTTGTAAATATTTTTCCAGTACATTTGTACAAAACTTGCATCATTTTATTTATACATAATTTGACCTAAAATTAGTTATTTTTGTAAACAAAAGTTGTAAATAAAAATATGTTGTAAATAATAAAAATAACTGTAAAATAAAATAATGTATATATGACAAAAATTATCACACCCGGAAAAAGCCACAAAGCAATAATTGAAACACCAAGTCCGGCTCCATATGAGCTCAAATCAAATAAAATCACTTCCATCATACTCTAAATTAAATTATCTTTCAAATGGCTATGGTTTCATAATTTTTGGAGTTACGGCTAAAAAGTCAGTTTTCTGGGGTGTTTTGTGCAGTTTTCCCATATACTTGTTGTATATATTTTACTCATATTTATTTTTGTACCTAATATATATAATCGTAAATATTGTTTCCATTAAAAATAAAAATTATAAATTAAAAAAATATTTTATAAAAATTATTTCCTTATTTACACCTATGTATATTGTATTATATGTGTATAATATGTGTATACAACTGACTTCCTTATATAAAAATCACCAAAAAATTAATTATCTAACATTAATTAATTAATTAATTTACGAAATTTAATTTTTTTAATTATTTAGTTCATTCATTTGATTTAAAAACTTGCCTTGTATTAGTAGATTTTATTCCATGCCTTTAATGGCCACCATTAAGGTGGCTAATTGATTTTCATTAATTATTTAATTAATTTAATTCCGAATTTTATTTTTAATTTATTTATTTAATTAATTAATTATTTTTTTTATTTTAATAATAACTGGTATAAACCTTCCTTTTTTGTTTTTCTTCTCTTTTTAATGGGCTCCTCCTCCTCATTCACTCTTTGATCGATCTTTGGCAGAGAGGAGTCCGATCTCCGAGCGTCGTCTTGTTGAAGAAGGGCGCCTAGCCTCCGAGCTATTCGGTGACAGCATGTCGGCCCTCGTCGAGGACATCATGGTATTTCCGAACCTCGTGATGAGATCCATTTTATCTCCGTCATTTCTCGTAGGCAATCGTAGGTTTAGTTTTTAATCTTATTTTATTAGTCTTTAGATCATTAGAAATCACAAAAATTCCATCACATTTTAATCCACATTTGACACCGAGTTGCCATCTCATTCTCCGACCCTCTCATTTCACTTTCTACCTCGCACGACCTATCACCTCCGACCACATATGGTGGTCAGAGACACAGATCTATCTCCCATTTCACGGATCCGAATCCATTCACTTATCCTATTATTGTGCATAAATAAAAAATAAAAAAAATATATAATTGTTTTTCCCGTTCATCTCACATTTGTTTTTGCAGGGAAAACTTTAAAAAAAGAAATAAATTTTTTTGTTCTTCTTTTTATCTCTAACCCTTATTTTGCAGGACATAAACATAATAAAAATTTAAAAAAAGAAAAAAATTATACATTTCCCTCACCTAAATTTTTCCTGCAGATTAAAAATAAAAAGAACAAAAAAAAGTTTCAACAAGCGGCGGCCACCACCCCTGCCGCCCGCACTCACCACTCAAGGCGTCGCCCGCGGCCCCGCTTCCAGCTCCCTAACCACGCATGCGGCCCCGCAACACAGCCGCGCGGCGGCCCCCTCTGCCTTCGTCGATGCCAGCCACGCGGTGGCCAAGCGCTCCGCGCGCCACCGTGTCGCCCTGCTGCTTAGCCCCTGTCCCCGATCGCACGAAGGCAGCACGCCGCCCGTACTCCACCGAGATCTGCACCCCCACGCGTGTCCGACGTTATCAGCCCAACGCGGCTGCCCGCCACGTCTCATCCGCGCGATCTCCCGTCGCATCCTAGCCCGCGCCTCCAGACCTCCACAATGCTCCGCTCGAATCCGTCGTGCACCGCCCATGTCCCCTCCAGGCGCGCATCTTCAGCGCCGCCCCGTTCCTCGTGCTAGCGCGTGACCCGTGCAGCCGCCCCTCTCGACGCCCGAAGCCCCCGTGCCGTGCGACCCTCCACCGCAGCCTCCGCTTGGGAAGAAGACAAGGTGTGCGGCGACTTCCTCATCCTTGGATTGATACATGGTCTTAAGAGAAGGAACCCTAAGGGGTTTTTTGAATATTATAATTGGAAAATTTACATGAGAGCCCCTGGAAATTTTCATAAGTGCAGGGAAGCCCTATCCAGAGCAAGTCGCATGCCAAGCATGCGTAGTATTGGATAAATTGCACATTTTATATTTGATTATTATATGTTATTGATGACACGCCTGACAATCGGGTTAAGTATGTAATTAACAATTGTCGTTGTGACCCAAATCACCAAACGTGGTCAATCGGAAAAATTTGTATTTTAAACCACTTAAGAGAAAAATAAATCAAACAAGAAATGTAAGTGGCTTTTCGCTATTCTTTTTACCCGGTATAGCGATCAGGGTCGAACACAAGGAGCACGATTTAAAAACTAAGTAGTCAAATTTCTGAGCAAAGTTTTAGTGGTTTTTTAATTTTTATTTTTTTTATTTTTTTTAATGAGGCAAAAAGGATAAAACACACAACCTGCACTCTTTTTATATTTTTTCAAAATATTCAAAAATGTACAAAAAAAATATAAAGAAAATGTTTTTGTGTTTTATATATTTTAAAATATTTTTGATAATTTTTTTGCAATTATCTGATGTTTTTACGATTTTCTAAAAATGAAATAGTGGAAAATAAAGAAAACAATGCACTAGTAGGAGTATTTTGCAAGTTAAAAAACCTTTAAATGCTCAAAATTCCTGGAGATTATTTTTAACAGAAACTACAAAGAAATATCTACAAATATAGACCTGGATCAAAATTTTTGAATTTTTTCTAAAATTTTCTAAAATTTTTGTAAGATTTTTTGTATTTTGTAATTTTTTGGAGTTTTATAAATGGGAAATGCACAAAAATTGGTCAGAAAAAAACAAAAAAAATTAAAATGCACCAACAGAAATTGTTTTTGGAATTTTTAGATAATATTTCTATTTTTTTATGAATTTTCAAAGTGTAGACAAGGAAAAAGACACTGTTTTTATTTTTAAAATATAACAAATGACAATAAAATGCTAAAAAAAATTACACAATGGCAAACACTATCGCAGGAGAATGCATAAATTTTTTGAGAATTTTTAGATCAATGAAATCATTTATTCCATCAATAAGATCATGCAAAGTTCGAGTTCTGCTTTACACGGACTAAAATGTAAATTCGCAAAGGTTCTGTCTGAAAATATAATAAAACTATGTAGGCGGACAGAATGTGTAAATTACCCAGTAAAGTGTTGCGGCGCGGGTGTCGGGGCCGCGGGGGCTTGCGGAGGTTGCGCGGTGGGCGGCGGGGGAGCAGGTGGGATGCGGTTGCTCGCTGTCGGCGTGGCGCGCGGGAACGGGGAGCCGTGCGGGCGGTGGGCGGATCTGCTTCGCGCGGAGGATGGCGCGTGTCGACAGCAATTAGCGGAGACGCGCCTGGACGGAGATGCTCGCGCGGGGGTACGGACTGGGCTGGCGGCGTCGGATGGAGGCGCGTGCAGGCGCGCTCTGATGTTGCACGGCTGAGAGAGGGCCGGCACGGATGTGGCGCTGGGCGGCACTGCCGCCTGTTTCTTTTTTTATTATTTTTAATTTTTTATTTCTGTAGTCAATCAGAAATGATAAAAAGATTTTTTTTATTTTATTATTTTTTTAACAGTAAAGCAAACAGTAATCTAAAAGTTATTTTTTTCTTTCTTTTTTTTATTTTTTATGTTTTTGTCCTACAAAACAGTAGTTAGAGATAGAGACAAAAATATTTTTTTTACCTGCAAAACAAGTGTCAGAGAAAAAAAATTTCATTATTTTTTATTGTATCCTGCAAAACAAATTGTCAGAAACAAACAACTATGTTTTTTTTATTTTTCTATTTTACCTGCAAAATAGAGATTAGAGAGAGAAGAACAATTTTTTTAATTCTTCCTGCAAAAAATAATTGTGAGATTAACATGAAAAATAGTTTTATGTTTTTTTTATTTATACACAAAAATGGGAACGGTGAATGGAGATGGACCTTGGTGAGGCGGTAGATAGATCCGAAGACTCCAACCACCGTGCGTGGCCGGAGGTGTGTGGTTGCGTGAGATAGATGTAAAATGTGGAGGGATCGAGAAGATGAGATGAAAAATCAGTGTCGGGATGGATCAAAATGTGGTGAAAATTTTAGAATTTTTAATCTAAAAACTAATCACTACATCTACGCAAAAACTAAACCTACGATTTACCTAGGAAAAGACAAGAAATAAAGGTGGATCTCACATTGGGGTTCGGACATGCTATGATGGCCTCGACAAAGCTCAAATCGCTGTCACCGATCGGATTGGAGGCTAAGCACCCTTCTACAACAAGAAACCTCTCAAGATCGGGCTCCTCTCCGCCAAAGATCGATCAAATGTGAATGAGGGAGGAGGAGCCCATTAAAAAGAGAGAAAAATTGAAAAAGGAAGGTATGTACAAATGGGAAAAGTTTTTATTGGGTGAATTAATAAAATAATTAAATAAATAAAATAAATAATTGAATAATTTCGAAATTCGGAATTAAATTAATTAAATAAATAAAGTAATTACCAAAAATGGATTAGCCACCTTAATGGTGGCCATTAAAGGAATAAAATCAAATCTTATATAAAAGGTAAGTTATCAAACCTAATAAATGAATTAAATAATTAAATATAAATATAAAAATCATAATTACATTAAATGAATTAATTAAAGTTAGTTAATTATTTTTTGGTGGATTTTATAAAAGGAAATTAATTATATACATATGTTATGCACATATAGTACAATATACATAGTTACAAATAAGGAAATAATTTTTATAAAGGATTTTTTTAATTTTTAATTATTTTATTTTATTTTTAATGAAAACAATATTTACAATTATATACATTATGTATAAAAATAAATATGAATAAAATATATACAATAAGTATATAGGTAAACTGCATAATACACCCCAGAAAACCGACTTTTTAACCGTAACTACAAAAAATACGAAACCACGGCCATTTGAAAGATAATTTAGTATGATGGAAGTGAGTTTCGTTCAATTTGAGCCTGTATGGAGCCGGAATTGATGTTTCAATTATCGCTTTGCGGCTTTTTCTAGGTGTAATTATTTGCAATATATACAATATTTTATTTTACAGATATTTTTATTATTTACAACACAATTTTATTTACAACTTTTATTTACAAAAAATAATTAATTTAAGATCAAATTATGTACAAAAAAAATAATGTAAGTTTTGTACAAATATACAGGAAAATATTTATAAGATATTTTTGGTTTTTCAGACAGAAGTCCCTATCTCCCCCTACTTTATTCCTGGTCGATCAGGTCAAGTCTTGACCTTCTCTCGAGGTTCGGGTCAGTCTGTATTTATTGCATAAATCCATCCTTTTCTTTTTCTTTTCTTCTTTATTCTTTTATTTATGTACAAAAAGTGTTAAAAATGCAATTTTAGCAAATGCATGCAAAATGGTAATTTGACGGAATTAGTGTTATTTGCAGGTATTTAACTAAGGAAAAGAGGCTAAAATAAAATAATAAAGGCGATGAATCGTGGATTCATCATTCCCCTATACTTTACCTTTGCTAGTCCCTTAGCAAACACTTATTTGGAAAATAAGTGAAAATGAAAATAAAGAAAAGAAAAAGGAAAGAAGTTAGAACAATGTTGTTGACTTTCAACTTTATCTTTATAAAAATGTAGTCAGGAGCTCTGTCGGACCTTTGGATTATTATTGTGTCGGAACCTTAATGGGAAATGTGTTGGACATGCGAGCCCACGGCGAGCCATTATGCAATAAATGTTATTGCACATATCATTCCCTGATCTGAAATGAAGAATAAATAATTTGCATAATAGGTCCCTCTGTACAATTAGGGTTATGTACCATGGCCGTCTTGATAATCATATAGCTGTTGATTCATCAAATGAATCATAGAGGCTGGTGTTTGGATGAATATCTAATGGGTTAGATAGAGGACTCATCAAACACCGTCAAATGATTATTAAGAGATGATCTCCAGCCTGAGTAGGAGATGGCAATCCTTTCTCACATAGGTTGATATCTGACCGACCTCTTGATGCATGTCCTCTGCATGGGAATAGTGATTTGGAGGTGTCGGATTAGTTATGTCAAAGGGTTGACTTAACGAGATCGAGATAACCTAAGTCCTATGTTGAATGCTGTCACAACATAGGCACACATCCTCTGACCAGAGACAGATCCGTTACTATATGTCTGAGTGTGTGCATTTGGCAGACCAGTAGGTTGATGACCTAACCAAGGTCTATACACCGGCGAGCTGGTGTGCATATAAGGGCATATGAGTAATACGATCTCTCAGAAGGGATCATACAGGTTCACTTATGAACTGGAAGACATGAGCTCACTCATGAGGTATTGGGACCGATCAAATTCTATGCATAGTCGTCATGCTTTGGAAGCATGACAAGAATTTGAAGGTATGATATATGCTTTGGGAAAGCATATGATCGATACCAAATCCCAATGACCAAGATTGAGAAACTTGGTGATCAAACCCTGAAGAAGACAGTATAAAATAGATCTTCATCTTCAGGTTGATCATTGGTCTTCCAGTATGCAGGATGTGCAGGTATTGGGAATACCTGAGGGTGATGTGATCATAAACGATTGTATAACCATGACGCTTCCAGTCCGAGGGAGTGATGAAACAGGTCTGGATTTTAGTGACTCCTCTCAGTAGAGAAGTTACTTGATCTTAGTCCAAGTGTTGGACATTGATCTGAATGTGATTCAGATGCAATGAGAAGATTAAGTATACGGACTTGATTTAATCAAGCATCTGTGGGAGGTCCGTTAGATCTGGATTTGAGATGAGATCTCAACATCCAAGTCACTATACGTGGAACAATGCAATCGCCCTGTCCTTATCTCCAAGTATCCGCGGAGAAGGCACATTATTCTTGAAGGAGTTCAAGAATAATTCCTATGATGAATTTTGTATCCAAGCAAGAAGATTTTGATGATTAAATGAGATTTAATTATCAAGTATAATATGAATAAGATTCATATTGTGAGAATGTGTCCAAGATAATTAAATGAGATTTAATTATCAAGTACAATATGAATAAGATTCATGTTGAGAGAATGATTGTCCAAGATAATTAAATGGGATTTAATTATCAAGGATAAGCAGATCATGGATAGTGATATCCAGAATATCTGTGTATATTATAGTTGAGATTTATAATATATAAGAGAGAGAGAAACATTGTAAATAGCATTTGTTAATTATTAATGTGGATTGGATCCACATTAGTTAATTAATTAGAAATGTAATTTACAAATTAGTTTGGGATGTGAATATGATTCACATTTTTTTTCAATGGCATGATTGAAATATTCACAAATTAATTTGGAATTAATTTGGTGGATATTATTGCAATAATGATTATTGCAAATAATCAATAAATAATAATATAAATAAAAGGAGACAAAACCACCTATAATCATAGGTGGCGTCACCTATGACTTAGTCATAGGTGACGCCTCCTTGATTTTAGGAGGGTTGTTGTCTCCTCTTATTTGTTGACTTATTATCTCTTGATAAATTAATTTATGTTAATTAAATTTTGTTGATAATAATTCAACACATATTTAATTTAATATAAATTAATGTTGTTGGTTTTTAACCAACAACAATCATAGCCGTTGGATGGCTCTTGGATTACAAAGACCGTTGGATCCATAAGAGCCATGGATTGAGATCCATTGGATCCCAAACTAATATATAAAGAGGGTAGCCTTAACCCTTGAAGGTACACCAAGTAGACGCCTACTCTACTTCTCTCTCTCCCTCTCATTCTCGTGCTCTCTCTCTCCATAGGGTGGCCGACCACCATTGTTGAGAAAGGAGAGAAGTTCTCGCCTTCGCCTTCGACGACTCGAGGATCTCCTTCTTCTTCGTGGCTACTTGCTATAGAGGAAGACGACGGATTTCGCATGACGAAATCAGGGGATCTATTGCTTGGATCTTCATCGAGGATTGTGGGAGGAATGCGACTCATCATCGTGCCCGCAAGTGCGTTCTTCGTGGATCGGACTTGAGACATGAGGATCTCTTGTTTGGGATCTCACGATCACAACCACGCTTCAAAGGTATTCCTTATACTTTGTGGTTTGATGAAACGATCCGAGAAGTGTTCTCGTGATCATGTGGTTTCATCATTTGATTTAAAATTTTTTAAATTCCGTTGCATCTTGCGACTAGTACGACTAGTCGCCCCAATCGTATTCGATGCGATCATCACGCTTCCGTGATGCGCTTGACGATTCTCAATATCCTTCAAGTGGTATCAGAGCCAAGTTGAAAAAGGTTTTGGATATGATCCATGAACCATAGACGACTTGGGTTTGAAATGGTCGCGAAAATATTTGGCGCATTTGAATTTTCGCAACTCTGTCTAATTTATTTTTTCGGCACTGTTTAAATTATTTAAACACGAATTATTCATATGAATTTTGTTTTCCATTAAACAAGGAAACCATAGGACTTGAGTTTACTAAATTTGGATTTAATTTGCTCAAGATATGGCCTTTTGAATATGCATGTATTCACAGTTGCGGGAACTGCATAACAGAACGTGATTAATTGTTAATTACGGTTTTGTTACGCCTCGAAATGCGTGAAATATCACATAGTTTCTGTTATAAATCAAGTTGGCAATCTTAGGGCACTAATTTTGCGAATTTTGGTTTTAAATTGATCAAGATGAGTTAATTTTAGTGATAAGGGGTCACTGCTGGAAATTGACATTTTTTGATCATGAACCTTGTGATAGTCATTCAAATAAATGTTGATGAAAATTAATTCTTAATTTTCTGAAATTGGTTATTGATAAATATTTGTGGAATATTTAAAGATGATAATCAATTCCTTGAATGACATCCCACTAAACCATAATGATAAGATAGTTGATATTGATCATTGGTTAATTTGAAATCATCAACAAACATTGTTTTCATGCAAAACCCTAGGTCATCCTACAATAGTTGTAGGACAACTTTTACATGCAAAACCTCTTACTTGAATAGGATTGGGGATTTGTTTAGCAAATCTCATTATAATATAAACAAAAATGTTTTGATGTATATTATATGGTATAATTTCGGTTGAAAGACTGATGAGCATCTCAAAGTACATTATGATCTATCTGGCATTATCCTTTCCCGAGGTGGATATGGTGTCTAGTCGGAGATTGCTGGGGTAGCGGGTTGTAACGTATGTGGTCCGTCCCACTCTCGCCGGTACTGGCCATGACAGCGGGTAGGGATTGGATAATGTCGGAGAAATCAAAGTGTATTTCTAATTATTAAAATTTGAAATAATACGTACTTTGAGATTATACCACTATTCAAGCAAAGAATTCAAAGTTTGTTGATTGATAATTGGATTAATGATTGATTTAATGTGATTAAATTAATTATATCCTATGAAACACTCTATTATGAATAGATGTGTATTTCCCTTGGAAGAATTAATTATGTGAATATGATTCACGATAATTAATTATTTCAATTTGAATAAGAGGTGGAGGATCACATAAGTGACATCCATGGTCTCCCGTCAAGGCAAAGAATTTCGTCGCCAAAAGTTGTATATAGGAGACACCTGTCCGAAGTGACAGATCCTATATACAATTATTTGGATCGGGTTCTTTGCTTCTCGAAAGAGTAAGGCCGTATACGTAGTGACCCCAATATCGGGTCCTCATATTATTGGGGCGATATTGGATTGTGTATAGCAAGTTTTAAGCCTGTTGACGGTTGGTTCAATTAGCAACAGGTCAACATCATCTTAGGGGTGGTGGGCCCGGGTGTTAAAGACCGAATTGGGAAATGTAAGTTGGACTTGCAAGGCAGAATTTGTTCCCACTTCTCTTTATTCGAGTCACAGGTTCTCATATTATTGGGATGTGATAAAGATAGAGAGGAGATCCCAGACCTTGCTTGAGATATAGCGGTAAATATATCTCTTACTTTGAAAGACGATTAGGGAATAATCTTTCATAGTAGACATAGCAAGACAAATTTGATTTAAAATTCCTAAATCAAAGTAAAATATGTATATATAATATATATACCCTTATGCAAATTTCTTATTTCAGATAATCCTTCATTAAACCCACTCAATGTTATACTCAATTATAACCAGTAAAATATCATGGATTAGACTCATGATCCAGATATTGTACTTACAATTGGACACATAATGTATGTGGTTGCAATGTGTAAGTTTCCTCAACATAATGAGGAATGACGATTAAATAAGACAATGAGACATCACCTTAGGATTTGTATGTCTCTATAGTCTTGATCTTTCATCGAGTGTACTTTGGAAGTGACATGTCGATGGTGATCGTAATTGTTGAATAATCCTTATAAAATCTAAGAAGATGTTCTGGCATACATATGTGCTCTAAACATTTAATCATGAATGACATGGTTCTCTGCATTATGCAGAATGGTGGCTCGAAAGAGATGATGTATTCAAAATGTTTGAATACCTACCTGAACCTAAGTCTCTAAGAGTTTAGATGGATGTAGATACGATGAATGTCATCATTCTACTGTCTATACTCTAGTCATTCATGAAGTTTCATAATATTCATATTGTATGAATTTAATGAAGCATGTATAAATGTTGAAGTCCTCTTGTATTGAAATATTTTGAATTCAACATAAGAGATTCTTTGTCTTGAATAATGGTTGTTTATAGATGAAGAGAGCACAGTGGAAGTGTCGGTCGGACCCATGTGAGAAGGAAAGTCAAAGAGTTGATTGTACTTCTGTGACTTCCATATGACATCCAAAGAGTTGGATGAATGCCTATACTGCAATAACTTGATGTGTTGATAGTATGACTATCAAGTCTGTCTAGAATCCTTAGAGAAGGACTCAGATAGTGCATCATAATAATCTCTATCTACATTTGATCATTGAAATTGACTTGCTTATTTGATAAGATAAAGTCTGATAATTATATCTCAATCTTCTAACAACACTTGCAATGTGTTGCACATGTTTTAGAAGACTGGAAAAATTTGATCTTAAGGTTTAAAGTTATCCACATGGATATTGATGCAATTGTTGCAACAATCTCTGTTGGATTGATAGACATCTTAATTTCAGTGGGAGAGCATTAGTCTTAGAGAATGTCTTTATGACTTAGATATTAGAATACACTCATTGTTTGTTTCTAAATGTTGGAAATAAACATGAATTCTGGAATAAACCTATCATAAAGAGTTATGATGGATATATTTTAGATAATAATCTAGCATCTGGTGGACTCTACTAAATTAGAAATTTAATGAATGGTTCATTAAGATTTCTAATACTGAAAGTTAAAGCTTATAAGATCAATAGGAGGATAAAGATCATTTGACAATGATTTATCATCAAGTTTTGGACATATGTCTGCTGATGAGATCAATAGACCAGTAAGATATGAAACTTTAGAATGTCTAAAATTTCAAATCTTACATACTTGTGAATATTGTATTCAAAGTAAAATGTCCAATACACCCTTTTTTTGGGAAAGGTGTAAGATGTCAAGGTATTCGAGATCTCATACATATTGATGTATGTGAATCATCTATATCATAGTGAACATTGTGGATATGTGATATCTATTGATGATCATGTATGATATGAGATTTCTTCTCTTCACCTGGGAAACCTTTGAAATGTTCAAAGATTTCGTAATTTTGGTTTAGAACCAAATTTTGAAGGAAGATTAAATGAATTCGATCTAATCAAGGTAACAAGTACCTATTTGATAAATTCAAAGAATATCTTATGGAGATATGAATATCATTTCTATCTCAATCCTCCTGACACACCTAAACTCAATGGAGTTGTAGGAAGATACAATTAGATCATGTGTGACATGATTTGATCAATGATGAATTTTAGCATAATTATCCCTTAGTTTCTAGGTATATATTTGTAGTAGAGACTACAATATATATATCCTTAATAAGGTTCCATGCATGTAAGCTGGAATCTAGCACTTGAGAGTGCTACTTCATCAGGAAAATAAAGGATGGTATTGGATACCTACTTTACGACCTTGAGATTCTTAAAATATCTCATCTTTAAGAATATGATTCTTATAGGATGACTCTCTTGAGAATCAAGATGAAAATGAAGTATAGGAACTCATTTAATCTTGAGAAGATAATGAGGCTCCAGAAATCGGAAACTAAAAGGGACAATTAAAGATGAAACACTAATACCTCTTCAAATGAGTTTGAGGATGTATTCCTTGTGTCAGTTAAGTCTGACAATGATCGGACTTCATGTGATGAAGCTCCTGAGGATCATAACATGGAAAGATGGATATTAGCAATAAAGGTCTAAGGTAGACTTCATATACAAGTGTTGTATATGGACCCTCGAGGATCCACCTATAAGGGTTAGACCCATTAAGGTGTAAATGGATCTTCAATAGAAAGAGGGAACCTGATGAGAAGGTAGAAACCTTCAAAGCACGGTTCGTAGCCATGAGCTACACACCGAAGAGAAGACATCGATTGCGATGTGGCTTGCTTTTCAGTGATCATGCTTAAACCCATCAGAATGATGCTAACCCTAGCTACACAATTTGACTACGGCATCTTCAAGATGTGAGTCAAGATTGTATTCCCCTTTGAATACCTCTTTGAGGATATTCACATAAAGTAGCCCCAGGGCTTCATGGTTGAGGAATGCAAGATGTGCTGGCTAAAGAACTCCATCTTTGGACTCAAATAAGCTTATTGTCGTTGGAACATAAGATTTGATGAAATTATAATTGTTATAATTTCAAATAGAATCTTGATGAACCATGTGAAGCTTAGTGGGAGTGCCATTGTGTTCATCATGCTAAATGTAGATAATATCCTAATCATTTGGAATGATATAAGTATGATAATAAGTGTTTTGTGATCTGGCTATTCCATACCTTGAGATATGATCTCAAAGATGCCTCTTAGATCTTAGTTCTGAAGGTGTTCAAAAGCAAAGAAAAGAGGGTATTGGGACTGTCACATTTGTAGTACACCTTGGACATGTTCCATTTTCTGGAAATTCCAAGAAATGCTTTCTTACCTTTAAGATTTGGTACTGACCTATCTAAAGGGATAGCACCTCAAAGAGTTGAGGAAGTGAATGCTAAAAACTGGTTGCCCTTTTGTGCATCAGTTACGAGAAACTGAAAGTATGCTAAATGTGTACAAAAGCCAGATATCTGCCATGCAGTGGGAGTAGTAAACTGTTACTAATACTACTATGGAGATAGAATACTTAATTGCAGTAATAACAATATCTTCAAAGATGACAAGGCTTTAGAGATAGTGATATCTAAGTCTTATCTTCAAGAAATTAAGACTTTTAGATGGAGATCTAAAAGGTCTTAACTGTGAATACCTTAGGAGATAGAGATCTCTAGGGATAAGGGTATTCTGATAAGGATAATAGAAATTACATGCTGGTTATAATAATATTTCTTTGAGTTGTAGTATCAAGGATACTATGACTGACAAGATTGAGTATTGGTTGCATTAGATGCAACATTCGCATTAGATGCGAGCACTGTTACTGGGGATATGCAAGAGTCGTAAAAGGACTTGGCATAGTCTCGCGGGAACAGAGTGACTGATCAGCTTACCTAGCTATTTTCTAAATAGCTTATGATTGTCACATGAGCGTGGGTATAAATGATTAGCCCATTAATGGCTCTTTGGGCTAGTGGGAGATTGTTGGACATGCGAGCCCACGGCGAGCCATTATGCAATAAATGTTATTGCACATATCATTCCCTGATCTGAAATGAAGAATAAATAATTTGCATAATAGGTCCCTCTGTACAATTAGGGTTATGTACCATGGCCGTCTTGATAATCATATAGCTGTTGATTCATCAAATGAATCATAGAGGCTGGTGTTTGGATGAATATCTAATGGGTTAGATAGAGGACTCATCAAACACCGTCAAATGATTATTAAGAGATGATCTCCAGCCTGAGTAGGAGATGGAAATCCTTTCTCACATAGGTTGATATCTGACCGACCTCTTGATGCATGTCCTCTGCATGGGAATAGTGATTCGGAGGTGTCGGATTAGTTATGTCAAAGGGTTGACTTAACGAGATCGAGATAACCTAAGTCCTATGTTGAATGCTGTCACAACATAGGCACACATCCTCTGACCAGAGACAGATCTGTTACTATATGTCTGAGTGTGTACATTTGGCAGACCAGTAGGTTGATGACCTAACCAAGGTCTATACACCGGCGAACTGGTGTGCATATAAGGGCATATGAGTAATACGATCTCTCAGAAGGGATCATACAGGTTCACTTATGAACCGGAAGACATGAGCTCACTCATGAGGTATTGGGACCGATCAAATTCTATGCATGGTCGTCATGCTTTGGAAGCATGACAAGAATTTGAAGGTATGATATATGCTTTGGGAAAGCATATGATCGATACCAAATCCCAATGACCAAGATTGAGAAACTTGGTGATCAAACCCTGAAGAAGACAGTATAAAATAGATCTTCATCTTCAGGTTGATCATTGGTCTTCCAGTATGCAGGATGTGCAGGTATTGGGAATACCTGAGGGTGATGTGATCATAAACGATTGTATAACCATGACGCTTCCAGTCCGAGGGAGTGATGAAACAGGTCTGGATTTTAGTGACTCCTCTCAGTAGAGAAGTAACTTGATCTTAGTCCAAGTGTTGTACATTGATCTGAATGTGATTCAGATGCAATGAGAAGATTAAGTATACGGACTTGATTTAATCAAGCATCTGTGGGAGATCCGTTAGATCTGGATTTGAGATGAGATCTCAACATCCAAGTCACTATACGTGGAACAATGCAATCGCCCTGTCCTTATCTCCAAGTATCCGCAGAGAAGGCACATTATTCTTGAAGGAGTTCAAGAATAATTCCTATGATGAATTTAGTATCCAAGCAAGAAGATTTTGATGATTAAATGAGATTTAATTATCAAGTATAATATGAATAAGATTCATATTGTGAGAATGTGTCCAAGATAATTAAATGAGATTTAATTATCAAGTACAATATGAATAAGATTCATGTTGAGAGAATGATTGTCCAAGATAATTAAATGGGATTTAATTATCAAGGATAAGCAGATCATGGATAGTGATATCCAGAATATCTGTATATATTATAGTTGATATTTATAATATATCAGAGAGAGAGAAACATTGTAAATAACATTTGTTAATTATTAATGTGGATTGGATCCACATTAGTTAATTAATTGGAAATGTAATTTACAAATTAGTTTGGGATGTGAATATGATTCACATTTTTTTTCAGTGGCATGATTGAAATATTCACAAATTAATTTGGAATTAATTTGGTGGATATTATTGCATTAATGATTATTGCAAATAATCAAGAAATAATAATATAAATAAAAGGAGACAAAACCACCTATAATCATAGGTGGCGTCACCTATGACTTAGTCATAGGTGACGCCTCCTTGATTTTAGGAGGGTTGTTGTCTCCTTTTATTTGTTGACTTATTATCTCTTGATAAATTAATTTATGTTAATTAAATTTTGTTGATAATAATTCAACACATATTTAATTTAATATAAATTAATGTTGTTGGTTTTTAACCAACAACAATCATAGCCATTGGATGGCTCTTGGATTACAATGACCGTTGGATCCATAAGAGCCATGGATTGAGATCCATTGGATCCCAAACTAATATATAAAGAGGGTAGCCTTAACCCTTGAAGGTACACCAAGTAGACGCCTACTCTACTTCTCTCTCTCCCTCTCATTCTCATGCTCTCTCTCTCTCTCCATAGGGTGGCCGACCACCATTGTTGAGAAAGGAGAGAAGTTCTCGCCTTCGCCTTCGATGACTCGAGGATCTCCTTCTTCTTCGTGGCTACTTGCTGTAGAGGAAGACGACGGATTTCACTTGACGAAATCAGGGGATCTATTGCTTGGATCTTCATCGAGGATTGTGGGAGGAACGCGACTCATCATCGTGCCCGCAAGTGCGTTCTTCGTGGATCGGACTTGAGACAGGAGGATCTCTTGTTTGGGATCTCGCGATCACAACCATGCTTCAAAGGTATTCCTTATACTTTGTGGTTTGATGAAACGATCCGAGAAGTGTTCTCGTGATCATGTGGTTTCATCATTTGATTTAAAATTTTTTAAATTCCGCTGCATCTTGCGACTAGTACGACTAGTCGCCCCAATCGTATTCAATGCGATCGTCACGCTTCCGTGATGCGCTTGAGGATTCTCAATATCCTTCAAAATGGATTTAAAACCTAACAGCCTCTAAGTTCCATAAGACTCCTATTCAGGTCTCCTAAACAGTCAGATCAGAACAAGTCTACATACACAAATTCTTATGACTATGAATTCTTACTTGTACGGTGTAAGTGAATATAGCTCCTCAGCTCAAAAGTAGCAAAGAAACAGCCTCTCTCAACAAGGTAACTCTAATCTCCCGATCTAGCAACTCTTTCCTCGAGGAGCGGGGATATTCCCTTCCAAATTCAAGTACAACCAGCTCAAGAAGAGGGGGTGGAGAAGATAATGGACGGTAACCAGTGTTGTTACTTATCCTTGGATGCATGACCAGTGTAGCCGTGTCACCCGCTGCAAGCTCACAAATATATGACTTTGAAGCTCTTATTCTTTTTTTTTCACTTGTATATACACTCCGGCAGGCATTTTATTTTTCTATCAGGCTTGTCCACTTTTGGAGATTTTGCATTTTTTCTTTTTTTCTTTTTTTTTTGAAAATATATACAAGGTGCATCATGTACATAAGGAGTTTTTCCTCTTGAGCCAGTAGACTATCCCTCTTTTGAAGCATTATTGCAACCCTGCAGCTCCTGTCGTTAGACCTCAACATCACCAGACTAGGTTGAGACGTACTTCCCTCCCTAGAGGAGGACGAGAGGTTCCGCCTAGATGTACTACCCTCGTATGCTACTCCAAGCCAAAAGATTCTGCCCCCTCACTACCTCATCCATGAAGAGCTACGTGTAAAGTACAGTGTCCAAGGTAAGCCACGGTCTGAAAGAATCATGTGTGTGTTGTTAAATATTCTACTTAGACTCATTAAGATGACATGTGAACATAGTCTTATGGACTCAAAGAATTAAGTCACTAGGACCTGGAAAGTCTTAACTCCAAATCTTATAAGGTTCCTCTGAAATTAAGTGGATTAAGGTCCAACTAAGCTCCATTCTGCAAATTTATTCCAGACTTAGTCTAAATGTCAAAATCATCCTGAAAAATGTTCATGCAAATGCAAGAAAATATGTACATGCAAAGAAAACAAAACAAAAAAAAATGTGAAATAATTTTCAAAATTTTGAAATTTTTATGGATTTTTGAAAAATGATGATGCACATGCAAAAAGTTTTTTTATGCAAAAAGTTACTTAGTAATACACACACGTATATACAATATTTTTTTAATAAGTGAAAAGATACATATTTACACATGAGTGAGTTGATTATTTCACAAGAATGAGATGCAAGAATTTACAACTTGAGTAATTTATACAAGTATATACAGAGTTGATTGATTTTTTTATTATTATTTTATTCATTTTTTTGTCATGCATATATTCCTCAAATTTATTTGAAAATAATTTTACAAATAATTTCGAAAACTATAGTCCAAAATAATTTTTCACATAATTTTACAACATTTACACACATTTGAAAACTATTTTGCAAACATTTTTCAAACAGTATATATAGATTTTCAAACTAATTTTTTTCAACCATTTTCCTAACATTTGCAAATAGTTTACAAAATAATTTTATTTCATACAAAGAGAAAAATTTTTACAAACCACTATATTTTTACAAAAGTTGAAAATATTTTTCAAACATTTTTCAAATAGTTTTCAAAAGATTTTTCAAATAGATTTTCAAACTACTTTCAAAATATTTTAAAACATTTTAACCTGATTTATTAATCAGTATATACAAAAAGAATTTTGAGGACATATCTGCATCTTTTTATTAGTTAGTTTTTTTTAGTACAGAGTATTTTAGCCATATTAAAGATATGAAAGTACGAGTTATGGCTAAAGTATATATACAATATATACGACACCCCCTTATACTTAGCTCAAACTATGTCCTCATAGTGATCAAAGAGCTGAAAAAGAAAGACATAACTCGTGCTACGTATAAAAAAGTGAAAAGAATAGTATACTACAACGACGATTAAAAGAATATAATCAATAGAAGTCGGTGATTCCCTATACTTAGGATCAAGTAATCCTAAGTATAGCACACTGTACATAAAGGGAAAACCGAGGAGTAGAATGCACTGGGTCTATTTCCCCTATACTTAGGGTAAAATATCCCTAAGTATAGGCAACAATCAGAGGTAAAAAGAATAAGATAAATAATCACAAATCTGACACCCCCCTATACTTAGGGTAAAGTACACCGTAAGTATGGAATGATCAGGAGATGAATATGGGGTGTGAGAAATAAAGAATGTATGATATGGACAGATGGTCTATACAGATGTGAGTCGATCAATGTTGAGGTGCCTCTCAACAAGCGCTAGAGTTTACGCCCCTATTGGGCGCAAATGTTAGGATAACACTGTATCGAGGTTCAGGACGGCATCTGTAATGCGAATACCGTACTGTTGTTGTCGTCTCGGTGGGAGAACAACAATGGAGTCAGGAAGGTCAAGAGAGTAAAAGATAACACCCAAATAAACAGTCAGGCGGGTGTTTGCTACTGAATCAAGATATGGGCAGATGAAGTCGGACTCCGGTAACACAAAAGAAATCGTCGGCTCATGATCTATATGGAGTGAAAGGGCAGAGCCGAAGAAGTCGAACGTGGAGAATGAAGGATATAACAAGGAATCCTCCACGTCAATCACCGTCTCGAATAGATATGAAAGATCATGATCAGGAGACTCACTATAAAGGCAGATATCCGATGTATGGAATGTAGACAAATCAGTGAAATCATCGAATACCTCAAAGATCGGTTCATCCTCGCGAGGGTCGTCAAGGAGAGAAACATCAAACTCATTATAAAAAATATCAGAAGACTCGGTCTCATGATCCGTCAGATCGGATACACTCCCAGAAAGTGAAACCGAGTTTATATGATCCATGGCATCCTCCCGCAGATAACCCTCGGGGAGTAATGCCGAATCATCAAGGAACTTGGGATCAATGCTGTCGAAAATCAGGTCCTCCAAAAATATATCGACCTCATCAAATGGGAGGACACAAAGCTCAAATACAGGACTATCAAGGTATGTAAAATCCAAAATCGATCCCTCATCAAGCTCTCTACGCTGAGATGGATCAGAATGTATCTCTGAGTCTGAGAGGATCTCCTGAAGACAAGACACTGAATCAATGGCATATGGATACTGGAAAGATTCAAAGGATGGATGAGATGTGGGTTCCTCCTCTATCTCTTGGGATCCTAGCAGATCTAGAATCAAAGAATCTTCTACGTGAAAGAGTGGGACTGGCTCAAAATCTGACTGTAAATCCAATTAGTCCTCAACCGATGTCCAGCTCTGAGAACTCACAATAATAGGCAACACATCCATCGAATGAGAAGTAGTAGCATCCATATCCTCTAATTTGTGTGTGCTATGAAAATCAAAATGGTGTGTCACACACTCAACTATTGTCATCTCTCCCGCATGTGTTGTCATGAATAAATCATCTTGTGAATATGGGATGTTTGAAAGTGTAACCAAGATGCTCTCAACTAAGTCCAGGTCAGGACTGTGGTGTGAACCACCACACAAGGTAATGACATATGAAATCTGCTCTGCGGTCCTCCCCCTCATGGCGATATGGATAAGGTCAGTCATCGAAAATCCATGATCCGGAAATCGCCTCACAAGTTCTCGTAACCTCAACCATGAATCTATCAGTGGCTTCTGGGGGTTAACTGAAAAATCACGAATACACGACCGCATCATCTCTGCTCTACACTGGGGGTAAAATTTCTTCAAAAATAATGATCGTAAATCTCCCCATGTAGTAATCTTCCTTCCCAATCGTATGTGCCAAGTCTTGGCTCTACTCTGAAGTGTAAATGGGAAGGTGATCAACATCATGTCCTCAGAAGTGATATTCGAATATGATCATGATCCACAAATATCCTTAAACTCATCAATATGCAAATATGGTTCCTCGTGCATGTTCCTTAAGAATTTGGGCAGCAAATCAATTAACTCTAAATCTAGGACGAAGGGTTTTAAAGTAGAAGCAGACTGTGCTTCTTGATCTTGTTACTCATCCAATGTCCTAGGATAGAAGTCATCTAAAGCTCGCAACTACACCATATGATCGCCTATGGGATGCACTCTTATCTCAGTAATGTGAACACCCGTATCTCGTATTTGGTCAATCTGATCTCATCGGGCTTCACTCACAGCATGTCTCGAATGGGAGGGTGGGTAGGGAGAAGATGGGAAATCGGACGGGGTTCCGACCTCCCAAGAGAGTGGACGTGAGTGATGGGCGTGAAATGAAGAAGCCGTAAATTTCGGCTGGAATGGAAAGTGGCCTATCATGACGAGAGAGAAATGAAGGCAGGGAGGGTGGGAGAGTAGAAAGAGAGATAGAAGGGAGGGAGGAAATGTGACTGCTAATGATTCACGAAGATGATTGTAACCGGCTCACACCAAATACATACAACACACAAAGCAAACCCCCAGTTCACCAACTCAACATAAAGTGAAGACTGTGAGATTCAGTCTTTATCTTTTCAATTTTAATAGTTAGGTGATAAGACAAAGTTGTACAAACACTTAGGAGGCTTGAATAGGATTTGAGCACTACTCCTTAGTGTGTACGCGAGCGAGTAAAAGCGCAAAAAATGAGGGGATTGCTCTCCCAAAACAATGGTGTGAATTAATTACGTTTGATTTTAAGGGTCAAGTTCAATTAGCAGTCCCAATTTTAAATTTTTTGGTTTTCTTTTTTTTTGGATTTTTTCAAAAATAATGCCTAACGAGTTTTTTGATGTCCTCTTTGAATAATTTGAATCCAAGAAAATAGGAGGAGGAAGTCGAAAATGCCAATGCACGGTCAAAAACTATGATGCATGCAGAGATAAAAAATGCGTACCTTACTCCAGCACTCTACATGCAATATGATCCGTGCAGAAATTTAAATATAGAAATTTAAACTACCTATATGATGCACGAAGAAAACGGCCTTAGGCAAAAGATTTCCACACGTGAAGCACAATAGCTAATAAGTCAACAAGAGAGGTCGGAGTCCGGTCTCTGATGCCGATCGGTGTCCGCCACAACGGATCCTGACAGCGTTGTATATGGCCTCTAGCGGCACATGACCTCTCAGGTAACTTAGATTAGCTTTTTCTTTGTGATTTAATTAATTAAGTCCAGTTATCGATCTATAGGTGCTAGCAAACAATTAGGCTGGGACCTTAATCAATTAGGTCACAATCAAGATAGAAATCCCAAGTCTATGGGCCAAATTCTGAGTGAATCAAAAATAAAATAAAAAATACGAGAAAATAAAACCGGCGAAAAACAGCGGTGAGGTCCCGCAAGTGCACCGGCACTTGGCGAAACAGACCCCGAATAGAAAGTCCAAGTCCAAAGTTCAAAAGTTCCTAAATTATTGCAAGACAAATTGTTCTCTCAAATAGAATGAAAATTTTTCTTCAATTCCCTGCTCTTCCTCCTGTATGGATCCTCAAAAAGTAAACTTCAAGTCATCAAGCAGTACCTCACACAAAAAGTAGAGAGAGAATATCAGAAAACGATTACAATAAAGAGAGACAAATATCACAAAAATGTAAAATGACTACAAAGCCGTGCTCCCCGGCAACGGCGCCATTCTGATGACATGCCTGACAATCGGGTTAAGTATGTAATTAACAATGGTCGTTGTGACCCAAATCACCAAGCGCGGTCAATCGGAAAAATTTGTATTTTAAACCACATAAGAGAAAAATAAATCAAACAATAAATGTAAGCGGCTTTTCGCTATTCTTTTTACCTAATTCCAAGCAATTTTTTAGTGGTTTTTGATTTTTTATTTTTTTTATTTTTTTTTGAATGAGGTGAAAAGGATAAAACACACAACCTACACTCTTTTTGTATTTTTTTCAAAATGTACAAAAATGTACAAAAAATATAAAGAAAAAGTTTTTGCGTTTTATATATTTTAAAATATTTTTGGTAATTTTTTTTGCAATTTTCGGATGTTTTTATGATTTTCTAAAAATGAAACAGTGGAAAATAAAGAAAACAATGCACTGGCAGGAGTATTTTGCAAGTTGAAATACCTTTAAATGCTCACAATTCTTGCAGATTATTTTTAACAGAAACTACAAAGAAATATCTACAAAAAGATACCAAGATCAAAATTCTTGAATTTTTCTATAATTTTATAAAATTTTTGTAAGATTTTTTGTATTTTGTAATTTTTTGGAGTTTTATAAATGGGAAATGCACAAAAATTGATCAGAAAATAAAAAAGATTAAAATGCACCTACAGATTTTTTTTGAATTTTTAGACAATTTTTCTATTTTTTATGAAATTTCAAATTGTAGACAAGGAAAAAGACACTGTTTTTATTTTTAAAATATAACAAATGACAATAAAATGCTATAAAAAATTACACAATGGCAAACACTATCGCAGGAGAATGCATAAATTTTTTGAGAATTTTTAGATCAATGAAATCATTTATTCCATCAATAAGATCATGCAAAGTTGGAGTTCTGCTTTACAGGGACTAAAATGTAAATTCGCAAAGTTTCTGTCTGAAAATATAATAAAACTATGTAGGCAGACAGAATGTGTAAATTACCCAGTAAAGTGATGCGGTGCACGTGACTTGCTCACTGGCGGGGGGCATCTTGCAATAGTAGATGTTTCTAGGTACTTCCATGAAAATATCCCAATTTTTTATGTTAAAAACAAAACCCCACTAGGGTTCTTTAGGGGTCTTCCTTCGTTCTCAAGCAGGCACAGGGGGGCGCCGCCGCCACCACAGGAGGGAGGTGCTGGGCGGCGCTAGACGGCGCCGGACGTTCGTGATCGGCGCGGGGGGAATGGCGCTCCGCCGCGTGCGGCTGCGCTTCAGGTCGGCGGAGGGCATGGCTGGAGGGCTGTCGGGTGTCAGAGGGGAGGCGGTTGTCACGCAGCCGTGGGGCGTCGGCTACTAGAGGGTCGCGCACGGATACGTGGCAGCGCACAGGCCGCTGGAGGAGGTACGACCTCGCCGTTAGGGTGTCGGTGTCGCACGAGCGCCAGGGCCACGGGGGCTTGCAGAGGTCGCGCGGCGGGCGGCGCGGGAACAGGTGGGGTGCGGTTGCACGATGTCGACGTGGCGCGCGGGAACGGGGAGCCGTGCGGGCGATGGGCGGATCTGCTTCGTGTGGAGGATGGCGTGTGTCGACAGCGATTGGCGGAGACGCACGTGGGCACGGACTGGGCTGGCGGCCTCGGATGGAGGTGTGCGCAGGCGTGCTCTGCCGCCGCGCGGCTGAGAGAGGGCCGGCACGGATGTGGCACTGGGCGGCACTACCGCATGTTTCTTTTTTTATTATTTTCATTTTTTTACTTTCTGTAATCAATCAGAAATGATAAAAAAATTTTTTTATTTTATTATTTTTTGAAACAGTAAAGCAAACAGTAATCTAAAAGTTATTTTTTCTTTCTTTTTTTATATTTTTTATGTTTTTGTCCTACAAAACAGTAGTTAGCGATAGAGACAAAAATATTTTTTATTTTTTTATTTACCTGAAAAACAAGTGTTAGAGAAAAAAATTCATGATTTTTTTTGTATCCTGCAAAACAAATTGTCAGAAACAAACAACTATGTTTTTTTTATTTTTTATTTTACCTGCAAAACAAAGATTAGAGAGAGAAGAACAAATTTTTTAATTCTTCCTGCAAAAAATAATTGCGAGATTAATAGGAACAATAGTTTTATGTTTTTTTATTTATACACAAAAATGGGAACGGTGAATGGAGATGGACCTTGGCGAGGCGGTAGATAGATCTGAAGACTCCGACCACCGTGCGTGGCCGGAGGTGTGTGGTTGCATGAGATAGATGTAAAATGTGGAGGGATCGAGAAGATGAGATGAAAAATCGGTGTCGGGGCGGATCAAAATGTGGTGAAAATTTTAGGATTTTTAATCTAAAAACTAATCACTACATCTATGCAAAAACTAAACCCATGATTTACCTAGGAAAAGACAGGAAATAAAGGTGGATCTCACATTAGGGTTCGGACATGTTATGATGGCCTCGACGAAGCTCAAATTGCTGTCACCGACCGGATCGGAGGCTAAGCACCCTTCTGCAACAAGAAACCTCTCGGAGATTGAGCTCCTCTCCGTCAAAGATCGATCAAGTATGAATGAGGGAGGAGGAGCCCATTAAAAAGAGAGAGAAAATGAAAAAGGAAGGTATGTACAAATGGGGAAAGTTTTCATTGGGTGAATTAATAAAATAATTAAATAAATAAAATAAATAAATAGTTTCTTTCGAAATTCAGAATTAAATTAATTAAATAAATAAAGTAATTACCTAAAATGGATTAGCCACCTTAATGGCGGCCATTAAAGGAATAAAATCAAATCTTATATAAAATGTAAGTTGTCAAACCAAATAAATGAACTAAATAATTAAATATAAATATAAAATTCATAATTACATTAAATTAAATAATTAATTAAAGTTAGATAATTATTTTTTGGTGGATTTTATAAAAGGAAAATAATTGTATACATATATTATGCACATATAGTACAATATACATAGGTACAAATAAGGAAATAATTTGTATAAAAGTTTTTGTTTATTTTTTTAATTTTTTTATTTTATTTTTAATGAAAACAATATTTACAATTATATACATTATGTATAAAAATAAATATGAATAAAATATATACAATAAGTATATGGGTAAACTGCACAATACACCCCAAAAAACCAACTTTTTAACCGTAACTCAAAAAATACGAAACCATAGCCATTTGAAAGATAATTTAATTTAGAGTATGATGGAAGTAAGTTTGGTTCAATTTGAGCCCGTATGGAGTCGGAATTGATGTTTCAATTATCACTTTGCGGCTTTTTCTAGGTGTAATTATTTGCAATATATACAATATTTTTTTTACAAATATTTTTATTATTTACAACACAATTTTATTTACAACTTTTATTTACAAAAATAATTAATTTAAGGTCAAATTGTGTACAAATTAAATAATTTTAGTTTTGTACAAATATACAGGAAAATATTTACAATATATTTTTGGTTTTTCTGACAGAAGACCCTATCTCCCCCTACTTTATTCCTGGTCGATCAGGTCAAGTCTTGACCTTCTCTCGGCGTTCGGGTCAGTCTGTATTTATTGCATAAATCCTTTCTTTTCTTTTTCTTTTCTTCTTTATTCTTTTATTTATGTACAAAAAGTGTTAAAAATACAATTTTAGCAAATACATGCAAAATGGTAATTTGATGGAATTAGTGCTATTTGCAGGTATTTGACTAAGGAAAAGAGGCTAAAATAAAAGAATAAAGGTGATGAATCGTGGATTCATCAGTTATTTCTGAATGCAAAAACCTTGGTTATTTTCATATATTTAAAAAATAAAAAACAGTAACTTTTTCTCTGTCCAGACTTTGAAATTTCATAAAAATTCGAAACATTGCTTAAAAATTCCAAAAAAATTAGTATACGTGTATTTTGATGTCATTTAATTTCTTTCCAATTTTTGTGCATTAACTCTTTATATAATCCAAAAAAATACAAAAAATGAGAATTCTTAAAAAAATTGTAGAAATTTCTAGAAAAATCAAAAAATTCTGATCTTGGTCTCTATTTGTAGATATTTCTTTGTAGTTTCTCCTAAAAATAATTTCGAGGAATTTTGAGCATTTAAATGCTTTTTAACTTTCAAAATACTCCTGCCAGTGCACCGTTTTCTTTATTTTCTACTTTTTCATTTTTTGAAAATCACAAAAACATCAAAAAAATTCGAAAAAATTACCAAAAATATTTTAAACATATAAAGCACAAAAATATTTTCTTTTTAATTTTCTGAGTATTTTTTAGCATTTTGAAAAATATAAAAAAGTAAGCGTGTGTGTGTTTACTCTTTTGTGCCTTATTAAAAAAAATAAATAAAAATTCAAAAACCACTAAAAATTAGAATGGAAATTTGACTACCGAGTTTTTAAATCATGCGCCTTATGTTCGACCCTGGTCGCTATACCAGGTAAAAAGAATAGCGAAAGCTGCTTACATTATTTTTTATTGGTTCATCTTATCTTAAGTGGTTTAATCATTTTTCTCGTTGACCGATTCGAGTGGTTGAGAACGACGACATCTTGAATATTTATTTTCCCTCTCTCAACTTATCAAAATTTGTGTCATCAGTCATATATCAGCCAAATGAGAAAGGTTTGCCATATCCTATTCAGGATGGAGATCATATCTTAACAATCATTTGACGGTGCTTGACGAGTCCTCAATCTAACACTTTAGATATTCATCCAAGCACCAGCCTCGATGATTCAATAATTGAATCAACAACTGTATGATCATTAAGATGGCCATGGTACATAATCCTAATTGTACTAAGGGCTCTATTATGCATAGTAGTTACTCTTCATTTCATATCAGTTGATGATATTTACAATAACATTTATTGCATAATAGCTCGCCGTGGGCTCGCATGTCCAACATCAACAAAGCCACACAATTTCATCATTCCCTCAGAATGGAAGTGGCATGGTGTACAATCTATTCAAAGTGAATCAAACTAAAGAATTCCCAATACTCATGCACCCTATATAACAGAAGAATTTGAACAAACTTGATGTTAAATCCCATATTTGGTTTTCTCGATCGAGGTTTTAAATATAGATTTCTCAATCGAACATTAGGTGACAATATCAATAATTTGATATCCAAAAGCATATATTAATATTCTCAAATTCTTATCTTGTTTCATAAATAAGATAACCAGTTATAAAATTCGTTGTGACCCCAATGTCTCATGAGTGAGCTCCCGTCTTCCGATTTAAAAAGTATGAACCTATGTAATTCCTTTGAGAGATCACACATGTCATGTTTCCTCATATGCACAATAGCTCGCGTGTATATAGATATTGTCAGGCCATTAGCCTATTGGTATGTCAAATGTATATACTCAAGTATATAAATGTATATCTATCTCTAGTCAAAGATGTGTGCATGTTCATGATAGTATACTGCATAGCTCTTTAGTCTGTCGATCTCATTAAGTAAACTCTTTAACTTGACTCATCCAACATTTTTGAATATATATTCCTATGCAAAGGAAATGAATTAAGAATGCCAGTCGGATATCATCTCTTCTTGCGCTATCCTTCTTAAATATCACTTGACAATGTCAGTTGTGCCCTCGATCTAACTTCTTAGGTCTACAATCTTCTACGATCTAACTCTTTAAATCAATAGCTATATAATATAAGATGATCATGGTACATAACATAATTTGTCCATAGGGACATTATCAATGCAAACCATTATAATGTCGTATTCTTAGATAATTGAATGATCAATTTGAAACAATATTTATTGCACAATAGTCTCCGTGGGCTCACATTTACAAGACCTTGGATTAACACCCCTTATTCCCTTCTATCCTAGGATTTAGAGACTGATACAAGGGTGCTACCACCGGTCCACCATCAATTCAAGCTCTTATTGAGTGCGGAAATGCACACTTTAACAAATAGGTCTATTCCACTTTGAGGCACATTGGGGTTGGCCTCTAAACTCAAAGAAGATTTCTGGTCAAATAGGCTCCACCATAGGATATCTTTTTCTTTGTAGTTGGCAACACATGTTAAACTAATAACCAAAGATAAACTGTATCATCTCAAGACTAATACAACCAACAAGTGCTATCTTTGTATGGAGGAGTCCAAAAAATGATATCACTTACTATCCTGTTCCCATACACACTACAAATGTTTGCATTATTGGACCTCTGTTATCAGCAAATGCAATATTAGCAGATGAACTCGAAAATGGCATCAACCCAGTGGTTGATTTGGAAAGAGTGTTGGTGTAGGGCATTCGAGGATGTGTCTCGTTAGACGCTTAAAGTTGCTCAAGATATATCATTTTTTCTTGTGCCTGCGAGTAATTTAGATGGGTGGTTAGACAATCATGCTTCATGTGCCTGCAAGTAATTTAGATCGGTGGTATGTTTATACTAACAACTCTTTGTTTTCTTTTTAATTTGATGAATGACCTTGATGTACTTTCGTAAAAAAAAATTTGCCGTCTGCTATAACTTCCCACAAGTCTACTTGGGCAAGCACACCCTCTACCAGTTACTCTCACAACTCACTAATTACTATACTTTAGGCATGCAGTTGTCCTGTTTTCAACTTTTGGAAATGTATGAGAATGTATTTTGAGATGCTTCGGCAATTCTTCTAACAAATATTCTACGACCACGATCATCAAGTTTCAGAAGATAATGTAGTTTTGTTACTGCCTGCTCAGGCACATATACTTGTTGGCACTTTTCGTGTATAAAGATGACGCCAACCATTAACTATCAGTGGGACGTCAAACAAGGATAGCATAGTTATACCAATCCATATCACGCGGAATCTTTTAGTATTTCCATACCACAAATTTGCTTTCCACCAAAAACACATATGCAAGTTGGCAGCCCTCATACGTCTATGGACAGTATTGGCATGAACGCCTCCCACGACTAAATTACTATCAAATACTAGAATCGGCAAATTACACTCATTATTTCTTTTATAGGCCATACAGATAATTACAATGAAAAAACCTCTCTTAAATCCTACAAACTGTATATGACAATGCAGAATATTCCATTACAGAGAAATAGAGCTCATATTTATGGTGCACTGTATGCAGGGATTGACGCAGTTCAGTACCAATATCATACGAGAGCCCACCAAATCCATGGATTTGACACTCAATAAGATATATCGAAACAAATCTCATGTACTTAAGCAAACATAACAATCACAGACAAAGAAAACATAGATCAATACTGCAGACGATTCTTAGCAAATGTAAAAATGGGTCCCCTTCACCTTCCTGATCAGGTTACCTACTAGGAGACGCAGAATTGGAGGAGCAATCCCAGTCCCATACAGCCTCCATCTCCACCTCCCTCCGGTGGAAGCTCCGGTGGCAGCCGCATGCTGCGCATTTAAGTGCGCCGCTGGAGCTTTCTGCACCCGAAGCCATGAATTCGCGGCATCCGTCCACCGCATGGCCGCCCATGCTCGCAGCATGATTCTTCCTGCACTCCCTGTACCTCACCACCTTCTCCTTCTTCACGGCAGATCCGTTCGCCAGCATCTTGGGATCCTCATGTCGCCTCATGGTGCTGCTTTTGATAGCAAGGCTGGAGGTGAGTACTCCCCCCCTTTATGAGTGGATTTATATATAGGAGGGAGAGGCCATGTGGGGTTATTGCTCTCGGTGGGTTGCTAAATAATAGAAACAGTTGCCTCCCCTTTTTGTTAATTTACAAGTCTTGTGCGATTATATTTTTTTCACACCTTTTTTCTCATCGCAGTTGTGAGACTTCTACCCACCTCTTCAGGCTTTCTTTTTCCATGGGGTCGTATATGTCTCCTGCAAGTTTGACATGCTATTACATGTGGTCCAGTCCCTGATGAGCTAATTTATCAGCGACCGTAACTGGACTGTTTATTCCTACTGTGATCAGAGGTGCTATGATATATAGACTTTCGCACTCTACTATTTCCGGTACTATTCCCATGCAGTGATCCTTTCCTATTTGTTGTCTTATTGGAAGATAACGCTTTCGGATTTAGGGCCTTTTTATTTGCATGTATATGAGGATGAAGAACCCATGAAAAGGCAGGTGATGAAGAACATGATGTTAGACGGATGGCACGTACTGATTTTTTTTTTTTTGCTCCGTGATATATGTGACAGAATGTAGCATATTTGATTGGGAGAAAAAAGTGGGCAATAAGTTCTTTGAACAAGGTTTTATCCCATGACATGCAACGACAACAAGGCCTTCTCCCACGTTAAGTATGGTCGATTATATAGATTCTTCGCTTCCATTCATATCCATTTTGGGTTATTGTAGGACTTAGATTCAAATAACTACAATCCCTTGAGGTAGTCTCCTTCCAACGCTTGTTATGCCTTCTTCGCCATCTCTTAGCAAGCTCAACATCCCAAATTTTGTATCTTCCAACCGGTGCATGAGTTGACCTCTTTTGCAAATGGTCAAACCACCTTAAATGGTTTTATCTCATTTTATCTTCTATTAAAGCTACACCAACTTTCCTTCAATTCGCATCATTCTGAATTCGATCTTTTTATATAAGACCACATTCAGTGTAACCTTTTCATTTCTGCTAATGCTATTCTTTGCACATATCAACGATACACATGCCAGGTTAATCCCAGAACTCCTATAAGAAAATGGGTCTATAGTGACTTTTTTATAAAATTAGTCACTATATTATCTGGTATTAAATATATAATGACAAAATTATATGTTAAAAGTTATTATTTATATTTGATTTTAACGATAAATTCAAATATTAACTTGCTTTGTTGTTGTTGCATGTTATTTATTGATTGTGCGTATAACTACACTAATTCCTCCCTATTTTTCAAAATTTTAACTTGTCATCGCTAATCTCTAACGAGGGATATGATATTTGTCGGTAATTCAAGTATAAAAAATGAATTTGTAATGAATAATAATGTTATTATATATTTAACAGCTAGTGACGTAGTGATAGATTTTACCAAAAAAACGTCACTACAAAACAATTTTGTTGTAGTGAACATGTTTTGTTACCTATGGGTTTTTATCTAAATTGTGAAATTAACCATTGTCTCTTTTATTCGTTCTCCCTAAAGTTGGTTGTGTTTTGAAAGACATGTAAAGAAACTAGCTGGCCATCTACAGACATAAAATAAATGGAATATTGGGAAATTATTTCCTTCCAGGAACAGAATAAATCTCTTTAGAAGGAAACCATTACTTCAACTCATCTGCCGCATTACTTTCTCAAAGACCCTTCTAAGAAACTGTTACCGCTAATGACGTAGCAACGGATATTATATAATAAATAACATTCACCATTATATACTAGTAACAAATTGAGGATGGGGAGCTTGCACCAAGGTGCATATAACTTTACATGCACCGACGCTTATATCTTCCATATTTTTTTACTTTTTTGAAAAATACCACCATGTATATTCATCCATATATCCCTCCAATATGTCATTCGAATTTCGTCAGAAACAGAGACTCCTATGACCTCCATCCAGAACAGGTAATTTTAACGGTCTTAGAATTGTTGTAATCGACCTGTTCTGGATGGAGGTCGTGGGAGTTTCTGTTTCTGACGAAATTCGAATTACATATTGGAGGGATATATGGATGAATATACATAGTGGTATTTTTCAAAAAAGTTAAAAATGTTGAAGATATAAGCGCCGGTGCATGTAAAGTTACATGCACCTTGGTGCAAGCTTCCCATCCTCTAACAAATTATAGATAGTAACGGAATTAAAAAAAACATTGGTATTCTATTTTTTTCTGTTGTAGCGTGAATAACAAAGTCGGAAAAGATGTATGTTTGCCATTTATGCCTTGATCATAACAAAAGCTTTTGTACGCCCGATAACCCAAATTTCAATCTTATGGATTGAAAGCATGTAATTACACTTACGTGGATAACAAATTTGATCTTAGGTCGATATCTACAAATCATTCATCTTAAGCAATAAAGATTAATTGATGCTTAATATGATTTTGGAAATAGGTCTATAGTAACATTTCTTTAAAATCCGTCCTTATATCGGCCATTGTGAAATATATAATGAAGGTATCATCCGTTACGAAATTATTTTTTGTAGTTGAAATAAACAACGAATGCAATATTTGGAGCTATATTATTAGGATGGTCCCTGTAACAGTGTTTATCCATTGTTTTTTTTAATTTTAACTAATTGTCGCAGACACTCGAACTATAAGTTAATGTTGATTAGCTTAAATTTTGAAAAACTGCAACAAATAACTGTTACTTTCTGCTCCATTGCCAATTATACAACAATGTCATGACATTCGTCACTAACTTCAAGAATAAAAAATAATTTTGCAATGATTAGTTGTTATATATTTAACCGCCATCAATATATTATCCTATTATAAAGAATATCATGTAAACCCATTTTATCATAGTGACATCAATATGAAAATTTTATTGCTTAACATGAATGAATTATACTTCTTGGGTTAAGATAAATTGTAACATTTACTAGTCGAAAAATAATATTTTTAATAAATAAATGTTGAAATTTGGATTTTCAAAAAATAAAAATAAGCTGCGGAAATTACTGTTCAATATAAACTATATCTTCCCATTCATCTATTTTGATCTACAAGATAATGTATCTCTGGTCTACAAGATAATGCATCTCTTTTGATCTATTCTAATATATTTTTTTGCGGTGGATCCCACCTTGGGACTCCACCCTCTTTCTTCTAAAAAAACTATATCTCCCCATTCATCTATCACGTGAGCAGTAGTTGTTAACCAAATGTTGTTATGTTTGTTGCAACTATAATTCTAGCAGGAGACTCAACTTGTAGAGATCCATGTCTATAAAAAGGGAAGGAATAATACTTGAGGGGCATGTGATTGAGCCCATTTTACATTTTCTCTTCCAAATTCCTGTTTGTTCTTCCCTCATTCTTCTCTCCAAACTGGTTGTTACTCGTTCCCATAGTAAATCCCAGTCCCATTCTCCATCTTCTTCTTCATCCTCTCTCCCTTCTAACTCTATACCTGACAAAGTGGTGTCTGAGCCCACCTCAGGCTCCGTCTCCACCATGTCGCCCGAGGAAAATGCAACAATAAAGCAACTTTATCAGATACAGTACATCGAGCTTTGGAGGAGCTGCGGACAGAGTTCAAGCAGCATATTTCCCAACTTAAAGATTCACCATCAAGCAGTATGATAGGAGGTTGCACAGAAGGATCAGATGCAGGGTTGGTGGTTGAGGTCAAGGGGAGGAAATTGGATTTTCTTCTATTTGATGGCTCTACAAATCTTGTTGCTTGGAGGTACAAAGCAGAATAGTATTATTCCTTCTATAGAATTCCTTCTATCGAACATCTTTCTCTGGCTTCTTTTCACTTGAATGGTGATGCTTTGGAATGGTATTGGTGGTATATCAACACTAAAGGTCCCATGGATTGGAATAAATTTGTCACTGCTTTATATCACCGATGTAATCCCAACGCCTTAGAAGATCATCATGGAGCTTTGAGTAAATTGAGTCAAGATGGTTTGTTAGATGACTATATTAAAGAATTTGAGAGACTATCAAATAAAGTTCGAGGTATTCCTGATGAGCATCTCCTAGGAACTTTTATTAGTGGTCTTTGAGTTAATCTAGCATACGAGGCATGTTCTTTTAAACCAGAATCTCTACTGCAAGCCATAGGTCCGGCTCATCTTCAAGAAATCAAGTTGTTTCCTAAGAAGAAGAAACTCAGGTTGTTGGATGATCAACGAGGGTTACGCCCACCCCTTTCATACCTCCACTATTAGCCCCAAAACAGGCTCCAGTTGTCAAGAAACTTGCTCAGTCTCAATACGAGGAAAGGGTAAAGAAATATTTATGTTTTCAATGTGGAGAAATGTGATCCAGAGAGCATAAATGCATAACTTTGTTCACAATCCATTTAGTTCATGAAGATCATTTGAATGAATAGTGTGATCCACTCAATAATCGTGAAGATAATATTGATGAGGACATGCAGACACTTAAGATATTTTCTCACACAATTAATGGTACTGATAGTAATTCTACTACGCGAGTCATGGGAGCAATTAAAGGGGTTTGCATTACTATATTAATTGATTCAGGAAGTTCCAACAACTTCTTACATCCTAAGTTGGTTTCTAAGATGGGATTGAAAATTACCGATCCAGTTCAGTCACAGGTAATGGTAGCAGATGGCCACAAAGTGATGAGCAAAGGATGTTGTACATGAGTACATGAAAAGCGAGAATGCGAGAGCCGCCAAATAGCGGTCTGACAAGTCAGACTCACTGTCGCTGATGCGACTGCTCAAACTTTCTCGGTCTTCAACAATTAACCCACACAATCAATCAGAGAATGAATAGCAAGGATTAAAATTTATTATACCCTACTAAATATGTACAATGGCAAGCACGTAGGGGTCGAACTCAAGAAGCAAAGGTGTAGAGCACAGATAAAAATCCAAACCTAGGTCTAACAAGCTACTTAGCCAATCTAGAATTTTTGTGGGTTTTTAATTTTTATTTATTTATTTAATTTTTTTAAATTTTATAATTTTGTATTTTGATTTTTAATTTACTGATTTTATATTTTCTTTTTATATTTTATATATTTTTTTATATTCTCTTTTTCAATATTGGAAGATAAGGACAATGTGATAAAAGGCCAGCTAGAGTATTTATAAAAATAGATAAAAATACTCAAAAATAAGCAAATAAAGTCTTTTTGGTCTTTTTATACTTTTTTACTGTTTTTGTGATTTTTGGGTAATTTTTAGAATGTTTTTGGTATTTTTAATTGGCAAAATAAAGCAAACAGTGAATAAAATGCAAGGCTGAAACTAAAATGTGGAAATAAAATAGAAAACAGTAGCAAAAATTCTCCACTTTAATTTTCACATAAAGATAATGAAACAAAGAAAATTTGGAGATAAAGTTTATATTTTTAGGAGTTTTGTAGAATTTTTAATATTTTTATAGAGGTTTTTAGAGTTTTGTAATTTTTTGGAGTTTTCTTTTGTATTTTTTTAATGATTTTTGGTCTGAAGTTAAAACACACTAAAAGGAACAAAATATATTTTTTTGGGATTTTTCTGAAGTGTTTTTATATTTTTTTGGGATATTCTAAGCTAGACAGTGCATAAAAAGCATATTTTTGATTTTTAATAAATATAAAAATAAAATAAAAACAAAAACTAAAATTGTGTCGTGGAAGAGCAAGTGTCCAGGAACTTAAGCTTAAAATTTGAGAAATTTTGGAGCTAGAATGATGCCTTAATTAATTTAGACAAAACAAGCACAAACTAAAGGAACTAGCAGGGGCATATACGCAAGATGCACAATATCCAGGGGCCTAGTCGCAAAAATACCAAAACTATATAACTGGCATGGAAACTTTCAGGACCAAAAAGCAACAACCCAAAACACGAGGGTATCCCCGCAAAATCCCCAGACCCACGTGCGTACGCACGTGGACCTGGCAGGGGTATATCCGCAATTATCAACAATCTTGAGGGCTTGAATGCAAATCTCCAAAAGCTTTTTAACTGAATTAAATGTATGTTGGGCTAAATAGTAATAGTTAAAGCCACGGGTGGCGTCTGCAAAAACTCCAGGAGTCACGTGCGTGAGCACGCGCACCTCGGAAGGCTACAGCTGCAATATCACAAAATGCCAGGGGCAAGTTCGCAAATATTACAAAAATAAGCTACAGCAAGTGAAGGATTCGATATTACTTGCTAATACAAAAATGCGGGGGAGAAAATAGCAAAATACCCACGATATAGGCGCCGATCGGACGGTAGATATGATCCCACTTAGACACGTGGCGATCCCAGGCGCGCCGATACCCCTTCGTTCCTGTGGTCCAGATTAGATCTGGAGGCCGCGATCCAATGGCTGGCAGGCGCGCATCATCCAACGGCGTCTATTAGAACTGGGCAGGCTTGTAATCCGACGGCGAAAAGGCTATCAGCAAGAACAGGACGAAGGCCGACGAGCTCGACCTTCCCCGACCCCTATCTCCTTCCTTCGCCGCGTCGTGGAGCTCCAAAGAGGCTGCCCTCGTTCCTGATGGTCTCCTCTTGATGCTGGAAGGCTCAAAATGGCGCGAAACGCACCAGAGCACGTCGGAGGGGGCGGAGGAGCGACGCGCCTCCTGGCACCTCGACGAACTCCCAAAATTCCTCCCAGCTGCTGCGTTGACTCCATACCTGCAAAAGAACTGGGTGATGAAGTTGGGGGCAAAATGCCCCAACTTCGTGGCGTGATTCTCAAGGTGAACGGATGTATGGAACGGTAGATACGGCCGGCGAGACTCGATGCCGGCCGCAGTTGATTCGGGGGTGAAAAGATGGCTACGGGACAATGATCTTGACGAAGGAACAATCACTGTGGTCTCTTTGACAGTAGAACATTTGAGAAAAGGAAGAAAAAGGGAGAGAGAAAGGCCTCACCTGTGCGCGCACAAGGTGCCCTCCGACGAGGACTCCGGCAAGGGGATCTAGCTCGATTCGACGCCGATTCGCCCAGCTGAGATGCTCTCCGCACTCCTGCTGTCACCAAGAGTCCAGACGAGGGTCTAGGGTAGGGCTTTTGCGGTGGAAGAGTGATCAAAAAGCCAATGGAAGTCGGGGGGTCCATTTTGAACCATGGTCGAGGCGCGATGTTCAAGGGCGTGTCACGGGCGAATCCTTGATCGGATCGTCAAAACAAAAAGTGGGCGTGGATGATCATTCATAGGACTACAAATCTCGTGAAGAGACCGACCTCGTTCGGTGAAAGGAACGGTCTACAAAAAGCCGCGAAGTCGAGGAAAAATGCATTCTGACAACTGCCAGACCTCGGTCAGAGAGTTGACCGAGGTCAACCAAGGAAGAGATCTGGTTGGTCCACGTGGACCAACCAGAAAAAACCTTGGCAAAAATGCTTATAAATTCAATAAAAAATAGAAAATGATTTATTTAAATTATGGTTATAAAATAAAAAACGTTTATTTTTTTTATAAACTATTTTATTATGATTTTTAATTATTTTTATGAAGTATATTTTTACAAGTTTGCATTTATGCCCTTATAGGTATCTATATCTATGTATTTAAGTATTCTATTTTTATTTAGGTATTTTTAATATTATTATTTTTATTTATGATTTTATAAAATTATGAAATACTTTTATATACATAAATATATTTTTATTTTATTTTTCTGATATGTTTTGTATATTAAATAAAATAGAAGTGTATTTTATATAGGTATAAGTGTATGTATAATACCTATGTATCAGATATATACAAGTATTTTTATTTGAATTTTAATGATGTTTTTATTCTGATTTTAATATACATAATTACTATAAGTATTATTTACAACATTATAAAAATATAAAATTATAAAAATAATAAATAAATAATAAATTGAATATTTTATTCGGTACACTTTACAATAGGGGTCCAAAAGTCAACTTTCAAACCGTAGCTCCGCCAAATGCGAAACCACCACCATTAAATAGCTTATTTTCTTCTATATACAATTAAAGGTGAGTACGCTGCATTTGGAGTTGTCGTTTGTGAGATACGGGTCTGGGAAGTTGGGATTCTGGATTTTTATTCAGACCATAACTTTTTATCTGTACATTATTTTTCTGTGAAATCAATTTTGTATTTTTCTTTATAAAATTATCTACAACTTTCATGTACAAAGTTTCTTTATTTGATGTATAAAAAGTGGAACCAAAAATAGGTCCCAAAATGAATAAAGAATGAATAAAATAAAAGGAATTTTATCTGTATTTTGGCCCTTATCTCCCCCTACTTTATTCCTTGTCGACCTGTTCATCAAGATGCCTAGGTCTCGGGGTTTCGGGTCATAAAATATTTACAATATTTTATTCTTTTTCTTTTCTTTTCTTTATTCTATAATTTTGGCTTTAAAAACCGCAATTTATACAACATTTACACACATATACATGAATGCTAAAATGCATGAATTGATGCTATTTACACGCATTTGCTAGGGTTTTTAAGGCCAAAATGATAGAATAAAGATGACGAAACGTGGATTCATCATCCCCCTATACTTGCCTTTGCTAGTCCCTAGCAAACACTTATGCAATAAGTGCAGAAAAAGAAAAATAAAGAAAAGAAAAAGAAGAAAGATGGACTAAATTTAATTATCAAACTTGTCTTCGCAAAATCAAAGTTTGGAGCTTAAGTCGGACCTTTGGAATTTTAGTGCGGGCAGAACCTTAATGAGAACCGAATTTGAAATCCAACAGTCCCTGAGAATCCCAAAACTCTGCTCAAGTCTCCTCAATAGCCAGGTCAGAAATATCTCAACTCATACGCAAACTCTTACAACTATGAATCTGACTTGTACAGTGTAAGTGATGGTGGCTCTCCCCAACTAGAATGACAAAGAAACTGACTTCTCCAGTACGACAACCCAGTGATTCCCCAATCCAGCAACTCCATCCTCGAGGAGCGGGGTATTCCCTTCTAAGTTCAAGTGGCAACCAGCTCAAGAGGAGGGGGTGAAGAGAAGAATGGATGGTAGCCAGTGTAGCTACCTATCCTTGGATGCAAGACCAGTGTAGTCAAGTCATCCTGCTGCAGGCTCATATGATATGACTTCGGAACTCAAGCTCGCTTATTGACTTTACAACATATTCACATACTTTACAGGCTTTTTATTTTTGTACATGCCTGAACTTTTTTTTTTTAAATACTATTCACAGCAACATTTACATAAGGAGTTTTTCCTCTTGAGCCAGTAGACTATCCCTCTTTTGAAGCTTTATCGCAACCCGCAGCCTCCTGTCTTTAGACTTCCTAATCACTGGACGGGTTGGGGTGCACTTCCCTCCCTAGAGGAGGACAAATGTTTCCACTTGTGTGCGTCTCATACCGGCAAATCCAATCCCCTCATCACTCCAACTGAGTTGAGCCATGTGAAAGGTGCAGGTGTCCAAGTTAGGTCATTATCGACAAGAATCGTGCGTGTGCTCCGAAACACTCTACTTAGGCAGTCAAGAATCCATTGAACTAAGTCCTTGATCCTCAAAGAATTAAGTCAACTAGACCTGAAGTACCTCAAACCCAGTTCCTATAAAGTTCTTGTTATTAGGTAGATTATAAGGTCCAATCAAGATCCAATCTCCGGATTTTACTTAGACTCGTTCAACTATCAAACTCTATCCGAAAAATGCAAATGCTATGCAATGCGATGCAGAAATTATTTTTGTGATGCAATTTTCAAAGATTTTGAACTTTTTATGGATTTTTGAAAACATGATGATGATGCATATGCATTTTTTGTATATTTTTTTTCAAAAAGATTTTTCAAATGTGTTTGGATTTTAATTTTTGCAAATGTTTTTGGGATTTTTGAAAAGAAAAAGTTTTGGCTGAAAACTAGGTTAAAATATGTACAGGGGAGTGCTTCTTATATATACAAGAAGTCGATTTTAAGAATTTACAGGGTAAGTGGTCGATTATATATATATATATAGTGGATTTTGGTGTGATGTGTATATTCCTCAAACTTATTTGAAAACAATTTTTCACACAATTTTTGAAAACTATAGTCCAAAATAATTTTTACAAACATTTTACACACATTTGAAAATCATTTTGCAAAGGCTTTTCAAACAGTATATAGGTTTTTCAAATCATTTTTGCAACCATTTTTCAAACCATTTGCAAATCATTTTTCAAACATTTTTATTTCACACAAAGAAAAGAAGTTTTACAAACCACACATTTTACACAGGTTGAAAACACGAAACAAAATATTTTCAAAATAGTTTTCAATAGATGTTCACAAAGATTTTCAAACTATTTTTCAAACATTTTGCAAAAAACATTTTCACCTGATTTATTAATCAGTAAATACAAAAAGAATTTGAGGAATAATCACATCTTTTTATTAAGAATTTTTACTGAATTTTAAAGAATTTTTAGCCATATTTATTAAGAAAATACGAAAGTACGAGTTATGGCTAAAGTATATACGTAGTATATACGACCCCCCCTATACTTAGCTTGAGCTATGTCCTCATAGATCGGAGAGAAAAGAGAAGACATAACTCGTACTAAGTATAGACAAGTCTAAAGAATAAAGGAATAATGAATGAATCAAAGAATGAGAAGTTGACCGTCCCCCCTATACTTAGGATCAAATAATCCTAAGTATAGCAGACTGTAGACAACGCAGGGAGGGTCACGGGTGGGAATGAACAGATCGTACTCAGATTGTCTCCCCCTATACTTAGGGTAAAATATCCCTAAGTATAGACAAGAAGAGGAGACAATGGAGAGGATCGAGAGGAATAGAAAGACTCAGGGTGCACACCCCCCTATATTTAGGACAAAGTACGTCCTAAGTATAGAAGACTGTCTACAAAGGGCGGCACCTTTTTGATAGATACAGAAGATATAAAAAGAAAAGAAGAAAAGAAGAAAAGAAGAAAGAGATGAGATCGGGTATGAACAACTCGGGATGCACATCCCCCCTACACTTAGGATAAAGTACATACTAAGTGTAGCAATGATGAAAGGGCTGGCATCAATTTGGTAGAATAAGATAAAAGAACTTGAAAAGAAGAAAAGAAGAAAAGACGGAAAGGAAAATCATTCAAAAATGTTTTGATGTGCTTTGCCTTCCTCTGCCTCCTTCGAGATATTCAGCTCATCCTCATAGATTACTTGAATTGAGTCAACGACGGCCATGAATGTGTCATGTTCGAGGTATGGCTTCAGAAGCTGTCCATTGACTACAAAAGGCTGTGCGTCAGCTGACAGATTGGATATCAATACACTTCCGTTGTCACGCACCTGCCTAACTACAAACGGCCCAGTCCATTTGCTCTTCAATTTGCCTGGAAAGATCTTTAATTTCGCATCGAACAACCATACCTTCTGACCTGGATCAAAGGACTTGTGGCGGATGTGCTTGTCATGCCATGTTTTGATCTTTTCCTTGTACATCAGGCTGTTGTCATATGCATAATCTCTGAATTCCAGTAATCTGTTCAGATCCAGTTTCCTGTTCTGTCCTGCTTGCTTGGAGTCCAAATTACAGATGTTAATAGCCCATAAAGATTTATGAATAAGTTCCACGGGCAAGTGGCATGGCTTGCCATACACCAGGCGGTAGGGAGACATTCCCAAGGGTGACTTGTACGCTGTTCTGTAAGCCCAAAGAACGGAATCAAGCAGCTGAGACCAGTTCTTGCGATCCGGACGCACAAGTTTCTGTAGAATTGTCTTGATCTCCCTGTTTGAACATTCAGCTAAGCCATTGGACTGCGGGTGGTAGGGTGAAGCAACACGATGCTCGATGCAGAATTCTTGGGTCAGCTTCTTCACCTCTCTGTTTATGAAATGACTGCCCCCGTCAGATATGAGGATCTTGGGAATCCCGAACCGTGCTATGATGTGATCTCGTAAGAATCGACAGACAGTCCGACTGTCGGCGGCTCGGGCGGGGATAGCCTCCACCCATCGACTGACATAATCGACAGCAAGCAGAATATACTCATAACCCTGACTGTTAGGAAACGGGCCCATAAAGTCGATGCCCCATGCGTCAAAGACATCTGAGATCTGAATGTACTTCAGAGGCATCGTATCTCTCATTCCTATGGTTCCACCCATCTTCTGACAGTCAGTGCAACCTTTGACGTATTCATCTGCATCTTTGAACAATGAAGGCCACCAGAGGCCACTTTGAAGAACTTTTGTTGCCGTCCGTTTTCCTGAATGATGTCCTCCAGAATCTTGATCATGACATAAGGCGAGGACACTTGGAACTTCCTCCTGAGGAATACACCTTCTCCAGATGCAATCTGCTCCCTCACGAAACAGATACGGGTCTTCCCACTGGTAGAAATGGATTTTAGACAAAAATCTGTCTATTTTCAACTTAGGCCAGTCCTGTGGGATTTTCTTGGCAACTAGATAATTCACAATGTTCGCATACCAAGGAAGTGAGGTGACAGACAGGATCGATTCATCTGGAAAGGTCTCTGTGATAGGCTGCAAGTTCAACTCAGGAGACTCCAGTTCAGGAAGTCTTGACAGATGATCGGCCACTACATTCTTTACCCCAGGTTTATCTCTGATCTCCATGTCAAACTCCTGGAGGAGAAGGATCCACCGGATGAGACGTGGTTTGGCATCCTTCTTCTGCTGTAAATACCTAATGGTCGAATGATCAGTGTAAATGATAACTTTGGACCCAAGAAGGTAAGATCTGAACTTCTCCAAAGCAAAGGCTACCGCTAGCAGCTCTTTTTCAGTGACAGTGTAATTTCTCTGGGCTTCATCGAGTGTTCGGCTAGCGTAGTGAATTGCAAACGGTATATTGTCTTTCCTCTATCCCAGTACAGCTCCGATGGCATAATCTGACGCGTCAGTCATAATCTCGAAAGGCTGAGTCCAAATCGGTGGCTGTAAGACAGGGGCCTGTGTGATGAGCTCTTTCAACTGATTAAAGGCAAGGAGCACACGGTCGTCTACAATGAACTCATTGTCCTTGCCGAGCAACTCAGTCAGCGGTCTGGCCAGTTTGCTGAAATCTTTGATGAATCGTCGGTAGAAACCAACATGGCCCAAGAATGACCGGACTTGCTTGATATTTGTAGGTGGCTCCAGCTTAGAAATTACATCCACCTTGGCTGGGTCAACCTCCATGCCACGTTTAGAAACAACGTGACCCAGCACGATTCCTTCAGTCACCATGAAATTGCTCTTCTCCCAAGAGAGCACAAGATTCACTTCGCAGCACCTCCGTAAGACTCGGTCTAGATACTCCAGACATTGATCAAATGAATCCCCATAGACCGAAAAATCGTCCATAAAGACCTCGAGAAAGCTACCCACCATATCAGCAAAAACTGCGAGCATACACCTCTGAAATGTGGCTGGGGCGTTGCAAAGCCCGAACGGCATCCGTCTGAAGGCATATGTGCCAAAAGGACAGGTGAACGTGGTCTTCTCTTGATCTTCAGGAGCAATAGCAACTTGATTATATCCAGAGTAACCATCCAAGAAACAGAAATATTCCTTCGCGGCCAATCTCTCCAAGATCTGGTCAATGAAGGGTAGCGGAAAATGATCCTTCTTGGTGGCGAGATTGAGTCTTCTGTAGTCTACGCACACTCGCCAAGAAGTCGGTACTCTGGTTGCGATCTCCTCTCCTTTGTCATTTTTCACAATGGTGATCCCTGATTTCTTGGGCACAACATGCAGAGGGCTCACCCATTTGCTGTCGGAGATGGGATAAATGAATCCCGCATCACACCATTTCTGGATTTCTTTCATAACCACCTCTCGCAGATTCGGGTTTAATCTTCTTTGCAGTTCTCGAGAGGGTCTGCAATCGTCTTCCAGAAAGATGCGGTGCGAACAGAGTGACAGATTGATCCCGTGGAGATCGGAGGTTCGCCAGCCTATCGCCTTGCGGTTACGCTCAAGTACCTCCATCAGACGAGATTCTTGATCTTTGGTCAGATGTGCATTGATGATGACCGGGTACATGTTCGGTTCTCCTGCAAGGAAGGCATACTTCATATTGGAGGGCAAGGGTTTCAGCTCTGGCGGTGTCTGAGCTGCTTCAGTGGTGACCTCAGCTATTAATACAGGTGGTGATTCTTTCAACTGTGCAATGTCCACCATAATCTGCTCTGTCTCTTCCCTCAGATCCTGACAAAATTCTTCAATAATTACATCTTCATCCGAAAATGCTTCTGAATTCGGCTCCTGATTTTGAAGGCATATCAACCCCACAGCAGTGTCCTGTAGTGCATCAGCAAGTTCCTCATCTTGATTGATACAAGGGAATTCGACTGCGGTCTCCACTTCTTCCTCGGATCGGAGGAGTCCGTGGATCTCATTATCATCCAGGAATAGGTTGGTATCTTGAATCTCTGCTAGAAAATCGCAATCTTCATCATTCTCAATCACCTGTGCACATGATACAGATGTCGGTTCAACGGGCGTTCCCTCGGACAGGGTCTCTACTCGGATAATTTCATTGCTAGCTCCAAAAGTGATTTCTCCTGTCCCATAATTCACTACTGCGTTTGACGTCCGCAGAAATGGCCTTCCGAGTATGATCGGGGTGAGGAGCGACGGAGCGGGGACGTCCATATCTAAGACCACAAAATCGGCTGGGAAAGACTTTCCCTGAACCGTGACGATCACGTCCTCCAACAGGCCCCTAGGCCGCTTGACTGACTTGTCTGCAAACTGCAGAATCATCTTTGTAGGTTTGAGCGGTTCCAGCTTGAACTCCGTGAGTAGTGAGGCTGGCATCAGATTGACAGATGACCCGCTGTCAAGAAGTGTTCGCTCGAACTCTTGATCGAACATCTGGCAACGAACAAGGGGTGCTCCCATATCTGGCTTTTTGTCCGGGAGGTTGCTGATGGCATTGACGGTGGCCATAGTGAGGATGTGCTTTTCAGATTTACCACCTTTGCTTCTGGAGTTATGGGGGGTTGGCCTGCGCTTGGTTGTACATGCCTCTTTAAGTCCTTTCTTCACGGCTGGCATGTACTCAAGAGCTTTCATTAATGGCATATTTAACACCAAATTCTGAATGATTTCTATGATAGCAGGATCAAACAAAGCACTTTTCAAATTTTTCATTTTTTTGTGTTTTTTCATTGCATCAGGAAAAGGAATATTTACAAACTCTTCTCCAATTTCATTCAAAATAGTGTCCGTGTTGTTGTTTACAGGTAGATGACAAAAAGGAATGGATTCATCTACAATTTGTGGACCAAAAATGACAGGCTCGGCTTCGGGTGCTGGCGTTGGACTCGCTGCAGGTACGGTGCTCCTCCTATCAGGAGCTGACTGTGATGCGGGTGCAGGCGTCTCCAATGCTGGCCGGTCTCCACCGAGGTTGCTGCTATCTTTTTGTGTTTTTCTGTTTTCTTCATTTTTTTGTGATTTTATGGATGCTGGTGCTGCTCCCAAAATGCTTGCTGGCCCTGGTGTTGGCTGGACTGACGATTCCCCGTCAGATGCAATGTGCTTTCTGAAAAGCGAGAAAACGAGAGCCGCTAAATAGCGGTCTGACAAATCAGACTCACTGTCGCTGATGCGACTGCTCAAACTTCCTCATTCTTCAACAATTAACCCACACAATCAATCAGAGAATGAATAGCAAGGATTAAAATTTATTATACCCTACTAAAGATGTACAATGGCAAGCAAGTAGGGTTCGAACACAAGAAGCAAAGGTGTAGAGCACAGATGAAAATGCAAACCTAGGTCTAACAAGCTACTTACCCAATCTAGAATTTTTGTGGGTTTTTAATTAATTTTTTTTATTTTTTATTTTTTATTTAAATTTTTTTTTAATTTTGTATTTTGATTTTTAATTTTACTGATTTTTATATTTTCTTTTTATATTTTATATTTTTTTTATATTTTCTTTTTTCAATATGGGAAAATAAAAGCAATGTAATAAAAGGCAAGCTAAAGTATTTATAAAAATAGATAAAAATACTCAAAAGTAAGCAAATAAAGTCTTTTTGGTCTTTTTATACTTTTTTACTGTTTTTGTGATTTTTGGGGAATTGTCAGAATATTTTTGGTGTTTTTAATTAGCAAAATAAGGCAAACAGTGAATAAAATGCAAGGCTGAAGCTTAAAATGGGAAAATAAAATAATAAACAGTAGCAAAAATTCTCCACTTTAATTTTCACCTGAAGATAATAAAACAAAGAAAATTCAGGCACATAAAACACTATTTTTGGATTTTTTATGAATTTTCTAAATTTTTATGAAGGTTTTTAGAGTTTTGCAATTTTTAGGGGTTTAGTTTTGTATTTTTTAATGATTTTTGGCTGGGAGTTAAAACTACTAAAAGACATAAAATATAATTTTTGGGGATTTTTCTGAGGGGTTTTTATATTTTTTTGGGGTTTTATAAGCTAGACAGTGCTGAAAAAGTAAGTTTTTGATTTTTAATAAATGTAAAAATAAAATAAAATCAAAAACTAAAATTGTGGCGTGGAAGTACAAGTTCACAGGGGCTTAAGTCCAAAATTTGAGAAATTTTGGGATTAAAATGATACTTCAAATAAATCCTACAAGCAAGCAAACATGGAAGGCCTGGCAGGGGTATTTGCGCAATAATCAGAAAATCAAGGGGCCTGCGTGCAAATATTTCCAGAAAATATGTATGCGAAATGAAATTGCTGGACTAAAATCATTAACAAAAAGCCTGAAGGGTGCCCCTGCAAGAGTCACCAAGACCACGTGCGACGCACGCAACCTGGCGAGGATCTATACGACATGTGCGCAAAATTCCGAGGGCCCAAGTGTAAATTCCTCCAAAAATTATAACTGATTTAAAAACTGATGGGCTGCATACAAATAATAGAATATGCGAGGGGCCTCGCCACAAAATAGCCAAGCTCACGTGCGCAAGCACGTGAGCGGAGCTGACGAGGACGAAAATGCAAACTTGAAAAGTCTGGGGTTGCGTTACAAATTTTACAAAAGATCTAAAAGGGGTTCTGAAAGTTTTAATACTAATAAGACAAATAACCAAAATGCGGGGGACAATACTGCAAAACCCCCACAAGAAGGGCACTGGCGGACGACAGAGATCTGGGCACTTATACACATGTCCGTTCAAGGCGTCGCGATGCCTCTTCGCGGCCGACGGTCCAGATTAGAAGTTGATGAAGATCGAGCGGTCGGGGCTGGTTTGGATCCTACGGCAACTGCTACCCTTCTCGATCGGACGGTTGCGGCCAGATCACGAAGAACAGGGAGGCGGGCCGGAGAGGATGAACTTCCCCGGCTCGCCTCTCTCTTCCCCGGCTATGTTGAGCGCCGCAAAGGCGTCTGCGAACTCCCAGGCACTCCGGCTGACGATCAGAAGCTTCCAAAATGGCGATATAACCGCCCAAGCTCCTGCACGGCGACGAGGAAGCTGAGGAGTCCTGGGAGCTTTGGCAGTCACCACAAACGACCCCAGGAGGGGGTCCGATGCTTTGGGATCCTGCAAGAAAGTATGGTGAAGAAGTCAGGGGCAAAATGCCCTGACTTCATGGAGTTTCCACTAGGGGGTATGGAACCGTGAAGGGTGAAGTCGGCCGGCGAAATGTGATGCCGGCCGCGGTTGGATCGAGAGGAGATTAAGATAACCGAACAAGGATCTTGATCAAAGAAAAGCCACTGGGGCTTTTTCCATTCAAGCCTTAGAGAAAAGAAGAGAAAAAGAGGAAGAAAATACCTCACCCGCGCGAGCACGCTGCGTTCTCCGGCAAGAACTCCGGCGAGGGAATCGAACTCAATTCTACACCGATTCGCCCAGCTGAGATGTCCTCCGCACTCCTGCTGTCACTAAGAATCCAGACGAGGGTCTAGGGTAGAGCTTTTGCGGTGGAAGAGTGATCAAGAGGGAATGGAAGGAGATGGGGCGTTTTTGAAAGTTGGACGAGGGGCGACCTTCGAGGCAAGATCACGGGCGAGGCTTTGGTCAAAATGCCAAAATGATGCATGGGCGTGGTAGCTGGATGGTGGATCTTCAAAAGTCGTGAAGAAACCGAGGCCAATCGGTGAAAGGTGCGGTCTACAAAAGCCGCGAAGTCCAAGGAAAAATACAATCTGACATGTACAGACCTTGGTCAGAGAGCTGACCAAGGTCAACCAAGGGCTGAAGCTGGTTGGTCCACGTGGACCAACCAGAAAAATCTTGGAAAAAATGTTTTATTAATTCATTTTAAAATAGAAAATGAATTAATTAAATTTTGGTTATAAAATAAAAAATGTTTAAAATTTTATAAATTATTTTATTATGATTTTTATTTATTTTTATGAGTTATATTTTTACAAGTTGCTTTTATACCCCTATAGGTATCTATATCTATATATTTAAGTATTTTATTTTTATTTAGGTATTTTTAATTTATTTTATTTTGGTTTTTATTTTCTAAAATTATAAAATACTTTTATATACACAAATATATTTTTATTTTAATTTTCTGATATATTTTATACACTTAATAAAATGAAAGTGTTATTTGTATAGGTATAGCTACATGTATTATACCTATGTTTTATAATATATACAAGTATTTTTATTTGTATTTTATTTATGTTTTTATTCTGATTTAAATGCACATGATTATTATAAGTATTATTTACAACATATAAAATTATAAAAAAAATAAATAAATAATAAATTGAATATTTTAATATGTACAAGTATACAATGAGGGTCCAAAACTCAACTTTCAAACCGTAGCTCCGCCAAATGCGAAACCACCGCCATTAATTAGCTTATTTTCTTCTATATACAATTAAAGGTGAGTACGCTGCATTTGGAGTTTTTATTTGTGAGATACGGGTCTGGGAAGTTGGCATTCTGGATTTTTATTCAGACCATAACTTTTTATCTGTACATTATTTTTCAGTGAAATCAATTTTGTATTTTTCTTTATGAAATTATCTACAACTTTCATATACAAAGTTTCTTTATTTGATGTATAAAAAGTGGAACCAAAAATAGGTCCCAAAATGAATAAAGAATGAATAGAAAATATAGGTATTTTATCTGTATTTCTGACCTTATCTCCCCCTACTTTATTCCTTGTCGACCTATTCATCAAGATGCCTAGGTCTCGGGGGTTTCGGGTCATAAAATATTTACAATATTTTATTCTTTTTCTTTTCTTTTCTTTATTCTATAATTTTGGCTTTAAAAACCGCAATTTATACAACATTTACATACATATACATGAATGCTAAAATGCCTATATTACGCCTATTTACACGCATTTACTAGGGTTTTTGAGGCCAAAATGATAGAATAAAGATGATGAAACGTGGATTCATCACTTTCCTTTCGCCGTCGCCGATGGCTGGAGTGTCCTATCGCTCCTGAGAGTAACAGCGTTAGATAAAAAATAATTAAGTTCACCTGATTCGGGTTGGACACTACCGGCTACCTGCTCCTTGCGTCGGAAATTGTTAGGGTTGGCTTCGACCTGGGCTGGTATGACGGTTTTAGCTGTCGTCAGGTCGTCGATCTTTTGGTTCATCTCAGCCATGTTCTTCATCAACTGCTCCAAACAGGCCAGGGCCGGATTGACCGGCACAATCTCAGAAGATTCCCCTTGCTGGGGTCTAGACTGCTGATATGGCGGTTGAGATTGTGACTGGTATCCTTGTGCAAATTGTTGAGGAGGGGGATTGGAGGAGTACTGCGACTGATGTTGGTTGTATTGAGCAGCCGGCTGTTGGTGGTAGCCTTGTCCACGATATCCGGACTGCTGAGGCCCATGTTGGTAATTCTGCCTCCACGTGTTTCCATGTGAGGGAGGCTGGTACTGGTATGGCTGCTGGAAGGGTCTCCCACCCTGCTGTTGCTGATGGAAGGGCCTGTTGCCCATGTTCTGACCCTGAGAGTGTCCCTGAGGATGGGTCAGCTACGCTTCGTTGTTCCAGACGCCATTGATCTCCTGGATCAGCGGCGGGGGTGGAGAGAACTGCTCGGGGTATGTGGGTTGGTGCTCTGGTTGGTATACAACCATCTGCGTCTGAGGCTGCGGGTGCTGCTCCGGAACCTGCACGTAGTACACGTGCTGGACAGGCTGGGGCTGCGGTGGAATCGGCTGAGGGTTTTGCTGCACTGTAGGCTCCTTCTTCTCAGCGTTCGGCTCGGCAGAGGTAGACACAGCGTTGCACATGTTTGCATTCAATGCTCGGACGAGCTGCTCCAGCTGCTGGGAGATCTGGTCGAGCTTCTCCAGACCTTGGGTCCTCTTTTCTATAACTGCCAGTTTTTCGAGGTCCTGCGACCTCTTCTCGATGATGTCCACTTTGGACAAGTGGCTCCCGATGATACTCAGGTTGGAGCTTTCATCTTTGTCCTCAGTGTGAGAAGCCATGTTAACTGGCTTGCTGATGGCGGTCGGTGGCTTCATGTAGATCCGGGATGAGGATTGGGCTGCTTCTCCCTCAGCCATTTCTTCAAAGACATTCCATACGACATCCTCGTCCTTGTTAAAATGTGAACCGCCGCAAGCCGCATCTACGAGCTTTTGGCTCTCAAATGATAGCCCCCCAAAGAAGTGTTGCACGAGACTGGTCTTGGGTATTTCATGGTGGGGGCACTTCTCCTGGAGATCCTTGAATCTCTCCCACGCTTCATGTATCGTCTCGTGGGGCTACTGGCAGAAACTGGAGATCCGGGCACGCATCTGGTTTAATCTCCCTAGGGGATAAAATTTATGGAGGAAAGCCGATTTCAATTCCTCCCAGGTGGTGACTACCTTCCCGAGATGGTCGACCCAGTAAAGGGCCTTGTCTTGAAGGCTGAAAGAGAATGCGGTCATCTTGATCACATCCAGGGGAACCCCGGGGTAGTGAGCAGTGGAGCAGATGCGGTTAAACTTCTTGAGAAAAATATATGGCTCTTCAGTGGTGTTCCCATGAAAGGTGGGAAGCAATGACAGAAACTGTGGCTTTAGCTCGAAGTGAGCATGCATTCGTGGAATTTGTATCCACTCAGTGATGCGCCCTACTCCTGGGTTGTATGTCTGCTTGAGTGTGGGCTTGGGCTGCGGTGGATCTTCTTCTGCTGCTTCAAAGTCAGGTCCCACTGAAAACTCATCATTGATTTCAAAGTTCGGCTCCTCCTCTCGTCGGCCATCCCTCGCATCGGCCCTCCTCCTTAGATCATTCAGCATGTCCTGGAAGGCTGTTTGAGCCAGGGCCTGATTAGTCAACTGCTGCTGAATGGCTTGAATGGAAGCCAGCAGTTGACTGTTAACCTCGCCCTGCGTGGTATATTGTCCTTCCGCTGCGTTGTCTTCAGGTTCCTGCTGGGGCTGTGGTCCTTTTCCCCTTCCCCCTGCCATTTCTGTCTCTGCTTGGTTGACTGGATCGAGCTCTGAGTCTGCACATGGTAGAATGCCCCGATCAGTCTGAATCGCAGCACCAGATAGAGAGATGCGGTCTGTGTCAAGGTCGACACAGAACTTCGTTAAGGATGGCGATGTGTAAGGAGTAAAATCAATGGCCATCCAAAACGGACAAAGTTCGGGACGAGAGTGGTCCCGGTTTATTGAAGAAGGCAGGGAGTCTGGAAGTCGGTTCATAGGGTTTGAACCGGTGTCTCGGGAATCGCCCTGAATTATTAGAGAAGGTGAGCGAATGGAGCCGATGTGGGTGCCGACAGAGCCTCGACTAAACTGTCCATTCGTCGCCATCTCGAAGATCAAGAGGAAGATCGATGTGGATAAAAGATACGGGGGTCAACAAGAATCAAAAGGAATGTAAAACAGTAGAAGGCTCACAATGAGCGAGGGTCAACTGGAGGGAAACAAAATTGTGCAATGGCGCGATATTTTTGATCTTGACCTAAATGTAATTAGCAATCAAACACAAGACAAGGGAGTTCACCAACTCAACGCGTGAAGCCGTGAAGGATCGGCTTTTATCTTTGTAATTTTTATCTTGTTTTCAGGAATTTATCTTTCAACGAGTCCTTAGAGCGCTACGCCTATAGGAGCGAGAGTACTGCCGGAAAAGTATTCCCGTACTTGTCCTCCTCCTGTGTAACCTGTAACTTGCGCTTTTTAAGGTCCTTGTAACCCTTCCTGGATCCCTACTCAGCCAAAGAAATAGAGAGAGGAAGCCGATAGGCGAAACCGATACTTCGGATCTCGCTCGCAACGGAATCACCCATGAACGTGCAAGATCCTACTCGGACGCAGCCGGTGAGACAGACACCCCCGTGAAGGCGTGGCCTATGCTCGGTACTTCGGACAGGGTCGGCACTCACACAATAGTGAGTCACCACTGGCGACCAAGCCCTACTCGACTACGTACGATAGTAGCGCCAATACTTCGGAAATCCAGGCGATACACAAGGCAGCCACAAGTTGGGTTTTGGGCTCTAATCCTTACGAACGCTCAACTCACTTGGAAGGAGACCTTCCCATGCAACTTGAAAACAAATGAGGGTGTTACTCTCCCCAATCAATGAGTCCAATTACCAATTTTTATTTAGGTCAAAATTTTCTTAGCAGTCCCTTTTTTAATTTTTTTGTGTTATCGCTTCTTTTGAGTAGATTCAAACAAGCGCCTAACGATTTTGTATTTTCTTTATCCTAATGTATCCAAAATCAGAGGGAGAAGAGTCGGGAAAAGCCAATGCAAGTCGGCACCAAGATGGAAATCTCACCTTTGTGCCTATATGATGAATGCAAAGTGAGAAGACTTACAGTGAATCCCAGCTCTCTCCATGCGGGATGCAAGGCAGAAATTTATAAACCTAATCTACATGCCGGTTATGCAATGCGGAAATCGTCCTAGAACAGGCAGCTGCTAGCGTGAAGAACCACGAATTAACCGCTAACTCCCAATCCTAGTGTCCGGTCTAGGCTCACTCCTCCTCTGCTCAACACATTTGAGTTAGGAGAAAGCGCTTGTGTGGAGTGAGCTCGCGGCGCGCGGATCGAGAGCCAATGATTAACTACTTAATTAATCTAAGTCCAAATACGAACTATAGGAGCATGCAAGAGTTATTAGGGTGTTTGGACCTAGGTTACTCGAATCAAGCAGGACCTAATGCTAAGAGCTCAATCCACAAAAGAAATGAAAAAGAAAACAAAACCGGAAAATGACGGTCGAGAAAACACGAAAAAGCCGCGGTGAGCCCCCGGGTGAACAAACACCCGGAAATTAGGCCCGAAGTGTTCAAGTGTCTGAGTCCTGTATTATTACAAATTAATCAAATCCTCTCTCTCACAAAAATGAAAGCAACTCTCTTTCTCTCCCTAGTTTTCCTGCTCTCTCCTGCCGGCTAGGGTAGAATAGCCGGCTCCTCCTCCCAAGGCTGCTCAGGATCCCCTAGGCGATCCTCCTCGGTCGGCGGTCCCTCGCAAGAAAACAAAAGAGATGTCAGACAATTCAGAATAAATAATACACAAGAGACAAGTAAGCAAAAATGGCTAAGTAACTAAAAAGACCCAAAGATACTCTACAGGCCGATGCTCCCCGGCAACGACGCCATTTGAAAAGCGAGAATGCGAGAGCCGCCAAATAGCGGTCTGACAAGTCAGACTCACTGTCGCTGATGCGACTGCTCAAACTTTCTCGGTCTTCAACAATTAACCCACACAATCAATCAGAGAATGAATAGCAAGGATTAAAATTTATTATACCCTACTAAAGATGTACAATGGCAAGCAAGTAGGGGTCGAACTCAAGAAGCAAAGGTGTAGAGCACAGATAAAAATCCAAACCTAGGTCTAACAAGCTACTTAGCCAATCTAGAATTTTTGTGGGTTTTTAATTTTTATTTTTTTATTTAATTTTTTTAAATTTTATAATTTTGTATTTTGATTTTTAATTTACTGATTTTATATTTTCTTTTTATATTTTATATATTTTTTTATATTCTCTTTTTCAATATTGGAAGATAAGGACAATGTGATAAAAGGCCAGCTAGAGTATTTATAAAAATAGATAAAAATACTAAAAAATAAGCAAATAAAGTCTTTTTGGTCTTTTTATACTTATTTATTGTTTTTGTGATTTTTGGGTAATTTTTAGAATGTTTTTGGTATTTTTAATTGGCAAAATAAAGCAAACAGTGAATAAAATGCAAGGCTGAAACTAAAATGTGGAAATAAAATAGAAAACAGTATCAAAAATTCTCCACTTTAATTTTCACATAAAGATAATGAAACAAAGAAAATTTGGAGACAAAGTTTATATTTTTAGGAGTTTTGTAGAATTTTTAATATTTTTATAGAGGTTTTTAAAGTTTTGTAATTTTTTGGAGTTTTCTTTTGTATTTTTTTAATGATTTTTGGTCTGAAGTTAAAACACACTAAAAGGAACAAAATATATTTTTTTGGGATTTTTCTGAAGTGTTTTTATATTTTTTTGGGATTTTCTAAGTTAGACAGTGCATAAAAAGCATATTTTTGATTTTTAATAAATATAAAAATAAAATAAAAACAAAAACTAAAATTGTGGCGTGGAAGAGCAAGTGTCCAGGAACTTAAGCTTAAAATTTGAGAAATTTTGGAGCTAGAATGATGCCTTAATTAATTTAGACAAAACAAGTACAAACTAAAGGAACTGGCAGGGGCATATACGCAAGATGCACAATATCCAGGGGCCTAGCCGCAAAAATACCAAAACTATATAACTGGCATGGAAACTTTCAGGACCAAAAAGCAACAACCCAAAACACGAGGGTATCCCCGCAAAATCCCCAGACCCACGTACGTACGCACGTGGACCTGGCAGGGGTATATCCGCAATTATCAACAATCTTGAGGGCTTGAATGCAAATTTCCAAAAGCTTTTTAACTGAATTAAATGTATGTTGGGCTAAATAGTAATAGTTAAAGCCACGGGTGGTGTCTGCAAAAACTCCAGGAGTCACGTGCGTGAGCACGCGCACCTGGGAAGGCTACAGCTGCAATATCACAAAATGCCAGGGGCAAGTTCACAAATATTACAAAAATAAGCTACAGCAAGTGAAGGATTCGATATTACTTGCTAATACAAAAACGCGGGGGAGAAAATAGCAAAATACCCACGCTATAGGCGCCGATCGGACGGTAGATATGATCCCACTTAGACACGTGGCGATCCCAGGCGCGCCGATACCCCTTCGTTCCTGTGGTCCAGATTAGATCTGGAGGCCGCGATCCAATGGCTGGCAGGCGCGCATCATCCAACGGCGTCTATTAGAACTGGGCAGGCTTGTAATCCGACGGCGAAAAGGCTATCAGCAAGAACAGGACGAAGGCCGACGGGCTCGACCTTCCCCGACCCCTATCTCCTTCCTCCGCCGCGTCGTGGAGCTCCAAAGAGGCTGCCCTCGTTCCTGATGGTCTCCTCTTGATGCTGGAAGGCTCAAAATGGCGCGAAACGCACCAGAGCACGTCGGAGGGGGCGGAGGAGCGACGCGCCTCCTGGCACCTCGACGAACTCCCAGAATTCCTCCCAGCTGCTTCGTTGACTCCAGACCTGCAAAAGAACTGGGTGATGAAGTTGGGGGCAAAATGCCCCAACTTCGTGGCGTGATTCTCAAGGTGAACGGATGTATGGAACGGTAGATACGGCTGGCGAGACTCGATGCCGGCCGCAGTTGATTCGGGGGTGAAAAGATGGCTACGGGACAACGATCTTGACGAAGGAACAATCACTGTGGTCTCTTTGACAGTAGAACATTTGAGAAAAGGAAGAAAAAGGGAGAGAGAAAGGCCTCACCTGTGCGCGCACAAGGTGCCCTCCGGTGAGGACTCCGGCAAGGGGATCTAGCTCGATTCGACGCCGATTCGCCCAGCTGAGATGCTCTCCGCACTCCTGCTGTCACCAAGAGTCCAGACGAGGGTCTAGGGTAGGGCTTTTGCGGTGGAAGAGTGATCAAAAAGCCAATGGAAGTCGGGGGGTCCATTTTGAACCATGGTCGAGGCGCGATGTTCAAGGGCGTGTCACGGGCGAATCCTTGATCGGATCGTTAAAACAAAAAGTGGGCGTGGATGATCATTCATAGGACTACAAATCTCGTGAAGAGACCGACCCCATTCGGTGAAAGGAACGGTCTACAAAAAGCCGCGAAGTCGAGGAAAAATGCATTCTGACAACTGCCAGACCTCGGTCAGAGAGTTGACCGAGGTCAACCAAGGAAGAGGTCTGGTTGGTCCACGTGGACCAACCAGAAAAAACCTTGGCAAAAATGCTTATAAATTCAATAAAAAATAGAAAATGATTTATTTAAATTATGGTTATAAAATAAAAAACGTTTATTTTTTTTATAAACTATTTTATTATGATTTTTAATTATTTTTATGAAGTATATTTTTACAAGTTTGCATTTATGCCCTTATAGGTATCTATATCTATGTATTTAAGTATTCTATTTTTATTTAGGTATTTTTAATATTATTATTTTTATTTATGATTTTATAAAATTATGAAATACTTTTATATACATAAATATATTTTTATTTTATTTTTCTGATATGTTTTGTATATTAAATAAAATAGAAGTGTATTTTATATAGGTATAAGTGTATGTATAATACCTATGTATCAGATATATACAAGTATTTTTATTTGAATTTTAATGATGTTTTTATTCTGATTTTAATATACATAATTACTATAAGTATTATTTACAACATTATAAAAATATAAAATTATAAAAATAATAAATAAATAATAAATTGAATATTTTATTCGGTACACTGTACAATAGGGGTCCAAAAGTCAACTTTCAAACCGTAGCTCCGCCAAATGCGAAACTACCACCATTAAATAGCTTATTTTCTTCTATATACAATTAAAGGTGAGTACGCTGCATTTGGAGTTGTCGTTTGTGAGATACGGGTCTGGGAAGTTGGGATTCTGGATTTTTATTCAGACCATAACTTTTTATCTGTACATTATTTTTCTGTGAAATCAATTTTGTATTTTTCTTTATAAAATTATCTACAACTTTCATGTACAAAGTTTCTTTATTTGATGTATAAAAAGTGGAACCAAAAATAGGTCCCAAAATGAATAAAGAATGAATAAAATAAAAGGAATTTTATCTGTATTTTGGCCCTTATCTCCCCCTACTTTATTCCTTGTCGACCTGTTCATCAAGATGCCTAGGTCTCGGGGTTTCGGGTCATAAAATATTTACAATATTTTATTCTTTTTCTTTTCTTTTCTTTATTCTATAATTTTGGCTTTAAAAACCGCAATTTATACAACATTTACACACATATACATGAATGCTAAAATGCATGAATTAATGATATTTACACGCATTTGCTAGGGTTTTTAAGGCCAAAATGATAGAATAAAGATGACGAAACGTGGATTCATCAGTACACATCAAGGTACAAGACCTTCTGATGACTTTGAATTTTTATGTTCTACCACTAAGGGGTTGTGATGTGATTATGGGAACTAAATGGCTAAAAAAATGGGCACCATTGACAGAAACTTTGGAAAATTGTTTATGAATTTTGTTATAGATGGAAGAAGGCATTCCTTACAAGGCATTCTTCCTAAACCACCTTGCATAGTAGACGCTAAGTCTATTTCAAAAGATCTTGTGGGGGTCAAAACAACCTTTATGATTCAAGTAATAACTGCTGAAGTCAGAGTTGATTGATAAACCAATAGAGTAGATATCATTATTACAATCTTATCATGATATTTTTCGGTTGCCTCATGGATTAGCTCCTCGAAGGGATTGGGACCATCGGATTCCCCTTGATAACAAGGCTGCACCAATCTCAAAGCCTCCCTATCGCCATTCTCTTGTTCAAAAATTGATAATTGAACAACAGGTCAATGAAGCGTTAAATGAAGGATTAATTAGACCAAGCACTAGTCCTTTTGCTGCTCTTGTCTAGTCGGTAAAGAAATCTGATGGCTCATGTGTATTGATTACAGAGTAATAAATTCTATAACTATAAAGGATAGATTCCCTATTCATTCAGTGGATGATCTCTTAGATGAATCGGTTGGTTCCGTCTATTTTTCAAAATTGGATCTAAGGTCAGGATATCATTAAATTCAAGTTCATGAAATTGATGTGTATAAAACTACATTTTGAACCCATGACGGCCATTTTTAATATTTGGTGATGCCATTCGGTCTTACGACTGCTCCTTCCATCTTTCAACATTTAACGAATACCTTGTTCAAGCCTATGCTGCGGAAATTTTTGTTGTTTTTCTTTGATGATATTCTGATTTACAACAAATCTTTCCAATTGCATCTCCAACATTTGGCTGCTATTTTTGAGGTGCTACGAAGACATTCCTTATTCCTCAAAGAGTCAAAGTGCTCTTTTACGGAGAATTCTGTTACATACTTGGGTCTTGTTATCAGTAATAAGGGTGTTTCTATGGAAAGAGACAAGATAGATGCTGTATTAAACTGGTCAGTTCCAGTTTTGCTAAAAGATCTAAGGGGATTTCATGGTCTTGCTGTGTATTATAGGAAGTTTATTAAAAACTTTGGCATAATTTCTTCTCCATTGACATCATTACTGAAAAAGATGCTTTTCATTGGTCTCCACAATCATCGGATGCATTTTTTATGCTTAAATCAGCACTGACTTCAAATCATGTTTTTGCCCTGCCCGATTTTACATTATCCTTTATGATTGAATGTGATGCAAGTGGCCTAGGCATTGGTTATGTTTTATCACAAAATGGCAATCTTATTGCTTATATTAGCAAGGCTTTCAGTCAGAGGCATCAAAGCTTGGTCAACCTATGAAAAAGAGCTTCATGCAATTTTATTTGCAGTTGAGAAATGGCGCAACTACCTGGTGGGAAGCAAATTTACAATACGCACAGATCATCAAAGTCTCCACCATTTATTTCAACAAAAGCCGCATAACCCAGCTCAACATAAATGGCTAATTCGCCTTATGGATTTGGACTTTTCACTTGAGTATAAGGCAGGGAAACATAATCAAGATGCAGATGCCTTATCTCAATTAGAAGAATTTAAACTTTTTCCCTTTTCCAGACCTATTTCCCAATGGCTGGATGAGGTTCGAGCAGATTATTTTGTTGACCAACACCTGATTGAACTCCAGCAACAATGGGATCGTGAACTACTAGATCCAGGGTAATATAAATACCACAACGGTCTTCTGTCGTATAAGAACAAGGTTCTACTTTCTCCCACTGCAAATTTTATTTCAAAAGCCATACAATCAGCCCATGATTCTTCAGAAGGAGGTCATTTAGGATACCACAAAACTCTTCACTGACTGAAGCAAAATCTCTATTGGAAAGGGATGCCTGCCTTTGTGAAAAATTATATTAGGGAATGTTATGTTTGCCAATAGTGTAAGGTTGATAATCAAGTGCTAGCAGGATTACTCCAGCCATTACCGATACCCAATGCCATTTGGGAGGATATTGCAATGGATTTCATTAAAGGTTTACCACATTCCCAGAAGAAATAAGTGATTATGGTTGTCGTAGACAGACTTTCAAAATATGGGCACTTTATTCCTCTTAAACATCCATATTTTGCTCAGGATGTTGCCCAGCTCTTCACTAGGGAAATAGTCAGACTACATGGCATTCCCTCTTCTATTGCGTCTGATTGAGATGTTATATTTCTTAGTTCCTTCTTGAAGGAATTGTTTGCTGCTGCTAACACTAGGTTGAAGATGAGCTCTTCCTATCACCCACAGACCGATGGTCAATCGGAAATACTTAATAAGTGCCTTGAGACCTACTTACGATGCTTTTATTTTCAATAGCAAAATGCATGGTTACAGTGGCTACCTTGGGGTGAATATTGGTACAGTACAAGTTATCATTCGTCCGCAGGTTCCACTACCTTCGAGTTGGTTTATGGCAGACCACCCCCTTCAATGCTGACATACATAAATGATACAACTTCTGCCACTGTAGTCGCTAGTGTTCTACGAAGTCGTGATCTTATTCTAAAAGAGTTAAAGGAACATCTCCAACGTGCTCAACACCATATCGAACAACAAGCTGATAGAAAGTGCACTGAGAAAAATTTTGAAGTGGGGGATTGGGTATATCTTAAACTCCAGCCTTACAGACAACATTCTGTGGTCAAAAGGTATAACTACAAACCATCGGCAAAATATTATGGGCCATTTGAGATCATTCGGAAGGTTGGAGCTGTTGCAAATCAACTTCAACTACCTCCAAATTCTAAGATTTATCACATTTCATATTTTTCAACTTAAAAAACGGCATGGCCATCACCAGGTTCAAACAGAGCTTCTTCCTGACACATATGAAGAGGTTCCACAACACCACAAACTATTAGGGAGAAGGATGATTAAACGAGACAATGCAGCTGTGACTCAATTACTCATCCATTGGGCTACACAATTAGTGGAAAAAGCTACTTGGGTCGCTTATACACACTTGTTCAGAAATATCCAGATTTCAACCTTGTGGACAAGGTTTAGTGAGGGGAGGGGATTTGTCATGTGAGCAGTAGTTGTTACCAGAGGTTGTTGTTTGTTACAACAATAATTCTAGCAGGAGACCCAACTTGTGGAGATCCCTGTCTATAAAAAGGGAAGGAATAATACCATAGGGGCATGTAATTGAGCCCAATTTACATCTTCTCTTCCAAATTCCTGTTTGTTCTTCCCTCAATCTTCTCTCCAAACTGGCTGTTACTCATTCCCAGAGTAAATCCCAGTTTCATTCTCCATTTTCTCCTTCATCCTCTCTCCCTTCTAACTCTATACCTGACATCATCATAACGACAATTAAGTAAAATATATGAAACAACATTTCCTTATTTTTTTGTGAATCAGACACTGATTAAACCTTTTTATTGATTGTTAATCTAAGTAATATCGGGGTCATTTTCTCTTGATCGAACGGTACCTATATATTTACTCTTATCACCTTATAGTTATGCAGTTCAAAGTAATTACAATGGGGAACTATTGTTATTTGCTAGAAATTAGGATATTTGTAAAAAAAAAAAGGTTCCCGACTATATATGTTTAAACTCCAAATGACGAGTACCATCTTTAAAATGTAACAAAGATGGTATTAAACTTTCAACGTTAAGGTTTAATGTCGATATAAGAGGATCGATCGTGGAACATGAACCCAAGGGCGCCGGCGAAGTAGATTAAGCAGATCATTGGCCATGCAAGATATAGTCGTGTTAAGGCGCACCATGACACGATATAGATGATCTAGTCTAGCTAAAGGGTTGATCTGCAGAAGAGAAGATGCGACTCCAGCAGCTATGGGGCCAACGTGGACAGGTCTGCTGGGTGGAAGAGAGAGCCGTTGGATGGTATAATGCTAGGCCCTTCATGCGTTGTTTCGATCTGCATGGCCCGATAGGGTACGCCATTATTGAATCTTCATACTGTGCACCTCCCTCGCGCACGGTATGCATATGTCTTATTGCTGTTGAGGGGATGTACATGTTAAGGATTAGTACAGAATGTTGGAATTATATCCATGCATCATTCTTCGTTTCATATCGTTAAAGCTGCATCCGTCCTCCGATATTCCTTCCATTTTTAATAATATACGATAGATTTGATTCTAAATAAATTACTGCGACTGGCGTTATGGTTGGGAGTGCAGATCTTCTGCGGTACTGCTGCTGTAACATCAGGAACCGCTCGAGCTGCACGATCGTTCCCACGAATTTCAACGGTAAGGACCCACCAAAACACTGAATTCATGCGAACCGTTCGATCAAGATCGAGCGGATCTGGTGGTCCACGATTTTAGAGCAGTCTCTGTAGTACTGCAGAGGATTCCGGTTGGTCCCATGTATGCTACTTAACTAGGATTTAGGTATGCACATGAAGCCCGCCCAGAAGGTCGAGAAATCGTGAGACCATGAGTGCTCTCCTTACGGTAGGTTTTCAATTTCGAGATGGATTCCGAATAAAAACTTGAAAGTGAAATGTAAATTAGGTTGAAGAGTTTCTGTTATGGTAGCAAGCAACCAACGTGACTAACACCATCAAAGCTAATGTTTTTAGGTATTTTTACCCGGTAGACCCTATAAACTTTTTAAATTACCTCTACGACCTTTTGCAGAACGTAATTACCCCATCCACCTTGTAATTACCCCAAGAACCCCCACGGGCTTTAATGAAATTAATCGGAGGGTTCATGGGGTAAGAGTTGGCAAGTTTACGGGGTCGAGGGGAGAATTATGTTGTTTCAAAGGTCGTGGAGGTAATTGACATTGTTTATAGGGTCTGCCGGGTAAAAATCCCAAGATTTTATAGAGGAACAAAAGCAAAATACATATAGAACTTCATCGTGCTAAGTTTGAATGACAGACTTGTAGAAGAAAAAAAGGTGAAGTAAGGTATTAGTTATCCTGTAGAAAAGAACTAAGAATATTTGCTATTGGCCCAAAAGTATTGTTGGATTTGTTAAGATTATATTATTTAACATTTCTTGCAACAAAAATCAAAGTAGGGTGAGAGCCGCTATTAAAACTTTAGAGTTACAGACCACATATAACGTGGGATTGGCAGTAGCACGAGGGATTTTTTTTAAAAAAAATATCAATAGGTCATTCATCTTTAAAAAAATCATACTCCGAAAGCGTTCAGTTATAAGATCATTACAGGCTAAAAAAATGACTCCCGCATGCACTAGGTGAAGCAAAAAGTGTAACGGAGAATCGCCGATTAAGCTTATACCCTAATTAGTCCCAAAAAAACACCATGTATCTCGAGGCAGATAGATCCTAGCTCTACTAGAATCCACGCATTCGCCGACATTACATATTTGAGAATGTTGTCATTGATACAACCAAGAGAAACATTTATTTAAGTGTTAAGCATATAGAACTTTTGTAGACATGATATCTAACGTTGGCTAATATCAAGAAAACTTAAAGGTTATAAAATTCAATATATAAAAATGGGGGATCACTACAAGAAAAATGAGTTGTAGCCTTGGAATGTGGCTAGGAAACTTGTGGCCATGATAATTCCGTGACCACTAGTGTCTCGTAGCTGCAATTCCGTGGCCAGAGTCTTCATACAAGAGTTGTGACCACGACAAGTTTCATGGTCACTTGTAGTGGCCATGACATATTCGTGGTTAGAGAACTCTCGCGACGAGACTTGTAGCCACGGCTACTGACCACGACCTGTTGTGGCCAGAGCCCAATTCTGTGGTCACAAGCCCCACATCCATGGGCATAGTTATGTAGCCACAACTTATTTTCCTTGTAGTGGATTTTTGACCATCAAAGTCGACAAATAAAACAAACATTGGTCTAGATTCGCAAAAAAAACCCATCCCACCATCCCTTGTTGTAACGGAAGCGACGATTGACGGAAGGATGCAATAATAGATCGCACAAGGAACCATTACCGAAAACGTGCATGACAATTAATGAGTAGAGATAAAATTAAATTTCAATAAAGTCCAATCAAAATAAGAATTCCATTATTACAACTCCAACTAGGGTATTTCAGTAAAAACTACTCTAAGAATTAAATAGCATCTCAACAGTTCCTGTGGGCATACAGATATCCTCTAAAACTTCAAGAGTTGAATCGTACCACGTCAGGAATCTCGAGGAGCTCTTATTACGATCATGAATAAGCAATCAACCATGTTCTTCATCTGAAATTTGGCAAACATAAATTTTCATGAGCCTAATGCCCAGTATGTATCGGTATCCATGCATGGAAATGCTAATGGTTTTTAAATCTATTATAAAGTATGCACTTGAGTTTCCATGGATAAACATCATTACGTGCCTAATTGCTCCCATTCATGTCTAAATTCAACTTCTCACATGTGTAATTCGGATTCTTTATAAACACATGTATACATATGTAAATTTTATAAGAAAATATGACATATGTTTCTTTAGTCCCGTGGGGCATATTTCATATGTTTCATAGCAAGTACAGTTCCTTTTATCATATAAATCACTTTGCATTTTAGCCTCCATGACTTTGATGATTTACTTTTCTTAAACCAATTCTTGTACAACATGTAATGGTTTACTCTTTATTAAATCATTTCTTGTATAACTCATAATGGCTTACCTTTATAAACCATTTTCTTGCATATCTTTCATGTACATATCTTGTTGTACGTTTTCAACCGATGGCACTTGCAGTCTATGGTATGACATGACAGTGTAGCTACAATTGTAGGAGGACTTAGCTTCTGTCCTTGTGGTTCCTTGCAACCATACGCCCTTGCAGTCCATGTGACTCCTTATTACGAGTCCGTGCCATAAATATACAATTTGTTCATAACTTTGTACATGTCACTTTAAACTTGTAATTGATGAAACTATTGTTACTTATTTAACATTATCGGTAAGGTTGTACATGTGATTCTTATTTAATTGAATGAGGTATGACATGTTGTATGTACTAATGTTGTATAATACTCCTTTGATTTTAAATTTGTATACAGATAAGATAGCATATTTCATGGATATCTTAAACGATCTACACTAGACAAGTAAGCACTACTCCCATGCAAATATATATATATATATTGAAGGATATGGGAAAATCCTCAAGCGCATCACGGTAGCGTGATCGTCATATCGAATACGAACGAAGAACGACTAGTCGGACTAGTTGTTCTTTGCAGCAGAATTTAAAAAATTTCATGCGATGTAACCACATGATCCAAGAACAATTCTCGGATCATTTCATTTAGAACCACATCAAGTATAAAGGAATACATCTTGTAGCGTGATTGATCAAGTCTCTACGAAAAGAGACCTCCTGTCTCAAGTCTGATCGTCAGAGAAGACGCTTGCGAGCGCGGGGATGAGTCGCGTGATCCTCGCAATCCAACTAGTTGATCCAAGCACGATGAACTCCTGATCTCGTCGTAGGAGATCGAACACCTTCTTCGCGAGCGTAGCACTCCAAAGAAGATGGAGAACCGATGAACGTCGAGGCGGCGACGCGGTGGCGAAACGACGACGAAGGCTTCTAGGGCTTGGTGGACGGCCACCAATGGAGGAGAGAAGAGGCTTGACGTGTGGAAGAGGGAGAGAGAGATGCGTCTCAATTGCATAATCCTAGAGAGCATGGTATGCCTCTCTATCTATAGGGTTTTGGGATCCATGGATCACAATCCATGGGACACGTAAAATCACTGGATGAGATTCATTTGTGTTTAATCCAATTGTCAAGATTGTTGTTGGTAAAAACCAACAACTAATAATTTAATTTAGATCAAATATATTTGATAAATCAAATACAATTTAATCCTAAATTAAATCAAACAAATATGGAGAGATTAGCATGGAGATTGCTCCGCATATGGAATGGGTAGGACAGCTACCAATTTCCTTGTGGGACTTGGTAACCATCCACCATGATCCCATGGTGGATGCAATCTCATGCAATCTCATGAGACTGCATATCTCCATGAAAATCTCCCATATTTTCCATCAACTTTTGTTGTGATTTAGTCTCTAAAAATAATTCATAATTAATTTTGAGAATACTGCAATCTTGTCATTGGAAATTTGTGAATCACATTCACAACCCAAAACAAAATATAATTTACATTTTCAAATAATTATACAATATGAATCCAATTCACACCAATAATTAATTAACAACTATAAATTATAATTAACTCTCTCTAATACATTATAAATCACGTTTATAGTATATTATGAATAACTGGATATTGCTATCCACATTATTCTTATCCAAAATAATTAAATCTCATTCAATTATATTGGTTAATTTCCACATGCATCAAGATAATTAAATCACATTTAACTATCAATCTCTTAATGCTTAGATATAATTCAACTATGGAATTATTCTTGAACTCTTTCAAGAATAATGCGATTTCTCCGCAGATACTTGGAGATAAGGACAAGGCGATTGTATTGTTCCACGTATAGTGATTTGGATATTGAGATCATATCTTTAATCCAGATCTCATGGATCTCCCACAGATGCTTGATTAAATCAAGACCGTAGACCTAATCTTCTCATTGCATCTGAATATCATTCAGATCAATGTCCAATACATGGACTAAGATTAGGTCACTTCTCTACTGAGAGGAGTCACTAAAATCCAAACCTGTTTCATCACTCCCTCGGAAGGGAAGCGTCATGGTTATACAATAGTTTATGATCACATCACCCTCAGGTATTCCCAATACCTGTACATCGTGCATACTGGAAGACCTATGATCATCCTGAAGATATAGATCAATTTTACACTGTCATCTTCAGGGTTTGATCACCAAGTTTCTCAATCTTGGTCATTGGGAATTTGTATAGATCATATGCTTTCCCAAAGCATATATCATACCTTCAAATTCTTGTCATGCTTCCAAAGCATGATGACATGCATGGAATTTGATCATTCACAATACCTCATGAGTGAGCTCATGTCTCCCGGTTCACATGTGAACCTGTATAATCCCTTTGAGAGATCGTATTACTCATATGTCCTTACATGCACACCAGCTTGCCGGTGTATAGACCTTGGTTAGGTCATCAACCTATTGGTCTGCCAAATGTACATACTCAGATATATAGCAACACGTCTGTCTCTGGTCAGAGGATGCATGCCTATGCTGTGACAGTATTCAACATAGGTCTTTGGTTATCTCAATCTCGTTAAGTTAACCCATTGACTCAACTAATCTGACACCTCCGAATCAGTATTCCCATGCAGAGGACTTGCATCAAGAGGTCGGTCAGATATCAGCCAAATGAGAAAGAATTGCCATCTCCTACTCAGACTGGAGATCATCACTTAACAATCATTTGATGATGCTTGATGAGTCCTCTATCTAACTCCTTAGATATTCATCCAAGCATCAGCCTCTATGATTCAATCAATGAATCAATAGATGTATGATTGTCAAGCTGGCCATGGTACATAACCCTTATTTTACAGAGGGACCTTATAGTGCATTCATTCATTCAATCTCAGAAAGGGAGTGAAAAACAATCAATAACTTTTATTGATAAATCATTTATTACAATAACATTTATTGCAGGAATGGTTCGCCTCGGTCTCACTGCACTAACAATCTCCCACTAGATCTCAGAATCATTCAGGAACAACCCTTAAACCCATACTAATTACATGCTGGTCGAAAACCTTCTGTGTCAGAGGTTTGGTAAGAGGATTAGCAACGTTGTCGGCAGAGGCCACCTTGGTGATGATGATATCACCATGCTTTTGAATCTCCCGAATGATGTGGTATTTCCTTTCCACGTGCTTGCTCTTTTGATGCCATCTGGGTTCCTTCGCTTGGGCAATGGCTCCCGTGTTATCGTAGAGTAACGGGATGAGAGTATCAGAGGAAACTACGCCAAGATCTAGGATGAACTTGCGCAAACACACCACCTCCTTTGCAACATTCGATGCAGCAATGTATTCGGCTTCTGTTGTTGAATCTGTTATAGTGCCCTGCTTCTTGCTTCTCCAGTGCACATCACCACCGTTCAACAGGAATACAAACCCTGATGTCGACTTTCGATCATCAATATCCGATTGGAAGTCAGAATCTGTATATCCTAAGACTTGGAGATCACCATCTCCATAGACCACGATGTAATCTTGCATCCATCTTAGATATTTGAATATGTTCTTTACTGCATTCCAGTGTTGCTCTCCATAGCAGGATTGGTAACGACTTACCACTCCCACTGCATGGCAGGTATCTGGCCTAGTACACATCATAGCATACATTAAGCTTCCTACAGCTGATGCATAAGGGTACCCAGCCATGGCTTTCTTTTCCTCAACAGTTTAAGGAGCCATCCCTTTAGACATATGGATACCATGTCTTAAGGGGAGGAAACCTTTCTTAGAACTATCCATACGGAATCGTTCAAGAAACTTCTCAATGTAACCATATTGTGGCAATCCCAATATCCTCTTTTCTCGGTTTCTGAACAACTTCAGGCCTAAGATGTAAGAGGCTTCTCCAAGATCTTTCATCTCAAAGGTATGGGATAGCCAAATCTTTACACTGGTCATCATCCATGTAACATTCCCAATGATAAGGATGTCATCTACGTAAAGCACGATAAACACAATGGAGCTCCCACTAAGCTTCTTGTACACACAAGGTTCATCAGGATTCTGCACAAAATCACAACTCTTTATGGTTTTGTCAAATCTGATGTTCCATCTATGAGAAGCTTGCTTGAGCCCATAAATGGATTTCTTCAGCTTGCATACTTTGCCATCATCAATTATAAAGCCCTGGGGCTCTCCATATAGATATCCTCCTTGAGGTATTCATTGAGGAAAGCCGTCTTGACGTCCATCTGTTGGATGTCGTAGTCAAGATACGCAGCTATAGCTAGCAATGTCCTGATGGATTTAAGCATAGTCACAAGAGAGAACGTCTCATCGTAATCGATGCCTTCTCTTTGTGTGTAGCCCTTGGCTATGAGCCGTGCCTTGAAAGTCTCTACTTTCCCATCAGGTCCCCTCTTTTTCTTGAATATCCATTTACACCCAATGGGTTTTACCCCATTAGGTGGATCCTCTAGGGTCCATACACCATTCTTATGCATGGAGTCAATTTCTGACTTCATTGCTAGCATCCATCTATCCATGTCATGATCCGCGAGTGCTTCATCAAATGAAAAAGGATCATTGTCAGTTTCACTTGACACATGGAATCCATACCTTTCAGGTGGTGCAATCACCCTCGAACTCCTTCGAAGAGGTATGTGTGTTTCATCTTTATTTATCTCTTCAGTTTCTGGTCCAGGAAGCTCACAATCCTCAGGGGATTCAATGAGTTCCTCTACTTTACTTTTGTCTTGACCTTTAAGGAAATAATCCTCCAGAAACTTCACATCTCTAGAGACAAAAAACTTTTTTTAGGTCTCAGGGTCATAAAGCTGGTATACAATACCATCTTTAACATACCCAATGAAGTAACACTCACGAGTGCGAGATTCTAGCTTACTTGCGTTCACGTTCTTCGCATGGACCAAGCAACCCCAAACCCTCAAGTGATTAACACTAGGTTTGGTTCCATATCAGAGCTCATGAGGAGTCTTAGGCACAGATTTGCTAGGAATCTTATTCAGGATATATATATTGCAGTCTCTACTGCATATCCCCAGAAACTAAGTGGTAAATGTACTTTGCTCATCATTGAACGGACCATATCCATGATGGTCCTATTGCGTCTTTCAACAACACCATTAAGCTGGTGAGTTGTAGGAGGAGTGAGATTGGAGATGATTCCATTCTCTTTAAGATATTCCTTGAATTCATCTGAGAGGTACTCGTCACCTCGATCAGATCGAATCCGTTTAATCTTCCTATTGGTTTGGTTCTCAACCAAAGCCTTGAATTCTTTGAACTTTTCAAAGTTTTCAGATTTATGATGTAATAGGAAGATAAACGTGTATCGCGATGGTCATCTATAAACGTCAAATAATATCGATATCCATTTCGAGTCACGGTACTGAAGGGACCACATATATCGGTATGTATTAGGTCAATAATACCTTCGCACGTTGTAAACTTGTTACGGAAAGGTATCCTAGCCATTTTACCTCGAATACAATATTCGCAGGTAGGCAAAGTTTAAACCTGTATAAAATCTAAAGGTCCATCCTTTATGAATCTGTTGATCCTATCAACCGATAAATGACCAAGCCTTTGATGCCAAATTATATTCGAATGATTTTTATTCTCCCTGGATCTTTTAGGGTTTTTATCAGTGGTTATAACATTCATGACATGCTCATTAATGCACAATTCATAGAGTCCACTAGAAATCAAAAAGTACTAAGACTCTACCACTAGATAATGATAGTCGACAGGTCCCGACGGCGACTGCTGCAACACTTGCATCAGATACCATCTGGATGACTATCTCCCCTTCCTCCAGATTCCTAGTTTCCTGAAACAAATGCAACAAATTGCATACATGAATAGAAGTACCAGAATCTACAACCCAACTTCCTTCTCGTCCGATGAGAAAACTGGTTTCAATGATAAAAGTAGATTTCATACCTGCTGGGGCTTTACCTTTGTCGACCGACTTCAGGTATTCCGAGCAGTTATGCCTCCAGTGCCGCGGCTTCTTGAAGTGGTAACAGACGTCAGTTTTCTTCGACGCTATCAGTGTGGATGCGTTGGAAGATGAGCCAATGCCTTGACTCTTCTTCTTTCTCTTTTGGGCCGGGTCCTTCCGAGAACCTTACTTCCGACCGTGCTCCCTTTGACTTGTGCAACCATTGCACTATCAGAGTGATCATCTTTCTTCATTACGTCTTCTGCAGACTTTAATGCAGCAAGAAGTCCAACATTAGTCAAGTCCAACTTGTTCATGTGGAATGAAACCACAAAATTATTGAAAGACTTGGGAAAAGACTTGCATCCATATTTGCCCCAAGGGTCTCCAGCTCAGACAAGTACCCAAACATTTTGAGTACATGTTCCCGTACTGAAGTTCCTTCCTGCATCTTGCAGCGAACGAGTTCTTTCATAATGTTGTACGTTGGGTACGATTAATGTCACCAAACATATCTTTCAGATTCTACATTATTTCCTGGCATGTGCTCATCTCCACATGTTGCTTCTGAAGAACATTGGAGAGAGAACCCAAGATATAGCATCTAGCCAAGACATGATCTTTATCATACTTGACATTGTACTGCTTTTCTTCCTTTGATTTAGGGCTATCATGCTTGTCTTCTGAGAGCACATAACTTATGCGCTCAACCGAGAGGACAAGCTCCAAATTACGGATCCAATCTGAGTAATTCGGTCCAGTCAACTAGTTGACCTCCAGAAGCCTGCTTAGTGGGTTCATGGACTTCATTTTCTGAAATTAAGAATGCACTGTATTAGAACATATAATTATATATATTCGTATTTATGAAATTTTATTAAGGCATTTTAAATAAAATTTGTCTTTCTTTGTCAACTTTAAAAGTTCATCCCTTAATCACTTTCAAAGCAAGAGATATACTTACCGTTATATCTCTAGCAGGAACTGGGATCTCCTCTTCACCTTTGTCACATCCCAATAATATGAGAACCTGTGACTCCAATAAAGAGAAGCAGGAACATATTCCGCCTTGCAATTTCAACTTGCATTTTCCAATTCAGTCTTTAACACCCTGGCCCACCACCCCTAAGGTGATGTTGACCCGTCGTTAATTGAACCAGCTGTCAACAGGAATACAACTTGCTATGCGCAATCCAATATCGCCCCAATAATATGAGGACCCGATATTGGGGTCACTACACATACGTCCTTACTCTTTCGAGAAGCAACGAGCCCGATCCAAATGGATCGTATGCAGGAGTTGTCACTTCGGACAGGCGTCTCCTACATACAATATCTGGCGACTGAACCCTTCTCCTTGACGGAAGACCATGAATGTCACTTATATGATCCTCCACCTCATATTCAAATTTTTTATTAATTATCATGAATCATATTAATAGAATTAATTCTTCCAAGGGAAATACACATCTATTCACAATAGAATGCTTTAATTGGATATAACTAATTCAATCTCATTAAATCAATTACTAATCCAATTCAATCAACAAACTTGATTGTTTTTACTTGAATATATATGGTATTATTTCAAAGTACGTATTAATTTGAATTTTAATAATTAGAAAAATACACCTTGATTTCTTTGGCATTATTGAGTCCCTACCTGTTGTCATGGCCAGTACCAACGAGAGTGGGACAGACCACATCTGGTACAACCTCCTACCCCAACACTCCCCGACTAGACACCATATCCACCTCAGAAAAGGATAATGCCAGATAGATCAATGTGTACTTTGAGCTGATAATCGGTTCTTCAATCGAAATTATACCATATAGTAATAATTAAAATATTTTTTATTATAAGGAAATTGGCTAAACAAATTTCCAATCCTATTCAAGCAAGGAGTTCGATGATTGTGTTTCCAAATATTCTCTAGATCAAATCTAATCAATTTATTGGTTGAGGCCATGTCAATTAAAGAAATAATCATCATTAAATATTTCTCAACATTTTTCATAATTATTTTATGAAATTAACAATTAATTTCACTAATTGACAATCACATGGTTATTGATTAGGAATGTAATTTCATCAGTGACCCCTACTTACTAAAATTAACATATCTCAATCAAATCAAATCCAAATTACGCAAAATCAGTTTCTTAAGATTGCTAATTTGATTTATGACAGAACCTAAGTGATATTTCAAGCATTTCTAAGCGGATCAAAACAGTAATTAACTCATTAATCATGTTAAGATTCACAGTTCCCGCAACAGTGAATACATGTTCAATAAAATGACCATATCTCGAGCAAATGGAATCTAAATTACGTAAAATCAGATCCTATGATTTCCTTAATTAATGGAAAACAAAATCCAAGTTGATTAATTCGTGTTTAAACATTTTAAACAGGACCGAATTTATTCACTAAACATATGTGCGGAAATCAAATACGACAAAAACTTTCGCAACCTTAACGAACCCAAGTTGTCCTAGGTTTATGGATCATATCCAAAACCTTCGACCTAAGGCTCTGATACCACTTGAAGGATATGGGAAAATCCTCAAGCACATCACGGAAGCGTGAGCGTCGTATCGAATACGATGAAGAACGACTAGTCGGACTAGTTGTTCTTTGCAGCAGAATTTAAAAACTTTTATGCGATGAAACCACATGATCCAAGAACGATTCCCGGATCGTTTCATCTAGAACCACATCAAGTATAAAGGAATACCTCTTGTAGAGTGGTTTATCGAGTCTCTACGAAAAGAGACCTCCTGTCTCAAGTCCGATCGTTGGAGAAGACACTTGCGAGCGCGGGGATGAGTCGCGTGATCATCGCAATCTAACAAGTTGATACAAGCACGGTGAACTCCTAATCTCGTCGTACGGGATCAAACACCTTCTTCACGAGCGTAGCACTCTAAAGAAGATGAAGAACTGATGAACGTCGAGGCGGTGGCGTGGTGGCGAAGCGACGACGAAGGCTTCTCCTCTAGGGCTTGGTGGACATCCACCAATGGAGGAGAGAAGAGGCTTGACGTGTGGAAGAGGGAGAGAGAGATGTGTCTCAATTGCATAACCCTAGAGAGCATGGTATGCCTCTCTATTTATAGTGTTTTGGGATCTATGGATCACAATCCATGGGACACACGAAATCAATGGATGAGATTAATTTGTGTTTAATCCAATGGTCAACATTGTTGTTGGTAAAAATCAACAACTAATAATTTAATTTAGATCAAATATATTTGATAAATCAAAAAAATATAGAGAGAGTAGCATGGAGATTGCTCCCCACATGGAATAGGTAGGACGGCTACGAATTACCTTGTGGGACTTGGTAGACGTCCACCATGATCCCATGGTGGAGGCAATCTCATGCAATCTCATGAGATTGCATATCTCCATGAAAATCTCCCATATTTTCCAACAACTTTTGTTGTGATTTTCTCTACAAAAACAATTCATAATTAATTTTGAGAGTATTACAATCTTGCCATTGGAAATTTGTGAATCACATTCACAACCCAAAACAAAATATAATTTACATTTTCAATTAATTATACAATGTGAATCCAATTCACACCAATAATTAATTAACAAATATAAATTATAATTATCTCTCTCTAATACATTTTAAATCACATTTATAATATATTATGAATAATTGGATATTGCTATCCACATTATTCTTATCCACAATATTTAAAATCTCATTTTATTATATTGGATAATTTCCACATGCATCGAGATAATTAAATCACATTTAATTATCAATCTCTTAATGCTTAGATATAATTCAACTATGGAATTATTCTTGAACCCTTTCAAGAATAATGTGATTTCTCTGCAGAAACTTGGAGATAAGGACAAGGCGATTGTATTGTTCCACGTATAGTGACTTGGATATTGAGATCATATCTCAAATCCAGATCTCATGGACCTCCCACAGATGCTTGATTAAATCAAGACCGTAGATCTAATCTTCTCATTGCATCTGAATATCATTCAGATCAATGTCCAATACATGGACTAAGATTAGGTCACTTCTCTACTGAGAGAAGTCACTAAAATCCAAACCTGTTCCATTACTCCCTCGGAATGGAAGCATCATGGTTATACAATCGTTTATGATCACATCACCCTCAGCTATTCCCAATACCTGTACATCCTGCATACTGGAAGACCTATGATCATCCTAAAGATATAGATCAATTTTACACTGTCATCTTCAGGGTTTGAGCACCAAGTTTCTCAATCTTGGTCATTGGGAATTTGTATAGATCATATGCTTTCCCAAAGCATATATCACACCTTCAAATTCTTTTCATGCTTCCAAAGCATGATGACATGCATGGAATTTGATCAGTCACAATACCTCATGAGTGAGCTCATGTCTCCCGGTTCACATGTGAAGCGGTATGATCCCTTTGAGAGATCGTATTACTCATATGTCCTTACATGCACACCAGCTCACCGGTGTACAAACCATGGTTAGGTCATCAACCTCTTGGTCTGCCAAATGTACATACTCAGATATATAGCAACACATTTGTCTCTTGTCAGAGGATGCATGCCTATGTTGTGACAGTATTCAACATAGGTCTTTGGTTATCTCGATCTCGTTAAGTTAACCCATTGACTCAACTAATCTGACACCTCCGAATCATTATTCCCATGCTGATGAATCTACGTTTCATCATCTTTATTCTATCATTTTGGCCATAAAAATCCTAGTAAATACGTGAAAATAGTGTTAAATCATGCATTTTATCATCCATGCATTTGTGTACAAAATGTGTATAAAATACAGTTTTTAAAGCCAAAATTATAGAATAAAAAAAGAAAAGAAAAAGAATAAAATATTGTAAATATTTTATGACCCGAAACCCCGAGACCTAGGCATCTCGATGACTAGGTCGATAAGGAATAAAGTAGGGGGAGATAAGGGCCAGAATACAATAAAAATGTCCTTTTATTTAAGCCATTCTTTATTCATTTTGGGACTTATTTTTGGTTCCACTTCTTATACCTCAAATAAAGAAACTTTATACATGAAAGTTATAGATAAATAAATATAGAAAAATACAAAATTGATTTCATTAAAAAATAATATACAGGTAAAAAGTTATGATCTGAATCAGAATCCAGAATCCCAACTTCCCAGACTCGTATCTCACAAATAAAAACTCTAAATTCATCAAAATCACCATTAACTTTATATAATTTGAAATAAGCTATTTAATGAAGGTGGTTTTGGATTTGGCGGAGCTACGGTTTGAAAGTTGAGTTTTAGTTCCCTATAGTATACATGTACATATTAAAATATTCATTTTATTTATTATTCTTTATTTTTATAATTTTATATTTTTATAATTTTGTAAATACTATTTATAATATATGTGTACATTAAAATCAGAATAAAAATCTAAATAAAACACTAAAATAAAATACAGGTATATAACACATAGGTATAATACCCGTAAATATACCTATACAATTAATATTCTGATTTTATTAAGTGTATAAAATACATCAGAAAAAAATAAAAATATATTTAAGTGTATAAAAATAATTTATAAAAATATAAAATAATAATCAAAATAAAAAAAATTAATTACACAAAATAAAAATAAAATATTAAAATACATAGATAAATATACCTATATAGACCTAAAAGGCAACTTGTTATTTTTAACCTCGAAAAAATAAATAAAAATCGTAATAAAATACTTTATAAAATAATAAACATTTTTTATTAATAATCGAAAAATAATAAATTCATTTACTAATTTAAAATGATTTTTTAAATAATTTTCTAGAGGTTTGTCCTGGTTGGTCCACGTGGACCAACCAGGTGAGTCTGACAGTTGACCGCGGGTAACTGTCTGACTCCTCCTCTGAGCTATGTCAGATCTCGGTTTTGGGTCATGTTTGCGGATTTTTCGAGGCTTGTACAAGCATCCTTCGATGTCGAGTCCTTCTGCGTTTTTGCTCCTCGTATATTGGTGATCCACACCCAAGGTATTTCTTGGCTTTGGATCACTGAGCGAGGCATTTCTCCTCGTTCTTTGAGCCGCTAGAGTCACATTCTACAAACTACCCATCACCTTCCCTTCCAATTTGAACCCCTTGTGACCCGTTTTTCCCCCTTCTTTTGTGTGCCGAGGTTTGAGGGAGGTGACAGCAAGCTCAGCTCGCCGTCAGGAGGCGCGGAGGAGCGGCGCCGAGGAGGCTTCCACACCATCTCCGGCCATGTTTGGACGTCGAGGTCCACCTTGGGTTTTTAACCCTTGAGGTTTGCTTTTTATTCTATTTTCTTGCATATTTTCATTCCCAGTAGCTCTAGCATCCATCTTCCACCCTCCACTTCGCCTGAGCTTTGTTTATTCGTTTTCCCTCAACCTCGCCGGAGCTCGCTCCGGTGAGCTTCTCCCTCATCGCTTTTCGCCTTCTCCCGTTGCTAGGTGGGGCGAGGCATTTTGCCCTCGCCTCCCTTTTAACTTTTTGTGCAGGACCTTGGAGCTTTGAAGACCCTCTGGAGCTATTTCGAGGGAGGCTGGAGGTACCTGGAGCTCTCTACCTTCCTCGTCGTCGTGGGAGAGCTCCGGTGACCCCCAGGTCATCCCGAGGCCTCCAGCGCATATAGGAACCCTACAGGATTGCCACAGGCCATTTTGGGGCTGTAAAGAGCGTCGGAGGTGGATGATCGACCCCGGAGAACCTCGCCCCAGGTGGAGCTCCTCCCAGTTCATCGTCCGGCCTTCGCAACCATCGATCGAGCCCCTGTTCTTAGAAACATGCAGCCACTGTCGGATGCTGAGTGCTTCTAGCTGCTAATTTTTATCGGTGATTTAATCGCAGCCGTAGGTGGGCGAAGCGTCATCGCGCGATCCGGGTGTGCCAAGTGTTTAAGTGGACGCATCCCAGTCGTCCGATCGCACCTAGCAAGGGGTATTTTGCTTCTAACACCCCCTCCTTTTTTCCTTTGTTTTATAGTCTAAAAACATTCATCTACAATGTTAAAGGTTTTGTAATATTTGTGTTTAAACCTCTGAACTTATCATTATTGCGATTCAATCCTCCCCAGGCGCGTGCGTAGCACGTGCGTGGGTGGGCATTTTGCGGACAGGACCCCGGAGAACTCTGTATTTGTATTAAGTCCAGATAATTTTTAATTAAGTTATTAAGGTTTTGGATAATTTGCATTCGAGCCCCCATTGTTTTGTTAATTACCAAAAGGTCCTCGCCAGCCACGTGCTAGTCACGTGGTCCTTGGCATTTTTGTAGTGAAGCCCCTGAGGGTTCATTTATTTCACTTTGGTCTATAAATAGTTTTATTGCATTATAAATTTTGTGGGAAAATTGCACGTGATCCCTACAACTTTTCACATATTACGATAATGCCCTTGCTAGGAATGATTTTTCTCTCTGTTTCTAGTATTCATTCCATGTATCTATAAAATCCCAAAAATTACCAAAAAATACCATAGGCTCCTGTTGCATTCTAGTTCCACGCCATATTTTTATTTTGCATTTTTATTGTAATTTAATATTTATAAAAATTCAAAAACATGCATTTTATTCACTGTTTGCATTATAAAATCCATAAAAATTATAAAATCTTCCCGAAAAATTACCAAAAAAATAGATTTTGTGTATTTTAGTGTCTTTTAACTTGAGTTCAAAATCATTAAAAAATACAAAAGAAAACCCATAAAATTATAAAATCCCAAAAATCTTCATAAAAATATTAAAAACTCCAGAAAAATCCTAAAAATATAATCTTTGTCTATGAATTTTCCTTATCTTATTATCAATAATTTAAATTAATTTGGAGAATTTTATTACTAATTGATATTTTATTTATCCATTTTTTTCCAACCTTTTATTTTATTCACAGTTTTCAGTATTTTTAACTTTAAAAATACCAAAAAAATTAGGAAAAATATAGAAAAATCACAAAAACATTATAAAATTATAAAAAAACCAAAAACATTTCATTTCCTGAATCCTATCTATTTTTACCTATTTTTATAAATACTTTATTCCTTTCTTTTCTTATATTATATATATACACTTCATTTTACCTTTTAAAATAAAAAAGGAAATATAAAAAAATATAAAATACAAAAAGAAAATATAAAATCAAAAAATTAAAAAGCTAAATACAAAAATATAAACATTGAAAATAAAATAAAAAATATAAAATTAAAAACCCACAAAAATTAGCATAAATAAACAAATCATCACAGTCACACATTTTGAGCATTTTTGCTCGATTCTACCTTTCTGCTCCCTGTATTCGACCTCTACACTGCTTGCACACTATACACATCCTTTGTAGAGTTATAATAAATTTTAACTCCGCACCGCTTTTCATTGCTTGATTCTTGTTGTGGGTTAATTGTTGTTTGAATTCCAGGATTCGTGCGGTCGCCACAACGACTTTGTCTCCGCCTTGTGTGAGACATATTTAGACTGCCGATTTTTGGGTTCAACAAATGGCGTCGTTGTTGGGAAGCAACAACGGGTAGTTCGGGTTTTTGTTTGTGCTTGTGATTGTGTCTATTTTCGCGACTATTTTTGCTTATTTTATTTTCCTTATTTTTGATATATCTGTTGAGCTGTCTAACCTCCTCTTTTGTTGATTTCGTGCGAGGAACCGCGGATCGAGGGAGGCGCTCCACCCTAGGTGCCTGGGCACCCACTTGAAGCCGGCATCTACCAGCCTAGCACCAAGGAGACGAAGAGGATTTTGAAGATCGAGCTCCACCTTTAGTTGTTGCATTTATTTTCTGTATTTATTTTTGTAATTTCAAGTGAGAGAGAGACTCTATTTATTGTAATAATACAGGTACTCAGGACTTGGACATTCGGGCCTAATTTCCAAGTATTTGTACACTTGGGGGCTCACCGTAGTTTTCACAGTTTTTCATCGCATTTTTTTACTTTGTTTTCTGATTTTCGATTTTATTTATTTTTATGTGATTCAGCCCTTAGTTGTAGGAGTTGTTCGTCGATAGCATTAGGTCCAAACACCTAATATAATTGCATGTGCCTATAGTCACGTTTGGACTTAGTCAAATTTTGAAAAACGTGCTTCACGCTAATAGCAACTTCTCAACATAGGGCGATTTCATCGACTTGCATTTGCATGTAGATAGGTTTCAATTATTCTAAGCATCCTTGCATGTAGAGTGCTGAAGACAAGGTGAGCATTTCTCTTTAGCATACATCATTTATTTGCCGCTTGCATTGCTTTTCCGACTCTCCCTCTGATTTTGATTACCTAGGTGCTTAAAAGAGTTGATTCCTCGTTAGGCTTGTGCATTCGTATGAAATCCAAAAAAAGTGATAACAAATAAAATTGGGACTGCTAACATTACTCAACCCTAAAATCGACTAAAAAGAAAAAAAATATCTTGGGGCGAGTAATCCCCTCATTGTCTTCGTTTTACATTGCTCGTGCACAAACTAAGAATAGTGCTCAAATCCCATTCAGCCCCTAAGTGTTTGTGCAACTTTTGGACTTCTCACCTAACTCTAAAACAGACAAGATAAAAAGACCGCATTTGCGGTCTCTACCGAGTTGAGTAAGTGAATTGAGGGTTTGTGTTGTGTGAGTTTTGTTTGTGATTGTTTGTGTGCATCCTAGATCGCCTCTGCGCATTTGTGCCTTTTCTCCACTTCTCTTGACTTGACCAACGTGCTCTCCCGATCATTTTCTTTTATTTCGAGATGGCCGACTGGAGCGTTTTCTATCGAAACTTTGTGGATCCCTCGTTCACTCCAGTCGGTCCACCTCCCTTTTATAAGGAGGATCTTCCTCCTATTTTTTTGATTTTTGTACATATCTGCCTCAGCCACAGTCTCAGGACTCGGATTTCTACCCACCTCCACCTCCACCTGTATATTATCCACCTCCACCATCACATCCACCCGAGTCTGACCGATTGGAGTCATCTCCCTCGATCTCCATGAGTTTTGTCTTGAACCGGATGCTAGAGCACATTAATTCGATGAATGATGATCTTGCTATCTTGAGGAAAAATCAGATTAATGCTCCATTCGTTGAGGTTACAGATTTCCTTGTGGGAGATCATGGGAGCTTGCAATCGCCCAAAATACAAAAAAAAATGAGAAAAATTTAAAAACACAAAAAGAGTTCGGGAGACACATGATCGAGTCAGACTGTGAGGAGAGCGCCCACTTGCCAGACCATTTGACCACACAACCTTTCACAACTAGTCCCACCTTTGACCCCGAGGATGCCGCTGTACAGATTGCTCTTGGTATGCCTCGTGTATATGCTGATTCTGGCATCCTCCCTTGTATGGAGGAGGTCCAAAAATTCAAAAAAAATGTTGACTGAACCCGAAGTGGTGGCCCCCATTCATGAGATCATCCGTCCCCACTTCAGCAGGCCATGACTGATTTATCTACTCCTCTTCCCAAGAAGAGAAAGTGGAGGAGCAGATCTGAGCGTCACATTTTGACCATGGCCACTGCCCACACCATCACACATTGTCCCATTCCTCGGAAGAGGAACACAGCTACCCCTTTCATCACCTGCACCATCTCTGACCACACATGTGATCACACTCTCCTGGACAGCGGTGCTTCGATTAGCATTCTACCCACCCTTCTCCTTGGTGCAATCTCTTCACTTAGGGCCTCTAAAGAAAACTGGGATGTTCGTTCAGTTTGCTGATGGATCTATGATAACCGCACATTCAGCGAGGGTCACAATAATATATGTATCAAGTGTCACTGAGGTGACCACTCACCAAACATGGGTTGATCAGCAATTAACCCACAATAAAACAATGAATGAATTAAGTCCAAAAAATGTGAATTAATATTTATTACTCCACCATAAAATGTATAGGGAACAAGCATGTAGAGGTCGAACCCCAAAGAGCAATACAAAAATGCATAAGCCTACAATGTGAATCTAGCACAGAGTCATCCATGTGTGAAGCCTATTTTTGTGGGTTTTTGAATTATATATTTTTTTATATTTTCTTTTTTTTTCTTTTTATTTATTTTTTTATAATATAATTAGGTAATATATAAATATACATAATTTAAAGAATATAAATATATAAATATAAGTATACCCATAGAGGGTAAGTATATAGCTTATAATACATACAATATATATAAGTATAAATAATAATATTTTTTTTATTTTAGGATTCTATATATTAATAAATATATATATATATAGATGTATATATAGATATATATATTTTTTATATATAATTTTATTATTATTATTTTTAGAATAGGGGGATATACATATAAAGGGGAGCTATAATAGTTATAAAAATACTTAAAAATAATAAAAAATTCAGAGATAAAATCATTTTGGTATCTTCATCATTTTTTACTTTTTTTTGGTGATTTTTGGGTATTTTTCAAATTGTTTTTGGTATTTTTAAATGCTGAAATAAGGGAAAACAGTGAAATAGATACTGTCTGCAAGTAAAATAGGGATCAAAAATAGCAAACAGCCACAAAACTTTTCCACACTGTTTTTCTAATAAAGATAGTAAAAGATAGAAGAAATAGGAATTGAGTTTACATTTTTCCATTTTCTTTAATTTTATATATATTTTTAAAGTTTTTGTGTATTTTTCAATTTTTAAGGTTTTCCTTTTAAGATTTTTAGGGATTTTTGGACTGACACTAAGATAGGTCAAAATACACACTAGGGATTTTTTTTGGAATTTTTAGAGATCTTTTAATATTTTCTTGGTATTTTATAGCTAGACAGTAAATAAAAGTCATGTTTTTGATTATTAATAAATGCAAAAATGCTACAAAATGAAAAACTAAAAATATAGCGTGCAAGGGTACTCTAACAGGAGCTTATGTCTATTTTTGCAAAATTTTTCAAAGAAATATGAAGCATAAAATAAATAGACAAAGCATGCAAAAATAAATGGCCTAGCAGGGGTATTTTTGCAATTAAAATAAGTGACGGGGGCATCCATGCAAAAATTACAATAAAAATGAACGATAAATTTTATTTTCAGGTCCATTCTACAATTACTAAAACCCGGCAGGGTTTTAATGCAAATATCACGTGCCTCACGTGGGGTCTGCACGTGAGGCGTAGAGGGACTAATATGTAAATACATAAACTCCAGGGGTCCTTCTGCAATTTATACAATTTATTTACAACGTGACTTTTTATTTTTGGTATTAAACTATAAATACAAAAAGGTGGGGGGAGGTGTTTGAAATTTACCCCCTAAGGCACTTCATCATGCGACGCTGGGTGCACCACTTATCCACGTGTCGCCCATCTGACGGCAGATACCGGTTCGTCGATGAAGGGTGCGGATTAGAAGCTCCTCGCGGATCTGACAGTTGGCGCGTGTCTTCATCGGACGGTTGTCTTTCAATCTGGGCCTCGCCTCCTGATCCGATGGCTCTGGAGGTGTCTGGAAGAACAGGGAAGAAGCTCGCCCCCGGCGAGCTTCGATCGAGCAGCTCGGGTTCCTCCGGGCACCTCCCTCACATCTGAAGTGCTCTGGACGTAGCTGGGAGGCTTCCGCGTCGTCTGATGGTTCTCTCATGGCTCCTGGAGGTCCGAGTCGTTCGGACGAGGTCGATGAAGCACAGGACCTCCAGGAACCTCTTCCTGGTTCGATGCAAGCCCAGATGGGCTCCATTCCTCGTTGTACCTGCACAGGAAGAACCGGGGGAGCGAGGGCTACCTCCTCGACCCGGGGTTTTGAAGCTTCGCAGTGAAATGGAGCGAGGCGAAGGGGCTCCGACTTACGGTGGACGTGGAGCCCCGATTCGCCAAGACCAGGGGTCCTGGGTTGAGCAAATGGGTGCGATCGATGGAGAAAGCGATGGGGTATGAAATGGGGTGCACAAGGCGGTCGGACACAGTCGAGTTCACAGTGAAGAAGTCGCCGGAGCGGAGCTCCGACGAACTTCGAATTTTTGATTTTACGCTAAGCCGATCAACTAAGGACTAAAATAACTACTGGAATTAAAAACTAACATTAAAAATTAACTAAAATGCATAAAAAGGACAGCTCTTATACCTGGGGGCCACCAGGCAGCAGGGCGGACGCCGAAGTTCCGCCGCAACAAAACTACCCTTCCTCCGGCCGATTCGATACTTTGGCACACTCCCCCTGTTACGAGGAACGTCCCAGGAATGGAATCAAGGCTTAAGGTTGTATTGAAATTGTCCAAATTCGAGGAAGGAGGCGGAGCTACTTATTTATAGACATTGGCATGGAGCCTTATTGACCGACGATTATTACTTAATCCAATGAGTATCTGATCGATCCAAGTTATTGGCGGGCATCATGGATAATCAGAGAGCAATTCTTGTGAAGGAAGCGAGCTCGATCGATGGACGGGATGGCTGTAAAAAAGGGATGAAAATCGGGGAAAAGATGGTTCAGAAACGCTAGAGCAGGGATGGGACAGTTGACCAGGGGGTCAACGAAGGCCGGCGCCTCATTGGTCCACGTCAGCCGCTAAAAGACAAAACAGGAAATTTGAGCCTAAATCGATTTATTTACTATAGTAAATGATTTTATTAGAATTTTTTTAAAACATAAAAAATGTGTATTTTTTCATGTAGTATTTATTTGTGATTTTTATTGAATTTTTCGAAGTGTTTTATTATGGTTGTAATTTAATAATGTGTATATGTATGTATTTACAAGTATTTTTGTGTATTTTATTTTTAACTTGTTTATTTTCTTTTATTATTTTATTAGCTTATTTTATAAATTTATAATTTATTTTTGTGAGTATAAAGGTATTTTTATTTAATTTTTAGGAGTTTATTTACATTTTTAAATAAATAGGTATAGGCATATGTAGGTATCCTTATAGGTCTTTTGCCTATGTATTTTGTATACTAAATTTATTTATTGTATTTTCTTGATTTCTATTTTGGATTTATATTTTTAATAGGTTATATGTATTATTTACATTATTATAAAAAATGTAAAAGAATAAAAGAAAGAATAAAGTCATTTCTATATAAATGGATAGCATAGGTATTTTGTCTATGAATTTTATAGACCTATTTTATTTTATAAATTCTTTTTGGTTTTCTTTTACTTTTAATATGTACATGTATTATGCACATTATTTACAAAAATTCTAAAAATATAAGTTTATGGAAATAATAAATATTGCATAAATTGAATATTTTAATCAGTCCTAGATACAAGGAGGGCCAAAAACGTAACTTTTGCATAAGGACTCCAAAAATTATGAAACCAATTTTATTAAATAGTTCTTTGAAGGCTATATACAATTAAAGGTGAGTTTGGCTGATTTGGAGATAAGATATGGGTCTGTGAAGTTGAGATTTTGGCATTTTATTCCGTGTATAAAATGTACACTAAGTATTATTTTTACACAAACTAAATTTTGTATTTTTATTTACAATATTATCTACAACTTTCATGAACAAAGTTTCTTTATTTGATGAATAAATAATTATGTACAAAATAGGTGTAAAAAATGCATAAATAAATGAAGAAATAAATGAGGTATTTATTGTATACTGGCCCTTATCTCCCCCTACTTTATTCCTTGTCGACCAATTCCATGCTGGCCTTGGTCTTGGGGTTTGGGTCATAAAATATCTTCAATATTTTATCCCTTTTTCTTTTCTTTTCTTTATTCTATAATTTTGGCATTAAACACAGTATTTAATGTATAATTAATACAACGAATCATGAATGCTATTATGTACAATTTGATGCTATTTACATGCATTTGCTGGGGTTTTTGAGGCCAAAATGATAGAATAAAGGTGATGAAATGGAGATTCATCACCCCCCTATACTTGCCTTTGCTAGTCCCTAGCAAACACTTATGCAATAAGTACAAAAAGAATAAGGAAAAGAAAAAGGAAAATGAAAGAAGGATAGAGTGAATAGGGGTGCTTTCAGTGCAATGCATGTCTTTACAAAATCTGAATTTGGAGCTCCTGTCAAACCTTGGGTGTAAGTGTGTGTGGAACCTAGTCGAGAACCAGCTCTAAAATACAACAGCCTTCGATAGTCACAGAACTCGGTTCGACCCACCTCAATAGCCTGGTCAGAACCAGTCTACATCATACGCAAACCCTTAGAACTATGAAGCTGACTTGTATAGTGTAAGTGATGGTGGCTCTCCCCAACTAAAATGACAAAGGAAATGACTTCTCAAGAATGAAAACCCAATGATTCCCCAGTCCAACAGCTCTTTCCTCGAGGAGCAGGGTATTCCCTTCTAAGTTCAAGTGGCAACCAGCTCAAGAGGAGGGGGTGAAGAGAAGAATGGACGGTAGCCAGTGTAGCTACCTATCCTGGGATGCAAGACCAGTGTAGTCAAGTCATCCAGCTGCACGCTCACATATTTGTCTTTGGAACTCAAGCTTGCTTATTGACTTTGTACATACTTTGCAGGCATTTTATTTTTGTACAGGCCTGACCATTTTTTTAACATACTATTCACAACAGCATTTACATAAGGAGTTTTTCCTCTTGAGCCAGTAGACTATCCCTCTTTTGAAGCTTTATCGCAACCCACAATCTCCTTTCTTTAGACCTCATGGCTATTGGACCAGGTTGGGGTGCACTTCCCTCCCTAGACGGGGACGAATGTTTCCACCCGTGTGCGTCTCAGACTGGCAAATCCAACCCCCTCACCACTCCAACTGAGTTGAGCCAAGTGAAAGGTGCAAGTGTCCAAGTTAGGTCAAGGTCGGCAAGAGTCGTACATGTGTCTCGAAAAGTTCTAGTTAGTCCACTGAGGTGACTTGAACCCAGCCCTGATTTCTCAAAGAATTAAGTCTGTATAGACCTGAAGTACCTTAGATCTAGTTCCCATAAGGTTCAAGTGTAGTTAGGAGCGGTAAGGTCTAACCGAGCTCCAATGTGAGACTTTATTAGACTGATCATCAAGCTCACTCAAAAAGAATATGAATGGTATGCTTATGCTATGCACAATGAATGATGCAATTTTTTCACAAAGAATTTAAAAGAATCAAAGAATATTTTACACAAAGAATTTTTGCAAATAAAAACTTGACATATACAAAAAGGTACGTACAATTATTTACATGGACGTGCCGCTTTATTCACAAACTGTATGAATTTATAAAGACTCTTCAGGTTTTAATGAAGTAGTTTATTTTGGTTGTTGAGAAAGACTTTTATGCATTTTATTTCTGATTTACAAGTATTTGTAATAGTGATCTTATTCTTCAGGTCTAGTTTGAAAATAATTTTGCAAACTATAGTACACAATAATTTTTGCAATCATTTATACACATTTGAAGACTATTTTTGCAAAGATTTTTCACACCATATATACATTTCTCACAATAGTTTTGACAAGAAATTTTCAAAACATTTGCACATAGGTTTTTCAAATCCTTTCTTTCACACAAAGAAAAGTTTTACAATCCAAACAGTTTGACACATGTTGAAATCATTTCACATCAAATTTTTCAAAACTGGTCACACTATTTTTCAAATCATACTGTATAGGTATCTGAGTAATCAGTATATACAAAAGAAGAAAAATTGTATTTGTTATATAATATGGTTTTTATCAGTTTTATTTGTGATTATTCCTTATTTACAAATGAGAGATTTTTGTGTAGACTCCTCAGACTTAGTTCGAGAATCCTTTTCACAAGAGCTTTGAAAACTTTAGTCCAAAATAATTTTTGCATACATGTACACGTATTTGAAAATGATTTTACGACAATCAAGTTTTTGCAATCATTTGCACACTGATTTTCACACATTTTGATTTCACGCAAAGAAAATAAATTTTACACACAAAACTGATTTTTCAAAGGTTGAATACTTGTATATACTATTTTCAAACAATTTTCACAAGATTTTTCAAAGAACACTTTTTGCATAAAAAAGCTTTTTCTGATTTAATAATCAGTACAAATACAACAAGCCTGAGGAGCTCACAATCATCTTTTATTATTTTAGGACTACTTTTTACATTTTAATTTATATTGTGATGAGATATTTTATTTTTCAGTATGAGTTATGGCTTATAGTATATACATGGTATATACGACCCCCCTATACTTAGCTTGAGCTATGTCCTCATAGATCGAAGAGAAAAGCAGAGACATAACTCGTACTGAGTATAGACAAGTCTAAAGAATGAATGTAATAAATGAATGAGAAGTTGACCGTCCCCCCTATACTTAGGATCAAGTAATCCTAAGTATGGCAAACTGTACAAAAAGCAGGGAGGGTCAAGGGTGGGAATACACAGATCGTACTCAGATTGTCTCTCCCTATACTTAGGGTAAGATACTCCTAAGTATAGACAAGAAGAGGAGACAATGGAGAGGATCGGAATGAAATAAAAAACTCGGGGTGCACATCCCCCCTATACTTAGGACCAAGTACGTCCTAAGTATAGAAAACTGTCTACAAGGGCGGCACCTTTTAGATACATAGAGAAAATAGAAAAGGAAAAGAAGAAAAGAAGAAAAGCAAAGAAGAAAATCAGATAAACAGTTCTTGGAGTACATCGTCTGAATCTTCTGATGCTGCAGCGGTTGTGGAAGTGTCATCATGTTGTACGAGCTAGATCGAGTCAACAACGGCCAAAATGCATCTGGTTCTAACTAAGGCTTCAGGAGTTGGCCGTTGACGACGAAGGGTTGTGCGTTAGGGGACAATTCTGATATAGAAATGCTTCCATTGTCACGCACTTCACAAACTCAAAATGGCCCTGTCCACTTACTCTTTAATTTGCCTGGAAATATCCGCAACTTTGCATCAAATAACCACACTTTCTGTCCAACGTCAAAGGTCTTTCGTCTGATGTGCCGGTCATGCCAGCGTTTCACCTTCTCTTTGTACATCAAGGTGTTATCGTATGCATAGTCTCGGAATTCCAAGAGCCTATTCAGATAATCTTTTCTCTTCTGACCACTCTTCGTGAGTCAAAATTACAACTGTTGATTGCCCATAAAGACTTGTGGATTAATTCCACGGGCAGATGGCACGATTTTCCATATACAAGAGGATAGGGCGACATGCCCAAAGGAGACTTGTAGGCGGTTCGGTAAGCCCATAGGACCGAGTCCAAGAGTTGAGACCAGTCCTTCCTGTTTGGCCTAACAAGTTTCTGCAGGATAGTCTTGATTTCTCTGTTTGATAGCTCTACCATGCCATTGGTCTGAAGATGATAAGGAGATGCGACACGATGGTCGATGTCGTACTCCTTCGTTAACTTCTTGACCTCTTTGTTAATGAAGTGGCTACCCCCGTCTGATATGAGAATTTTCGGTATCCCGAACCGCAAAATAATGTTCTTCTTCAGGATCTGGCATACTGTTCTGCTGTCACCGGCTCGAGCGGGGATAGCTTCAACCCAACGACTCACGTAATCGACGGCGAGAAGGATGTGCTCAAATCCTTGACTGTTAGGGAAAGGTCCCATGAAGTCAATGCCCCATGCGTCGAAAACATTTGCTATCTGAATGATTTTCAGGGGCATTGAATCTTTGGCAGTAAGTGTACCTTTCATTCTCTGACAGTCAGTACATCGCTTAACAAATTCAGCTGCATCCTTGAATAAAGTGGGCCACCAGAAGCCACACTGAAGTACTTTGGCTGCCGTCCGATCTCCAGAGTGGTGTCCACCAGATTCGAGCGAGTGATAATGCTCGAGGACACTAAATTTCTCCGTCTGAGGAATGCACCTGCGCCAAATGCAATCCGCTCCTTCCCTGAATAGAAAAGGATCTTCCCATTGGTAGAAGCAGATGGTCGACATGAATTTGTTCTTTTGGTTCTTCGTCCAATCCGAAGGTATTACTCCAGAGGCGAGGTAATTGACTATATCAGTGTACCAAAGAAGAGAATCCACTGCTAAGATGGCTTCGTCAGGGAAGGTTTCTGTGATAGGTGCATTGCTCAGAGGAGGTTCAGGCTGCTCTATTCTGGAGAGATGATCTGCTACCACATTCTGAACTCCAGGCTTGTCCTTTATTTCCAGATCAAATTCCTGGAGGAGAAGGATCCAACGAATCAATCTCGGCTTGGCATCCTTCTTCTGCTGAAGGTACCTGATAGCAGAGTGGTCTGTAAAAATTATGACTTTTGATCCCAACAAATAGGATATGAACTTCTCTAAGGCGAAAACCACAGCCAGCAATTCTTTTTCTGTCACTGTATAATTTCTCTGTGCTTCGTCTAATGTTCTGCTGGCATAGTGAATGGCATAGGGCGCTCTGTCTTTTCTTTGCCCAAGAACAGCCTCGACTGCAAAGTCTGACGCATCAGTCATTATTTCAAAGGGAAGAGTCCAGTCGGGCGGTTGCAAGATTGGAGCCTGAGAGATGAGCTCCTTCAACTGATTGAAAGCAAGGAGAACCAGCTGATCAACAATGAACTCAGTCTCCTTGCACAAGAGTTCTGTCAGAGGTCGGGCGATGCGGCTGAAATCCTTGTTAGATCGTCTGTAAAACCACACATGCCCCAGGAGTGACCTCACATTCTTCACTGACTGAGGTGGTTGAAGATTTGAAATGACATCCACCTTTGCCGGATCGACTTCCATGCCATGTTTGGAAACGACGTGGCCCAGCACAATACCTTCTGTGACCATAAAGTGGCTCTTTTCCCATGAAAGTACTAGATTGACTTCTCGGCATTTCTGAAGCACTCTGTCTAGGTGCTCAAGACAAGAATCGAAACTATCACCATAGACTGAGAAGTCGTCCATGAACACCTCGAGAAAACTGCCTACCATCTCGGCGAAGACGGCTAACATGCATCTTTGGAATGTTGCAGGTGCATTGCATAATCCAAAGGGCATTCTTTTGAAGGCGTAGGTGCCGAACGGGCAAGTGAAGGTAGTCTTCTCTTGATCTTCAGGAGCGATCGCCACTTGGTTGTACCCGGAGTACCCATCCAGAAAGCAGAAGAACTCCTTGCCTGCTAATCTCTCCAAAACTTGATCAATTAAGGGTAAGGGAAAGTGGTCCTTCTTAGTTGCTGCATTGAGACGGCGGTAGTCAACACACACCCGCCAGGATGTTGGTACCCGCGTAGAAATTTCCTCTCCTTTATCATTTGTAACCACAGTAAGCCCGGATTTCTTTGGAACTACATGCAGTGGGCTTACCCATTTCGAGTCGGAGATGGGATAGATAAAGCCTGCGTCACACCATTTTGTTATCTCCTTCATAACGACATCCCGAAGGTTAGGGTTTAGCCTTCTTTGGAATTCGCGGGACGGCTTGGCATCTTCTTCTAGATAGATGTGGTGTGAACACAAGGCTGGATTTATCCCTCGGAGGTCTGATACGCTCCAACCAAGTGCCTTGCGGTTCTTTTCTAGAACCTCGAGAAGTCGAGATTCCTGATCCGGATTCGCCTGCTGCTGATGATGACCGGATACATTTGTTCTTCACCCGCAAGGAAAGCATACTTCAGGCATGCAGGAAGTGGCTTGAGTTCTGGTTTTGATCTGTCCACTTTATCTGTCACTTCAGATACCATGCTGGTGGTGGGATGTATTTCCTTACCATCCTCATCATCCTGTTGAGATCCTGGTGATGCACCGAACGGTTCTGCGCTAAGCTGATCATGTTCGGTCTGGAGTGAATGCTCAAGAAGATGCACCTGCATCTGAGAATATGTCTCCCAAGAATCGTCGGAGCATATGCAGACTGCGCTTTCCAAGTCCTCCTCAAGAGTGAGGATTTCTCGGGTCCATGAATCATCCAATGATAAAGCTGAGTCTCTGATCTCTGTAATAAAATCACAGTCTGCTTCTGATGCCGCCTGGCTCTCATCAGTTGTGGCATTCTGCTCTTTGTTCATGTTTATCGTGATTTGCTGGGTATTCGAGCTGAAAGTGATCTTCCCAGACTCGTAATCAACCACGGCACCTGAAGTGCGGAGGAATGGTCTGCCAAGGATGATATGGGTCTGGAGCAGAGGTGCAAGTGATTCCATGTCAAGTACTACAAAGTCAGCTGGGAATTTCATCTCCTGCACTGTAACTATCACGTCTTCCAATAGACCTCGGGGCCGCTTGACGGATCGGTCAGCGAACTAAAGGATCATGCGTGTCCGCTTGAGCGGTCCCAGCCCAAATTCTTGCATTATGGACGAGGGCAGAAGGTTGATGGAAGAACCACTGTCAAGAAGAGTGCACTCGTAGACCTGGTCAAAAATCACACAACTGATCAGAGGTGCTCCTGTATCTTGCTTCTTCTGGGGGAGATTGCTGATGGCAGCAACAGTGGCCATGGAGAGAACGTGCTTTTCTACCTCTCGGCGTCTGTTGTCTTGCGCTGGGCGACGCCTGTTAGTACATGCCTCTTTCAGTCCTTTCTTTACGGCTGGCATGTATTCCACAGACTTCAACAAGGGAATCTCAACAGTCATTTTATCCAAAATATCCACAACACCTGGATCAGACAATGCCTTTTTTCGTTTTGCAATTTTTTTGGATTTTTGTATTGCATAAGGAAAAGGAATATTTACACCACTGGCAGAAAAATGAGAGTTTTTATTTACATCAAAATCATCGCACACAGAATGTTGTACATCCGAACTACAAAAAGGAGTACAAGCTGGATCTTGGCATGCTGGTGTTGTTTGGCGATCAAAAAGGGTAACGTCTGCTCCATCGGCTAGCGAGGGATTGGTTGCTGCTCGCGGCTCCTCCAATGCTGGCGTGGCTTCGCTTCGGCTACAAGCTTCTTTTTGTTGTTTTTGCTTTTGCTGATTTTTTTTTGTATTTTCTGCTGAGGCTGATGGTGACATGGCATGACGGCTGGACTGGCTTCTCCTTCTTCTTCCTCCTCACCCGCCCCTGGAGCTGGCACGGCTGATGCGGAAGATGACGATCCACCTGTTTCTTTATTCACCCCACTTTTGCTAGCAGGCGGAGGCAAGGCCCTACCGCTCCTGAGAGTAACAACATTAGAATAAGCAGTAATATCATTACCAGACACGGACAGGACATCACATTCTACCTGCTCTTTCTTTTTGAAATTATTGGGGTTGGCTTCGACCTAGGCCGGAATGGTGGTTCGGGTGGCGGTCAGGTCATCAAGCCGCTTTGTCATTTCCGCTAGCCCTTTAACAAGCTGGGCCAGACAATCCATGGTGGGGTTCGCAGGGGATACTTCAGAAGATTCAGCGTGCAGACCACGCTGCGGTTGGGTAGATGGGTGGGGAGGCTGTTGCTGGTGGTGCTGCTGCGGTGGAGCAGGAAGTTGAAGTTGTTGGTACGACGGAGGAGGATACTGCTGGTATTGCTGAGAGGGGGCAGCCGCGTACTGGTGATATGGCTGTGGGTGACGGTACTGCGGCTGCTGCTGATATGGAAAATTCTACCTCCATTGATGTGCAAACTGGGGAGGTTGCTGGTGCTGTTGGTGAAGCTGAGAGACTTGCCAAAAACGACCACCCTGAGGTTGGTGGTACTGCCGGTTGGCGAATGGCTGACCCTAGGGTTGTCCATACCCCATTCACTTCTTGAATCAGGGGTGGTGGAGGGAAGACTGGATCAGGTACAGAAAGAAACTCTGGTTGGTACACGACCATCTGCTGCTGCGGCGGGCCCTGGTCGGGCGCCTGCACGTAGTACACGTGCTGGACTGCCGGTAGCTGCTGGCTCGGCTGAGGCTGATGCTGCGGTTGCTACTCGTCCTTCTTCTCAGCAGGAGCGTCGGATGGTGTAGCCGACTAGACAGAATTGATAGTGCCGACCAATAGTTCAAGGTACTAGTTGATCTGATCTAGCTTGTCCAAGTTCTGGGTCCTCTTCTCGATCACAACGAGTTTCTCGAGGTCCTGTGATCGCTTCTCAATGATATCTACCATAGAGGGATGGCCCCCGATGATGCTGAGGTTGGAGCTCTCATCTCTCTCTGCTTCCTTAGATGCAACCATGTGCACTTGCTTCTGGAGGATCTGGGTCTGCTTCTGATACGCCTTGGATAAAAGGATGGCGGCCTCTCCTTCATCCATTTCTTCAAATATCTGCCAAACTACATCTTCATCCTTGTTAAAATGGGAGCCCCCACATGCTGCGTCCACGAGCCTTTGGCTTTCAATGTTCAGTCCCCCAAAGAAATGCGGGACCAAGCTAGCCTTAGGGATCTCATGGTGGGGACATTTCTCTTGCAGGTCAGTAAATCTCTCCCAAGCTTCGTATACTGACTCATGGGCTCCTTGGGAGAAATTACTGATACGGGCTCACATCTGCTTGAGCCGACCGAGAGGGTAATACTTGTGCAGGAAGGCGGACTTCAACTCCTCCCAGGTCGGCACGACCTTTCCCAAATGATTGACCCAATAGAGGGCCTTGTCCTGTAGGCTGAAGGGGAAAGCCATCATCTTTACAATGTCCAGAGGGACATTGGGATAGTGTGTAGTACGGCAAATGCGGGAAAATTGTTGCAGGTGAATGTACGACTCTTCATTGGTGTTTCCATGGAATGCAGGGTGAAGGGCGATGAACTGGGTCTTCAGCTCAAAGTGAGCGTGTACCGGTGGGATGAGGATCCACTTGGTCATCTGGCTGTCTCCCGGATTGTATGTTTCCTTGAGTGTCGGCTTTGGTGGTGGTGGAAATTCTGGGTCATCATTGTGGTCATCACCACCTCCTCCACCTCCACCTCCTCCTCCCCTGCCTCCTCTGTCTCTGCCTCCTCCTCCATCGTCACGGTTCATCATGTCATTCAACATATCCTGGAATGCGGCCTGTATCAGGGCCTGCTCGGTCAGTTGCTGCTGGATGGCCTGGATAGATGCCAGTAATTGTGCATTGACTAGGTTCTGATCTGGCAACTGTCCCTCTGGTTGTGGTAGATGCTGACCTTGCCCTTTCCTCCTGGATCCATGTCAGGGTCTGAGTCGGATGAGATGAACTCCGGAGTAGTCTCCAGGGCTCGCACTGTCTTCTATCTGTATAATGAGATGGTCCGAATCAGATCACTTGCAATTAATGTTCAGCTGCTGTGATGAAGCTGGAATTCAGGTCAACCCCAGCATGTTGTGAATGGAAAAGGATGTAGACTGTAATCGACTTCCATTCACAATGGCGAAAGCGGGACAAAAGTGATCCCGGTTTATTGGGTGGCCAAGAGAAAGGTAGAAAACGAGGAGTCTGGAGATCGATCCGCAAAGTCCGGATTGGGTTCTCGGGAATCGCCTCGAACTTATTGGCGGAGTTGAGTCCATGGAATCGATGTGGGTGTCGGCATGGTCCCGACGGAAACCATCCATGGATCAACTTCGCGAAGTACAAGAGAGGATCGGATATTGGATGAAAGATACGGTGATCAACAAGGAATAAAAGGAGTGTAAAACAGTAGAGAGGCTCGGTTGAGCGGGGTGGTCAAAGGGAAGAAACAAAATAAGCGCAAATGCACGGGACTTGATCTTTGAACCTTAATCTAGATCCATACAAACACAATACAAAATCGGGTTCACCAACTCACGCCATGTGAAGCCGTGAAAGCTCGGCTATTTATTATCTTTTCATTTTTAGAGTTGTGATTTTCAGGCATATCATATAACAAGTCCTTAGTACGCTACCCTATAGGAGAGAGAGTACTGCCGGAAGAGTATCCCGTACTTGTCCTCCTCCTGTGTAACCTGTAGTCTGTACTTTTTGGAGTCCTTGTAACCCTTCCTGGATCCCTACTCAGCCAAAGAAATAGAGAGAGGAAGCCGATAGACGAAACCAATACTTCGGTTCTCGCTCGCAACGGAATCACCCGTGAGCGTGCAAGAACCTATTCGGACGCAGGACAATGAGACAGACACCCCCGTGAAGGCGTGGCCTATGCTTAATACTTCAGACAGGGTCGATGCTCCACACAATAGGGAGTCATCATTGGTGACCAAGCCCTACTCGCCTACGTACGATAGAAGTGCCATTACTTCGGAAATCCAGGCGATACACAAGGCAGTTGCAGACTGGGTTTTTGGCTTTAATCCTTAGGGGGTCGCACTCGCTCATGGGAGTAGGGTTTTGGTCCCCCTCCAAGGTACCTGAAAACAATGAGGGCTTTATGAAGCCGGTACAATGATAGTCCATTACAGATTTTAATTAAGGTCGAAGTTTATTTAGCAGTCCCCTTGTTTTAATTTTTGGGTTTTCACTTTTTTTGAGTCTATTTTATACTAGCGCCTAATGTTTTTGTAGATTTTCATTTAAGTCCTAGGTGCTCAAAATCAGAGGGAGATAGCGGAAAAGCCGTGCAAGTGATTCCATGATGGAAATCTCACCATTGAACCGAATGACGCATGTTGAGTTAGAAGACTTACAGTGCATCCCAGCTCTCTCCATGTGGTATGCAAAACAGAATTTTTAAACCTATCTACATGTCGGTATGCAAGGCACAAAATCGCCCTAGACATTAGCTGCTATTAGCGTGAAGAACCATAAGTCGCTCATCCATCTCTAGCCCAAAAGGGTCCGGTCTTGGCTCACCCCTCCTCTGCTCAACACACATGAGGGTAGGAGAAAGTGCTTTACAGGGCTCGCTGCGGCACAAGGGCTAAGAGACAAATGAGCGGCTTGTTTAAATTTGACTAGATCCATACGAAGTAGACTATAGGAACATGCATTCTTATTAATGTGTGGACCTAGCTACCGAGTCAAGAAACCTACATCTAGGGGCTCCAAGCACACAAAACAAAGTAAAAGAAAGGTGGAAAGCTCAAATCCTCGAAAAACAAAGAAAAGAAGGCGATGAAAACTCGAAAAGTCGTGATGAGGCCCCCAGGTGAACAATCACCCGGGCACTGGACCTCATTGTGAAGAGTAGAGTCCTGTTTAATTACATGCCAAAAAGTGTCTCTCTCTCACCATAATTTACAAAAATAATCCAAAGTGTTCTAGCTCTAACTAATGCCCATCTCTTTGCTTCCTTGGTGCTCTCTTCAGATGGTCATGAGAAGAAGACCATCCTCCTCCAAGCTTGGCTGCCTTGACCTCCTAAGAAGCCATCCTCGCGTGGCGGGCCCTCGCATCAAAGACACAAAAAGATTGCATTAGAATAACTCAATCAATCAAATAGAGCAGATAAAATAATCACAATAAATAAATAAATGAAGCATGGTGATTAATGGCAATAACAATAGCTGCTCACAAAATCACATCAATAATGAATCAAATTTTACACAAGAATGACAAAAATAAAGTAGGCTATGCTCATTGCTCCCCGGCAACGGCACCATCTGATAACCGCACATTCAGCGAGGGTCACAATAATATATGTATCAAGTGTCGCTGAGGCGACCACTCACCAAACATGGGTTGATCAGCAATTAACCCACAATAAAAGAATGAATGAATTAAGTCCAAAAAATGTGAATTAATATTTATTACTCAACCATAAAATGTATAGGGAACAAGCATGTAGAGGTCGAACCACAGAGAGCAATACAAAAATGCATAAGCCTACCAATGTGAATCTAGCACAGAGTCATCCATGTATGAAGCCTATTTTTGTGGGTTTTTGAATTATATATTTTTTATATTTTCTTTTTTTATTTTTATTTATTTTTTTATAATATAATTAGGTAATGTATAAATATACATAATTTATAGAATATAAATATATAAATATAAGTATACCCATAGAGGGTAAGTATATAGCTTATAATACATACAATATATATAAGTATAAATAATAATAATTTTTTTTATTTTAGGATTCTATATATTAATAAATAAATAAATATATATATATATATATAGATGTATACATAGATATGTATTTTTTATATATAATTTTTTTTTATTATTTTTAGAATAGGGGGATATACATATAAAGGGGTGCTATAATAGTTATAAAAATACTCAAAAATAATCAAAAATTCGGAGATAAAATCTTTTTGGTATCTTCATCATTTTTTACTTTTTTGGTGATTCTTGGGTATTTTTCAAATTGTTTTTGGTATTTTTAAATGCTGAAATAGGGGAAAACAGTGAAATAGGTACTGACTGCAAGTAAAATAGGGATCAAAAATAGCAAACAGCCATAAAACTTTTCCACACTATTTTTCTAATAAATATAGTAAAAGACAGAAGAAATAGGAACTGAGTTTACATTTTTCTGATTTTTCTTTAATTATATATTTTTTTAAGTTTTTGTGTATTTTTCAATTTTTAAGGTTTTCCTTTTAAGATTTTTAGTGATTTTTGGACTGACACTAAGATAGGTCAAAATACACACTAGGGAAGTTTTTTTGGAATTTTTAGAGATTTTTAATATTTTTTGGTATTTTATAAGCTAGACAGTAAATAAAAGGCATGTTTTTGATTTTTAATAAATGCAAAAATGCTACAAAATTAAAAACTAAAAATATATCGTACAAGGGTACTCTAACAGGAGCTTATGTCTATTTTTGCAAAATTTTTCAAAGAAATATGAAGCACAAAATAAATAGACAAAGCATGCAAAAATAAATGGCCTAGCAGGGGTATTTTTGCAATTAAAAAAAGTGACAGGGGCATCCATGCAAAAATTACAATAAAAATGAACGTTGAATTTTATTTTCAGGGCCATTCTACAATTACTGAAACCCAGTAGGGTTTTAATACAAATATCACGTGCCTCACGTGGGGTCTGCACGTGAGGCGTAGAGGGACTAAAATGTAAATACATAAACTCCAGGGGTCCTTCTGCAATTTATACAATTTATTTACAACGTGACTTTTTATTTTTGGTATTAAACTATAAATACAAAAAGGCGGGGGGAGGTGTTTGAAATTTACCCCCTAAGGCGCTTCATCTTGGCGGCGCTGGGTGCGCCACTTATCCACATGTCGCCCATCTAACGGCGGATACCGGTTCGTCGATGAAGGGTGCGGATTAGAAGCTCCTCGCGGATTTGACGGTTGGCGCGTGTCTTCATCGGACGGCTGCCTTTCAATCTGGGCCTCGCCTCCTGATCTGACGGCTCTGGAGGTGTCTGGAATAACAGGGAAGAAGCTCGCCCCCGGCGAGCTTCGATCGAGCAGCTCGGGTTCCTCCGGGCACCTCCCTCGCATCTGAAGTTCTCTGGACGTAGCTGGGAGGCTTCCGCGTCGTCTGATGGTTCTCTCATGGCTCCTGGAGGTCCGAGTCGTTCGGACGAGGTCGATGAAGCACAGGACCTCTAGAAACCTCTTCCTGGTTCGATGCAAGCCCAGATGGGCTCCATTCCTCGTTGTACCTGCACAGGAAGAACCGAGGGAGCGAGGGCTACCTCCTCGACCTGGGGTTTTGAAGCTTCGCAGCGAATTGGAGCGAAGTGGAGGGGCTCCGGCGTACGGTGGAGGTGGAGCGCCGATTCGCCAAGACCAGGGGTCCTGAGTTGAGCAAATGGGTGCGATCGATGGAGAAAGCGATGGGGTATGAAATGGGGTGCACAAGGCGGTCGGACACGGTCGGGTTCACAGTGAAGAAGTCGCCGGAGCGGAGCTCCGGCGAACTTCGAGTTTTTGATTTTACTCTAAGCCGATCAACTAAGGACTAAATTAACTACTGGAATTAAAAACTAACATTAAAAACTAACTAAAATGCATAAAAAGGACAACTCTTATACCTGGGGGCCACCAGGGAGCAGGGCGGACGCCGGAGCTCCGCCACGACAAAACTACCCTTCCTCCGGCCGATTCGAGACGCTGGCACACTCCCCCTGTCATGAGGAACGTCCCAGGAATGGAATCAAGGCTTAAGGTTGGATTGAAATTGGCCAAATTCGAGGAAGGAGGCAGAGCTACTTATTTATAGACATTGGCATGGAGCCTTATTGACCGGTGATTATTACTTAATCCAATGAGTATCTGATCGATCCAAGTTATTGGCGGGCATCATGGATAATCAGAGAGCAATTCTTGTGAAGGAAGCGAGCTCGATCGATGGACGGGATGGCCGTAAAAAAGGGATGAAAATCGGGGAAAAGATGGTTCAGAAATGCCAGAGCAGGGATGGGACAGTTGACCAGGGGGTCAACGAAGGCCGGCGCCTCATTGGTCCACGTCAGCCGCTAAAAGACAAAACAGGAAATTTGAGCCTAAATCGATTTATTTACTATAGTAAATACTTTTATTAGAATTTTCTTAAAACACAAAAAATGTGTATTTTTTCATGTAGTATTTATTTGTGATTTTTATTGAATTTTTCGAAGTGTTTTATTATGGTTTTAATTTAATAATGTGTATATGTATGTATTTACATGTATTTTTGTGTATTTTATTTTTAATTTTTTTATTTTCTTTTATTATTTTATTAGCCTATTTTATAAATTTATAATTTATTTTTTTAAGTATAAAGGTATTTTTATTTAATTTTTAGGAGTTTATTTACATTTTTAAATAAATAAGTATAGGCATGTGTAGGTACCCTTATAGGTCTTTTACCTATGTATTTTGTATACTTAATTTATTTATTGTATTTTCTTGATTTTTATTTTGGATTTATATTTTTAATAGGTTATATGTATTATCTACATTATTATAAAAATGTAAAAGAATAAAAGAAAGAATAAAGTCCTTTCTATATAGATGGATAGCATAGGTATTTTGTCTATGAATTTTATAGACCTATTTTATTTTATAAATTCTTTTTGATTTTCTTTTACTTTTAATATGTACATGTATTGTGCACATTATTTACAAAAATTCTAAAAATATAAGTTTATGGAAATAATAAATGTTGCATAAAGTGAATATTTTAATCAGTCGTAGATACAAGGAGGGCCAAAAACCTAACTTTTGCATAAGGACTCCAAAAATTATGAAACCAATTTTATTAAATAATTCTTGGAAGACTATATAAAATTAATGGTGAGTTTGGTTGATTTGGAGTTTTTATTTGCAAGATATGGGTCTGTGAAGTTGAGATTTTGGCATTTTATTCTGTGTATAAAATGTACACTGAGTATTATTTTTACACAAACTCAATTTTGTATTTGTATTTACAATATTATCTACAACTTTCATGAACAAAGTTTCTTTATTTGATGAATAAATAATTATGTACAAAATAGGTGTCAAAAATGCATAAATAAATGAAGAAATAAATGAGGTATTTATTGTATACTGGCCCTTATCTCCCCCTACTTTATTCCTTGTCGACCAATTCCATGCTGGCCTTGGTCTCGGGGTTTGGGTCATAAAATATCTTCAATATTTTATTCCTTTTTCTTTTCTTTTGTTTATTCTATAATTTTGGCATTAAACACAGTATTTAATGTATAATTAATACAATGAATCATGAATGTTATTATGTACAATTTGATGCTATTTACATGCATTTGCTGGGGTTTTTGAGGCCAAAATGATAGAATAAAGGTGATGAAATGGAGATTCATCAATCTATCAAGAGGCCGAAGGGTATACTAGAAAACGCCATCATTTCGATTCAGGGCATGAGTTACAATGTTGATTTCATCGTGTTGCCCATGGAGACCTCCACAGGGGAGCAATCTCCAATCATCTTGGGATGACCATTCCTCGTCTCTGCGAGGGTCGTTATTGATTATGGATCATGAGAGATTCGCTTCGTCCTGTTGATGAGAGCGAAGCGTTGATCACCGCAGCCACAGTTGACCAGAGACCTGCACCTGATGCACCTTCACCGATTCTAGCTGACTCCGAGGCTTATGACCGACCTAATGATATTAGAGATGTTTTCTTATTGACCGCTGATGAGACCTGAGAAATCCTCCGAAAGGGGGAAGACTCGGAAAGCATGGACCTCGAAGTTCCTCCTTCTGGTGTGTGGCGATGTGTTGATGAAATCTACGGGATTTACGTGATTGATACCATAGACCGAAGTGCAGACACCAAGACTAGACATGACGGACCTGGTTTGACTACTTCCACTGATAAGTCCGTTCCTGGCCACTCAAATGTGGTTATGATTGAGGTCGGTTACGATCTTAACGATTATTTTCAGAAATTCGGGCCTTTTGATGAAAAAGATGATCTGGGTGAGATTATTGAGGACGAACATAGTTCGACTACTTCCATTGATGAGTTCGTGCCTTTTGATTTTGACCTGGACGAGACCTCGCAGGACAACACCGATTATACTACTTCTAATGACGATGAGTTCGTCTCATTCCACTTTGATATCAGCGAGACCCCCAAGGCCAGACCTAGTTGTACTTCTTCCACTCACCCGTCTACGTCTTCACACCATAGGACCACCAAGGGAGAACCTAGCCGTACTACTTCCATTGACCAGTTCGTGCCTTTTCGATTTGACTCAACTGAGGGCCTTCAACCTGTCGACCCTGATCAGTTAGTGTCATCTGAGGACCCCGATGTCGACCTGCACCACACCAGATCTATCCCTCAGTGGTCTCGCAAGAAGGTTCACTTTCTACCTTCTTGATCCCGTGTACATCCATCTCTATTGTATATCCTCCTCTGTTAATCTTTGTCCATCTCTCGTTTTGCTCATCCACCCATTCTCCTGTTTGCCTTGCTTAGGACATACTTTGTCCTAAGTATAGGGGGGTGGACGAGCTGAGTGTTCATTCGTCGTCCCGTTTCATTACTCATGTTGTCTCCTATACTTAAGGCTTCTTTTACCCTAAGTATTGGGGCAGTGATGCGTACATCCTTCTTTATCCATTTTAATCTATTTTCTTCTTTTCTTATTTTCCTTTTCTATCTTCATTTTCTACAAAAAAATGTGCCGCCCCTTGTAGACAGTCTTCTATACTTAGGATGTACTTTGTCCTAAGTATAGGGGGGTGTGTACCCTGAGTTTTCATGTATTTCGATCCTCTCCATTGTCTCCTATTCTTGTCTATACGTAGGGATATTTTACCCTAAGTATAGGGGGAGACAATCTGAGTACGATCATTCCCACCCTTGACCCTCCCTGCTTTGTGTACAGTCTGCTATACTTAAGATTATTTGATCCTAAGTATAGGGGGGACGATCGACTTCTCATTCATTTGTTCACTCATTCCTTTATTTATTTATTATTTAGACTTGCCTAGACATAGTATGAGTTATGTCTTCTCTTTTCTCTCCGATCTATGAGGACATAGCTCAAGCTAAGTATAGGGGTCGTATATACTACGTATATACTTTAGCCATAACTCGTACTTTCATATTTTCCTAATAAATATGCCTACTAAGAATTCGTTAAAATTCATTAAATCCTTAATAAAAAGATGTTGATTATTCCTCAAATTCTTTTTGTATTACTGATTAATAAATCAGGTGAAAAAGTTTTTTTGCAAAATGTTTGAAAAATAGTTTGAAATCTTTGTGAAAAATCTTTTGAAAACTATTTTGAAAACGTTTTGTTACATGTTTTCGACCTTTGTAAAAACATTTTGGTTTGTAAAGTTTATTTTCTTTGTGTGAATAAAATGTTTGAAAAATGATTTGCAAATGGTTTGAAAAATGGTTGCAAATATATTTGAAAAATCTATCTATACTGTTTGAAAAACCTTTGCAAGATGATTTTCAAATGTGTGTACATATTTGTAAAAATGTTTGTAAAAATTACTTTGGACTATAGTTTTCAAAATTATTTGAAAAACCTTTTCAAATAAGTTTGAGGAATATATACATCACACCAAAATTCTTTTATGTTTATAAAATTGACCACTTACCCTTGTAAATTCTTAAAATCCACTTCTTGTAAATATAAGATGTATCCTAGTGTAAATATTTGTACCTAGTTTTTAGCCAAAATTTTTGTTTTTAAAAATCCCAAAAACTTTTGCAAAACTAAAATACCAAAAACATTTGAAAAATCTTTTTGAAAAATACAAAAAATGCATATGCATCATCTTTTCAAAAAATCCATAAAAAGTTCAAAATCTCGAAAATTGCATCACAAAATATTTTCTGCATTCTGCATAGCATCTGCATAGCATTTGCATTTTTTGGATTGAGTTTGATAGTTGAACAAGTCTAAGTAAAATCCTGAGATTGGAGCTTGATTGGACCTTAAAATCTACCTAATAACAGGAACCTTATAAGAACTGGAGTTGAGGTACTTCAGGTCTAGTTGACTTAATTCTTTGAGGATCATGGGACTTGGTTCAATGGATTCTGGACTGCCTAAGTAGAGTATTTCGGAGCACACACACGACTCTTGTTGATAATGACCTAACTTGGACACCTGCACCTTTCACATGGCTCAACTCAGTTGGGGTGGTGAGGGGATTGGATTTGCCGGTATGAAATGCATACAAGTGGAAACATTTGTCCTCCTCTAGGGAGGGAAGTGCACCCAACCCATCCAGTGATGAGGAATTCTAAATACAGGAGAGTGTGGGTTGTAATAAAGCTTCAAAAGAGGGATAGTCTACTGGCTCAAGAGGAAAAACTCCCTATGTAAATGATGCTGTATATAGTATTAAAAAAAAGCCAGGCCTGTACAAAAATAAAATACCTGTCGGAGTGTACATATGTTGTAAAGTCAATAAGCAAGCTAGAGTTCCAAAGTCAAATCATGTTAGCCTGCAGCTGGTTGACTCGACTACACTGGTCTTGCTTCCTAGGATAGGTAGCTACACTGGCTACTGTCTATTCTTCTCTTCACCTCCTCCTCTTGAGTTGGTTGCCACTTGAACTTAGAAGGGAGTACCCCACTCCTCGAGGAAGGAGTTATTGGATTGGGGAATCATTGGGTTGTCATACTGGAGAAGTCAGTCTCTTTGTCATTCTAGTTGGGGAGAGCCACTATCACTTACATTGTACGAGTCAGCTTTATAGTCGTAAGGGTTTGCGTATGAGTTGAGATATTTCTGACCTGGCTATTGAGGACACTTGAGCAGAGTTTTGGGAATCTCGAAGGCTGTTGGATTTCAAATCTAATTCTCGTTAAGGTTCCGCCCGCACTAATTTTCCAAAGGTCCGACTTAAGCTCCAAACTTTGATTTTGTGAAGACAAGTTTGATAATTAAGCTTAATCCACCTCTTCTTTTTCTTTTCTTTGTTTTTCTTTTTCAGCACTTATTGCATAAGTGTTTGCTAGGGACTAGAAAAGGCAAGTATAGGGGGATGATGAATCTACGTTTCATCATCTTTGTTCTATCATTTTGGCCTTAAAAATCCTAGTAAATACGTGAAAATAGTGTTAAATCATGCATTTTATCATCCATGCATTTGTGTACAAAATGTGTATAAACTACAGTTTTTAAAGCCAAAATTATAGAATAAAGAAAATAAATGAAAAAGAATAAAATATTGTAAATATTTTATGATTCGAAACCCCGAGACCTAGGCATCTCGATGACTAGGTCGACAAGGAATAAAGTAGGGGCAGATAAGGGCCAGAATACAATAAAAAATTCCTTTTATTTACATCATTATTTATTCATTTTGAGACTTTTTTTTGGTTCCAATTTTTATACCTCAATTAAAGAAACTTTATACATAAAAGTTATAGATAATTAAATACAGAAAAATATAAAATTGATTTCACTCAAAAATAAATATATACATATAAAAAGTTATGATCTGAATAAGAATCTAGAATCCCAACTTCTCAGACCCGTATCTCACAAATAAAAACTCTAAATGCATCAAAATCACCTTTAATTTATATAATTTTAAATAAGCTATTTAATGAAGGTGGTTTCGCATTTGGAGGAGCTACGGTTCGAAAGTTGAGTTTTGGATCCCTATAGTAATTTTGTACAGATTAAAATATTCATTTTATTTATTATTCTTTATTTTTGTAATTTTATATTTTTTTAATTTTGTAAATACTATTTATAATATATGTGTACATTAAAATCAGAATAAAAATCTAAATAAAACACAAAAATAAAATACAGGTATATAACACATAGGTATAATACCCATAAATATACCTATACAATTATTATTCCTATTTTTTTAAGTGTACAAAATACATCAGAAAAATAAAATAAAAATATATTTAAGTGTATAAAAATACTTTATAAATATATAAAATAATAATCAAAATAAATAAAATTAAATACATAAAATAAAAATAAAATATTAAAATACATAGATAAATATTTCTATATAGACCTAAAAGGCAACTTGTTATTTTTGACCTCGAAAAAATAAATAAAAATTGTAATAAAATACTTTATAAAATAGTAAACATTTTTAATTTAATAACCAAAAATAAATAAATTCATTTACTAATTTAAAATGATTTTTTAAATAATTTTCTAGAGGTTTTTCCTGGTTGGTCCACGTGGACCAACCAGGTGAGTCTGATAGTTGACCACGGGTCAACTGTCTGACTCCCCCTCTGAGCTGTTTCAGATATCGGTTTTGGGTCATGTTTGCGGATTTTTCGAGGCTTGTTCAAGCATCCTTCGATGTCGAGTCCTTCTGTGTTTTTGCTCCTCGTATATTGGTGATTCACGCCCAAGGTATTTCTTAGGCTTTGGATCACTGAGCGAGGCATTTCTCCTCGTTCTTTGAGCTGCTAGAGTCACAATCTACAAAACTACATGTCACCTTCCTTCCCAATTTGAACCCCTTGTAACCCATTTTCCCCTTCTTTCGTGTGCTGAGGTTTGAGGGAGGTGACAACAAACTCACCTCACCGTCAGGAGGCACGGAGGAGCGACACCGAGGAGGCTTTTACACCACCTCCGACCACGTTGGGCCGTCAAGGTCCACCTTGGGTTTTTAACCCTTGAGGTTCGTTTTTTATTCTATTTTCTTGCATATTTTCATTCCAGTAGCTCTAGCATCCATCTTCCACCCTCCACTTCGCCTTAGCTCCGTTTATTCGTTTTCCCTCAACCTCGCCGGAGCTCGCTCCAGTGAGCTTCTCCCTCACTGCTTTCCGCCTTCTCCCGCTGCTAGGTGGGGCGAGGCATTTTGCCCTCGCCTCCCTTAACTTTTTGTGCAGGACCATGGAGCTTTAAAGACCCTCTGGAGCTGTTTCGAGGGTGGCTGGAGGTACCTGGAGCTCTCTGCCTTCCCCGTCATCGTGGGAGAGCTCCGGTGACCCTCAGCTCGTCCTGAGGCCTCCAGCGCATATAGGAACCCTGCAGGATTGCCACGGGCCATTTTGGAGCCGCAAAGAGCGTCAGAGGTGGATGATATACCCCGGAGAACCTCGCCCCAGGTGGAGCTCCTCCCAGTTCGTCGTCCGGCCTTCGCAACCGTCAATCGAGCCCCTGTTCTTGGAAACGTGCAACCACCGTCGGATGCTGAGTGCTTCCAGCCACTGATTTTCATTGACGATTTAATCGCAACCATAGGTGGGCGAAGCGTCATCGCACGATCCGGGCGTGCCACGTGTTCAAGTGGATGCATCCCAGCCGTCCGATCGCACCCAGCGAGGGGTATTTTGTGTCCAACACCCCCTCCTTTTTGCCTTTGTTTTATAGTCTAAAAACATTCATTTGCAGTGTTAACAGTTTTGTAATATTTGCATTTAAACCTCCGAACTTATCATTATTGCGATTCAGTCCTCCCCAGGCGTGTGCGTAACACGTGCGTGGGTGGGCATTTTGCGGACAGGACCCCGGAGAACTCTGTATTTGTATTAAGTCCAGACAATTTTTAATTAAGTTATTAAGGTTTTGGATAATTTGCATTCGAGCCCCCATTGTTTTATTAATTACCAAAAGGTCCTCACCAACCACGCGCTAGTCACGTGGTCCTTGGCATTTTTGTAGCGAAGCCCCTGGGGGTTCATTTATTTCACTTCGATTTATAAATATATTTTTTGCATTATAAATTTTGTAGGAAAATTACACGTGAGCCCTGCAACTTTTCGCATATTACGATAATGCCCTTGCCAGGAATGATTTTCTCTTTGTTTCTAGTATTTATTCCATGCATCTATAAAATCCCAAAAATTACCAAAAAAATACCATAGGCTCCTGTTGCATTTTAGTTCTACGCATATTTTTATTTTGCATTTTTATTGCATTTTAATATTTATAAAAATTCAAAAACATGCATTTTATTCACTGTTTGCATTATAAAATCCATAAAAATTATAAAAACTTCTCAAAAAATTCCCAAAACTTCAGTCTAAAAATCATCATAAAAATATTAAAAACTCCTGAAAAATCCTAAAAATATAATCTTTGTCTCTGAAATTTCCTTATTTTATTATCTTTAATTTAAAATTAATTTGGAGTATTTCTGTTACTGATTGATATTTTATTTCTCTATTTTTTGTTCCAGCCTTCTATTTTATTCACTATTTTCAGTATTTTTAACTTTAAAAATACCAAAAAAATAGGAAAAATATAGAAAAATCACAAAAATATTATAAAATTATAAAAAACCAAAAACATTTCATTTCCTGAATTCAACTTATTTTTACCTATTTTTATAAATACTTTATCACTTTCTTTTCTTATATTGTATATATACTTCATTTTACCTTTTAAAAGAAAAAAGAAAATATAAAAAAATATAAAATACAAAAAGAAAATATAAAATCAGAAAATTAAAAAGCAAAATATAAAAATATAAACATTAAAAATAAAATATAAAATATAAAATTAAAAACCCACAGAAAATAGCGTAAATAGACAAATCATCACAGTCACACATTTTGAGCATTTTTGCCCCGTTCTACCTGTCTGCTCCCTGTGTTCGACCTTTACACTGCTTGCACACTATACACATCCTTTGTAGAGTTATAATAAATTTTAACTCCGCACCGCTTTTCATTGTTTGATTCTTGTTGCAGGTTAATTGTTGTTTGAATTCCAGAATTCGTGTTGTCGCCACAACGACTTTGTCTCCGCCTTGTGTGAGACATATTTAGACCGCCTAATTTTGGGTTCAACACATGCAGAGGACCTGCATCAAGAGGTCGGTCAGATATCACCCAAATGAGAAAGGACTGTCATCTCCTACTCAGGCTGGAGATCATCACTTAACAATCATTTGATGATGCTTGATGAGTCCACTATCTAACTCCTTAGATATTCATCCAAGCATCAGCCTCTATGATTCAATAAATGAATCAACAACTATATGATTGTCAAGATGACCATGGTACATAACCCTTATTGTACAGAGGGACCTTATAGTTCATCCATTCATTCAATCTCAGAAAGGGAGTGAAAACAATCAATAACTTTTATTGATAAATCATTTATTACAATAACATTTATTGCAGGAATGGTTCGCCTCGGGCTCACATTGCTAACACACACACACACACACACACACACACACACATATATATATGGTAAAATGGGGTTGCCCCTACGGGGAACTAGCTTAGCTCCCCCGACCCTATATTCCCCGTATTTTTTTATTTTTTAAAAATTTCTGCCATGGAAATTTATCATTATATCCCTATATTATTGTTGCGTATGGAATCTCAAGGATCGGAAAATTGATGGAAAATATTGTGGTCGTTACTATCCCCAAAATCCTGTGACAAACAAATTTTTTTTCTTTTTGCTACCTATTAACCTGTATAGCAGACATGGTCGAAATCAGGGAGGCTACAAATCCCGAGGGTTATTCAATTAATCAAAAATCAATTAAGAGAAAATAAGAATCTCAAAGGACAACTGTCCTTGGTTTTTTGTGATTTTTTTATCTTTTTATTTTTCTTTAAATTTTTATAATTTTTTTATTTTTAATTTTTTGTGCTTTGTTATTTTGTAATTTTTTTTATTTTTCAAAAATAACACAAAGCAATATTCACAAGATCAAAAATACACATACTAACTGTTTTTGTAATTTTTCATATAATAAAAAATATTCAGAAAAATCCAGAGAAAATACTTTTGGGTTATAAAGTTTTGAAATATTTTTGAGATTTTTTGTGGAATTTTTCAGATGTTTTTGTATATTTCTAAAAATCAAACAGTGAGAAAATACGAAAATGTACACATCCTGGAGTAATTTGCAACTTAAAAATATTTTAAGACCCAAAACTCCTGACAATTATTTTTAAGACAAACTAGAAGCAATTTTCTACAAACCATAATTTTTGGATTTTTGTAGAATTGTCTGTGATTTTTATAAGATTTTTGATGTTTTTTCAAATTTTTGGGTTTTATAAATAATTAATGTGTGAAAATTGGTCAAAAATTAAAAGACAATGAAAGAGACCTACTCTAATGTTTTTGGAATTTTTTAAAAAAATTTTCGAATTTTTATGAATTTTGGAATTTCTAACAAGAAAAATGATATATTTTGATTTTTTAAATAATATCAAATGAAATCAAAATGCAATGAGAAATTTATGCTAAGAAGGTAATCACATCAAGAGCAAAGTATAATTTTTGCAAGATTTTTAGATCATAAATAACATTTATTTCATTCAAATAGAGCATGCAAGTTTTTGTTCTGCAGTTCAGGGACTAAAATGTGAATAAGTTCTGTCTTTGCATCAAATAAATAATAAAAATAAATCACAATAGAGAATGAGCAATTTTACCACTATATCACGTGCTTGGCATGTGTTTGAGGCTGGCAGGGGCTTATTCGTAACTTCTGAAAACTTTGAGTCTTGAGTTGTAATTTTCGAAAATATATATTTTTTTAAATCCAAGCCCTAGGTCTGCTTCATTTCAATCAAAAGGGGAGAGGGGTGATAGTCGCTGCCCCTTGCTTCTTCTTCCCCAAGCACAAGGGGACGACAGGTCAGCGGAGGAGGGCACGAGCGGCTGGAGGCGTAGACGGGTGCGCGCGGCAGAGGAGCAGAGGCGTGTTTTTGCGGCGGGGGCCGTGCTATCTGGAGGAGGGGGCTGCACGGGCACAGCGTCGGGTGGAAGATGGAGGGCGGCTAAGCGCAGGGCCGCCGCTGAGGAGCGGAGGGTCACGCGCGATCAGAGGCGGTCGGCGGAGCGTAGGGCCGCCGTTGAGGAGAGGCCGACGGTGGAGCAGAGGCGCGTCTTTGCAGTGGGTGCCGCGCGATCTACAGGAGGGGCGCCGCGCGCACGCACATGGCTACGGGAGGCGGTCTGCGACACCATCAGGTGGACGGCGGTCGGCTGGCGGAAGAGGACCGTGCCTTAAGCGAGCTGGAGTGGCGCGGGCCTGGCGGCCTGGGCGGAGGCCGCCTCGGACGGCGCCGCAGGTGCTGGATCGGCGAGGGGAGTGATGCCACTGGGGTCGGTTGATGGCATCTGATTTTTTTATTTTTTTATTTTTATTTTTTGTTTATATATGAACAACAGAAATAATAAAAAAGAAAAGTTTTTTTATTTTTTTATCAGAAATGTGAACAGGAGCAAAAAGGATTTTTTTTATTGTTTTTTTAATTTTTTATATGATCTTGCAAAACAAACGTTAGAGAAAATGAAATTTGAAACAAAAAATTATTTATTTATTTATTTATTTATTTACAAATCGGAAAATGAACGAGGATCCGACGTACATGAGAGATTCGAATCCGATCTCTGGCCACCGTACGCGGCCGGAGTTGACAGATCGTGGACGATAGAAATAGAATGCAGGGAGATCGAGAGAATGAGATGAACACTCAAAATCAGAGATAGATCAAAAACGTGAAGGATTTTAAGATCTTTATAAAAAATGACAACGAGATAAAAAAATAAGAGAAATAAACTATGATTAACATAGATAAAAATAACAAAAATGTGGATCTCACCTTAGGAGCGGAAAATGACCGTGATCGCCTCAACAAGGCCGACTCGCTGTCACCGGACGGCTTGGAGACTTGGCAACTTCCTCGACGAAATTTTCTCTCGGAGATCGGGCTCCTCTCTCTAAGGATTGATCAAGTTGGAATGAGGGAGAAGGAACCATATAAATAGAAAAGAGATGAAATTTGAATTTTTGAATTTTTTTGGATAAAGAGATAAGAGAGATGAAAATTGAAATGAATTTTTGAATTTTTTGGTGGAAGATATGAAATGAGATAAAGTAAAAGAGAAAAAATATTTACAAATGTATCTAAATTTTTTGAATTTTCGTCACTTATTTTTTAACTAAAAAAATATTTTTTAAATTTTTTTATGGCGGTTAATTAAAAATAGCAACTATACACATATACTATATACATATATGACATTATATACAAGGGTAAATGAGGAAATTAGCCTTTCTTATTTTTTTTGTAAAAAGGGTATTTTTTATTGTTATTTTTATTTTAAAAAATTGGTAAGAATAATTTACAAATATATATAAATACAATATGCACAAAATACATGGGAAAATTGCACAAACCACCCCAGAAAACCGACTTTTCAACCGTAACTTCAAAAATTATTAAAATATAGCCATTTTAAAGATAATTTAATTTGGAATCCAATGGAAGTGAGGTTGTTTCATGTTGAGCTCATATGGACCCAGAATTAGTCTTTCAATTAGTGCTTAGTGGCTTTTTCCAAGTGTGGCTACTTTTATTCTGTACATGATTTAATTGTGCAATTATTTTTATTAATTAGGACACATTTTTATTTACAACTTTAGTTTTGAAAGTTATTTAATTTTAGTTCAATTGAGGCACAAATAAATTATTGTAAGTTTTATACGGATATACACAAAATAAGTGATAAGTATTTACAACAACACACACACATTTTTTTGGATTTTCTGTTTAAGGACCCTATCTCTCCCTACTTTATTCCTAGTCGATCGTCAAGTCGACCTTCTCTCGAGGTTCGGGTCAACCTGTATACAGTCTTCCTTTTTTTTTATTTTCTTTATTTTTCCTTTCTTTCTTTCTTTAATTATTTTAGGTTAAAATTAGTAAGAAGTGTACAATATTTACACACAGATGCAAGTTAGTAAGAATATGGAGTTAGTGATATATGCAGGTGTTTTACAAGGGATTTAAAGCTAAAATAAATGAATAAAGATGACGAATCACAGATTCATCATCCCCCTATGCTTTACCTTTGCTAGTCCCTTAGCAAATACTTATTTGTAAGAATAAGTGAAGAAAAAGAAAAAGAAAGGGAAAATAAAGAATGTAGGACAACATTGAGTATTAAACTTATCTTCATAAAATTGTAGTTTGGAGCTCTATCGGACCTTTGGATTATTAGTGTGTCGGAACTTCTGTGAGACTTAGAATTTTAAAATCGACAGCCTTCAAGTTCTACACATCATTGTTGCAGGTTCAGCTCAGAAGTCATCTTAGATCAATCCTCTTCCCAAAGCACGCCCTATGAACATTGAACAATCGACTCATGTGTGTGAAAGGTTTTAGATCATCCCATCCAGAATGCCGGACTACCATGTAAATCTCCTCTCTAGTAACTCGTCCTCGGGGAGTCAGGTATTTCCTTCTAAGTTCTGTCGTGCTGTGTTCACAATCAAATTGGGGGAGAAGTTAGAAGAAGGAGAAAAGAACTGGAGGGTGGCAAGTGTAGTCACCTCTTCTTGTGAAGATGGCCAGTGTAGTCAAGTCTCCACCAAGATCTGCAGGTTTTATTAAAGCTTGGACCTTTTTTAGGTCAGATATTTATTTAGTAGTGGCTTCTTTGTATTTGGATTTTTGGTGGTTCTGCTTGGATCTTGTTGTGCCCTACGGATATAGAATCTTCTTGTTTTTGTACATTTTTTGGGGTCTTAGAAAAAATTGTGCCCATCCGTCCATCCCTTTTCCGAAGCTTTATTTCAACCCGTACTCCGGTCTTTAGATTTCCACGCTACCAGAAAAGGAACTCACACAATATTCCAACATCCCGTCTGAGTTAAGCTAAGTGCATAGTGAGAGAGTACAAATTGATTCCCTATTCCAGAGTTATACCCAGAATGAAGAGATCAGGTTAGACACTAAGAGTCAAACGCTGCACATTGTCATGTGGAACTGAATGAATTAAGTCAAAGACCTGAAGCTTCTAAAATCCTATTTCTCGGTGAAGTTCCTCTGAAAATTAGGTGGATTAAGGTCCAACTAAGCTCCATTCTTCAATTTTATTCCAAACATAGTTTAAATATCAATACTATCCTGAAAGATGCACATGCAAATGCAAACACATGAACAATGTAGAGAGTTTTTTTGAAAAGAAACGATGCACATGTGAAAAGAACATTTTTTTAAACAATTTTCTAATTTTGAACTTTTTATGGATTTTTGGAGGAAAATGCATATGTGAAAGAAAGGTTTTTTTAATTATGCAAATTTTTATAGATTTTTGGTTTTGTAGTTTTTTTAAAGGAAAAAGGGTTAGTAAAATATATACAAGTATATACAAGATATTTTTTTTGTTTTGTTTGTTGTTTTTATTGTTTTTTTACGTGTGTTTGTGTTGATTTTTTTTTGTTTTGTTTTTTTGTTTATTTTTATTTTGTTTTATTTGTGCGTGTGTGTTTTTGTTGATTTTTTTGTCGTGTTTTGTTTGTTTGTTTTTGTTTTGTTTTGTTTTGTTTTATTTTGTTTTGTTTTGTTTTTTTACAGACGTGGATTTTACAAAATTATACACATAACCCCCCAAATAAACGTATTTATAAGTCGAGTTATGTCTAAAGTATATATACAATATATACGACACCCCCTATACTTAGCTGGAACTATGTCCTCATAGTGATCAGAGAGCGAAAAAGGAAGACATAACTCATGCTAAGTATAGAAAAGTGAAAGATTCCTATGCTACAACGACTCAAAGATAGGATATAAAGAAAAAAAGTTGGTGATCCCCCCTATACTTAGGATCAAGTAATCGTAAGTATAGTAGAGTGTATAAAAGGGGAAAACCGATGAAGAGAATGTACAGACAAAAATAAAAATACATGATATGAACAACATCACCCCCTATACTTAGGGTAGAGTATCCCTAAGTATAGGCAACAACAAGAGTGATGAATAGGACGAATATGAACAACACAAATCATTCACCCCCCTATACTTAGGATAAAGCACATCCTATGTATAGCATATATACACACACACACACAGAAAAGGGGTGAATGATGAAACGGGACAAGAAAGAGTGAAACGAAAGGATATACAAGAGGAGTGGATGTACAAAGGTCAAGAATGTCAAAAATGAACCTTCTTGCGGGACCGCTGAGGTATGGATTTGACAAGGTGTAGATCGATATTGGGATCATCATTAGACATAAACTGAGTAGGATCGACCAAGAATGTATCCTCAGCGGTTTCAGATTATGCAGGCATGAACTGATTATTGGAAGTAGTGTGGTCATGTTCTGCCTGGGAAGTCTCGCAAACATCGAAGTAAAATGGCTCGAAATCATTATCAGAAAAAGTAGGATCAATTTTAGCTTGGCGAGCCTCTATCGGATCATCATCTTTATCAAAAGGCCCAAATTCCTTTACAAAGCAATCAAATCAAATTTGGCTTGATCGATCTCATCTGCATCAGGGTGAATAGGAACAGACTCACAAGTGAAAAAAGTCAAATCATGTATGTCCTATCTAGTCTCAGATTCTGCCTTCCGCTCTAAGGTGTCTATCGTGTAAATTCCACGGATGTCATCAATGCATCTCCACATACCAGAAGGGAGAACTCCAAGTTCTATGCTTTCCGAGTCTTCCTCCTTCAAGAGGAATTCTTGGGTTTCCTTATCATCCAACATATAACAAGAATCTCTGATATTATCATCAAGGTCAAATTCCTTGGGGTTGGCTAATACGGGCGAGTTCTCATGAGATGCAGGTTTCTGGGCAGTAGTGGGTGTAGCGATCAACACATCGCTCCCTGCATCAGAACGGAAGCGACTCTCTCCTGAACCATAATCAATAACGGCTCCCGCAGAGGCGAGGAAAGGCCGTCCCAGGATGATTGGAGGGTGTTCCACAGAGGTGGAGGTCTCCATGGGCATTACAACAAAATCCGAAGTAAAATTCATGCCCTGAATTAGAATGACAGCGTTTTCTAGAATACCCTTCAGCCTCTTGATAGATCCATCTGCAAATTGAACTATCATCCTGGTTTTCTTAAGAGGCCCAAGATTAAGAGACTGTACCATAGATAAGGGTACTATATTGATTGATGAACCACCGTCAAAGAGAGTGTTGTCACAAGAATAGTCAGATATGGAGCAACTCACAAGAGGTGTGGAAGTGTTCCCTTTCTTAAAATACGGGCAGTGAGAGATGGTGTAGGCAGTGGCCATGGTCAAGATGTGACGCTCAGATCTTCTCCTTTGCTTTCTCTTCTTGTGTTAAGGAGTTGATAAATCTGTCATGGCCTGTTGAAGTGGAGCTTTAATGATCTCATGAATGGTGGCTACCACTTCGGGTTCAGTCAACATTTTTTTTGAATTTTTGGACCTGATCCATACAAGGGAGGAGGTCGGAATCAACATTTACATGAGGATTGCCAAGAGGAGTCTGTATAATGGAATCCTCGAGGACAAGGTTGGGACATGTGTTGGTTATATGTGTGGGTAAATGATTGGTCATTTGGGTCCTCTCCTCACAAAATGAATCGATAATGTGTCTCCCAGAATCTTTTTGGCTTTTTAAATTTTTCTCATTTTTTTGTATTTTGGGCGATTGCAAGCTCTCATTATTATCCTCAAGTGAATCCATATCCTCAAATAGTGGAGCAGCATTCTGGCTCGTATTTATGTTAAATAGATTGCTAATCCTCGAATTCATATGCTCCATCATCTGATTCAGGGTCTCAAGTGTGAATACCATGAAAGGTGACTCCAAAATCCCAGAATCGGGTGGGTTGAATGAGGATGGGTGAAAATCATCGTTCGATTCCTGAAATAATGGGTTAGACGAATATGCACAAAAATCAGGAGGAAAGTCCTCCTGGAAAAAGGAAGGTGGATCGTCTGAAGAGTACGAGGTATCCGCTATGATCGGGTTAAAATAACTCCAGTCGGCCATCTTCGAAACAAAAGGCGGGATCGGGAGAGCACGAATGGTCAAGTCAAAAGATATGGAGAAAAATGCGCAAATGCATAGAAGGATCTAGCAAACACACAAGTAATCAAACACAATACAAACCCCCAGTTCACCAACTCAACTCAAAGTGAAGACCGTGAAGGTTCGATCAATTATCTTGTCAATTTTAGAGTTTGGTGACAATACAATCTATCAAAGAGGTTAAAGCGAGTTGTTAGGAAACCAATGGTCTTAGGAGACTAGCACAATACTAAAGTAAGATCTTTCCCAGCCAGTATGAATTGCAGATCTTTTACCGGCTACCCGATCAATTCAATCTGTTAAGGACGTCACGCACCGCTTTACCGGCTACCGGAGAGATCCTCATTGGAAAATGACTAAACTAATATAGTAGTTTAAAAAGAGTTTGGGTGTGGCTCTATCCTAATGTGCGTGTCGCTCTCTTGCTCAAGCAAACCAAACAATGAGGGGGTTACTTTCCCCAAAACAATAATTTTCCTTGTATTTTTTTAGGGTCAAGTTTTCTTTAGCAGTCCCTATTTTAGCAGTTATCACTTGATTAAAAATATTTTCAAAGAATCGCCTACCGAGTGTCCAATTTCTTTTTAAATTATGTGAGTGAAAATAAGGAAGGAGATCGGAAATGTCAATGCACGATTAAAAATAATGATGCATGCAGGGGTTAGAGATGTGTACCTTGTCTCCAACACTCTACATGCAAGTGATCCACGCAGAATTGAAATAAACTATCCTATATGTAAATGCAAGTGAACCGTCCTAGATGATAGCTTCTATTAACGGGCAAGAACAAGTTAATTTGACTAAGTTCAAATTACGCTCTACTCTATAGGCACAGAAATTTCTTGTTTAGGGTGTTTGGACCTAATTAATTACCTGGCTCAAGCAAATTAATTAAAGCAACCAAGAGGTAGCCCATGAAATCCGCGGGAAACAAAGAAAAATAAAGGCGAAAACAAAACCGGTGAGGTCCACCAAGTGCACCAGCACTTGACAAAACAGACCCCACAACAAATGAATGTCCTTTTACAGAGTTCAAATGCTAGAAAAGAAAAACTCTCTCTCTCTCTCTTTTAAAAAAAATCTTTTTTTCGTCTCCTTCAATTCTTCTTCTCCTCTTCTCACGCTATCATGTGGCTTGGTGAAAAATCAAGATGCCTCCACGTCACTTGGGTGCTTCGGCTCTCCTAGGATCGCCTCCTTTGCTCCGTTGGCCCTCACAAGAAAAAGAAAAGAGAATGTGTAAGAAATACAATTATCAAATATGAGAAAAAAAAGAATGCAGTGGATATAAATAATGAAGTGAATGGCAAAATGTAAACAGATATTTACAACCAAGAATATCAGGTCAAAAGAGAAACCTAACTACCCTCGCCGTGCCTCCTCGGCAACAGCGCCATTTTTTTTGCGCACAGAATCTCGAGGATCGAAAAAATGATGGAAAATATTGTGGTCGTTGCTATCCCCAATATCCCGTGACAAACAAAAAATATTTTTTTTTCTTTTTGCTACTTATTAACCTGTATAGCGGACATGGTTGAACTCAGGGAGGCTACAAATCCTGAGGGTTATTCAACCAATCAAAAATCAATTAAGAGAAAACAAGAATCTCAAAGGACAACTATCCTTAGTTTTTGTGATTTTTTTATCTTTTTATTTTTTTTAAATTTTTTTAATTTTTTCCTAAATTTTTGTGCTTTTTTATATTACATTTTTTATTTTTTCAAAAATAACACGAAGCAATATTCACAAGATCAAAAATACGCACACCAACTCTTTTTATAATTTTTTTAATTAACAAAAATACTCAGAAAAATTCTGAGAAAATATTTTTGGGTTTTAAAAGTTTTGAAATATTTTTGATAATTTTTATGGAATTTTCAGATGTTTTGTATTTTTCTAAAAATCAAACAGTGAGAAAATACGAAAATATGCACAACCTGGAGTAATTTACAACATAAAAATATTTTAAGTACCCAAAACTCGTGACAATTATTTTTAAAACAAACTAGAAGCAATTATCTACAAACATGAACTAAAATCATAATTTTTGGATTTTTGTAGAATTTTCTGTTATTTTTATAAGATTTTGATGTTTTTTCAATTTTTTTGGATTTTATAAGATTTCAATTTTTTAATAATATCAAATGAAATCAAAATGCAATGAGAAATTTATGCTAAGAAGGTAATCACATCAGGAGCATAGCATAATTTTTGCAAGATTTTTAGATTACAAATAACATTTATTTCATTCAAATAGAGCACACAAGTTTTTTGTTCTGTAGTTCAGGGACTAAAATGTAAATAAGGTCTGTCTTTGCATCAAATAAATAATAAAAATAAATCACAAGAGAGAATGTGCAATTTTACCACTGTATCACGTGCTTGGCATGTGCTTGAGGCTGGTAGGGGTTTATTCGCAACTTCTAAAAACTTTGAGGCTTAAGTTGTAATTTTCGCAAATATATATTTTTTTAATCCAAGCCCTAGGTCTGCTTCGTTTCAATCAAAAGGGGAGAGGGGTGATAGCCACCGCCCCTTGCTTCTTCTTTCCCAAGGACAAGGGGACGACGGGTCAGCGGAGGAGGGCGCGAGCGGCTGGCGGCGTAGACGGGCGCGTGCGGTAAAGGAGTAGAGGCACGTCTTCGTGGCGGGGGCCACGCGATCTAGAGGAGGGGGCTGCACGAGCGCAGCGTCGGGTGGAAGATGGAGGGCATCTAAGCGTAGGGCCGCTGCTAAGGAGCGGAGGACCGCGCATGTTCGGAGGTGGTCGATGGAGTGCATGGCCGCCGCTGAGGAGCGACCGACGGTGGAGTAGAGGTGCATCTTCGCGACGAGGGCCACACGATATAGAGGAGGGACGTCACGCGCACGCGCGTGGCTGCGGGAGGCGGTCTGTGGCACCACCGGGTGGACGGCGGTCGGCTGGTGGAAGGGGACCGTGCCTGAAGCGAGCTGGAGTGGCGCGGGCCTGGCGACCTGGGCGAAGGCCGCCTCGGGCGGCGCCGTGGGCACTGGATCGGCGAGGGCAATGCTGCTCCTGGGGTCGGTTGATGGCAGTTTATTTTTTTTATTTTTTTATTTTCTGTTTATGTATGAACAACAAAAATAATAAAAAAGAAAAATTATTATTATTTTTTTATCAAAAATGTGAACATGAGCAAAAAGGAATTTTTCATTGTTTTTTTTTAATTTTTTTATATATGATTCTGTAAAACAAATGTTAGAGAAAAAACTCGAAACAAATTTTTTTATTTATTTACAAATCGAAAAAATAAATGAGGATCCGACGGACATGAGAGATTCGAATCTGATCTTCATCCACCGTATACGGCCGGAGTTGAGAGATCGTGGACGATAAAAATAGAATGCGGGGAGATCGAGAGAATGAGATGAAAACTCGAAATCGGAGATGGATCAAAAACGTGATGGATTTTAAGATCTAGATAAAAAATGACAACGAGATAAAAAAATACAAGAAATAAAGTATGATTAACCTTGATAAAAATAAGAAAAATGTGGATATCACCTTAGGAGCGGAAAAGGATCGTGATCGCCTCGACAAGGCCGACCCGCTGTCACCGGACGGCTTGGTGACCAGGCAACTTCCTCGACGAAATTTTCTCTCGGAGATCAGGCTCCTCTCTCTAAAGATTGATCAAGTTAGAATGAGGGAGAAGGAGCCATATAAATAGAAAAGAGATGAAATTTGAATTTTTGAATTTTTTTGGATAAAGAAATAAGAGAGATGAAAATTGAAATGAATTTTTGAATTTTTTAGTGGAAGAGATGAAATGAGATAAAGTAAAAGAGAAAAAATATTTACAAAATTATCTATTTTTTTGAATTTTCGTCACTTATTTATTTGAATTACAAAAATATTTTTTTTATGTGGTTAATTCAAAATAGCAACTATACACATATACTATATACATATATGACATTATATACAAGGGTAAATGAGGAAATTAGCCTTTTTTGTTTTTTAAAAAAATAAATTTTTTATTGTTATTTTTATTTTCAAAATTATTAAGAATAATTTACAAATATATACAAATACAATATGCACAAAATACATGGGAAAATTGCAAAAACCACCTTAGAAAACCGACTTTTCAACCGTAATTCCAAAAATTATGAAAATAGCCATTTTAAAGATAATTTAATTTGGAATCCAATGGAAGTGAGATTGATTCAATTTGAGTTCATATGGAGCCGAAATTGGTTTTTCAATTAGTGCTTAGTAGCTTTTTCCAAGTGTGGCTACTTTTATTCTGTACATGATTTAATTATGCAATTATTATTTTTAATTAGGACACATTTTTATTTACAACTTTGGTTTTGAAAGTTATTTGATTTTAGTTCAATTAAGGTACAAATAAATTAGTGTCACTTTTATACAGATATACACAAAATAAGTGAGAAGTATTTACAACAACACACACACATTTTTTTGGATTTTGTGTTTAAGGACCCTATCTTCCCCTACTTTATTCCTGGTCGATCAAGTCAAGTCTTGACCTTCTCTCGAGATTCGGGTCAGCATGTATACAGTCTTCCCTTTTTTATTTTATTTTCTTTATTTTTCCTTTCTTTCTTTACTTATTTATTTTAGGTTAAAATTAGTAAGAAGTGTGCAATATTTACACAGAGATGCAAGTTAGTAAGAATATGGAGTTAGTGTTATATGCAGGTGTTTTATAAGGTATTTTAAGCTAACATAAATGGATAAAGATGACGAATCGCAGATTCATCAATTATACCGTTCAAATTTTGTAAGAGACAATGATTCCTACGACCTCCATCTCGACAATGCCGATTTCAATAGTTCTGCGACTGTTAAAAAATGACTGTGTAGATGGAGGCTGTAGGAGTCTCTATTTCTCATGAAATTTGAATAACATATTATATGGATATAGGGATGAATTTCAACGGAAGAAATTTCTGAAAAAAATAAAAAAAGTAAAAAAAATAAGGCGGGGGGAGCTAAGTTAGCTCCCCCTAGGGGCAACCCCATTTTAATGCCTAGTCCCATGCAAGTAAGCACTAGTCCCATGCAAAAACATAGACTAACATATAAATAACGATGTGTTCAGGCTCAGGCCGATGAGAGAGCGTTGGACAAGGAGCAACAACATTGGCGGGATTAGGGACCAGGGTTGGCCGGGAGCCGATCATGATGCAGGCTGGGTGGAGGTTCAACGTCGTCAATGTAAAAAGATGCCAACTGGGAGTGGAGTGGCATGTGTTGCGGCTAGGCCTCTGCATTTTGGGAAAGGTTGCTTCCGTTGTGGAGCACTTGGCCACTAGGCATGTCAAGGTCAGGAGCCAGTTCGTTATTTCAGATGTCATGGCTTTGCGCACAGGAGCAACACCTGTAGGGTAGGGAACCGGGTTGCTACGATTTCGAGGGTGTCGATGAACCTATTGGTGGGGGAAGGAGGCGGAAGGGAGGTTATCTTCAGTGGGACATCGGATGTGGTCATGGCGTTGGGGGAGCGATTCTGGGGTGATGTGGTCTTTGTCACGCCGTGGCGGGTGTTGGCTCGAGGCCTAGATGGGGAAGAGGTGGAGGCATTGTTGGCATTATCAAAGTCAGGAAAATCACTCATCCGATGGAGATTGGCATGTGCTACGGACGGAGTCCTCTCAACTCTTAGCTTGTCATAGGTGCATGTGCGGGGAATCCTTATGTCTGGCGAAGTTTGGAGCAAGTGTAGAAGGTTCTCTCAGGGATTGTTGAGGTTAAAGATGTTGTCAATGATAGAGTCGTGAGGGGCGATTAGCCTGAGCTCGTTATCCGGGTTTAGGAGCTTCATCCTCGACAACTTGGTTGGTGGACGGTGCATCTGGAGGGACGGGCCCTTCACGTTGAGCTGGAGACGGTCAGAGTTCAGACGATCAATCTGGAGCTTTGCGGGAGGCGAGGGGGTAGTGAACTTCCTGTCTACGTATGGAGCATAGGCCGGAGGTTGCCGTGCCGGTAGTTATGTTCACGGCACCACCTATCTCGGAAGTCAAAACGCTTCATTTTCTGCATGTCGTGTGGTTTGGTGCATTCAACACAAGGGAGATAATAATGGGGAATCTAAATCGACCCTCAACTTTTAAATCTCTTGATTCAAATGCCCAATGTGTGGCATTTCCACATCAGACGCCTCGTGGGTGAATTCGGCTCCACGATTCAAGGATGGACCCCGGTGCTTTAGTGTCTACTGTTTCAAACCTCCCACATGTGGCTTCTCTATTCCTGGCACTGTGGGTTGGAGATTCAAAGGCCCCCTCTCCCACTTCTATGGGCCACTCGAATCGAGTCCTCAGTCCGAGGGTGGCTGCTCAGCCAGATCAACCCGAGTTACAAAACATTGCGTTGGTGCTGACCCAACGGAAAGAAGCTGAGGGGGTTGTTCCAACTTTGACAGATGTGGAGTACTCGGATCTGGCGAGTAAAGGGTCTGGTTTGCTCACGGGCCCTTTTCACTGTTGCTTGATTGCAACGGTTGCAGAGCCATCAAAGGATGATAACCAAACTAAGACCCCCGGGGTCACAGAGGCTTCTGGATAGATCCGACATCGCACGGAAGGGGTCCTGAGGTGGGAGGGCACAACACTAGAGCCGATGGAGGTGCTCGAGCATCAGGCCCATGATTCGGAGGGCGTGACCCCGGCAACGTCACTCGTAGTGTCGATTCGTGCTCCTATTGAAGGGGGTAGTCTCAACCAAGTTTGTGTCGATGTGAGAGATTCTCAGTGGTGCTCGGGGCTGGCGTTGGAGGTGTGTTTGTTGTCGCAGGGGGAGGAGATACAACAGGGGACGGAGGGCGGAAGCCTAGGAGGAGGACCTGAGGGTGAGGGGTTGGTGGATGTCCCGAAGGTTGGTTTGAGGGACGGTGTTGCGGAGGTCCCCCCTCACGAGTCATTGTGGGGGAAGGGGCTTGAGGGGGTGGTGACTTTCAGTGGTTCGACTGATACTTTGAGAGGAAGGGGGTTGCAGTGTGGAAGAAAATAGGGGAGAGTTTGGTAGAGCCCCCCGCAGGAGCTGTTGTGGGAGTCCAGAAATCAACAGTAGGAGTCATTCAGTCGACATCTCCTATCAGGCTCCCAAGCTATTTCAACCTGTTGGACAGAAGATTTGCAGAGAGCTTGGGGGTTGTGGCCCCTTTGAAGAAGAAAGTGTTATCTTTATGAAGGTGTTTTCGTGGAATGTGAGGGGTCTAGGACACCTCGAGAAACGGCTAAGTGTGAGAGACCTTATTATGGATGCACGTGCAAATGTTGTGATGCTTCAAGAGACGAAGGTCTCAAGGGAAGGAGAAGTGTTGTGGCGTGAACCGGGGGGAGGGGATGCGCTTGAGTATGTCGAGGTGGAGGCACATGGTACGGCGGGAGGCCTCCTTACGGGTGGAAGAAGGCTGTGTTTGAGAAGGTGGGTGAGCAGCATTCGCTCTTCCCGATCTCGGTACATCTGAGGCACCGTCACGACGGGGTTTCCTTGGCGGTGACAAATATGTATGGTCCCACTGGGAGTGATCGTGGCTCTCTCGCGACCGACCTGGACCAGGTGGGCTCAGTGTTGGTGGATAGTGTTTGGCTCATTGGAGGGGATCTCAATTTAACTCTTCTCCTGGAGGACCGCCTAGATGTGGGGGTGGTCGTGACCCGGGCTATGAGGCATTTGTGAATCTTATTCACACATGGGGAATTTCGATCATGAATGTTGCGGGATGTGCTCACACTTGGAAAAATGTAAGATCTAGATCTCGGTTGGACAGATTCCTTCTTTCAGCCGAAGGAATGGAGCTCTTCCCTCTCTCTCGGGCTTGGACATTACCTCGGGCTCAATCAAACCATACGCCGATTCTGTGGTCTTCTGAGGAGCAAGTGAGGACAAGATTTTTCTTCATATTCGAGCGATCTTGGATTTTGGAGGATGTCTTCAAGGAGGAGGTGGCGTCACGCTGGATCGGGTGGAGACCGGATGGATCAGTTGTGTCTCGCTTGGCAAGCAAGTTGGCTTTACTGAAAAGTTCCTGTTAACATATGGAAAGGAGGTGAGGGCTAGATGAAGAGCTCAAAGGGGAGCTGCTCAGGAAGGGGTAATGCGTTTGGACAGACTGTATGACCAGAGAGGGCTACATCAGGAAGAGTTATAAGAAAGAGAGAGGTCTCTAGAAGAGTTTCTATTGAAAGACAAAAAGAGGATGTTCAGTGGAGGTAAAGATCGGGGCAAAAGTATTTACGGGAAGGAGATGCAAACACAAGATTTTTCCATACCATGGCATCTAGTAGAAGAAGGCGGAACTACATCCAAGTGCTGAAGGTTGGAGGGGTGAGAGTGGAGGGGGACGCACAGCTGGGCCGTGCTCTCAGGGGACATTTTGTGGAGGCCTCGAGGACGAGGCGGGGGGAGGGTTGGGGTGGCTCGGGAGAGGAGCGAAGGAGTTGTTGAAAGAGCAAGCAACGAGTCTCAAAGTATATTTCGAGGAGGAAGGGGATAAAAAGGCATTTTGGGGACTAAATGCAGATGGTGTCCTTGGTCCTGGTGGATTCCCAGTCTTCTTCTATAGGGAGTTCTGGTCCTTGCTGGAGGATGAGGTTCTGGATGTGATCAATGAGTTTAGGGAGGGAAACATGGGCTTCGAGAAGGTCAACAGGGCATTGCTTTTCCTCCTACCAAAGAATAACCAACCGTTGAGAGTGGAGGACTACAGCCCGACTGCGCTGTCCAATGTCATTTACCTGATTGTTGCAAAGGTTCTCGCAAATAGATTAAAGAGGGTCCTCGATGCGGTGATTCTTCAAGGGAGTCGGCTTTCATACCTAGACGACAGATGGCTAATGGTTTGATCATAGCATCGGGGATTTGTCTTCAGTGGAGATGAGCGAGGAAGAAAGGTTTGATTTGGAAGATTGACTATGAGAAATCCTATGATTGTGTGGACTGGAGCTTTTTATGGGTGTCTCTTAGGCGGTGTGGTTTTCCAGATCGATGGATTGCTTGGATGAAGAGATGCATCACAACCTCTTCTTACTCGATCTTGGTGAATGGGAGATCCAGAGGGGGGTTTTTTCTAGCCTTAGAGGGGATTTCGGTTGGGTTGTCCCTTGGCACCATTGTTGTCCGTCCTTTTGGCAGATGCTGGTGCGAGGGGTTCTGATTTGGGGCCATCTCCGTGCCACTCTTGCAATATGCGGATGATACAATGCTCTTCTTGGGAGGTGCAAATGATATGACTAGAGGGGCAGTGCAGATTGTGGAGGTCTTTAGCTATATTTCGGAGCTTCGAATCAACAGGCACAAGTCGATTGTGATTCCTTTTGGGTGGGAGGGTGATGAAGCTTGTAGAATGGCGGAGCTGGTGGATTTTATGCTAGGTGAGTTTCCTATTTCTTACTTGGGCCTTCCTCCTTATGGGGGGAAGCTCAAAAAGTCAGATTGGGACATGATTCTGCAGAGAACGGAGCAGAGATTGGCTGGGTGGAAGGTAATTACCCTGTCTAGAGGGGGAAATTGATCTTTCTGAAGCATGTGTGGTCAACAATTCCTATCTTCTTTTTCGCCACTAGATTAATGCCGATGGGAGTACACAAGAAGATCGAATCTATGATGAAGAGATTTTTCTGATCTGATGGAAAGCAACAAAGATCGGGGATTCATTTAGTTGGTTAGGAAGAGATGACATGACCGCGCAGTGAAGGAGGTTTAGGGATTCGAGATGTGGCGTGTATGAACAAAGCTCTATTAGCAAAGTGGGCCATTCAGATCTGGGGTAAGTTGGACATGTTGGTGGCCAGACTTTTGCGTGAGATATACAAAGTGTGGGGCTCCCTGGAGGCAGAGAGAGTGCGGTTCGGTCCCCTCTATGGGGTGGAGTGCGGGAAGTTCTACCCTTGTTGGCCCCGAAACTAACACCAAAGGTTGGAGACAGGGAGAGTTTCATGTTCTGGTAGGATGATTGGACGAGGGAGGGACCACTAAGTAATAGATTTCCGAGGCTTTTTGCTTTAGCAACGATGAAGGAGTGCTCTCTGCTGCAAGTTGGGACATCGGGGTCTTGGGATCCACAGTTCGTGTCGGTTCTCTCGAGCCATCGGTCAGAGGAGCTATCCAGGATGCAGTCGGAACTGCCAAGGCCGGATTGCATCACCGATGGCATGGACCATTTTGAGTGGGTTGATGGCCGGTTCTCAACGAAGAAGGCATACATGGAATTCAAGGGGACCACCGAGGCCCTGGATGTAGACCGTTGCTTGGATATGATGATTATTTGAGCTAGCAGGATCCCATGCAGGGTTATGGTCTTCCTTTGGTGTTTGAGAAGGGGAAGATTGTGCGATAAAGCAAGGAGGGGAAGACTGTTTGGCATTTCGGACATGAGGTGTGACAGATGCTAAGAGCAGGTTGAAGATGTAGATCACTTGTTTTTCAGGTGTCCGATTTTGTGAAATTTGCACTAGAACCCCTGAGATTTATTGTACTAGCATAGTGGTCCAGTCCACGTCACCTCACGTGCCTTCCTACGTGAGGTGGTGATTTTGCATGTATACCCTCATGAGTATTTGTTTTCATTTCAGTCTAGGGAAATTAATTATTAATAACAACTTTTGGGTATTTTGTAGAAAGCACCTCATGTTTATTTTAAATTGCAAATATGCCCATGTTAGTTCATTAATTTTTGTAGTTGTTTTCTGTTTACTAAACATATAATCGTATTCCAAAAATTCTCACAAAATAGAGTTAAATGTTTGTTTACTTGTAAATTCACTCCATATTTTCGTATTTTAATTTTAGGCATTTTAATATTTATTAAAAATCAAAAGAGCACACTTTTTCTGTTTGATTTATAAAATACTAAAAATTATAAAAAAATTAAATTCAAAAAAATATATTTTTATTATTTTAGCATTTTCTAACTTAAGACCAGAAATCGCTAAAAATGGAAAAAGAAAACCTTAATAATTAAAAATCTCCAAAATCTCGTAAAAAGGATATAAAATTCATTAAAACCCCAAAAATATTTATTTTTATTTCTAAATTTTCTTTATATTATTATCTATCTATTAAAATTGATTTGAGTAATTTAGACTTTATTTGCTTATTTTTACCTTCAAATCTATTCGGTCTATTTATTTAATCTCATATTTGGGATATTTTTACTTAAAAAATATATAAAAATGTGCAAAATATGTAAAAAATCACAAATATAGTAAAAAATTATTTAAAACACAAAAAATTTTCATTTCATGTATTTTGATTATCTTTAGTAGTATTTAAAAGTATATTACCTTATATCGTATATATAGTCCTATATATTCTTATATTATATATTTAAAAGAAAAGGGGAAAATCAAAAATATAAAAAATTTAAAATTAAAATAATTAAAAACTTATAAAAATTAAAAAATATAAAAATTAAAACCCACAGAAATGATAAATTGGTTATGTGTATTGGAAGACAAATTTGTGTGTTGATTTTTATCTCATTTGCTCTACACCTTTGTTTCCAGTGTTCTACCCCTACATATTTGTCACTATACATTTTTAGTAGGGTATAATAAATTTTAGATCAATCCAATTTATTGTTTATTTATTGTGTGGGTTAATTGTTGATTGACCTCTAGCTTTGCTAGTGGTCGCCTTAGCGACAACATATCTTCGCTTCTGTGAGGATATCTTTGTAGACCCTTGCAAAATCCGAGTCATCAAATGGCATTGTTGCCGGGGAACATCGGTTTGTAGAGTTGTTTTTGTCCTTTTATACTGCTTAGTCATTCCTTCATTTATTTCCTTCTATTTGATTATCAATCTTGAACTGTCTGACATCTCTTCTCTTGACTTCTTGCGAGGGGCCACAGACCAGGAGGATCACCTAGGCGATTCTATGTAGCCTTGGGACGAGGAGCCAACTATTCTGACCTAGTCGGCAGGAGAGAGAAGGAGGATCTTGAGAGAGAGAGAGAGAAAGAGAGACAATAGCATAGCATAGGATTTTTATTTGTGAGATACTCGTATTTATGCATTATTAATTTGTAATAATACAGGTACATTGGACTTTGGATACATGAACCCAATTTAAAAGTGTTTGTTCACTTGGTGGCTCACCATGTTTTCCGTGATTTCTACTACCTTGTTTTCTTTATTTCTCGTGATTTTTGCTTTCCGCTTTATTTTTCTTTGTTTTGTGGAATGAGCCCTTAGTCTTTAGGCTTGTTTGATCATGTAAACTAAGGCCAAACACCTATATTTGCATGCTCCTATAGTCTTTGCGTTTGGACTTAGCTTAATTAATTGTTGAATACTTAGTCTTGAAACTGCTCGTTGCGAGAGCTATCCATACAACGCTTGTAGGTCCCATGTGGTGGGCACTGAGGAGGCTCCAAGATCAGACTCTGGGGTTTATTCTGAGTGTTTGATATTTGGTTCTTCATGTGTAGCAATTGCCTGCTTAGGATGATTTCCGTGTGCATATCAGCATATAGCATACGTTTAGAATTTCTATTTTGCATCGAGCTTGGAGAGCATCGGGAAGCACTATAAGTCTTCTAACTGAGCATTCATCATTTATGCACTAAGGTGAGATTTCTATCTTAGTGCTGCCTTTCATTGCTTTGCCATCCCCTACCTCTGATTTTGGATCACATAGGAATTTTAAGAAAAAACAAAAAATATTAGGCGCTTGTATTGAATCTATTCAAAGAAAATGATAAAAAATAAAAAAAGTACTGCTAAAAACACTTGACCTAAATAAAATTGACTAATTGGACACATTGCATTGGTTGAGTAAAGCCCTCATTTGTTTTCAGGTAGCATTGTAGAAGGGCTCCTTCCTAAGTGAGAGAGCACTAAGGATTAGAACCCAAAACCCAGTCTGTTACTACCTTGTGTATTGCTTGGATTTTCGAAGAAATGGCGCTTCTATCGTACGTGGACGAGTAGGTGATGAATCTCCATTTCATCACCTTTATTCTATCATTTGGCCTTAATAATCCTAAAATGCATGTTAATAACATTATTTTATAGAAATTAACATTCATTATTTATCGTATTTATTATGTATAAAATATTATTTTAATGCTAAAATTATTGAATAAAGAAAAGAAAAGTAAAGGAATAAAATTTCAAAGGTATATTAAGACCCTAAACCCCAAGACTCGGGCATCTTGATGACTTGGTCGACAAGGAATAAAGTAAGGGGAAAATAACCTTTATTATTTTTATAATTTTATATTTTTATAATATTGTAATTATTATTTATAACACTTGTACATATTTGAAATAGAATGAAACCATAAGTACAACACCAAAATAAAATAAGTATATAAAATACATAGATGAATTACATATACTTATACATATATATTCAATACATATATCTATTTAATTGTAAGTATTAAATAAGAAAAATAAAATAAAGATATATTTATATATATAAAGAAGTTATAAATATATAAAATAAGAAAATAAAATAATAAAATCAAAAATACAAAATAAAATAAGAATATACATATAAATGGATCCCTAAAAATTAAACATTAATTAATAAGTTCAAAAATTAAATAGAAACAATATTAAAACATTTTATAAAATAATAAAAAATAATTTTATAACTTAAAATTAATAAAATCATTTATTATTTATTATTGATTTTTATAAATAATTTAGGGTAAGATTTTTCTGGTTGGTCCACGTGGACCAACCAGGTTTTTACCTTTAGTTGACCTCGGTCAACTCTCTAACTGAGGTCCTTTGTTATCAGACCTAGTTTTGACCGTTCCTTATCCCCTTTTCTCCCATCGATGCAAGCATCGATTGGGAATGGATTCTTATGCATTTTTCCTCCTCGATCATCCACATATCACGCATGCATGATCACTTGGATTGAGGAGCTCTGCCTCGACCGTTCCACCTCGATCTTCCCCCACAGCTCCATCACATGTACAAAATCGAGCCTCCTTCCTTCCATTTTTGAATCCCTTTGGCCCCCGTTTTGACCACCTCTCTCGTGCTCTGGATCAAAGCTGGTGACAGGAGCTTCTCCAGCCGATTGCAATGAGGTCAGGCAAAGGCTATGGTGCATTCCAACCATCTCCGGCAAGCTCCACTACCGTGAGGTCCACTTTGCAGCTCTGGCTGCTCGAGGTACTCTTTTATCACTTTCTAGGTAGATTTAGGCTTCAGATTTTATTTAATGCATTTCTTTTATGATTTTATTAATCGCCTTAACTTAAAATAGCCATTTCGTAATTCGCTGGAGACTAGCTCCGGCAAACTCCGCCTGTTTGCCGACCCACCAACCGCATCCATCCTATTCTCGGATGCCTCTCCTATGCCTTGCTGCACTTCGCTCATCCAGATCCTTCGCATATTTGGAGTTGGGTGCTCCGCCTCCTCCCGTCGTCGGAGAACCTCCACCCTCTTCCATTCAGCATCCATCTCCATTAATAACACCCTCTGGACCCCGAGTTTTTCTTGCTAGTGCTTCTCCTGTAGGTCTATGAGGCTAAGGACCCCTTGGGGGGTCGATTTTGACAAGAACGAAGACACCTGGACTACTTTATTCCAGACTCGATTAGTTCACGCAAGCGTTCTAGGAGCTCATCGGAGACCATCCCCTGAAGCGGAGGAGCCCAAGCTCCATTTTGGCCCTACTCCGGGACTCCCAAGTAGTCGGAGGCTTGCGGTACACCTGATCAAAACTCAAAAGAACTGGAGTTCTTTCCTGTTCTTCCAAGCATCCTCAGAGCCATCCGATCGCCTTCCTCTTCTAGAAAGCATGACCACCGTTGGATGTGATGCGTCCTAGCCGTCGGTCTCCCGCATGAGATCTTATCTTCGTCATCCAGTCAAAGCATCATCGCCGCACCAACATAAGCTACGTGGATAAGTGAGTGCATGCGAGCATTGAATCGGTGCTTTAATGGGGTATTTTGCATTCCTTCCCCCATAGTTTTTGTATTTAAATATTAGTAGTTAATCTTCCGCCTGCATTTTACATAGTTTTGTATAATTTGCAGTGTGAATCCCGCACTTTATTTTAATTGCCGTCTGGTCCGTGCATTATAGATTTGAGAATGTTGGCCTTGATACAACCAAGAGAAACATTTATTTAAATGTCAAGTACAAAGAACTTTTGTAGACATTTGATATTCTAAACTCGTCTAATATCAAGAAAATTTAAAGGTTATAAAAATCAATACAGAAACGGGGTTTTTTTACCATTAAATTTGACCAATAAAACAAACGTTGGTTTAGATTCACAAAAGAAAAACTTATCCCCCGTCGTTTCATCTTCTCCAACTTTTCTACTTTCCATCGTCTCAAACGCTGAACCAATTTAGATTCACTCTCTTGACTTCTCTAAATCTCATCTTCTTCGACCCTTCCATCTTCTCCTGGACAATAGTTCTATCCTCACTGCTAGATGACTCTCTATCTCATCCCCTCCATGTTGTTTTGTAGTCCTTAGATAGTAATCGTCGCGTGCTCCCTGGACAGTGGTTCCATTCTCAACATTGTTTGTTGCACAGTCTCATTTACATCCTTGTAAGAACAACCATTTTTATGAGGATTTCCATATGTTTTTGTTTTAATCGATGATAATATGTAAGAGTCTAAGGTGATGATACTGGAGTGGATGACAAGGCTACGGTTCATGTTGTTGGTTTTTGTAAAGTTCTAAATAATAACTCAAAGCTCTTCATCCATGTATGAAATGGATTTTTTAATGTTCGAGAATACTTGTGATATAAACATGGATTAGTAACCTTAAAATGTCATACAACTGAATGAATAATAACCTTAGGTTTCCATAAAACTCAAAATTTGGCATGAATTGATCTACGTAGACTTGTTGCAGTTTGGTATAGGTTACGCAAATTATATAGATCTTGGGAGAAAAATTATGTACATATATGAGTGTACATGAAATTGCAGTAGAAAAGTTTGATCTGAGTTTGAATGATGTCCTGTGCACACCATGTACTTGGATAAGGACTTGACCTAAATAACATCAATATCTATAATAGATTAATGCAATATTGGTCCATGTGTCATAGCTCTTTGAAACAAACGGTATAACATGTATTTTGCAATGGTTCTAACCATATCTTTCTCATTGGTCCATGAAGTTTGCTTTTTGGAACAAAGATGAGATAAACTCAAATTTCACGTTCCTATTTACCGTTAATATTTATATTATACTTATGTTTCTTAATTCTTAAATTCCATAGGTCATGACTAGTCCATTTTCATTTGGAAAGCAGAAGACATGTTTGGAGGGACAAAACAATCACCACACCACATTCACTGGGCATAGCAATAAAATTCAAGTAGAAGCAACACCTGAACAGAGTTCAGAGCACCATCCTCCAACACGTATATGTCAGAGCACTCAAATAGGATCTCAGTCTCTACGGCATCTTCAACCGATTACAATGTTGGTAGTCAGTCACGAGCCCATCACATAGCCATTAGCTTGTCAGAGAAGACACCTACGTTCACATGATAACGAGAATGTTCCATTCATCTCAGAGATAGAGCCATCTACTTCCAAAAAACCGGTGATCATAATTTATCTAAACAAGGTATAACATACCAGCTACAGGGGAATATTTACGAAATTATGTAAGTTATGTTATAGTATGGCATAGGGGTAAAACAAGAGACATACCACTAGTAAAGAAGGCAGCATTGTTGGGGCACAAACAACTCATCAAAATCGACCTTGTACAAGGAAGACCTTTAAATGCAGAGCAGGCAAATGCCCTCCACATGGTATGTGGTGTAGTAGCAAGAGATGTTGTACCACTAGTAGCAGACTTCAGGTCTTTGGCTCATAAGGATCTTCAGATTGCACATGATCCAATAAGAGTATGTTATTGTCCATTATTTTTATTATACTTTATTATTAACTAAATGTCTAATAAGTTATTTTTAGATGCTTCTCGAGATTGAGGATTTTGATTTTAACCCACGAGTTAAGGATGCAGTCAATCATCATATTTCTAAACAACTCAAAGATCATCAACATAATTTAAAAAAGGAGTCGGAGATAAAAGGAAATGCAACAAGGCCAGATAATGTTTCCATTGATGTTTGGAATGCGATGGTTCAAATTTGAAAGAAAGTGGAGCATCAAGTAAGTTTTTCTACAAATAACTATGTATTTTTATTTTATTTCATTGTCTAATTCCTTTAACTATATAGGAAAAAAGCAAGAACAACAAGGCGATGAGGCAATGGTGACATATGCAGATCAACGTCATATCTAACCTCGCATGAACCAAGGATGATATTTAACATCACCAAACCCATCGTTCAAAAGTGTCGCCAAATCTATAGAGTCCAGTAGTATAAGTTCATCTAAATTGGATAGATGAAAGAGGTAAGGTGCTTAAACCAAGTTCCCTATCATCCAAAAAGTAAACCCATTTCAGTCAAAAGGCAGGGTGCTCATCTCCATATTTAAAAGTGCTTCAATGGCGTTATTACCGAGTTTCTTGGAGAATCCTGCAAAACCTTTGAGCTCTCGGGGTATGCGCTTTTTCTCACTTTAACAACATCCAAAGATTCTGTGATAGGTTTTCCTGTACAATGGGTTAGTAATTATAGAATTATTGAAGGTGAGGTATTACACCTTGCACATCATGGAAAAGTGGAGATCGAATTGTATCTGATCTAGGTGAACTAGTCATACTAGTCAATGGTGCAACAGGAATAAACGATTTTAGATGAAACCACATGGCATGGGAACATATCCCAATCCATTTCCTCAAGATAACATGAGTAATAAGATTACCTCTTGAAGTATGATCGTCATCTACGAATCTCTAAGAGAAGAGACCTCCTATCTCAAGTCCAATCTGATCTAGAGAGCACTTGCAAGCATGTAGATGAGATGCGTTCTTCCTGCAATCCAAAGCAATGATCTTGTCTAAGAACCTTCTGACTTCACGTGTGAATTCCACCACCTTCTTCGAGAGCACAAGGCGTTGAAGAAGATGAAGAACTACAAGTAGTCAATCCGGCAACACAATGGTAGTGTGGCTATGATTGTGGTCTCCACAAACCTATGGCAAAGGACGACTACTAGGGTTTGGAGAAAGAGAGAGTTATTGTCATTTCAACAATTGCATTCACTAAGAGGACTAGGATTAGCCTCTCTTTTATAATTATATAGATGGCTAGAATGCACTCCTAACAAGAATCAATGGTTGAGAATAAAATATAATATCCAAGATCACATGTAATTTTCATTATTGCAAGTTGAGAGATAATATCCAACTAGTTCAATCAACTAGCAACCCACATAATGGGATTAGGAGTAACCTCCTTCGCATTATAGAGTGGACGACTGATAACGCTCCCGCACCCTATGTTAATTCGGTCAAATTAATGTCCAAATTAATATTAATCGTTCGTTGCAGTCGGATACGAGAGGGTAGTCAAAAACCACTTAAATTAGATTTGAGTTAATTTCAAGCAGTAATTTTTTTTACTTGGTAGTGTCCAAGGTCGACCTCAGGGAGGCATCTGTCTCCTTAGGTGAATTACAGCAATTGTTCAAGTGTTGATGTTCGAGGATCAAAAAATTTTTTGGTCTTTTTAATTTTTATGCAGACATATGCAGACAAGGTGAGCCAATTTAGCGTTTAATTTGATTGATGTATCAAATGAAGTCCAAAAATAATGAAAATTGGCCAGATGATTATTTATGAAGAAAATGACCTACACTAATTTTTTTTGGAATTTTTCGACTCAAAATAAATTTTCTGTGAATTAAATGAACAGACAGAGTGATTTTCAGTATTTAATTTTTAATAAATATCAAATCACAATTTTTCCAAGAACTAAAATTATCCTAGGTGGGTCTAGTGATAAGGGACCTAGGAAAATTAACAGGACTTAAATTTACTGTGAAATGAATTAATTAAAATTAATTCAAGAAAATCACTGAACTATTTATTTAGGCCTCGATATGCGTGCAAAAGCTATGAAATTTTTATGGTGTGTTAGAAATGAAGTCCTTAAGCTACTGTGAATTTTTGGTGATTTTTGAAGGCACATATAATTAACTAAAAATCAAAAGTCATCACTGGGCAAAATATGTCACAAATGATCCAATTAATTCATTAATAATTCAAGTAAGCCAACAAAAACCAGACACGTATACTAACAAATAGAGGACAAGATTTCCAACAACATGCAATTTTTAGAATCTCAAAATGATGAAGAATGCACTCTAGAGACACGTGCAAACACAAGGGTGTGAATGCAATACTGGAAATTGAAACTTCAATAAATAAATATGCTGACAGGGACTAAAATGCAATTACCGATAATATGCAGGACTTGTATGCAATTTCTCCACGAGACACGTGCTCCTCACGTGGGGTCTGCTTCACAGGGACCTTTTTGTAATTTCCAAAAGCTTCAGGGGCGTCTGTGTAAATAACCCAGGCCGCACGTGCTCCTCACGTGGGCGACCTAGGTTCGGATGGCGTCGGAGGCTCGGAGCGAGGGTCGGGTCCTCTGGAGGTTCGGACGATGGCTCGATGCAGCCTCGGGTAGCCCGAGCCTAGGCTTGGATACCGAGGCTCGGATGCGTAGACGTGGCGGCCTGAAGGCCCTCGGATCAGAATGATCCAAGGGATGTCGATGAAGACGCGTGGCTCGATCAAGATACGTCAGATTTACATTGATCCGACGGCTTCTGGCTTCTCTCAATGTCGATGACGCGGAGGGCTAATCGCCGTTAGATCATGAACGATCCAACGGTGCTGGTGAGGCGCGGTGATGGAATACGTGGTGGGATGGGGGCCGTTCGATCGGACGATCGAACGGATGTTGCTTCTTCGTCTCGATGGGTCCTCCGCCACCTGCGGAGGAGAAGGCGGTGCTCCGGTGAAGGTCGCCTAGCTCCGCCTCGGTTGCCAAGCGCCGATGAAGAGCTTCGTCAGCTCCCACGTAGCTCGGAAGAAGCGGAAGTGCACGGCGAAGCTTCCGGTGACCTTTAGATCCTTGGAGGGGTGCTGGAGCTCGATGTCGATGAAGCTCAAAGGGAGCACCGGCGAGGCTCCGGCCAATGAAGAATTTAGGACCTGCAAAGGGTTAGACGTATAGCCGAGGCGTGCAGGTGTTCGTGGAGGAGAGTGGAGTGATCGGCGAGGCCTACAGCGGAGTGAGGTGGTCCGGCGAACGAGCTCCAGCCAAATGGCGGAGCTGTTGGTCGGAGGAAGGTGAAACTTGTCGTCGGAGTGCGCGGAAGATACCGCGAGGATCGGAGCTTCGACGCGAAGCTCGTCGAGGTGATTGGAAGGCGCGAGGATGGTCAGTGACGGCGAATAAAAATGGAGAAAACTCAAGAAAATGGAGAAGAAGATCGGCGGACGGATGGAGGGAGTTACCTGGGGAATGGGGCTCAGCTTTGAGCTCCAGGTCGTCGCTCCAGGGATCGGTAGGGTCCCGAGCTCTAGCAGCTGCTCGAGGGAGGCTGCGGCACGGCGGTGGCGGCCGTGGATCTCGCCGGAGTAGGATCCCTGTCTCCGCTCAACAACTCACCAAATTGTTGTAACCAAATGGTAGCTTGGAGCTTGGGGATACTCTCTGGAGTGGCGGATGGGGGTGAACGGTGTCGGTGGCTGAGTATTTATAAGGAGAAGGAGGTGGTCTGGCTGGGTGAGTGGCGAGGTTGGTGGTCGTCGTGGGGCGAGTGTGGTGGAGATGGTGGTGCTCGAGGGAGCTGGCGAGGGAGAGGGACGAGTGGGGGATGTCGTGGGGAGGTCAGCGGCCGGAGGAGATGGCCGACGTGTGTCCAGAAAAGGAAAGGGGGCGCCGCTCCCGCAAGGCAAGGGACGTGGGGGAGAGGGGCGCCTGGAGGTAGGAGACGAGGTCTCCACCGTTGGATCTTGTGATCCAACGGTGGAGATCAGAGCGTGGAGCGACGGTGTAGATCTGATCAGGGAAGGAGCGATCAGAGGCGGATGGAAGCGCCACGTGGCGCGCTGTGGATCAGGCGGTTACGAACGGCTGTGATGGACAGTGGGGGCCGATCGAGCGGATGAGGATCGAGGTGGAAGCGTCGGCTGAGATGGAAGATCAGAAGAGTGATCCAGTGGTGGATGGATGCGCCACGTGTCTGGCTGAGGGAGCGGCGCGAATGGAGGGATCAGATGGAGCGCGGGGGAGATCTGAGGGTCGAGACTCACGGGGAGATGGGCGGCTGTGATGAGAAGATCGAGGGCGTGATCAAGCGGCGCAGGTGCTTCCACGTGGAAAGCTGAGAGCGCGGCGCTAAGGGACGGTGGAGATGAAGTGTGAAGCGGATCTGATGGATGGGAGATGGTCACGTACGTGGAAAGGCCTGGGCCGTTGGATCTGAAGCGAGATCCAACGGTGGAAGGCGCGGGCGGATGAGGCGATGGACAGCGGGCCGCGTGGCGCAACCAGAGGGCGCCACGTGGCCTGCTGTGAATGGTTGGATGAAGAAACACGTGTAGAGAGAAGAGGAAGCCGAATTTGGAAAAACTCAAAACATGAAAGTTGTAGATCTTAATGAGATCTACAAGTTTCATGTTGACCAAAGACGGAGATGAGGTCAAATATGATACATAAATACAAGGATACATAAATATACATATGTAGTATACAGAATGACCCAAAAACCCAAGTCTCTCATACAAGCTCCAATTTCAATGAAATTAGTCTCATTTTGAAGGTCTTTTAATGTGTAGTAATCTAAGAGTGAGTAGACCTAATTAGGAGTTTGTATGAGGGCTTTATTTGTGTTTTAATGTACAAAGGTTCTCCGGCTATTGTGGCTATTCTACAAGGGTGATTTTTAGCAATCTTCCCTATATTATTAAGGAATATATACATATATTATAGAGAAGAAGTTATTTTGATGAAGAGGTATTTTACAGGGGATTTTTGGCTTCTTATTTAAATGCAGATGAGCTGCTAAAATGCATGAATTATGGATGCATGCATGAGTGTTATTTATGCAAGATAAAAGGAAATATGCCTCTATTTTCTCGGGAACAAGGCTCTATTTTTGACTTTTGATGTGATGAATCACAGATTCATCAACCCCCTATACTTAAACCTTGCTCGTCCCCGAGCAACTAAAATGAAATGCAAGAGTGAAATGATTTTGGGTTCCATACCAAGGTCATGAACAAAAGTTGAAAAATGGAGCCTGACTCAAACCTTGGATTAATTGTGTGGCGGAACCTTATTTGGACCTGGACTTAAGACCTAACAGACTTCAAGTTCCACAAGTCTTCTATTCAAGACGCCTCAATAGTCAGGTCAGAACAAGTCCTCAAACGCAAATTTCTGATGACTATGATTCTTACTTGTACTGTGTAAGTGATTTGCAACTCTCCACATCAGAAATGGCTCGGAACCAGCCTCCTCTAACAAGGTAACTCAATAACCCGGTATAGTAACTCTTTCTTCGAGGAGCGGGGTATTCCCTTCTAAGTTCAAGTGCGACCAACTCAAGAGGAGGGGGTAGAGAAAAGAATGGACGGTAGCCAGTGTAGCTACCTATCCCGGGATGCCTGACCAGTGTAGCCAAGTCATCCAGCTGCATTTCTTTACTAGTATACAGGCTCCGACAGGTATTTATTTTTTTCTTGAACCTGTCTGATTTTTTTGGAGTTTTTGCAATTTTTTTTTTCAACAGCAGCATGTACATCAGGAGTTTTTCCTCTTGAGTCAGTAGACTATCCCTCTTTTGAAGCATTATTGCAACCCACAGGACCCTGTCCTTAGATGTCAACACCACTAGACTAGGTTGAGACGCACTTCCCTCCCTAGAGGAGGACGGATGTTTCCACCCGTGTGCTACTCCAAGCTAAAGGATTCTACCTCCTCACCACCTCATCAGTGAAGAGCTACGTGCATAGTGCTTGTCCAAGTTAGGTCATTATCTAAAAGAATCATGCGTATGCACGAGATATTCTACTTAGACTGATTAAGATGACATGTGAACATAGACATGCGGACTCAAAGAATTAAGTCTCTTGACCTGAGAAATCTTAACTCCAGTTCCTATAAGGTTCCTCTGAAATTAGGTGAATTAAGGTCAAATCAAGTCCATCCTCAATATTTACTCATAACTTGGTCTAGAACCCACTAACTTTTCACTTTGCATATGCAAGGTATGCAGATGAGATGAGATGTCATGCTATGAAAATGCAAGACTCTTGTTATTTTTTATGCAGAGATGATATGCGAGAGTAAATAAGAAGCCTATATTAAAAATAATTTTTTTTTCATTTTTACCCACCCGTAATTATTGTAAATATATATACAAAAATACGCGAAAGTACGAGCTATGGGTAAAGTATATATGTAATATATACACGCCCCCCTATACTTAGCGTGTGCTATGTCCTCAGAGCACGAAGAGCGAGGAAAAAGACATAGCTCGTGCTAAGCGTAGGAGAACCAAAGAGGAATAGAAAGTATAAAAGTCGTCTCGCCCCCCTATACTTAGGCTCTGACAGCCTAAGTGTAGAAGAAGATCAGTAATGGGGCGGACGAGGGATAGATGAGTGTATAAAGCGGGCATCGGTTCCCCCTATACTTAGGCTGACTATAGGACCGGAATGAGTGTGAGAACCGATGTGATTTGGAGAATGTACAGTGACCCGATTCGGGTTACCCCTCCCCCCTATACTTAGGATTTGGTCATCCAAAGTGTAGTCCAAGATAATGGTTCGATGATGTGGGGATGGGTTACTAGAATTGTGGAGGTAAAGGATAGGATATACAGGAAGAATGATATATATACAAATGAGTCGGTCTGAATCTTTTGAAGATGCTGCTGATGGCTGGAGTTCATTGCTGCAAGGTCTCATACGCGGCTTGAGATGTATCTGCTGTATCTGTCTCGCGTATGAATACAATCTCCTCTACATGGACTAACTGTTCATTGGATTCGACGAAGTGCTTCAACAGCTGTCCATTTACTAGGAATGTCGGTACGTCATCTGCGAGATCTGAGATCTCGATACAACCACTATCATGCACCGTTCGGACAACGAATGGTCCCGTCCACTTAGACTTTAATTTGCCTTGGAAAGTCTTCAGCCTGGCATTGAACAACCATACCTTCTGTCCAGGAGCAAAGGTCTTTCGTCTGATATATCTATCGTGCCAACGCTTCACTTTGTCCTTGTACACCACACTGTTGTCGTATGCTCGGTTTCTGACTTCCGCAAGCTCATTCAGATCCATGTCTCTCTGTTTCTGGCCCAGGTGTGTATTCCAGTTGACCTTCTTTATTGCCCATTCTGATTTGTGCACTAACTCTGCGGGCAAATGGCACGGCTTTCCGAATACCATTCGGAATGGGGAGGTGCCTAACGGTGTCTTGTAAGCCGTCCTATACGCCCAGAGGACTTGATCCAAGATCTGAGGCCAGTCCTTCCTGTCCGGGCGGACAAGCTTTTGTAATATGGTTTTCACCTCCCTATTGGACACCTCAGCCATACCATTAGTTTGTGGGTGGTAAGGACTTGCGACACGGTGTTCGATGCCGTAGTCCTTCAGCAGTTTCTTCACCTCCCGATTCACAAAGTGGCTACCCCCATCTGATATCATCATTTTGGGGATCCCGAACCAAGAGATTATGTGCTCTCTGATAAATTTACAGACAGTCCTGCTGTCTGCGGCTCGGGTCGGGATAGCCTCCACCCATCTGGATAGGTAGTCAACCGCAAGAAGGATGTATTCGAATCCGTGGCTGACAGGGAATGGGCCCATGAAATCGATGCCCCAGGCGTCAAAGACATCACAAATGATGACCGGCTGCATTGGCATCTCATCCTTGGAACCAACGGTTCCTCCCATTCTCTGGCAAACTGGGCACGACTTCGCGAAGGCGGTGGCATCGCGAAATAGAGTCGGCCAGTAAAAACCACACTGAAGTACCTTCCATGCGGTCCTCTTCCCGGAGTGGTGTCCTCCTGCCTCTAAGCTATGGCATAAAGAAAGGACACTCTGGTATTCCTCCTGAGGAATACAACGCCTCCAGACACAATCCGGTCCTTCAAAGAAAAGGATCGGATCCTCCCAATGGTAGTGTCTAGCGTCCGACTTTAGTTGGTCGATTTGGCTCTTTGGCCAATCCTCGGGAACTTTCTTGGAGACAAGATAGTTCACGATATTGGCGTACCATGGGAGTGAGTCGATAACAAAAATCGACTCGTCAGGGAAGGAGTCTCGAATTGGGGAAACCTCGGAAGTATTAAGATTTTCGAGACGAGAGAGATGATCGGCCACTACGTTCTTCTTTCCAGGTTTATCACGGATGTCCAAATCAAACTCCTGGATAAGTAAAATCCAACGAAGAAGACGCGCCTTCGCGTCCTTCTTCTCCATCAAGTATCGTAGTGCCGTATGGTCTGTGAACACAGTTACCTTGGATCCGATTAAATGAGATCTGAATTTGTCCAAGGCAAACACTACCGCAAGCATTTCCTTTTCGGTAACTGTATAGTTACGCTGAGCAGAATCAAGCACTTTGCTTGCGTAATGAATTGCAAACGGGACGCCATCTCTTCTTTGTCCCAATACAGCCCCAACAGCATAATCTGAGGCGTCCGTCATGATCTCAAAAGGTAGAGACCAATCTGGGGCTTGTAAGATGGGTGCGTCCATGATCATTCCTTGTAACAGCTTAAAGGCCTCAAGACATTTGTGATTTACAATAAACTCCGTGTCTTTGCCTAAAAGCTCAGTTAGCGGTCGGGCAATTTTAGAGAAATCCTTGATAAATCTTCGATAAAATCCGACATGCCCGAGGAACGACCGCAACTACCGTACGTTGGTTGGTGGCTGGAGTCGTCTGATCACGTCCACCTTGGCAGGGTCAACCTCCATTCCTCTCTTGGAGATGACATGCCCCAACACTATGCCCTCCGTCACCATGAAGTGACTTTTCTCCCAGGAGAGCACCAGATTGACCTCACAACATCTTTTGAGGACTCGGTCCAAATTCCTAAGGCAGGAATCAAAAGAGTCGCCGTGGACCGAGAAGTCATCCATGAAGACTTCCAGGAATTCGCCGACCATTTCGGCGAATACAGCAATCATGCACCTTTGAAAAGTACCTGGAGCATTGCATAGCCCAAAAGGCATGCGCCTGAAAGCATAGGTACCAAAGGGGCATGTGAACGTGGTCTTTTCCTGGTCCTCCGGAGCTATGGCTACTTGATTGTAGCCCGAGAACCCATCAAGGAAGCAGAAGAATTCTTTCCCCGCTAATCTTTCTAGGATCTGATCAATGAACGGTATGGGGAAATGATCCTTCTTCGTCGCGGCATTTAGGCGTCTGTAATCCACACAAACGCGCCACGACGTGGGTACTCTCGTCACGATCTCTTCTCCGTCCTCGTTGGTGGTCGTCTGAATTCCCGACTTCTTCGGGACAACATGGATTGGGGCCACCCACTTAGAGTCGGAGATTGGATAAATAAAACCCGCATCGCACCATTTTTCTATCTCTTTCTTCACAACCTCCCGTAAATTTGGATTCAACCGGCGTTGGAATTCACGAGAGGGTTTGGCTTCATTCTCCAAGTAAATATGGTGCGAACACAGAGCGGGATTTATCACGTGGAGATCGGAAATGCTCCAGCCTATTGCCTTGCGGTTTTTCTCCAGAATCTCTAGCAAGCGAGATTCCTGCTCCTCGGTCAATTGCGAACTGATAATGACCGGAAACTTCTTGTCTTGGCCCGCAAGGAAGGCATACTTCAGAGTTGTGGGTAAAGGTTTGATCTCAGGGATGATATGATCGTCTAAGAAGTCTGGCTCAATCTGATCTGGTTCGGTGTTGGAAGTGGCTGGATCCTGTTTTGTAGTGGCTGCCACCAAGCTCGGCCCTGGAGTCGGATCGTCAAAGGTCTCCATGCAATCGGCAAACGCCTCGTCCGACTCGTCATCCTCATCTTCCGATTGTCCTAAGGATGTAAGGACTGACAGGCCCAACTGGGCCTCTACGTCATCGAAGATGTAGGGCGATGCAGGCTCAGAGCTGTACTCGTTCCTAACGATCTCGCAGACTGACTCATGCACTGGATTATCTTCAACGGAGATGGACATATCGGTGCTGGCTGGGTTCTGTCTCCATGGCCCAACTAAGTCTACATGCTCCCAGTCTGTTTCGAGAGAAGAGTATTCGGTGCTGGATTCGGAGTCCGGTCTCTGCCATCTTGTTTGCTTCATCTCAAGTTCCTCATCTCCGCCTGGAGTTTGGAACTGAATTTTCCCATTCTTATAATCGAATAAGGCCCCTGCTGTTCTGAGGAAGGGCCTACCTAGAATGATCTGGGAATCTCTCCAATTACGAGGGGTTTCCATATCGAGGACAGTGAAGTCCACCATGTATTCTTGACTCTCGACTTTGATCACAATGTTCCTTAACTCTCCTTGGGACCTCTTAGTAGATTTGTCAGCAAACTGAAGGATAGCTCTAGATTTCCTGAGAGGTCCGAGATTGAGCCGCTCATAGAGGGCTGTGGGCATCAAGTTGATCGAGGAACCATTGTCCAGGAGAGTGCGTGCAAACGCGATGTCATCAACATGACTCACTACGTAGTGTGCACCCATGTCTCTTCGTTTCCGAGGAAACGAGTTTTTTATTGCACAAGTCGTGGCTACTGATAGAACGTGTTTCTCAACACGGCTTTTGGTCTTCCTGCTAACCCTAGTAGGTGTGCATCTCACCTTAAGGTACTTTTGGAATGCAGGGGTCATTTCCACAAACTTGTCAAAGGGGATTGTGACCTTGATGTGTTTATTGCAAAACTCAGCCATCTCAGGGTCATCTTTTTGGATTTTTTTGACTTTCTTCTTCCCACCCTTGAGAGCTTGGGGGAAAGGGATTATTAACTCAGGTTCTGGAACTGAAATATCTTCATTAACTGCTGGAACTGAGTTCTGAACAAGACTCTGACTCGGACTTTTATACAGACTCTGACCCGGACTCTGACAAAAAGGAAAATGCTTGGGTGAAACCGGTGATGCTTCCTCCTCTTCTTCTAGATGGTCCTCCTCAGATGGAGGTGCGGGCTCATCGGTGTCGTCAGACTCTGGATGACTGCGGGGCTGGTGCTTCGAGGACTCAGATGTCCTCTTCTTCTGCTGGCGGTGGCGGTGGTGATGCTCCTCCTCTTCTTCCTCCGAATTCTCCTCAGGTAGAGTTTCGGAGGTTCCTTCTCTTTGTGCCCGTGCCCGATCAGGTATGGTCACGGTCCTTCCGCTCCTGAGGGACATATGGTTAACATTATCGTACGAAAGGATCTCATGTTCAGATAAATAATTATCTGAATAGTATACCTGATCTCGGGGTCGATTCTGGCCCTGCTGTATGCTGTTTGGGTTGGCATGAACCTGTGCGGGAATTGGAGTCCTAGGCGCCATTTGTTGGTCCTGAGCACGAGAGACCCGATTGATGTCGGTTCTCATGTCCAGGTAGTCATGTTGCATCTGCTGGACCCTATCAGACAGGGTCTGGATCGCCAAGGTGAGGGACTCCAATTCGGTGGGCTGGGCTGGTTGCTGAGTGGATGCTGTCCTGAGCTGGCCCTGCTGGCCGTGCCGATACTGCTGCTGATGAGGCGGTGCTGGCCCCTGCTGGTAGGTGCGCTGCTGCGGCTGGTACCCCTGTTCTGGCCTGGACTGGTATCGCGGGATTGTGACGGGCCTGGTCTCCTGGTAGACTGGGGTTGGGCGATGTGCCTGATCCTTCCCCATCTCGATTTGCCGGACTAGCGGGTCACGGCTATACCAGAGCCCGTTGATCTCGTAAACGGGCGGAGGCTCCTCGTATTCAGTTTCCCCTGGTGGGGGTGCATGATGGTTCGGCTGGGTATAGGTCTGATCCCAGCTGCTCTGAGACCCCGGTGCCTGTTCCTGTACAAGATGGACTCGATGTACAGGTACAGGTGGTGCAGAAGGGGTAGGTAGCTTAATCTTGGCTACCTTTTCAGAGAGTTCCTCCACCTTCTTGGGAAGGCTCGAAAGAGACTCCATCTCCGCGACTCTCTTGTGGATCTGCTTGACCATGGTAAGCTTGTCTGCAATCATCCCCATGCTGGGGATGAGGTCCTCAGTTAGATCTGCAACAGTCCTTCTAGTTGTCTCATTGGATAGAATCGAGGGAGACAACTGATAGGCCCTTGTGGCCTGTGACCTGCCGGTTTCTGCCATCTGCTCTAGGATTTTCCACACGGCGTGCTCGTTCTTGTTCAGATAGCTTCCTCCACAGGCGGCACTGACTAACCCCTGCATCTCTGGGGTTAGACCGCAGAACAAGGTCTGGACTAAGATTGCCTTAGAAATGCCATGGCATGGGCATTTCTGTACTAAGTCATTGAACCTGTCCCAAGCCTCATGGAACGGTTCGCAGGGTCCTTGGGCGAAGCTGGCAATCTTTGTTCGCATCTGATTGGTTCTACTGAGTGGGTAGAACTTCTTCAAGAAGAGGTCCTTGAACTGCATCCAGGTAGTACATACCACCCCTAGGTTTTTCAGCCAATGTGCAGCCTTATCTCCTAAGGCAAACGGGGTGGCCTTCAGCCGGATATAATCTTGGCCAACATTGGGATGGCTAAGATTGTTGCAGACTAGTTCGAAATCACGGAGGAAAGTGTAAGGCTCTTCGCTGAGGTTTCTGTTAAACTTCGGCAGCAGGCTAAGGAAATGGGGCTTCAGCTCGAATGCCTGGTCGGGAACTGCAGGTGCTAGCCAATTTTGGATCTCGTTCTCCGCCGGGTTGTAGGTATCGACCATTGGTCGGTCGATCCCTTCAGCTACTATTATCTGCCCCATTCGTGCAGTGAGATCAGCATTTTTCTGTTCGGCTTCAGCAAGGCGTCTAAGAATCTGTCTCATCTGGTCCTCATCGGGCGGCATCCTTGGCGGCATTTCTTCCTCTAGTTCTGGGGAATGGAAAATAAGGTCGGTGTTAGAGGGTGAATCAAGGAAGGGATTTCCGAGGCAAAGGTCTTCCTCAGTAATCTCAGAGGAGATAAAAGGGTTGGTTTGAGAGTAACCACCCTGAGCATGAGGGAACCAGGACTCAAGAGGGTCATGAGTCCTGGGTGGTCCAAGGTGCGCTCGGACCGCGAAAGACGAGTTACTTGGGGGACTCATAGAGAGATTAGTGAATAGTGCGTCGAGATCTCCCCATTCACTCATCTTGATAAGCGAGAAGAAGATAGGATTTTACTCCTACCTGAAGCAAGCAAAAAGAACAATCCAAGACCCTGGTTTTCACACTCAACACAGTGAAGGACTCAAAGTTGAGTCCAATTTATCTTGTAGTTTTTAAGTGTGATATTCAAGCAAAAATAGCAAGGATTACGCGGCCTAGAGGGAAGTCGGCTCAGAGCCGGATGCGTCTTCCCTGTTTATCCTGTCGTCTAAGATACCGCAGCTCCTTCCTTTCTTCGCTCCTATCCCAAGCCGATGGATTCAGTGACCACACCCCTATCTACCTGCAAGCAGGCGGAGGCTGACAAGGCCGGAACTTCACCCCGGGGGGTTACTGGCAGCTTGTAGCGAAGTACCGCAATTTCGCCCCTATCTACCTGAGACAGGCGGAGGCTACTTGGTACTAGTCAAAGAATCTGAAAATATCCGGCTCGTGATATTTGCTAGGATCAGTTAGAGCGTGATATGGAAGACGGGGATTTGGGCTCTACCTTAGGGTGTTCACACACACTCAGGTACCCTCACTCAGCCTGAAAACAAGGTCGGGGATTAGTCTCCCGCAAACAATTTTCAGCTTTTATTCCCTTTTTTTGGTCAATATTGTTAGCAGTCCCGATTTTAAGTTAAGTTATCACTTTAATTTATCCACCACAAAGCACGCCTATCGGACAGTCCCAATTTCCTTTTTAATTAAGTGAGAAAATCAGAGGGGGAAATCGAGAAAAGCCGATGCAAGTTGAAATCAATGATGCGTATGCTAAGTAGAGAGTACTTACAGTGATCCCTTCGCTTGTTGATGCAGGATGCAATACAGAATTGAAAACTTTATTCTACATGCAAATGCAGGCGATGAAAGCCGCTCCTAGACAGGCAGTTCTATTAACGTGAAGAACGGTTTAATTTTGACTAAATCCTGCGGTCTAGGTGCGTCTTTTAAGTGTGTTGTGTGGTCCTATTAATTACGAGCACAAACAAGTCCTAGAGTGGCTCGAGGAGCCGCTAGTGCAAGCTAAATTACCAATCACCCACACAGCACACGGGACACGGTTTCCACTATATTTACACGTGCGAGATCCCAAACGGGAACCGCTGGAAATAATGCAAAGGAAAAATAAAAAGTACAATGCCTCTCTTTCTCTCAACACAATTTAAATGCTAAGTCCTCGAAGCGTCGCCGACTCCTCGCGGTCCTCGCACAAAAATGAAATGGAGGTCAGAGAGTGACACAAAAATAATGCAAAAAGAAAATAAATAAGAGAAATAATTACAAGAAAAACCGGGGCTCAGACTACCCGGGGATTGGAAATCAAAAACTCAAAAATATGCTACAATTAACCTAAGCCGTGCCTCCCCGGCAACGGCGCCATTTTGATAACGCTCCCGCACCCTATGTTAATTCGGTCAAATTAATGTCCAAATTAATATTAATCGTTCGTTGCAGTCGGATACGAGAGGGTAGTCAAAAACCACTTAAATTAGATTTGAGTTAATTTCAAGCGGCAATTTTTTTTACTTGGTAGTGTCCAAGGTCGATCTCAGGGAGGCATCTGTCTCCTTAGGTGAATTACAGCAATTGTTCAAGTGTTGATGTTCGAGGATCAAAAATTTTTTTGGTCTTTTTAATTTTTATGCAGACATATGCAGACAAGGTGAGCCAATTTAGCGTTTAATTTGATTGATGTATCAAATGAAGCCCAAAAATAATGAAAATTGGCCAGATGATTATTTATGAAGAAAATGACCTACACTAATTTTTTTTGGAATTTTTTGACTCAAAATAAATTTTCTGTGAATTAAATGAACAGACAGAGTGATTTTCAGTATTTAATTTTTAATAAATATCAAATCACAATTTTTCCAAGAACTAAAATTATCCTAGGTGGGTCTAGTGATAAGGGACCTAGGAAAATTAACAGAACTTAAATTTACTGTGAAATGAATTAATTAAAATTAATTCAAGAAAATCACTGAACTATTTATTTAGGCCTCGATATGCGTGCAAAAGCTATGAAATTTTTATGGTGTGTTAGAAATAAAGTCCTTAAGCTACTGTGAATTTTTGGTGATTTTTGAAGGCACAGATAATTAACTAAAAATCAAAAGTCATCACTGGGCAAAATATGTCACAAATGATCCAATTAATTCATTAATAATTCAAGTAAGCCAACAAAAACCAGACACGTGTACTAACAAATAGAGGACAAGATTTCCAACAACATGCAATTTTTAGAATCTCAAAATGATGAAGAATGCACTCTAGGGACACGTGCAAACACAAGGGTGTGAATGCAATACTGGAAATTGAAACTTCAATAAATAAATATGCTGACAGGGACTAAAATGCAATTACCGATAATATGCAGGACTTGTATGCAATTTCTCCACGAGACACGTGCTCCTCACGTGGGGTCTGCTTCACAGGGACCTTTTTGTAATTTCCAAAAGCTTCAGGGGCGTCTGTGTAAATAACCCAGGCCGCACGTGCTCCTCACGTGGGCGACCTAGGTTCGGATGGCGTCGGAGGCTCGGAGCGAGGGTCGGGTCCTCTGGAGGTTCGGACGATGGCTCGATGCAGCCTCGGGTAGCCCGAGCCTAGGCTTGGATACCGAGGCTCGGATGCGTAGACGTGGCGGCCTGAAGGCCCTCGGATCAGAATTATCCAAGGGATGTCGATGAAGACGCGTGGCTCGATCAAGATACGTCAGATTTACATTGATCCGACGGCTTCTGGCTTCTCTCAATGTCGATGACGCGGAGGGCTAATCGCCGTTAGATCATGAACGATCCAACGGTGCTGGTGAGGCGCGGTGATGGAATACGTGGCGGGATGGGGGCCGTTCGATCGGACGATCGAACGGATGCTGCTTCTTCGTCTCGACGGGTCCTCCGCCACCTGCGGAGGAGAAGGCGGTGCTCCAGTGAAGGTCGCCTAGCTCCGCCTCGGTTGCCAAGCACCGATGAAGAGCTTCGTCAGCTCCCACGTAGCTCGGAAGAAGCGGAAGTGCACGGCGAAGCCTCCGGTGACCTTTAGATCCTTGGAGGGGTGCTGGAGCTCGATGTCGATGAAGCTCGAAGGGAGCACCGGCGAGGCTCCGGCCAATGAAGAATTTAGGACCTGCAAAGGGTTAGACGTATAGCCGAGGCGTGCAGGTGTTCGTGGAGGAGAGTGGAGTGATCGGCGAGGCCTACAGCGGAGTGAGGTGGTCCGGCGAACGAGCTCCAGCCAAATGGCGGAGCTGTTGGTCGGAGGAAGGTGAAACTTGTCGTCGGAGTGCGCGGAAGATACCGCGAGGATCGGAGCTTCGACGCGAAGCTCGTCGAGGTGATTGGAAGGCGCGAGGATGGTCAGTGACGGCGAATAAAAATGGAGAAAACTCAAGAAAATGGAGAAGAAGATCGGCGGACGGATGGAGGGAGTTACCTGGGGAATGGGGCTCAGCTTTGAGCTCCAGGTCGTCGCTCCAGGGATCGGTAGGGTCCCGAGCTCTAGCAGTTGCTCGAGGGAGGCTGCGGCACGGCGGTGGCGACCGTGGATCTCGCCGGAGTAGGATCCCTGTCTCCGCTCAACAACTCACCAAATTGCTGTCACCAAATGGTAGCTTGGAGCTTGGGGATACTCTCTGGAGTGGCGGATGGGGGTGAACGGTGTCGGTGGCTGAGTATTTATAAGGAGAAGGAGGTGGTCTGGCTGGGTGAGTGGCGAGGTTGGTGGTCGTCGTGGGGCGAGTGTGGTGGAGATGGTGGTGCTCGAGGGAGCTGGCGAGGGAGAGGGATGAGTGGGGGATGTCGTGGGGAGGTCAGCGGCCTGAGGAGATGGCTGACGTGTGTCCAGAAAAGGAAAGGGGGCGCCCCTCCCGCAAGGCAAGGGACGTGGGGGAGAGGGGCGCCTGGAGGTAGGAGACGAGGTCTCCACCATTGGATCTTGTGATCCAACGGTGGAGATCAGAGCGTGGAGCGACGGTGTAGATCTGATCAGGGAAGGAGCGATCAGAGGCGGATGGAAGCGCCACGTGGCACGCTGTGTATCAGGCGGTTACGAACGGCTGTGATGGACAGTGGGGGCCGATCGAGCGGATGAGGATCGAGGTGGAAGCGTCGGCTGAGATGGAAGATCAGAAGAGTGATCCAGTGGTGGATGGATGCGCCACGTGTCTGGCTGAGGGAGCGGCGCGAATGGAGGGATCAGATGGAGCGCGGGGGAGATCTGAGGGTCGAGACTCGCGGGGAGATGGGCGGCTGTGATGAGAAGATCGAGGGCGCGATCAAGCGGCGCAGGTGCTTCCACGTGGAAAGCTGAGAGCGCGGCGCTAAGGGACGGTGGAGATGAAGTGTGAAGCGGATCTGATGGCTGGGAGATGGTCACGTACGTGGAAAGGCCTGGGCCGTTGGATCTGAAGCGAGATCCAACGGTGGAAGGCGCGGGCGGATGAGGCGATGGACAGCGGGCCGCGTGGCGCAACCAGAGGGCGCCACGTGGCCTGCTGTGAATGGTTGGATGAAGAAACACGTGTAGAGAGAAGAGGAAGCCGAATTTGGAAAAACTCAAAACATGAATTGTAGATCTTAATGAGATCTACAAGTTTCATGTTGACCAAAGACGGAGATGAGGTCAAATATGATACATAAATACAAGGATACATAAATATACATATGTAGTATACAGAATGACCCAAAAACCCAAGTCTCTCATACAAGCTCCAATTTCAATGAAATTAGTCTCATTTTGAAGGTCTTTTAATGTGTAGTAATCTAAGAGTGAGTAGACCTAATTAGGAGTTTGTATGAGGGCTTTATTTGTGTTTTAATGTACAAAGGTTCTCCGGCTATTGTGGCTATTCTACAAGGGTGATTTTTAGCAATCTTCCCTATATTATTAAGGAATATATACATATATTATAGAGAAGAAGTTATTTTGATGAAGAGGTATTTTACAGGGGATTTTTGGCTTCTTATTTAAATGCAGATGAGCTGCTAAAATGCATGAATTATGGATGCATGCATGAGTGTTATTTATGCAAGATAAAAGGAAATATGCCTCTATTTTCTCGGGAACAAGGCTCTATTTTTGACTTTTGATGTGATGAATCACAGATTCATCAACGACCATCATGGTGGGATCTGCCACGGCTGTCCAACCTATAATAGGAGAAGGATTCTCCTCCTTTTCCTAATATGTGTTGCAATCTAATTTTGCACCAAGTTAATTGTGTTTCTTATTTTCTAATTGATTTATCACCAAAATAATTCCAAATTATTTGTGTCAATTATAATTAGACCATTGGTTTTTATGAATCAGATTATACCATCGAAAACTAAGCGTAAATCATATGAACATTTTATTCTATGAATCCAATTCACAATTAATATTTAATTTGTGAATCCTATCACATATAATTCTTTTTATGATATCATGGATCATATCCACGTTATCAACAATTATTGTGGATAGAACTATTCACATCTATATCATATATGATAATTAAATATAATTTAGTTATCTAAGATGTCTCTACGCATGTCTAAATAATGTGAATCAAATCCACATTATTTATTATAATTAAATCCAATTTAATCATCATTATTTATTTTTATTTTCTAATGCCCAGATAACATCTCTAATGGAACGACTCTTGAACTCTTTTAAGATTAGTTTGCCTTCTTCGCGGATACATGGATTTAAGGAATGAGAGATTATATTATCCATGTATAGTGAATTGGATAGTGAAATTTGACCTCATATCCAGATGTAGAAGACCTATCATAGATGTCTGACTGTGTAAGACATAATATGCAATCTTTTCATAGCATACAAATCACATCCAGATCAATGTCCAACATTTTGACCAAGATTGGATGACAAGTCTACTGAGTGGAGTCTCTAAAATCCAAACATGTTTCATCATTCCCTCAAAATGGAAGTATCATGTTACACAATCATTAAAGATCACATCACCCTCGAGTATTCTCAATACCCATGCACCATGTTGATTGTACGCTAATTGGCTGAGCTAAAATTGTAACATTATAGTACGAGCCAATAATGAATCGATCAGAATCATACTAAATAATCTTCGTGAAGAGGGCACTGTTTATTTATTCTTAGATAAGTCTAGGGTGAAACACAAGGATACAAGCTAATTATGATACTTAACTAAAGTCTTATTAATCTAGGATAATTGATTCTAATGTATCTAGGACAATGAAGACAATGATAATGCATGTATGGCAATTCTGAGTTTTTATAATGCAATGCAGTTTAAGATGTTACAAAATGTATGATGAGGCAAAAACGATATGATACATACAATTGCTGAGAATGCTCCTGAATGTAATGCACACACATGATATTTAATTAAGCTCAATTTGGTTCAATGAAATGATCTATGAATAATACCAAATCTACCTTATTTAGTTAATGCATTTTTTCATGAAGTATATATTATACCTAATTGGTTAACCGAACTTTATCAGGATATTAATGATATTAAATCAATTACTTTATCACCTAATTAAATTCTAATTATATTAAGAAAATCAGGTCCAAAGAATTCATGAAATGAAGTTAAGATCCATTAGTGGAATACTAATCAAGATTGAATAACTAGGAAATTCTCTGGCTTTTAAATGAATAATTTTACAGATCATATCAGAGAATAAAATATACCACGATAAAGACAATTTTATGAGCTTTCCAAAAGAAATTTCACATTAATGGGATATCATATGCTCAAGTTATTAAACAAACAATCTAGGGGTTTAAGAAACTAATAAAGTTTCATAAAAAGGTCCAAGATGGACTGAAATGAAATAAATAAAACTCGCAAGGTCTTATCTATAATACTCCAACGTGTGGGGATATATTTGAAATTAGGAAGACTTAGTGGGGTTGAACTGCAAATATCCAAGCGGGCATGTGCGTGGGGCGTGCTATCGCTAGCCTCGGGTGTAGTCTCAGGTGGCGTCGAGGCTCAAGCCATGTGGATGATAAATATCTGATTTATCATCTTAATTTAAATTTATTATCCATCTCACTTAAACAAATCCATATCGTTAATATTCGATTAACATTAATTAATAATTTATACCTTATAAATAATTAACATTAATTATCATCTATGATTATCTTGTTTTTTATTGTAAATACACCTATATTGTTATGTTATTTTATGTATTTTCTAAACATAAAAAGTCATACAAAAAATAATAGAACTAATTTGTATATAATAATATGTATAATGTTGATTATTCAAAATACCATAAAATAACAAAAAATAATAAAATAAGTGTTTTAATACTTCAAAAATGCTTACAAAAATATTACTATATATGTATGATGTATTTAAATCTTGAGTTTTACACGAATGTTGTATATCTCATCAAGATCTACAACTTTCATGATGAACACTTTTCTAATTTTATCAATAACTATTTTTTTATGTATTTTAAATTATTTTTCCTATTTTCTATTTTATTTCATTGAGCCACATGGCACTCTCATTGAGCCATGTAGTCTCTTCTTTGTCTTGATTCGCCTCTCACCAGAGCCGTCTGATCTCGTTTGATCAGACTCTCCTGGATCATTCAATTATACCCACTTGGCGGTGGTCTATCTCATGATCAGATATTTGGGGGCTTGTCCCTAACCTCCAGCCACCTCTGCGAAGAGGTGCGAATGTCTCCAACCAACTATCTTCACCGATTTCTCACATCATAGTCAGACCTCCTCTCTCTCTTCGATTCCACATCTAACCTCATCGCCTCACGTCCTTCTTCCACTCTAACTCCATATAACTAACCCTAACCCTAACTGTTGAACCGGAAAATAGAGGGTCGTACGGTTTCACAAGGCGAAACCGCAGTCGATGCGGTGACCGCTTAAAAATCCTGATTCAAACAGCAATTAACCCACAACAGATAAATCAAGCAATGAAAGTAAATGTGCGGAGTTAAAATTTATTATAACTCTACAACAAAGATGTGTATAGTGCAAGTATGTGTAGAGGTCGAACACAGGGAGCAGATAGGTAGAACGGGGCACTAAGGCACAAAATATAATTGTGATCAAGTTGTCTACTTAGGCTATTTTTTTGTGGGTTTTTAATTTTTTATATTTTTTATTTAATTTTTGATTTTATATTTTTTTGTATTTTGATTTTTAATTTTCTTATTTTATATTTTCTTTTTGTAATTTATATTTTTTTAATTTTCTTTTCTAATATTGGAATATATATACAATATAGGAGAGAGAGAATGAGATATTTATAAAAAAACTGAAAAATGCTCAAAAATTAGGAAATAAAGTATTTTTGGTCTTTTTATATTTTTTCTACTATTTTTGTGATTTTTGGGGAATTTTCAGAATATTTTTGGTATTTTTAAATGTCAAAATACAAGAAAACGGTGAATATCAATGCTGGCCGAAATTAAAATGGAGAAATAAAATGGAAAATAGTAGCAAAAACTCTCCAAATTAATTTTCACTTAACGATAATGAAACAAAGAAAATTCAGAGACAAAGTTTGTATTTTTAGGATTTTTGTAAAATTTTTAATATTTTTATAAATGTTTTTGGGGTTTTGTGACTTTTATGAGTTTTCTTTTGTAATTTTTAGTGAATTTTGGATTGAAGTTAGAACACACTAAAAGAAACTAAATATATTTTTTTGGGATTTTTTTGATGTGTTTTTATATTTTTTATGGATTTTATCAAGCAAATAGTGCACAAAATGGCTATTTTTATTTTTAATAAATATTAAAATGCAATAATAATGGAAAATAAAAATTTGCTGTTAAATTACTATGAAACAGAGACTTAATGTGATTTTTGTGGATTTTTTAGAGGTTAATAGATGCATGCAAAAATTACTAGAAGCAAAAAGAAATTACATGCTCGTAGGGGTATTTTGGTAATATTAAAAAGTTTTAGGGATACAATGTAATTTGTCCACACAATTTATAACTGAAATATAAGCTTCTTGGACGAATCACCAATAACAAAAATCGTGATGGCCTACATGCAAAAACTCCAAACCCACATGCAGAGTCACGCGCGCCTGGCAAGGGCGAATTCGCAATATCCAAAAACTTCGGGGTACAATATGCAAATATGACAAAATATTAAACCTGCAGAGGAATGTTTGAAGAGTCTTAATTAAATACAAAAAGGCTGGGCCGAAGTTTGCAAAATACCCAATCAAGCTTGCGATCCTACGTCGGTTGATAAGTTACTTATGCCACGTGTCGTGCCGCAGACGCGTGATAATCTCAGATTATCGAGGGTCTAAATATGTCGCTGTGGCGACCCACAATAAAATGCGATTAATCAACAGTGAACCCACAATCAAATATCAATCAATGAAAAATAAGTGTGGAGTCAAATTTATTTTTAACTCTGCACAAATGGTGTATAGTGTCAAGTATGCAGAGAGTTCGAACACAGGGAGCAAGCAGTGTAATTCAAACAAGAATGCTAAGTGTGTGAGTGTGTGAAGTGTCTACACTAAGCAAGCAAGCAACTACAATTTTTGTGGGTTTTTTAATTTTTAAATTTTTTTTTATTTTTTTATTTAATTTTAAATTTCGTATTTTGATTTTTGATTTTCTGATTTTTATATTTTATATTTTATATTTTTTTATTTCTTTTTTCAATATTGGAAAGTAAAGGCAATATAATAAAAGGCAAGGTAAAATACTTATAAAAATACACAAGAATACTCAAAAATTCAGAAATAAAATGTTTTTGGTATTTTTGTAATATTCTACTGTTTTTGTGATTTTTGAGGGTTTTTCAAGATGTTTTTGGGATTTTTAAATACTGAAATAAAACTAAACAGTGGAAAAGAGGCTAGCTGTGACAAAAATAGGAATTAAAAATAGCAAACAGTAGCTCAAAATTTTCACACTATTTTTCAAATAAAAAGGGTAAAATAAGGAACAAACAGGAACTGAGTTTTAGATTTTTGAAGTTTTCTACAATTTTATATATATTTTTTGAAGTTTTTTAGTCTTTTTAAATTTTTAGTGTTTTTCTTTTGAAATTTTTAATGATTTTTGGACTGACACTAGAATAGGATAAAATAGACACTATGTGAATATTTGGGAATTTTTGGAGGTGTTTTGATATTTTTTTGGTATTTTCTAAGGTAGACAGTACACAAAAAGGGAGTTTTTGATTTTTAATAAATAAGAAAATAAAATAAAATCAAAAACTAAATATGTGGCGTGAAAGTACACCTATCCAGGAGCTTAAGTCTATTTTTGTGGAATTTTTGGGCTTGAAATGATCATTCAAATAAATACAATAAGCAACCAATTAATAATCAGGCCTGGCAGGGGCATAAATGCAATTCACAAAACTTCCAGGGACAAACATGCAATTTTCCACAAAAATCTATAACTGAATATTCAATTTCTGGAACCAAAATGTAAATACAAAAGCCGCCTTGGCACGCTCACAAATTACCCACCAGGGCGCGTGACTTGCACGCGCCTGGGAGGGACTAGAATGCAATATCAGAAAACCCTGGGGGTCTACTTGCAAAATAACCAAAAATATTACACGTGCTTCGAAAGTTTTAGGACTAAAACGAAATAAACAAAAGACCGAGGGTTCCTCTGCAAAATGCCCACACCTCACGTGAACTGGTCACGTGAGGTGACGTGGCGGAGGACCTAAGTGCAAATAAATAAAGCCTAGGGGTCTTTTTGCAAATATTACAAAATATTTAAACTACAGATAAAAGTTTAAAGACTAAAAAGTAAATACAAAAGGCGCGAGGGGTAGGGTGCAAAATACCCTCGACGCAAGGCGTTCTGATGACGACGCGTGGCGCACATCCAACGGTTGGGCGACGAGGCGCAATCCAGCGGCGGGGAGTACTCCACTTATCCACGTGGCAGCGCGAGAACGGCCGATGACGCTTCGACGATGCACGGTCTGGATTAGATCCTCCTCGGTTGATCGGACGGTGGGCACGTGGGGAGATCTAACGGCTACTGCTTGATCTGGAGCTGCGGCTCGATCCAACGGCTGGGAGGCGATGAGGAAGAACAGCGAAGAACGCCGGCGAGGCGAACTTCGCTGCTCCAGATCTTCGTCCTCCGACGAAGTTAGGGCCCCAAAATGGAGCTGCAGACTCCTGGGATCGTCTTCTACGTCCTGGGAGCTTCAAAATTGCACGGGGATGCTCGTGCTGCCCGCAGACGATCGGCGGAGCTGGAGAGCTCGGCTGAGCTCCGGCGGGCTTCAAAATCGCGCCCAGGCACGAGTCAATGCGCTTTGACCCTGCAAAAAGAGTTAGAAGGTCCAGGGCAAAGTGCCTGGACCTTGGGTGGACCTAAACTATGCGCGAGGGGGAGTGGTCGACGGTGGCCGGAGGTGCGCTCCGGCGAGGATGCGTGAATGGACGAAATACGCAACGAAACTTAAGATTTTTTTGGGGTTTTTGATCCTAAAGCTAACAGGAATAAGATGCGAGAAAGAAATAGTGGGGTGGTGCCCTCAATGGCCGGAACCAGAGGATGAAGGATACCTCGACGCCGGCGGTTGGCGGAGGTGCTGGAGTCGTCCTCGACCTCGTTCGCCCTGGCTGAGAAGCTCGCGGCGGAGCTGTCACCTCCGGCAAGGCTTAGAGCGCTAGAGAGGCGGAGAGGGGTGGACCAAGGGGACTCGAAATCAAATCGAAAAGTGGGGGGCCATTATATGTGGTTTGACCCGAGGTGGCAGGGGTCCAAAGACCAAGGGATATCTTGCAAATCTTGGGTCCGACGACCAAGATTAAGCTTGGGCGAGTTAGGTAGATGGTTGGTGGACAAGGTTGCAGAAGGATGCAACACGAATAGATGAAAGACTCGGCCTGGAAAAAGACAAAAAGGTGGCTCAAAAACGAGGTCTGACATGGGCTACAGGGGTAGGTCAGACTGTTGACCTAGGTCAACAGTCCTGGCCTCCTGGTTGGTCCACGTGGACCAACCAGGAAAAACCCTGAATTAATGTTTTGTTAATTCAATTTAAAATAATAAATGGTCGAATTAAATAAAAGTTATAACATAAAAAATGCTCAAAATTTTATGTAGTATTTTATTCTGATTTTTATTTATTTTTACGACTTAAATTTTTACAAGTTACCTTTTTAACCCTATATAGGTATAATACCTATGTTATTTTGATATTTTATTTTTATTTTGGTATTTTATTTTTATTATTTTTATTTAGTATTTTATAACATTATAACATACTTTTATATACATAAATATATTTTTATTTTATTGTTCTGGTTTGTTTTGTGTATTTAATAAAATACAAATACATTTTATATAGGTATAAGTATATGCAGTATACCTATGTATTCTTTATACAAGTATTTTTATTTTATTTTTTTCTTTGCATTTTATTTCAATTTTAATGCACATATATAGTATAAGTAATATTTACAAAATTATAAAAATATAAAAATGAATAAATAATGAATAAAGAATAAATTGAATATTTTATTCAGTATAGCTATACAACAGGGGTCCAAAACTCAACTTTTAAACCGTAGCTCCGCCAAATGCGAAACCACCACCATTGGATAGATTATTTTATTCTATATACAATTAAAGGTGAGTTTGATGCATTTGGAGTTGTCGTTTGTGAGATACAGGTCTGGGAAGTTGGGATTTTGGATTGTTATTCAGACCAGAACTTTATGTCTGTACATTCTTTTTCTGTGAAATCAATTTTGTCTTTTTCTTTATGAAATTATCTACAACTTTCAGGTACAAAGTTTCTTTATTTGATGTACAAAAAGTGGGACCAAAAATAGGTCCCAAAATGAGTAAAGAAATGAATAAGAAGTATATGTATTTTTGACTGTGTTTTTGGCCTTATCTCCCCCTACTTTATTCCTTGTCGACCTATTCATCAAGATGCCTAGGTCTCGGGGGTTTTGGGTCATAAAATATTTACAATATTTTATTCTTTTTCTTTTCTTTATTTATTCTATAAATTTGGCCTTAATTACAGTAATTTACACACTGTTGAGATGCACATGCATGAATGCTAAGATGCTTGATTTAAGGCTATTTACAGGCATTTGCTAGGGTTTTAGGTGCCAAAATGATAGAATAAAGATGATGAAATGTGGATTCATCAACGCGCGATACCCCTTCGACGTTGACGGCCTGGATTAGATCGGGTGGAGGGCGATCAACGGTCGAGGATGGTCGAGATCCTACGGCTTCTGCTTCACCTGGGGTTCCTGTCCAATCGGACGGCGGCGGGCAAGGCTGGAAGAACAGGGAGGAGCTCTCGCCGGAGTGAGCTTCCCCCGTGAAGAACACCGCCTCCAGTCAGCCACCGGGACTTCAAAAAGGGTTGGGGAGCTCCCTTGGGCAACCTGCTGGAGTTCAGCGGCCTCAAAATGGCGTGATCAGCGCCGGTAAGCCGCCGCATCGAGGGAGGATGGGAGGTGCTCCAAGTAGCTTAGACTTCAGCAAAAATGCGACCCCAGTAGGAGTCTCTTTGCCCCTGGACCTGCAAGCAAAGATCACAATGGCAGCAGGTGGTCCCAGGGCAAACAAAGGTGGAGAGGGTGGTGTGCGTGGAATGAGGATGACCGCCGGAGCTCGAGAGCTCCAGCAAGGTGTTCGACGATGGACACAACTCGAACTAATCCCTTGAACAATAGGCTAAACGCAGAGGTTAAAAGCTAAGACTAACAGCTAGCTAAGGGGCAAGAAAAGGGGCAAAAAAAACGTTACCTCGAGGGTGTACAACCCGAGATGGGGGACCTCAACGACGGCCAGCCGGAGGTGGGTGGAGACGCCAAATCAACCGCTAACCTTGCCTCAGACGAGCTGGAGGACGTGCTGTCACCACGTCCAGTCCAGAGCTTGACAAAGAGAGGGAGGAAAGTGGCCAGAATGGGTTCAAAATTCAAAAGTGGGGAAAGAGGGGGTTTTTGAACGGATGGCGAGTGGGCTCCTAGATCAAGGCGTATCGATCGTCGTGATAATCCAAAGCCCAAGAAAACCTATAGGCATGCAAGAGCTTTGAACAAGGTTCGAAAGTCGTGAAGACGACGACCTCAAAAAATGCAAGACCCGTTCTCGAAAAATCCGCAAAAATCGGCCAAAATCAGTTCTGACGCTCTGACAGAGGATGGTCAGACAGTTGACCCGTGGTCAACTGTCCAGACCACTGGTTCATCCACGTGGACCAACCAGGAAAAACCTCTAAAAAAATCATTTTAAAATAATAAACAATATTATTTTATTTAGGTTATAAAATAAAAAGTGTTTATAATTTTATAAATTATTTTTTTATGATTTTTAATTATTTTTATGAGATGTATTTTTACAAGTTTACATTTATGCCCTTTATAGGTATCTTTATCTATGTATTTAATTATTTTCTTTTTATTTTCAGAATTTAATTTATTTATTTTTGTTTAATATTTTATTAATTTATAAAATAAATTTATACACTTGAATATATTTTTATTTTATTTTATTGATGTGTTTTGTACACTTAATAAAATAAAAGTGTTATTTGTATAGGTATAGATACATGTATTATACCTATGTATTATAATATATACAAGTATTTTAATTAGAGTTTTCTTTGCATTTTTATTCTGAATTTAATGCACATAATTATTATAAATATTAATTACAAAATTATAAAAATAAAGAATAAAGAATAAATTGAATATTTTTTTGTACACTTATACAATAGGGGTCCAATACTCAACTTTCAAACCGTAGCTCCGCCAAATGCGAAACCACCGCCATTAAATAGCTTATTTTATTCTATATACAATTAAAGGTGAGTTTGCTGCATTTGGAGTTTTTATTTGTGAGATACGGGTCTGGGAAGTTGGGATTCTGGATTTTTATTCAGACCATAACTTTTTATCTGTGTATTATTTTTGAGTGAAATCAATTTTGTATTTTTCTTTATTAAATTATTTACAACTTTCATGACCAAAGTTTCTTTATTTGATGCACAAAAAGTGGAACCAAAAATATGTCCCAAAATGAATAAAGAATGAATTAATAAATATAGGTATTTGGCCCTTATCTCCCCCTACTTTATTCCTTGTCGACCTATTCATCGAGATGCCTAGGTCTCGGGGTTTCGGGTCATAAAATATTTATAATATTTTATTATTTTTCTTTTCTTTTCTTTATTCTATAATTTTGGCATTAAAAATAGTATTTTATACACTTTTTACACACATATGCATGAATTCTAAAATGCATGAATTAAGCCTATTTACACGCATTTACTAGGGTTTTTAAGGCCAAAATGATAGAATAAAGATGATGAAACATAGATTTATCATCCCCCTATACTTGCCTTTGCTAGTCCCTAGCAAACACATATGCAATAAGTGCAGAAAAGAAAAACAAAGAAAAGAAAAAGAAGAAGGTGGATTAAGTGTAATTATCAAACTTGTCTTCACAAAATCAAAGTTTGGAGCTTAAGTCGGACCTTTGGAATTTTAGTGCGGGCAGAACCTTATTAAGAACCGAATTTGAAATCCAACAGTCCCTGAGAATCCCAAAACTCTGCTCAAGTCTCCTCAATAGCCAGGTCAGAAATATCTCAATTCATACGCAAACTCTTACGACTATGAATCTGACTTGTACAGTGTAAGTGATGGTGGCTCTCCCCAACTAGAATGACAAAGAAACTGACTTCTCCAATACGACAACCCAATGATTCCCCAATCCAATAACTCCATCCTCGAGGAGCGGGGTATTCCCTTCTAAGTTCAAGTGGCAACCAGCTCAAGAGGAGGGGGTGAAGAGAAGAATGGACGATAGCCAGTGTAGCTACCTATCTTGGGATACAAGACTAGTGTAGTCAAGTCATCCTGCTGCAGGCTCACATATTTGACTTTGGAACTCAAGCTTGCTTATTGACTTTGTACATACTTACAGGCTTTTTATTTTTGTACATGCCTGAACGTTTTTTTTGAAATACTATATACAACAGCATTTACATAAGGAGTTTTTCCTCTTGAGCCAGTAGACTATCCCTCTTTTGAAGCTTTATTACAACTTACAACCTCTTGTCTTTAGACTTCCTCATCACTAGACGGGTTGGGGTGCACTTCCCTCCCTAGAGGAGGACAAATGTTTCCACTTGTGTGTGTCTCATACCGGCAAATCCAATCCCCTCACCACTCCAACTGAGTTAAGCCATGTGAAAGGTGCATGTGTCCAAGTCATTATCAACAAGAGTCATGTGTGTGCTCCGAAATACTCTACTTAGGCAGTCAAGAATCCATTGAACCAAGTCTCGTGATCCTCAAAGAATTAAGTCAACTAGACCTGAAGTACCTTAAAACCAGTTCCTATAAGGTTCCTATTATTAGGTAGATTTTAAGGTCCAATCAAGCTCCAATCTCCGGATTTTAATTAGACTTGTTCAACTATCAAACTCAATCTGAAAAATGCTCATGCCATGCAATGCTATGCAGAAAATATTTTTGTGGTGCAATTTTTCAAAGATTTTGAACTTTTTATGGATTTTTGAAAAGATGAAGATGATGCATATGCAATTTTTTGTATTTTTCAAAAAGATTTTTCAAATGTTTTTGGATTTTAATTTGCAAATGTTTTTGGTATTTTGGAAAATAAAAAGATTTTGGTTGAAAACTATGTACACGGGAGTGCTTCTTATATTTACAAGAAGTGTATTTTAAGAATTTACAAGGGTAAGTGATCACTTTTATACACACATATATATAGTGGATTTTGGTGAGATGTATGTATTCCTCAAACTTATTTGACACAAGTTTTTCAAAGAATTTTTGCATACTATAGTCCAAAATAGTTTTTACAAACATTCTGCACACATGTACACACATTTGAAAATCATTTTGCAAAGGCTTTCAAAACAGTATAGATAGATTTTTTCAAAATATTTTTGCAACCATTTTTCAAACCATTTGCAAATCATTTTTCAAACATTTTATTTCACACAAAGAAAATAAGTTTTACAAAACACGCAATTTTACACAGGTTGAAAACATGTAACAAAATATTTTCAAAACAGTTTCAATAAATGTTCACAAAGATTTTCAAACTATTTTTCCAATATTTTGCAAAAAAAAACATTTTCACCTAATTTATTAATCAGTATATACAACAAGAATTTGAGGAATGATAACATCTTTTTATTAAGGATTTTAATGAATTTTAAAGAATTATTAGCCATATTATTGAGAAAATACGAAAGTACGAGTTATGGCTAAAGTATATACATAGTATATACGACCCCCCTATACTTAGCTTGAGCTATGTCCTCATAGATCAGAGAGAAAAGAGAAGACATAACTCATAATGAGTATAGGAAAATCTAAAGAATAAATGAACGAAGAAACAAATGAACGAATGAGAAGTTGACCGTCCCCCCTATACTTAGGATCAAATAATCCTAAGTACAGCAGACTGTACACAAAGCGGGGAGGGTCAAGGGTGGGAATGAACAGATCGTACTCAGATTGTCTCCCTCTATACTTAGGGTAAGATATCCCTAAGTATAGACAAGAAGAGGAGACAATGGAGAGGATCAAAGAATAGAGAAAACTCAGGGTGCGCACCCCCCTATACTTAGGACAAAGTACGTCCTATGTATAGAAGACTGACAAAAAGGGGCGGCACCTTTTCGGTAGATGAAGAATATAGAAGAGGAAAAGAAGAAAAGAAGAAAAGAAGAAAAGAGATGAAGATGGAAGAAGAGATCGTGAGGATGTACGCATCACTCCCCCTATACTTAGGGTGAAAGAAGCCCTAAGTATAGGCAACGGCAGGAGTGATGACAAGGAACGATGGAAGAACACTCGGCTCGTCCACCCCCCTATATTTAGGACAAAGTACGTCCTAAGCAAGGCAAACACGAGAATGAGTGGACGAGCAATACGGTAGAGAGAACAGAGGTACACAAAATTGACTATACAATAGAGATGGATGTACACGAGATCAAGAAGGTAGAAAGCGAACCTTCTTGCGGGACCGCTGAGGAATGGATCTGGTGTGATGCAGGTCGACATCGAGGTCCACAGTGGACGGAAGCCGATCAGGGTCGACAGAGTGAAGGTCCTCAGGGGCCCTAGGGTGTGAAGGCACAGACTTGTGAGTGGGAGAAGTATGGCTAGGTCCGGCCTTGGGAGTCTCGCTAATATCAAAGTGGAATGGGACGAACTCCTCATCATCGGAAGTAGTGTACTCAGAGTCGTCCTGCGAGGTGTCATCCAGGTCAAAATCAAAAGGCACGAAATCATCGGTGGAAGTAGTCGAACTCTGTTCGTCCTCTATAATCTCAACCAGATCATCTTTCTCATCAAAAGGCCCGAATTTCCGAAGAAAAGCAACTAAATCAAATTCGGCCTTTGGCTCATCAGTATCTACGTGGACAGGAGCGGACCCATTAGTGGATGTAGTCAAAACATGTCCGTCCTGTCTAGTTTCTACATCTGCCCTCCGCTCAATGGTATCGATCGTGTAAATTCCGCAGATGTCATCAACACAACGCCAAGTCTCAGAAGAAGGAACTCCGAGGTCCATGCTTTCCGAGTCTTCCTCAACTGGGAGGAATTCTCGGGTCTCAGTGGAATCCAATAAGCAGCAAAACTCTATGATAGTATCATCAAGGTCATGGTCCTCGAGGTCAGCCAGAACAGGTGTAGTCACATCAGGTGCAGATCTCTGGTCAGCTGTGGGTGTGGTGTTCGATACTTCGCTCTCGTCAACAGGACGGAAGCGAATCTCTCCTGATCCGTAATCAATAACGACCCTCGCAGAGGCGAGGAATGGTCGTCCCAGGATGATTGGAGAATGCTCCACAGTGGAGGTCTCCATGGGCAATACGACAAAATCAACAGTGTAGCTCATGCCCTGAATCGATATGACGGCGTTTTCAAGGATACCCTTCGGCCTCTTTATTGATCCATCAGCAAACTGTACGATCATCCTGGTCTTCTTGAGAGGACCTAAGTGAAGAGACTATACCAGCGAGAAGGGTATGATGTTAATCAAAGCACCGCCGTCTAGGAGAGTATGACGACCCTCCTCCCGAGGACCTTAGGTTACCCGTCAAACACGTCATTTGCACACTTAACAAGCTTAAGTTAATCTCATACTTATGAAAACCTGGGGAATTTTTTTTTTACATGTCATTCACAAGATTTAAATTTGGCTAAGCAAGCAACCACAAGCAAACTAAAAGCGGAAGTAAGTAGTACACCAGAACATAACAACAATGATATCCATTCATATTCATTTCATTCATATACATGCTGAAGTTTCATAACATTCAATATACATGTATGTATCCAAAAATAACACTACAGAGGATAACACACCCAACAACTATCTAATGATCTCCAAAAGATTACCTGCTCTGTAAGTGTCAGCACCAAAAGAACAACAGCAGCCCCAAGTACGGCAGCTACTCGATCGCAGGCCCTTTGCCTGCCATAGTAGAAAAAGGACAAGCAAGTATCTGTCACGAAGTTGTAGAGTACAAATTCTACACAGTTCTACTAAGGAAAGTAGTAAGCAAAGACTAGCACAGCTAGAAAAACAGTAAGGTAACTGTAGTGGACAAAAGAAGCTAGCAAGTAAAAGTGGGTTAATTGATTCTTTTAAATTATTTACTTGCTTTCAGAAGTCTAACAGAACACACTCGCTCACTATCACACTGTGTCTCCCTCGATCAATGGAACTAACCAACAACAACTCAAGCCTAGAAGTAAGTCTGTGGTCTTGGTCCGGTTAGGACCTCGATATCCGGGTAGGACTTCAAAGTCCAGGTTGAACCTCACACTATGACTCTGAGGTATGGTGTACGCCTCAGGGTTGGGGTGCCTCCGTAGGCATGCGATGGTGTCTTGCATCCTAACTAAGTTCTCAACACTCATTCTAGCTTGTTCTCTCAACTCACATTGATCCTTGGTCGACACATGTGAAAGCTCTCTCCCGAAGGTGTACGTGTACTCACAACTCTCTCTCAACATTCACTCCTCGTTAGTCTCGACTAATAGTACTATCGTCATTAGTCTCATAGCGGAAAAGTCTAAAGATCACATATCTCTTACCCTATCACGGGGTCATAAACTTAACAGAAAGGTATTGATGAAGTTCTTAGTGTTTGTTACCCACTACCCCATCACCAGTGCACGACATGGTGGAAAGGTAATAATGAAGTCATCAGTGTCTGCTAACCACTACCCCATCACCAATGCACGACATAGCGGAAAGGTACAAATGGTGACATTGATGTCTACTGACCACTACCCCATCACCAATGCACGACATAGTGGAAAGGTATTTATGGGACATCAATGTCTACTGATGAAACTTCATCTTAACAGGGCAATTGGTGAAATGTCATAAATCTTTTAATCACAATCCCATCACCAGAGCACAACCTGATGGAAGAGTAATAATTATAGCGGTGAGGAAACCCCCAAAGGGATTCGTCTGCTCTCGCCAATCCCAGTGGAAGTGTGGTCCAAGGGAAAGGCAGTGGTAGTACGACTACTATGCCACTGGAGGCAGGAAAGAGAAGAGGTAAGCCTGCCGGATCCGACTTCCTCTCTCGTTGCTCACTCCCGGAGGAGAAGAGCTAAGTAAAAACCAGACGAGCTCGTAATTAACTGCAGAGAACCCCCAACCTAGGCTCTCAAAGAAAAACCAACGAGTCAGCGGAATGGTCTAGACAACTCGTGGATCCCAACGAAGCGTAAAAACCGAGCCGGCTCGAAGAAAACACGTAAAAAGACTGGGATCCTAGACCCATGCTCTCAATGTCCGCTACCCAAGCCTGAGCGACCTCATCTCCTGCTCAGGTGAGGGTCACCGCGCCCTCGCACAGTCGGAGCACCATTCTCCATGACTGATCATATGTGACATCACCATTTCTTTTTCATGTTACGCCCTAAGCGTCTATGGTTTCTTTGATTTGTTTCACATCTACAAGTTATCGGTCCTAGACCCGAACTTGTTCTATAAGAACCTCTATTGATCCAAGGTCGACGATACAGACCTGATACGATAGTCTCTCTCTAATTTCCTACTCAAGAACATCAATCTTATGATCTTGGCTATCTTATCGGAAACTTCTTTCTTTCCTACGCCCCAAAAGATTCGGAAAAACCTACATTGCTTGGGCTACTCCTTAGAGGAAGACTTGCTTCATGGCAAGTTCATATAGTCTTATTTTCCTGTATAGTAACTACATATATATATGTATCCTTAAGATCATCCCCAAATTTCTAATATCATAATAGGTGTTTCAAGCCCACCTTTATAAGTAGCAATTATCCTAGGCAGGCTCTAAAATGATTACAAATAGAGATTTACCCTATTCACTTTTTGATCACCCCAAAACATTGTCATTGTATGTGTATACTTCATAATAATCCAAGGCATCTAGTCCTTTTAAGTTCACACCCAACTTCATGACTTTAAAGATGCTATTTAGGTGTTTAATTTACTTTAAGGTCTAACATTTAAATGGGGTCTGTTAGAGAGCATCCCATGCTCCAATCATGTATCTATTCCACTCATAGACCTATGTGTATAATAAGCATATGGCTGTAAACATAAGGAAAATTATCCTATCTTAATCCCTCTCCTGACTGGGATTAAATCACTAATTGATTTCCTATTTCAATATAGGGAAACAAGGGGACTTGGTGTTTTTAAAACTTATTAAAGGATGCCTAAAAGTTTGATTAAATATGCACTCTACGATGGAATTTGGTCACAATTTTGTTCATGGACAGCAACCAAATTAGTCTCAAAATCTTCATCAAAACCAATCCAAATACATGGGTTTCATGTGTATTACATTCCCTAAATATCTATAGTCAAATACACCAAAGGATGTCTAAGGATATTGTCAAAATCATGTATGTTCTTAGTCCTAAGGCAACCATCTCCAATCTGAACATTCAGTGGAGATATCATATAGGTAGTCAATAACTCTTCAAAAACTCCTCGTTTTTCTAAAACAAACACATGGATTAATGGTTGATATGAAAGAGTATATATTAACCAGTAATTACACTCAAGGAAACATGAAGAAACTCCCCAAATACATCCTAAAACTCTAATTTAAAATGCATGGACAGATCTGGACATTCAATGTCATGTAGGATATAGGTAGTCAACAACTCTTCAAAACTCCTTATTTTTCTAAAACAACTCCATGGACTAAAGGTTAATATGAAAGAGTATATACCAACAAGTAATTTCATTCAAGGAAACATGGAGAAACTCCTCAAATGCATCTTAAAACACTAACTTAAAGTTCATGGACAGATCTGGACACATTCAGTTACATGCTTATGTCAACATCCAAAACATTTATAATCACCTAAATTTGAAATTTAAAACCAAGAATTATTAGCCAATTTATTGGGGTCATAATCATTAAGTAAATCTACTCAAGGGAATTTAAAGAAGACTCCCAAATCATGCAAGTTATTGGCCAACATTTACAACAACAAATCTGAAAATTTCAGTGGACAGTCCATGTATAGCCTCTTTAAGATGTTATAATCTCATGCAATTTCGTATTTAACCCCATGTATTTCAGTCTACCTTAATGGGGTATTAATCAACATATGATTCTACCCAAGAGAACCCAAGAAAGATCCCAAAATACATGTCTAACTTGGATTAAAAGGAAGACACACAGATTCTGGCCACAATAAAAACCGTGCACATAAGTCTATTTTTCTCAATTTTTTTCAACCAAAAACCCCAAAACTAAGGCTTGATTTTAGATCTGGGATATAAGTGGTAAAAACTCTACATATGGAAGTAAGAGAAGGCCTAAATTTGTACCTCAAATCAAGCTTTCAAAAGCTTGAAGAAGAACTCTCCAAGAAAATGTTGGGCTGTCCACACCTTGAGCTTCAAGCTTGGATTCCTCCTCTTCTTTGGCCCTTGATCTTACATGCAATGTAAGATCCAAGATACTCTCCTTCCCAGCTTTGATTTGAGCCCAAGAACTCGAATTTTGGTGGAGAAATGAGGGAGAAAAACTAAAAAAGAAGATGGAGATCCATGGATTTTTCAGCAATGGAGAAAAGAGCTCCAAGGTTTCAAGAGGAAGAAGATGAAGTGGGAGGAAGGGGTGACGCCTATGGGAGGTTATATCCTTGGGAAAATTGCAACATAAACCCCACCAACTCCTCCAAATTGCATCCAAGGCCCACCCATGAATAGTAATCACATTACTAATCATACTTAGCCACTTAATCACCTCTAGCTACAATTTTCATAATTAGCCACTAATGGCATTTCTAATTTCCATCAAGCTCACTAATGATTCACCATCTTGGCTTAATTAGTCATTAGGATTTAAGGATGTTACAATCATAAAAACCTCAAAGAGAGTCTCGTCCTCGAGACTCCACTTCTAAGTTGGGTTCGTCGGTCTATCATAAAATCCTCAAAAGGTTTTTAACCCATAAAAACCTCAAAGAAGGTTTTTTACCCAGAAAGTGAAATGATTTGCCATACAGAGAACTGATAAACTAAACTGCGAAAGTACCTTAGAAGAGTCGCGGGTATCTCTCTCTCATAGCTGCTTCGGTCTCCCATGTCACCTCCTCAACACCCTGTCGGTGCCATAGGATCTTGACCAAGGGAATCTCCTTGTTCCGAAGCCTCCTGACAGCAAAATCAAGTATCTGTACTGGCTCCTCCTCATATGTCAACTCTGGCTCTATGTCAAGGCTCTCATAACTGATGATGTATCGAGGATTGTGCACGTACTTCCTCAAGTTCGACACATGGAATATGTCGTGTATAGCCGCCAAACGTGGGGGAAGTGCCAGTCTGTACGCCACCTTCCCGACACGTGAAAGTATCTCAAATGGTCCAACAAAATGTGGCGCCAGCTTGCCACGAACTCCGAACCGTTGTATCCCCTTCATGGGCGATACACGCAGGAACACAAAATCCCCAACCTGAAACTCCAAGTGTCGGCGTCGTCGATCTGCATAGCTCTTCTGGCGACTCTGTGCCGTCAAGAGCTTCCTCCTTACCAAGTCAACAACCCTCGCAGTCTCCTCCAAGAGATCCACGGTATACAACGCATGATCGCCTACCTCGCGCCAACTGATTGGCGTAAGGCATCTCCGCCCGTAAAGAGACTCGAATGGTGCCATGCCAATGCTCGAATGATGGCTGTTGTTATAAGTGAACTCAACAAGAGGTAAATGATCCTTCCAGGATCCCTTCCACTCTAGAGAATAGGCGCGTAAAAGATCCTCCAAGGTTTGTATCGCACGCTTGCTCTGTCCGTCCGTCTGAGGGTGATACGCTGAACTCATCTTCAGCTCGGTCTGTAAAGCTGACATGAACTGCTGCCAGTAATGGGAAGTGAACCTCTTCTCTGTCAGACACTACCTCTCGGGGTATGCCATGTAACCTCACAATGTGCTGTATGTACAATCTGGCCAACTGAGAAGGTGTATAAGTCATGCTAACAGGTATAAAATGGGCTGACTTCGTCAACCTGTCAACAATGACCCAAATGGAATCATGGCCTCCTGGTGTCCTTGGCAATCCTGTAACAAAGTCCATCGAAATGCTCTCCCACTTCCACTCAGGAATGGGAGAGGCTGCAGTAATCCAGGTGGTCGTCTATGCTCTGCCTTCACCATCTGGCAAGTCAAACACCTGCTGACATGCCCAGCTACATCCCTCTTCATCCCGTCCCACCAGAAATGTCGGCGAAGATCGTGGTACATCTTCGTACTGCCGGGATGAATGGAAAGATGCGAACAATGCGCCTCATCAAGTATGTCTCTTCGTAGCTGCTCATCGTTGGGAACCACTACCCGACTGCCTTCCACAGAATAGACTCTACAACAACAAAATCGTCAAACTCGTCCTTCACTGCCCGCATGTATCTGTCGCGAATCCACGGGTCTGTCTGTTGACCTGACACAATACGGTCCCTAAGGCTGTTGTACCTAGGAGGTACGGAGATGGGAGAAGATGCACCGTCCTCTAGATGCCAATCCATCAGTGCTGCAAGTAAGTCCCAAGTGTATAGCCAGTTCATCGTACCCTCCGTGTGCGCTCTCCTGCTAAGGGCGTCTGCAACCACGTTTCCCTTACCAGGATGGTAAGAGATCGTGCAATCGTAGTCCTTCAACAGCTCTAACCATCTGCGCTGCCTCATGTTCAGCTCCTTCTGATCAAATATGTACTTCAGACTCTTGTGGTCTGTGAAGAGCTCAAAGTTAACCCCGTACAAGTAGTGACGCCAGGTCTTCAAAGCGAAGACCACTGCCGCCAACTCAAGATCGTGTGTGGGGTAATTCCGCTCATGCGGTCTCAAATGTCTCGAAGCATAGGCAATCACATGCCCCCTCTGCATCAGCACTGCTCCCAAACCATCACCTGACGCGTCTGTGTAAACCGCATAGTCCTGTGTACCTGATGGTAGAGCAAGAATCGGAGCTGTAGTAAGTCTCTCCTTCAGTGTCCTGAAGGCCTGCTCGCACGAACTATCCCAAACAAAAGGTACTCCCTTCTGCGTCAAACGCGTCAAAGGTAGTACAATCCGCGAAAAGTTGCTGACAAAGCGTCTGTAATAGCCTGCCAACCCAAGAAAACTGCGGATCTGTGTCACTGTCTTGGGTTGTTCCCAAGACATCACAACATCTATCTTCGCAGGGTCCACTGCGACTCCTGCTCCTGAGATGACGTGTCTCAAGAATGAGACCTGGGAGGTAGCCAAAACTCACACTTACTCAACTTGGCATACAGTCTATGCTCTCTCAAGGTACCAAGCACTGCTCTCAAGTCGTTCTCATGGTCCCATTCATTCTTCGAGTAAACCAATACATCATCTATGAACACCACAACAAACTTGTCTAAGTAAGGACGGAATACTCTGTTCATCATGTCCATGAATGCCGCGGGGGCAATTCGTCAGTCCGAATGGCATCACTACAAACTCGTAGTGGCCATACCGTGTCCGAAAGGCTGTCTTCGGGACGTCTGTCTCCCGAATCCTCAACTGATGGTAACCTGAGCGGAGGTCGATCTTCGAGAACACCGAAGATCCTTGCAGCTGATCAAATAGATCATCAATGCATGGCAGGGGATAACGGTTCTTCACCGTCCTCTTATTCAGCTGTCTATAATCAATGCATAACCGCATGGTTCCATCCTTTTTCCGAACAAAGAGTACAGGAGCGCCCCCAAGGTGAAGTGCTCGGCCTCACAAAGCCTAAGTCAAGCAACTCATGTAGCTGCACCTTCAGCACTCTCAGCTCTGTGGGTGCCATGCGATACGGAGCCATGGAGATCGGCTGCGTATCGGGAAGTAGCGAGATCTCAAACTGGATCTCTCTAACTGGAGGTAGTCCTGGTAACTCCTCAGGAAACACATCAGGATACTCTGACACAACTCTAATGTCTTGAGCCATTGGCTCTCTATCTGCAACCTCCTGAACAAAGTCCAGAAAAGTGTCACATCCCTGATCAACCAGTCGTTGTGCTCTCAGCACTGAAATATACTCCATCCTAGAGTCCTGCAATGTCCCCTCAAAAGTGAACTCTGTCAAGCCGAGGATCCTGAAGACAACAGTCTTCCTGTAACAATCGACTAAGGCATGATGTGTAGACAACCAATCCATGCTCAAAATCATGTCGAACTCAACAAACTGTAGTAGAAGGCAGCCCGCAGTCATCTCGTGACCGCCTATGGACACTGGTAACCCTCTAACTATCTCTGAAATCACGAACAACTGTCCGCCAGGCCTCGAATGTGAAATGGAGGATCTACGTCCTCCGCGACTCTACCCAATGTGGCTAGAAGCCTCACAGCAAGAAACGAATGGGTAGCACCCGAATCAAACAATACGTGAAAAGGATGGCTCGAAACTGAAACCATACCTTTCACGACCGTGGCCGCGGACCATGCCTGCTCAGCTGTAACTGCGTGAATCTGTCCCTGACGTATAGATCCGGCACTGGATCCTGCTGCGCTCTGAGCTGGTCTCTGCTGACCTCTGTACTGGGAGCTCCTCCCGGTAGCTCTCGAACTGGTGGAGGTGGAGGTGGTGGAGTCTGTAGCTGTGGGCACTGGGACCTGATATGTCCCACCTGCTGGCACTGGTCATGGGGGTCGAGCGAACACTGCCAGAAGAACCGTCCCTGTCGGACGAAAGCGTCATGCTGACCGCTGTGGTTGGAACTGTCGCCGAATAGGCCCAGACGACCTCGGTGGTACTGGTGGTGGTCTAAAAGTACTCCCAAAACGTCTCTCACGGACGTCCTCAATCCGCTCTACTGCGTCAGTCACCTCAGCAATGGTAGTCAGTCTCAGCCCTACCAACTTCTCCTAAACGTCCTCCCTCATGCCACGAACAAACTTCTCCAGATTCTCCTCTGGAAAAGCAGCTGCAGAAGATGTGTGGCGTGACAACTCCAGTGTAGCGCACAAAGTACTCTCGCGCTGTCATCCTCCCCTGTCTCAGCTCTGCGAACAACCTGCGTTGTGTCTCCTTCTACTTCCCTGAGAAGAAGTGGCCTCTGAAGTGGGTCTCAAAGTCTGTCCAAGTCGGCACACGTCCCATCTCAGACACAGTAGCCTCCCACCAGCGCTCTGCAAACCCAGTAAGGGAGAACTCAGCAAAAGGTAACCACGACTCTAGTGGTGCCTGAATCATCCTGAACACCTTCGTCACCGTCCTGAGCCACTGCTCAGCCTCGTCAGATGTACCCGTGCCCTGGAACCTGGGTACTCCAGCTCTCTGGTAGGATGTGAAGACATCATTGTGTCTCGGTGCAGTAGGAAGAACAAACCCTGTGACCTCTACTCCTGTTGTAGGCCCTTGGCCTACCTCAGCTCTGTCGGCTCCTGACTCCCTCGGAATCTCTGCCTTAGTATGCTGGTGAATCTCCTCAGAGAATAGATGCTCGGCTCTAGCGGACTCATCCCTGGATGGGTGTATGAAGAGTCAGACAGCTCCTCCATACTCAGCTCCATCCAGTCTGGCGCTCAGCCAACTCAGTCTGCTGGGCAAGTATCTGATCCTGTCTCTGTCGCATATCAGCGAGTGCAGCTAGTACCTGTGCCATCTCTCCTGGCTGATCGCGAGCTACTCGGGGTGCCATGCTGATTCTTCCTGTATTGGATCATAGCATAGTTAAGCACACTTTAGGAAATAAATCAGTTGTACTATTTCTCCTCTTGGGATACTTATATGAATGAAATGTTCTGGTGACTTGTGGTTACATAAATCTTTTGGAATGTCAAAAAAAAAATTCCCCTTTCGGTTTCACGAGAAATCAGAAGACTCTCGCTATTAAGTTATGCGAATGTGTGTATCGGGGTAACTCTGCTCTGATACCAAACCTGTGACGACCCTCCTCCCGAGGACCTTAGGTTACCCGTCAAACACGTCATTTGCATACTTAACAAGCTTAAGTTAATCTCATGCTTATGAAAACCTAGGGATTTTTTTTTACATGTCATTCACAAGATTTAAATTTGGCTAAGCAAGCAACCACAAGCAAACTAAAAGCGAAAGTAAGTAGTACACCAGAACTGAACAACAATGATATCCATTCATATTCATTTCATTCATATACATGCTGAAGTTTCATAACATTCAATATACATGTATGTATCCAAAAATAACACTACAGAGGAAAACACACCCAACAACTATCTAATGATCTCCAAAAGATTACCTGCTCTGTAAGTGTCAGCACCAAAAGAACAACAGCAGCCCCAAGTACGGCAGCTGCTCGATCGCAGGCCCTTTGCCTGCCATAGTAGAAAAAGGACAAGCAAGTATCTGTCACAAAGTTGTAGAGTACAAATTCTACACAGTTCTACTAAGGAAAGTAGTAAACAAAGACTAGCACAGCTAGAAAAACAGTAAGGTAACTGTAATGGACAAAAGAAGCTAGCAAGTAAAAGTGGGTTAATTGATTATTTTAAATTATTTACTTGCTTTCAGAAGTCTAACAAAACAACACTCGCTCAGCTATCACACTGTGTCTCCCTCGATCAATGGAACTAACCAACAACAACTCAAGCCTAGAAGTAAGTCTGTGGTCTTAGTCCGATTAGGACCTCGATATCCGGGTAGGACTTCAAAGTCCAGGTTGAACCTCACACTATAACGCTGAGGTATGGTGTACGCCTCAGGGTTGGGGTGCCTCCGTAGGCATGCGATGGTGTCTTGCATCCTAACTAAGTTCCCAACACTCCTTCTAGCTTGTTCTCTCAACTCACATTGATCCTTGGTCGACACATCTGAAAGCTCGCTCCCGAAGGTGTACGTGTACTCACAACTATCTCTCAACATTCACTCCTCGTTAGTCTCGACTAATAGTACTATCGTCATTAGTCTCATAGCGGGAAAAGTCTAAAGAACACATATCTCTTACCCTATCACGGGGTCATAAACCTGACAGAAAGGTATTGATGAAGTTCTTAGTGTTTGTTACCCACTACCCCATCACCAGTGCACGACATGGTGGAAAGGTAATAATGAAGTCATCAGTGTCAGCTAACCACTACCCCATCACCAGTGCACGACATAGCGGAAAGGTACAAATGGTGACATTGATGTCTACTGACCACTACCCCATCACCAGTGCACGACATAGTGGAAAGGTATTTATGGGACATCAATGTCTACTGATGAAACTTCATCTTAACAGGGCAATTGGTGAAATGTCACAAATCTTTTAATCACAATCCCATCACCAGAGCACAACCTGATGGAAGAGTAATAATTATAGCGGTGAGGAAACCCCCGAAGGGATTCGTCTGCTCTCGCCAATCCCAGTGGAAGTGTGGTCCAAGGGAAAGGCAGTGGTAGTACGACTACTATGCCACTGGAGGCAGGAAAGAGAAGAGGTAAGCCTGCCGGACCCGACTTCCTCTCTCGTTGCTCACTCCCGGAGGAGAAGAGCTAAGTAAAAACCAGACTATCTCGTAATTAACTGCAGAGAACCCCCAACCTAGGCTCTCAAAGAAAAACCAACGAGCCAGCGGAATGGTCTAGACAACTCGTGGATCCCAACGAAGCGTAAAAACCGAGCCGGCTCGAAGAAAACACGTAAAAAGACTGGGATCCTAGACCCATGCTCTCAATGTCCGCTACCCAAGCCTGAGCGACCTCATCTCCTGCTCAGGTGAGGGTCACCGCGCCCTCGCACAGTCGGAGCACCATTCTCCATGACTGATCATATGTGACATCACCATTTCTTTTTCATGTTACGCCCTAAGCGTCTATGGTTTCTTTGATTTGTTTCACATCTACAAGTTATCGGTCCTAGACCCGAACTTGTTCTATAAGAACCTCTATTGATCCAAGGTCGACGATACAGACCTGATACGATAGTCTCTCTCTAATTTCCTACTCAAGAACATCAATCTTATGATCTTGGCTATCTTATCGGAAACTTCTTTCTTTCCTACGCCCCAAAAGATTCGGAAAAACCTACATTGATCGGGCTACTCCTTAGAGGAAGACTTGCTTCATGGCAAGTTCATATAGTCTTATTTTCCTGTATAGTAACTACATATATATATATATATATATGTATCCTTAAGATCATCCCCAAATTTCTAATATCATAATAGGTGTTTCAAGCCCACCTTTATAAGCAGCAATTATCCTAGGCAGGCTCTAAAATGATTACAAATAGAGATTTACCCTATTCAGTTTTTGATCACCCCAAAACATTGTCATTGTATGTGTATACTTCATAATAATCCAAGGCATCTAGTCCTTTTAAGTTCACACCCAACTTCATGACTTTAAAGATGCTTTTTAGGTGTTTAATTTACTTTAAGGTCTAACATTTAAATGGGGTCTGTTAGAGAGCATCCCATGCTCCAATCATGTATCTATTCCACTCATAGACCTATGTGTATAATAAGCATATGGCTGTAAACATAATGAAAATTATCCTATCTTAATCCCACTCCTGACTGGGATTAAATCACTAATTGATTTCCTATTTCAATATAGGGAAACAAGGGGACTTGGTGTTTTTAAAACTTATTAAAGGATGCCTAAAAGTTTGATTAAATATGCACTCTACGATGGAATTTGGTCACAATTTTGTTCATGGACAGCAACCAAATTAGTCTCAAAATCTTCATCAAAACCAATCCAAATACATGGGTTTCATGTGTATTACATTCCCTAAATATCTATAGTCAAATCCACCAAAAGATGTCTAAGGATATTGTCAAAATCATGTATGTTCTTAGTCCTAAGGCAACCATCTCCAATCTGAACATTTAGTGGAGATATCATATAGGTAGTCAATAACTCTTCAAAAACTCCTCGTTTTTCTAAAACAAACCCATGGATTAATGGTTGATATGAAAGAGTATATATTAACCAGTAATTACACTCAAGGAAACATGAAGAAACTCCCCAAATACATCCTAAAACTCTAATTTAAAATGCATGGACAGATCTGGACATTTAATGTCATGTAGGATATAGGTAGTCAACAACTCTTCAAAACTCCTTATTTTTCTAAAACAACTCCATGGACTAAAGGTTAATATGAAAGAGTATATACCAACAAGTAATTTCACTCAAGGAAACATGGAGAAACTCCTCAAATGCATCTTAAAACACTAACTTAAAGTTCATGGACAGATCTGGACACATTCAGTTACATGCATATGTCAACATCCAAAACATTTTTAATCACCTAAATTTTCAAATTTAAAACTAAGAATTATAAGCCAATTTATTGGGGTCATAATCAGTAAGTAAATCTACTCAAGGGAATTTAAAGAAGACTCCCAAATCATGCAAGTTATTGGCCAACATTTACAACAACAAATCTGAAAATTTCAGTGGACAGTCCATGTATAGCCTCTTTAAGATGTTATAATCACATGCAATTTCGTATTTAACCCCATGGATTTCAGTCTACCTTAATGGGGTATTAATCAACATATGATTCTACCCAAGAGAACCCAAGAAATATCCCAAAATACATGTCTAACTTGGATTAAAAGGAAGACACACAGATTCCTGCCACAATAAAAACCGTGCACATAAGTCTATTTTTCTCAATTTTTTTCAACCAAAAACCCCAAAACTAAGGCTTGATTTTAGATCTGGGATATAAGTGGTAAAAACTCTACATATGGCAGCAAGAGAAGGCCTAAATTGGTACCTCAAATCAAGCTTTCAAAAGCTTGAAGAAGAACTCTCCAAGAAAATGTTGGGCTGTCCACACCATGAGCTTCAAGCTTGGAATCCTCCTCTTCTTTGGCCCTTGATCTTACATGCAATGTAATATCCAAGATCCCCTCCTTCCCATCTTTGATTTAAGCCCAAGAACTCGAATTTTGGTGGAGAAATGAGGGAGAAAACTAAAAAAGAAGATGGAGATCCATGGATTTTTCAGCCATGGAGAAAAGCCATGGAGAAAAGAGCTCCAAGGTTTCAAGAGGAAGAAGATGAAGTGGGAGGAAGGGGTGACGCCTATGGGAGGTTATATCCTTGGGAAAATTGCAACATAAACCCCACCAACTCCTCCTAATTGCATCCAAGGCCCACCCATGAATAGTAATCACATTACTAATAATACTTAGCCACTTAATCACCTCTAGCTACAATTATCATAATTAGCCACTAATGGCATTTCTAATTTCCATCAAGCTCACTAATGATTCACCATATTGGCTTAATTAGTCATTAGGATTTAAGGATGTTACAGAGAGTGTGATCACATGTGTGGTCGGAGATGGTGCAGCTAATAAAAGGTGTGGCAGTGTTCCTCTTCCTAGGAATGGGACGGTGTGTGATGGCGTGGGTAGTGGCCATGGTCAGGATATGACGCTCAGTTCTACTCCTCTGCTTTCTCTTCTTGGGAAGAGGAACAGATAAATCGGTCATGGCCTGCTGAAGTGGGGCACGGATGAAATGGTGGCCACCACTTCGGGTTCAGTCATCATTTTTTTGAATTTTTGGACCTCCTCCATACAAGGGAGGAAGTCAGAATCAGCATAGACACGAGGCATGCCAAGAGCAGTCTATACAACGGCATCCTCGGGGTCAAAGGTGGGACGGGGTGTGAATGAATGTGTGGACAAAGGATTTGGCAAGTGGTACCCCTCCTCACAGTCTGACTCGATCATGTGTCTCCCGAACTCTTTTTGTATTTTTAAATTTTTCTCTTTTTTTTGTATTTTGGGCGATTGCAAGCTCTCATGATAATCCTCAAATGATTCCATAACCTCAAAGACTGGAGCGGCATTTTGGTTCTTATTTAAACTAGTAAGGTCGGCAATCCTCAAATTCATATGCTCCATCATCTGATTCAAGGTCTCAAGTGTTGATGTAATGAAAGGCAACTCCAAAATCTCAGGATCGGGTGTGTCGAATGTGGGCGGTGGGTGTGGACAAAAATCACATTCCGGGTCAGGATACTCAAGGAAGAGCGGGTTGTCGAAATGTGTAGGAGATGGTGGTGGAAATGATTGGTGAAGATCAAAGTCTGAATCCTGAAATAGTGGGTTGGTCGGATATGTACAAAAATCAGGAGCAAAGTCCTCATGGAAAAAGTGAGGTGGACCGGCTGGAGTGAAGGAGGGATCCGCAAAATCCGGACAAAATACGCTCCAGTCAGCCATCTCGAAACAAAAGGAAACGATCGGGAGAGCATGGTGGTCAATTCAAGGGAGTGGAGAAGAAGGCGCAAATGCGCAGGAATGATCTAGAATACACACAAAACAGTCACAAGCAAAAATGAAACAAGGCAAACCCTCAATTCATCTACTCAACTCGGTAGAGACCGTAAAATGCAGTCTTTTAATCTTGTCTGTTTTAGAGTTAGGTGAGAAGTCAAAGAGTTGCACACACACTTAGGGGCTGAAGATGGAATTTGGTCACTAGTCCTTAGGGTGTGCGCAAGCAAGTAAAAGCGAAAATAATGAGGGGATTACTCGCCCCAAGAGAATTTTTTTTCTTTTTGGTCGGTTTTAGGGTCGAATAATATTAACAGTCACAATTTTATTTGTTCTCACTTTTTTTTGGATTTTTAATAAGAAATGCATGAGCCTATCGGGGAATCAATTCATTTAAGCTCCTAGGTTGGCAAAATCATAGGGAGAGGCGGAAAAGCAATGCAAGCAGCAATCGATGATGAATGCTAAAGAGAAATGCTCACCTTGCCTCCAGCACTCTACACGCAAGGATGCTCAACAGAATTGAAACCTATCTATATGCACATGCAACCGATGAAATCGTCCTAAGTTTCAGAAATTGCTATTATCGGGAAGAACCACAAGTTGACTACCAATCCTCAACCCTAGAGTCCGGTCTAGGCTCACCCCTCCTCTTCTCGATAAATCGAGTTCAGGAGAAGTGCTTGGCAGGGAGAGCTCGCGGCGCGACGGATTGAAGGTGATGATCAACTGTTTAAAATTTGACTATGTGCATGCAAAATATTAAGGGTTTGGCCTTAGTCTATCGCAAGCAATCCTAAAACTAGGGGCTCAATCACACAAAATAAATAAAATCGAAAATCGTAAAACAAAGTAAAAAAAATGCGAAGAAAACACGAAAAAGCACGGTGAGCCCCCAGGTGTACAAACACCTGGAAATTAGGCTCAGAAGTGTCCAATGACCGGGGGTACCTGTATTATTACAATTAAAAAGTCTCTCTCTCACTACAAATTCAAAATAAATACAACACAAAAAGTGCTCAAAAATACGACTGTCTTCTCAAGTCCTCCCTGCCTTCTTTGATGCTAGGTCAAAAGTCTCCTGCCGCATTCACGTGGGTTCACCGGCGCCCAAGGTAGAGCATCTCCCTTGATCCGCGGTTCCTCGCACAAAATCAACAAGGAAGAGTGATTAGACAAGTCAAGCAATGAGATCAAATAAGTGATCAAATAAAGAAAGCAAAAATGTAGACAAGTATCAGAATTACGAAGCAAAAATGATCTACGCGCTGTTGCTACCCGGCAACGACGCCATTTGTTGAACCGGAAAATAGAGGGTCGTACGATTTCACAAGGCGAAACCGTAGTCGATGCGGTGACCGCTCAAAAATCCTGATTCAAACAACAATTAACCCACAACAGATAAATCAAGCAATGAAAGTAAATGTGCGGAGTTAAAACTTATTATAACTCTACAACAAAGATGTGTATAGTGCAAGTATGTGCAGAGGTCGAACACAGGGAGCAGACAGGTAGAACGGGGCACTAAGGCACAAAATGTAATTGTGATCAAGTTGTCTACTTAGGCTATTTTTTGTGGGTTTTTGATTTTTTATATTTTTTATTTAATTTTTGATTTTATATTTTTTGTTATTTTGATTTTTAATTTTCTGATTTTATATTTTCTTTTTGTATTTTATATTTTTTTTAATTTTCTTTTCCAATATTGGAATATATATACAATATAGGAGAGAGAGAATGAGATATTTATAAAAATAATGAAAAATGCTCAAAAATTAGGAAATAAAGTATTTTTGGTCTTTTTATATTTTTCTACTGTTTTTGTCATTTTTGGGGAATTTTTAGAATATTTTTGATATTTTTAAATGTCAAAATACAAGAAAACAGTGAATATCAATGTTGGCCGAAATTAAAATGGAGAAATAAAATGGAAAATAGTAGCAAAAACTCTCCAAATTAATTTTCACTTAAAGATAATGAAACAAAGAAAATTTAGAGACAAAGTTTGTATTTTTAGGATTTTTGTAAAAATTTTAATATTTTTATAAAGGTTCTTGGGGTTTTGTGATTTTTATGAGTTTTCTTTTGTAATTTTTAGTGAATTTTGGACTGAAGTTAGAACACAGTAAAAGATACTAAATATATTTTTTTGGGATTTTTCTGATATGTTTATATATTTTTTTATGGATTTTATCAAGCCAACAATGCACAAAATGGCTATTTTTGATTTTTAATAAATATTAAAATGCAATAATTATGGAAAATAAAAATATGTCGTTACTCTACTATGCAACAGAGACTTAATGTGATTTTTGTGAATTTTTTAGAGGTTAATAGATGCATGCAAAAATTACTAGAAGCAAAAAGAAATTACATGCTCGCAGGGGTATTTTGGTAATATTCAAAAAGTTTCAGGACTACAATGTAATTTGTCCACACAATTTATAACTGAATATAAGCTTCTTGGATGAATCACCAATAACAAAAATCGCGATGGCCTACATGCAAAAACTCCAAACCCACGTGCAGAGTCATGTGCGCCTGGCAAGGGCGAATTCGCAATATCAAAAAACTTCGGGGTACAATATGCAAATATAACAAAATATTAAACTTGCAAAGGAATGTTTGAAGAGTCTTAACTAAATACAAAAAGGCTGGGCTGAAGTTTGCAAAATACCCAATCAAGCTTGCGATCCTACGACGGTTGATCAGTTACTTATGCCACGTGTCGTGCCGCAGACGCGCGATACCCCTTCGGCGTTGACGGCCTGGATTAGATCGTGTGGAGGGCGATCAATGATCGAGGATGGTCGAGATCCTACGGCTGCTGCTTCACATGGGGTTCCTGGCCAATCGGACGGCGGCGGGCAAGGCTGGAAGAACAGGGAGGAGCTCTTGCCGGAGCGAGCTTCCCCCGCGAAGAATGCCGCCTCCGTCAGCCACCGGGACTTCAAAAAGGGTTGGGGAGCTCCCTTGGGCAACCTGCTGGAGTTCGACGGCCTCAAAATGGCCTGATCAGCGTCGGTAAGCCGCCACGTCGAGGGAGGATGGGAGGTGCTCCAAGTAGCTTAGACTTCAGCAAAAACGCGACCCCAGTAGGAGTCTCTTTGCCCCTGGACCTGCAAGCAAAGATCACAACGGCAACAGGTGGTCCCAGGGAAAACAAAGGTGGAGAGGGTGGTGTGCATGGAATGAGGATGATCGCCGGAGCTCGAGAGCTCCGGCGAGGTGTTCGACGATGGACACAACTAGAACTAATCGCTTGAACAATAAGCTAAACGCAGAGGTTAAAAGCTAAGACTAACAGCTAGCTAAGGGGCAAGAAAGGGGCAAAAAAAACGTGACCTCGAGGGTGTACAACCCGAGATGGGGGACCTCAACGACGGCCAGCTGGAGGTGGGTGGAGATGCCAAATCAACCGCTAACCTCGCCTCAGACGAGCTGGAGGATGTGCTGTCACCACGTCCAGTCCAGAGCTTGACAAAGAGAGGGAGGAAAGTGGCCAGAATGGGTTCAAAATTCAAAAGGGGGGAAAGAGGGGGTTTTTGAACGGATGGCGAGTGGGCTCCTAGATCAAGGCGTATCGATCGTCGTGATAATCCAAAGCCCAAGAAAACCTATAGGCGTGCAAGAGCTTTGAACAAGGATCGAAAGTCGTGAAGACGACGACCTCAAAAAATGCAAGACCCGTTCTCGAAAAATCCGCAAAAATCGGCCAAAATCAGTTCTGACGCTCTGACAGAGGATGGTCAGACAGTTGACCCGTGGTTGGTCCACGTGGATCAACCAGGAAAAACCTCTAAAAAATCATTTTAAAATAGTAAACAATATTATTTTATTTAGGTTATAAAATAAAAAGTGTTTATAATTTTATAAATTATTTTATTATGATTTTTAATTATTTTTATGAGATGTATTTTTACAAGTTTACATTTATACCCTTTATAGGTATCTTTATCTATGTATTTAATTATTTTATTTTTATTTTCAGAATTTAATTTATTTATTTTTGTTTATTTTTTTATTAATTTATAAAATATTTTTATACACTTGAATATATTTTTATTTTATTTTATTGATGTGTTTTGTACACTTAATAAAATAAAAGTGATATTTGTATAGGTATAGATACAAATATTATACCTATGTATTATAATATATATATAAGTATTTTAATTAGAGTTCTTTGCTTTTTTATTCTGATTTTAATGCACATAATTATTATAAATATTAATTACAAAATTATAAAAATATAAAATTATAAAAATAATGAATAAAGAATCAATTGAATATTTTATTCTGTACACTTATACAATAGGGGTCCAAAACTCAACTTTGAAACCGTAGCTCCGCCAAATGCGAAACCACCGCCATTAAATAGTTATTTTATTCTATATACAACTAAAGGTGAGTTTGTTACATTTGGAGTTTTCATTTGTGAGATACGGGTCTGGGAAGTTGGGATTCTGGATTTTTATTCAGACCATAACTTTTTATCTGTGTATTATTTTTGAGTGAAATCAATTTTGTATTTTTCTTTATTAAATTATCTACAACTTTCATGATTCTTTATTTGATGCACAAAAAGTGGAACCAAAATAGGTCCCAAAATGAATAAAGAATGTATTAATAAATATAGGTATTTGGCCCTTATCTCCCCCTACTTTATTCCTTGTCGACCTATTCATCGAGATGCCTAGGTCTCAGGGTTTCGGGTCATAAAATATTTACAATATTTTATTATTTTTCTTTTCTTTTCTTTATTCTATAATTTTGACATTAAAAACAGTATTTTATACACTTTTTACACACATATGCATGAATGCTAAAATGCATGAATTAAGCCTATTTACACGCATTTACTAAAGTTTTTAAGGCCAAAATGATAGAATAAAGATGATGAAACGTAGATTCATCACTAACCCATCTATTAACTGGAGGTGGTTGAAACCACTGCCTGGGAACTGTCCAACATCCTTATTCCTCCATCAAATCCAAGCGCTCCACCATCAGCAACCACATCTGCCATTTCTGTGCGATATTTCATAGTATATTCTCTTTCTGAGTGATAGTAAGGATTGAGGATTGCGTGCAATGATGGAGTAACCTCGCCGACAAGATCCAAGGCGGAATCCATCTTGTTACAGACATAATTCGGTGCTGGTCAAGCTTGGTTCTTTGGCCAAGAACCTTAAACGAAGAGCTGGAGCCTCTTAAAGCTCCAATTTTGACCAAGATTCAATCTACAGGTTTCATTCATTCTTCTTAGTTGTGTTTCTACAGAATTTCTTTGATTTTTCTTGAAGCAATCACACTTTATTTCTATGTGTTAATCATTGTAACTACTTCATGGCACGCCACTTATTCACACGCATATCTCCATGCCTTAGATCCACTTCTCCATCTTTGTAACCACGTCGATCCTTTATCAGTCAAGCAAAGATTGAGAACCCATTAGGGGAGCTTCATTCTATCGCCTTGGACGAGCCTTCATTCCAATCCCACAACCCTCATGTTCATTTGGCTATGCATCACTAACTGTTCAGATGGTCCAAGAGCTTCAATAGTCGGAGCTTCATCAGAGTGAAGTTACGAAGCTCAGCTTCCGATGAGCTTCCATCGTCAGGAATTTCCATTGATTTTGGATATTCCTCAACCATCAAACTTCATCTCCAAACTCCAGGGAAGTTTCCCTACCTTCACCGATGTCAGAGCAGAGAAGAGGAGCGACCAATAACACGTTGGAGCCAAGGCTTCTCGATAATGAGTGGAGGAGGAAGGAGATCAACCTCGACGAGCAGTTATCGTACGATCTAGTCTGAAGGCCATCAACAGTACATGTCACATCTTCCGAAGTAGCGATTCAAACATGAGTATCGGGTGTTGTTGAAACGCTCTTGGATGGTCTGTTGATCAACAAGCCAAATCAACGGTCGTTGAGGTGACTGGGCACAAAAGTGTAATCAAACAAAAATAAACCCATACAAGATAAATAAGTGCAATCAAAGTTAATTTAGTCAACACTTATTATAACTCTATGATAGATGTATAGTGATAATCAGTAGAGTATCGAACACAGGAAGCAAAACGGCAGTGTAGAAAAAATGGGTAGCTTCCTCAAGCATCTTTATGTGTCTTTGAGTTTTTGTGATTTTTGTGAGTTTTTAATTATATTTAATTTTTATGGTATTTTTGATATTTTGATATTTTAAAAACTTTTAGTTTTTTTCCTTTTTTCTTTGTTTGATTTATAATTTCTTTTTTACTTTAAGATATAATATATACGTATATGTATAATAATAACTATATACTCAATGCTATACATATAATTTACAATAAAGATGCCAAAATACAAATAAGAACATTCTTTTTTATTTTTTAAAGGTTTTAAAATATATTTAAGGTATTTATAATTAATATAATATTAATAAGCATATAACTAATAATATGTATATATAAATTATATATGGTTACCTATATATGCTCGAAATTACAAAATAAATTATTTTTATGGTTTAAATATTTTCTATGTTTTTAATTTTTTGCTAATTTTTAGGTATTTTTCAAGTCTGAAATAAGTGAAACAAGACTATAATAAATAGGCCGAAAGTTTTTGTGTTTTAAAAATAGAAATGTGTTCAAAATTACCCAAAAGTAATTGTAATATATGTTATATAGTATAAATAAAAAAATACACAACATCGAACATTTTTTTTATTTTATATACTTTTTGTTGATTTTTTTAAGGTTAGAAGGGTTTTTCAGTTTTTAACATTTCTTTTATATTTTTTTGTGATTTTTGGTCTCGAGTTACAAAATACAGTAAAAAAGATACTCTATATTTTTAAATGTTTAAATTGATTTTATAATTTTTATTTTTATAGTTAAACAATATATGGAAAATGCATGGAAATGCTAAATAAAAAATATGACCATATTCATAACCTTATCAAGCATTCACAAATTTTTCCACAATTTTTGATGAAGTGGAGCTATTTAACAAAAATGAAAAGACATAAATAAAATAAAACAACCTAGCAAGGGTATATTTGCAATAAAAATAAAGTCCAAGAACCTTTGTGCAAATATCCCAGAAATATCACACTAATATTAGAAGTTTTAATGCTAAAATGAAATAAAAGTTGCAAGGGTTTTCCTATAAAATGCCATGTACATGGGCCGCCATGTGAAGTGATGTGCCACCAACCAAAATGCAATAAGCGGCAAGTTTAAGGGTCTGGTGCAATTAGTACAAAACTTTTATACGTGCACATGAAAGATTAAATACTAATATTTAAATAAAAAAGTCAGGGGTTTGATCATGCAATTTACCCCTACATAGGCAATGATGGACTACTCCGATTGAATCACTTACGCACATCCAATGCTCCACAACGCACCGTAACAATTCATCGCTGGACGCACCAGATTAGATCCCAGCTGGGATCCAATGATTGAAGCACGTTAGATCCATGATGATTGTAGCTCTTGGGATCAGTTCTTGATCTGATGACCCTCAAGATGCCTAGAATAACACACAAAGAATAGTGCTCTAGCGAACTTCGATTCGATATAGCTTCACCTCTAGGTGCCTTCACGCGCAACCCAATGGTGCAAAATGTTCTTGAGGGTTAACCACATCTCCAGGAGGTATACAATGGTCCAGATCCCATCATAGGGGACCTGGAGGTCATCATAGTGGAACCTTGAATCTGAGACTACTTTTGGGATTCGAGCACCTCCAAATGAGGTGTTCCTCTCGCCTTCACTTGCAGGGAAGTTTCATGGATTGAAGGGGAGCTCCCTCTACCAGTTGTGAGGTGAAATCAGCATGGAAATGGAGTGAGGTGGTAGGTCTCCTGCGTACGTGGTGAATTGGGACCTGACACCTTTGATTCTTGCATAATCGAAGGGGGGAATGATGTGCAATTGATGGAGAAGCAAGTAATGAATGAGATGGGGGTGATACTGGAGTTGAAACAGTGAGGTTTGCAAATGGGTATGGTGCTAAAGAGCTCCACAGAACAGAAATTTTTAGGGTGTTTAAGTTGTAGATGAAATCAAAGTAAATAGAAAGTGTAAATATCCTAGAAATTGAAAAATGAATGAAAATTACAGAGATATGGACCCTCACCTGACTAGAACCAAGGAGACTAGGCCTCATGGCAGAGCTTTGTTGGAGGTGGTTGAATCGCTTCGATTGACTCTTCTCCTCACCTTGAATATGTTGGGTATTCTTTGATGAATCTATATTTCATCACCTTTATTCTTTCATTTTGGCCTTAAATCCCTAACTAAATGCATGCATATATTATTGATTTGTGAAAATAAACACACAATAATTCATAATTTATACTGTATAAAATACTGTACAAAATACTGTACTTATGCCAAAATAAAAGAATAAATAAAAGAAAAGAAAAGAAAAAGAATGAGGCGTCAAAGTCATCGAGTGACCTTAGTCCATGAGACCCAATCACCATGATGACTTGGTTGACAAGGAATAAAGCAGAGGGAGATAGGGAGGCTAATTGTACAGAGGATACAATCAAAAACCTTAAATTCATAGGCCAATAATCACAGTTTGGGACCTATTTTATTTTCTTACTTTTATTCATCAAAATAATAAACTTTGAACATTAATATTATACACAAAAATACAAAAAAATCACTCAAAAATAGTGCACAGTGTGCTCGGGACACACAAAATAAAAAGCCGTAAAGAAAACTTTGCAGACCCGTATCTTCTCCGTACAAGTTCAAAATTCATCAAACTTACATTTATTGTTCATAAAATAAAATTAGCTATTTAAGGAAAGTGGTTTCATTTAATTTAGAGTTAAGATGTAAAAGTTAGGTTTTGGGCCCTCATTGTGCAGAATACATGTATATTATATTCAATATATTTATTATTTATATTTTTCATTTTATTTTATTTTTATAAAATTGTAAATATTATTTAAAACACATGTCAATAATTAAATTAAAATAAAACCATTCAAAATAAAATAAATAAATAAACATACTTTAATATACAGATGAATTATACTTGTAAGTACCTATATAATAAATATGCATATTTATTAAACAAACAAACAACTTCGGAAAAATACATAATTTTGTGATTAAATAAGTTATAATATGTGAAATACCAATATATACTAATAAAATATTAAATACAAATAAAAAATACACAAAATATAGGTGTAAATACCTATATGTACACATGTAAAAAGTAACACATAATAAATGACCTTATAAAAATAAATAAAAATCGCAATTTAATACTTCAGAAAATTACAAACATTGTTATGCTTTAGTCAAAAATTAAAAAATCATTTTCTAATTTTAATTGAATTAACAAACAATTTTTGTTCTCCTTTTTCTGGTTGGTCCACGTGGACCAACTAGCGACCTTGGACCGTTGACCCCCCGGTCAATAGTATGGCCCCTGCCCCATGATGAATCTGTGATTCATCACTTCTAAATTTGAAAATAGAGCCTTGTTCCCGAGTATTTAGCAGCATATTTCCCTTTATCTTGCATAAATAGCATTCATGCATAAATCCACAATACATGCATTTTAGCATTCATAATTGCATTAAATAAGAAGTCAATTCATTTGTAAAATTCACTTGTAAAATATCCACCACTACCATCTTAATCATCTGTATTTTATCCCCCTCTGAAGTCAATAACACCTTCCTTATACTGTGCATAATACTAGTTAATAATATAAGGAAGAAGGCCAAAAATTCCTAGCTTGTGAATTACCTAATAAAACCCCAAGGCAGTTTATGACCCCAGAACTTAGAATGCCAATATCCATCTCATACAATCTCCGAATTAGGTCTACTCACTTTCAGATTAATTTACATTCAGAGACATTTAAAATGAGACCAATTTCATTCAAATCGGAGCTCGTATGCAAAACTTGGGTTTTTGGGTCCCTTTGTATACTATTTGTATGTATATTTGTACCCTTGTATTTCTGTATCATATTTGACCTCATCTCCGTTTTTGGTCAACATGAAACTTGTAGATCTCATCAAGATCTACAACTTTTATGTTTTGAGTTTTTCCAAATTCGACTCCCTTCTCTCTCTAATTTCATTTTCTTTTCCAGCCATTCAGAGCATGCCACGTGGTGCCCTCTGATTGCGCCACGCGACCCGCTCCTTTGCGCGCCACGTGCCTTCCATTTCCGCCATCCGATCGACCGCCTTCTCTCCTGATCTGAACCGTCCAAACCGCAAACCTTCTCAGCCACTCGATCGAGCCATGGATTCAATCTAGACCGCTCGCCAGCGTCGCGCCCTCCTTGCGCCACGTGGCGATGTCTACGCCCTCCGATCTTCGCCAGAAGCTCCCAATCCTGGCCATTCACCTCGCTTTGGATCTCCATCGTTCGATCAAACCCCAGGGCTTCATCTCCGCTACACGCTAGCGCCTTGACCCACGCCCGCCACGTGGTACGCCCTGCGCACTTGATCTCGCCCCCGTCGATCTAATCCTAACCCTCCTCTTCCTCCCTTCTCCTGACCGTTGGATCGCTCGATCCAACGGTTAAGATGTCGTCTTCTACCTTCCACCTCACCTGCTCCCACGATGTCCACCTCACCGACAGGCTGCCCCCTTTCTATTTTCAGCCCTACTTTGGCCACCATCTCCGCCTCCTATCACCTCCACAGTGTACCCCACTCTTCCCTCATCCTCGCCAACTCCCTCGAACACCATGAACTCCTTCCACCTCGCTCCACGACGTCCACCAAATCCACCACTTCACCATCTACGCCGTCACCTTCCACCTATAAAAATGCCTCTACCGTCGACCATCAACCCCATCTGCCATCACGGGGAGAATCCCTGAGCTCCCTCCTTCCTATTGGTGACAACAATTTGAGGGGACATTGAGCGACGATCGAGATCCATCTCCGGCGAGATCCACGGCCATCCCCCGCCATGCCGCAGCCTTCCCTATACTCACGATCACCCCACGAGCACTTCGCACGCCTTAGCTATTCAACTAACCCCCTCCAGGTACTCTATCTTTGAGTTATCGGAACTTCATCGGAGTTAAGTTTGAGCTTCATCGCCACACTCTACCAGACTGCCCCAGTCGCTCCTGAGACCTCTGGTGGATCCCCGACACCTCCACAATTTGTTCCAGCTATTTTGGAGCCACCGATGACCTTCACCGACAACCAGAGGCGGAGGCGGAGCTAGAGCCCCTTCACCGGAGTGCAGCCACCTCCGCCGCAGGAGGTGGCGTACCGGTTGAGGACGGAGAGCAGTAGCCATCTGATCCCCTTGATCGAACGGTCCGGAGGATGCCATGTCACCTTGGTTCCACAGCCGTAGGATCCGGACGATCCTACGCACCTGATACCGCCATGTCGCCACTCGCCCCGAGCTTCAGGGGACGTTGGATTCATCCTTATCCAACGTCTCTTGATCGTCCACGGCTTCATCTACATCGAGCTCCAGTGATTGTTGGATTGACCTTGATCCAACGGGTTGCAGCACGCCACGTCGCCAGCTATCCACAGCCTTTGGATCATCACTTGATCCACGGTCCATAGCGTGCCACGAAGCAACTCCGAGCCTCTTCCCCGACCATCAGGCTCGGAGCTCCCGAAGCTAGCCGAGCCTCTATCCGAGCTGAGTCCGATCCTCGAGAGCCACCGAGCCTCTGCCCGAGCCTCCAAAGTCACCCGAGCCTGGGCCCGCATGTTTCTCTCACGTCTGTCCTGGGTATTCTGCAGCGAGGCCCTAAAGGTTTTAGAAATTGCATTCCAGTCCCTGCCAGGAATCCCACGTGAGGCGTACGTGTTCTATGGGTGTTTTACATACATACCCCCCTCATTATAGGTAATTGCCTATTAGTCCCAGTCAGCATGTTTAATTTTTTATCAATTTTATTTTCTGTAATTGCATTTAGGCCCCTGTCTTTGCTCGCATCCTTAGGCATTCATTTGAAATCATTTTTTAAGTTTGTAAATTGCATTATGTAGCTTAATTTGTCCTCGTTCATATGTGACACCTATCATATTTTTGTGATAGCAGTGAATTTTATTATTAATTAATTGGTGGAATTTTGTCATATTTTGCTCATTTATGCCTTTTAACTTGTAGTAAATTCTCTGTGTCTCCAAAAATTCTCATAAATTCACATTAGACTTAGGATAATTAATTTTACATTGTTTCCAAAAATCATCTCATTTGCACGCAACTTGAGGCCTGAATAAATCATTTTGTGATTTTCTTAATTAATTTGTAATAGGTCAATTTCACATAGAAATTTAGGTTTATTAATTTCCTGCATTCTTCATACTTAGATCTATCGAGGATAATTTTTATATCTGAAAATATTGTGATTTGGTATTTATTAATATTAATTTAGTCAAAATCACCTTGCATTCATTTTTAATTCACAGTAATATCATATAGTGTCAGAAAATCTAAAAAAAATAGGGTAGCTTAGTTTCATCACATTTCACAATCTGGCCAAGTTTGATAATTTCTGGACTTGATTTGATCACTTTTCTAAATTAACTTGTAAACTGGCCCGATTTTGCATGTTTCTTCTCTTTCTTGCATAAAATATATTGAAAAAGACAAAAAAAATATCATTTGAAAATCAGACCTTGGAAATTTGCTTAAAATCTACCTAAGGAGACAACTGTCTCCCTGAGTTCGACCTTGGGCTTGCCCAAGTAAAAAATAAATTTGACGCTCGCAATTAAATCATCCCTAATTAAAAGTAGTTTTTGATTAGTCCTTATTACCTGGCTACAACAAAGACAAGGAATTAATTTGGATCATTAATTTGACTAAATTAACAAGGGTAGTAAGATGCTCTTCAAAATGACGCCATTGTCGGGGAGGCACAGCTTAGGTTAATTTGTAGTTAATTTTTGAGTGTCTGATTTTCCATCCCCGGGTTGTCTGACCCCCAGTTTTCTTGTGAATATTTTTCTGTCCTTTAATTTTGTATTTTTGTGTCGTTCTTTATCTGACCTCAATTTGTTTTTGTGCGAGGAATGCGAGGAGTCGAAGACGCTTCGAGGAACCTGCATTTAAACTTTTTGAGTGATTTGAGAGAAATTGTAATTTTTTTCATCTCTTTATTTTTTGCATCATTTCCAGCGGTTCCCGTCTGGGTTCTCGCGTGTATAAACATAGTGGAACCGTGTCCTCGTGTGCTGTGTAGATTGAATTTTTAGACTAGGCTTACACTGACGGCTCCTCGATCCACTCTAGGATTTTTCTTATGCTCGTAATTCTTTAGGACAACACAATACACTTAAAAGATGCATTTAGACCGCAGATCTAGTCAAATCAACATGTGCTTCACTCGCTAATAGAACTGCTTGTCTAGGAGCGGATTTTGTCCTCTGCATTTGCATGTAGTATAAAAGCTTTCAATTCTGTTTTGCATCCAGCATAAAAAATGAAGGGATCACTGTAAGTATTCTTCACTCAGCATAAGCATTATTGATTTTTGTGCATTAGCTTTTATCTCGATTTCTCTCTCTTAGTTTTTCAAACTTAAGTAAAAGGAAATCAGAACTGGACGATAGGCGTGCTATGTGGATTGGACTTAACAAAGTGATAACTTAACTTAAAACCGGGACTGCTAACATTATTGACCAAAAAATCAATAAAATCGGAACTTATGCTTGCAGGAGATTAATCCTCGACCATGTTTTCCGGCTGAGTGAGGGTACTTGAGTGTGTGTGAACACCTTAAGGCAGAGTCCAAATCCCAACCTTCCATATCATGTTCCGACTAATCCTAGCAAATATCACAAGTTGAATTATTCAGGTTCACTAATTAGTACCAAGTAGCCTCCGCCTGTCTCAGGTAGATAGGGGCAAAATTGCGGTACTTCGTGATAAGTTGCCAGTAACCCCCCGGGGTGAAGTTCCAGCCTTGTCAGCATCCGCCTGCTTACAGGTAGATAGGGGAAGGTCTTTAAATCCATCAACTTGGGATAGGAGCGAAGAAAGGAAGGACTGACGGTATCTTAAGCGACAGGTTAAACAGGGAAGACGCATCCGGCTTTGAGCTGACTTCCCTATAGGTCACGTAAATCCTTGCTATTTTGCTTGAAAATCACACTTAAAATCAACAAGATTAATTGGACTCATTTTCGGGTCCTTCACCATGCTGAGTGTGAAAACACAAGGTTTGGATTGAATTGCTTGCTTCAGGTAGGAGTAAAATCCTATCTTCACTTATAACTCCCGATTCTTCTTGCCAATCAAAGATGAGTGACTGGGGGGGATATCGACTCCTTATTCGCCAATCTCTCTCTGAGCCCCCCACAAAACCCATCTTCACCGGCCCAAGCGCAACTTGGACCACCCAGAACTCATGACTTTCTTGAGTTCTGGATCCCTCACACCCAGGGTGCTTACTCTCAAACCAACCCTTTCCTTTCCTCTGAGCTTACCGAGGAAGACCATCACCTCGGTAAGAATCCCTTCCTTGATTAGTCCTCTAACCTAGACCATTTCCATTTCCCAGGACCAAAGGACACAATGCCGAAGAAGAACCCTGAAGAGGAGGAAAATAAAGAGGACCCGATGATTAAAGTCTTAGCATGGCTGGCTAAAGCTGAACAACTTAACGTAGAATTAACGGCGAGACTGGGACATGTGATCGAAGCTGACGGAATATGCAGACCGATGGTGAACGCCTATAATCCAGCAGAGAACGAGATACACAGTTGTCTAGCACCCGAGGTTCCCCCTGAAGCATTCGAACTGAAAGCCCACTTCCAGAGCTTGCTGCCGAAGTTCAATGGAAATACAAACGAAGAACCATATACCTTCCTCAGAGACTTCGAGCTGGTTTGCAACAACCGTAGTCACCCTAGGGTTGGGTAGGATTATATCAGACTGAAGGCCACCCTTTTTGTCATAGGAGATAAGGCAGCACATTGGCTGAAGAACCTAGGGGTGATGTGTACAACCTGGATGCAGTTCAAGGACCTTTTCCTGAAAAAGTTCTACCCACTTAGTAGGACTAATCAAATGAGAACCAAGATTGCAAGCTTTTCCCAGGGACCCAGCGAACCATTCCATGAATCCTGGGATAGGTTTAATGACCTTATTCAGAAATGCCCCTGCCATGGCATTTCAAAAACGATCTTAGTCCAGACCTTGTTCTCTGGCATGACCCCCGAGATGCAGGGGTTAGTCAGTGCCGCATGTGGAGGAAGTTATCTGAACAAGAATGAAAATGCTGTATGGAAAATCTTGGAGCAGATGGCAGAAACAAGTAGGTCGCAGGCCACCAGGGCCTATCAGTAGTCTCCTTCGAGCCTCACCAACGAGACAACCTGAAGGATTGTAATGAATCTGATGGACGACCTTATCCCTAGCATAGGGATAATCATGGACAAGTTAACCATGGTTGAGCAAATTCACAAGAGGGTCACTAACCTTGAGTCTCTCTCGAAATTGCCGAAGCAAGTGGAGGAACTTACTGAGAGGTTAGCTAAGATAAAGCTACATGCCCCTTCTGCACCACCTGTACCCTGTACACCGAGTCCATCTTGTACAGGAACAGGCACCGGGACCTCAGAGAGGCTGGGTAGAGGAGCAAACTTACACCCACCAGGACCAGCACGCACCCCCGCAAATGGAGACAAGATACGTGGATCCTCCGCAGGTGTTTGATATCAACGGGTTGTGGTACAGCCATGACCCCATCGGTAGACAGTCGGGGATAAAGAACGGTCAGCCTCACTGACCTTCCCTAGCTTACCAGGAGAACGGCTCCGTCCCCACACCGCGCTTTGTTCAGTCTAGGCCCGAACGAGGGTACCAGCTGATTAACGGGTTTCTTAGCGGTTTTAAAGAGTGAGATTAAGTGATTTTAGTGTCGTTGTAACCGCAATTCAACCAATTAAAACATCAATTAATTTCAAAGTTTTACTTGTGTAATTATGAGCACAAGGTCGAACCACAAGGACACGGTGAAATTTCAATGATCCAAACTCAACTTGAGTGCGATGCACATCTTCAAATATCTCATTATTGCAATTTTCAATAAAAATTTTTTTATAATTTTTTAAGCAAATAAAGGCAATCGGACTTTTTTTGGTGTTTTCAAACTTTTAATTTTTTTAGCACATCACTACGTGAACATACTCAAGATTGAATAAAGTGCACAAGGTGATGAAATTTTTTTAATGTAAACAAACAACATAATATGGCCATTCGGCCTTTTGGAATTCAAAAAGATCAACAAAACTTCAACAATCACGTTTTGGAGAAAGCAAAATAGAATCTATACTTAAATTAGAACAAACAAATATGAAAAGATGAACACAATATTATCACCAAATATCATGGTCTTCTTTGCATAACAGTGACGGCAGGCAGAAGTTGCTGGCCACGGTGAAGAAATTGGCCCAAGCAAGAAGATCTATGTCCGCTTGTGGCTTTTATCGACGTGTCGTCGCCGTTGCCGTCAACGATGAAAAAGTTGTGTTCACGGGTACTGTCACTACCCGAAAACAAAACCGATGGTGAATGGTATCTAGAGTTGAGGATGTAGCAGCCTAAGAAGAAGAACTCGCCGGTTCTCGACTCCTTCGCGTGCGAGAGCCCGCTCCCGGCTCGGTCCACGTTCAGACTTTCTCCTTCTCTTCTTCGTTGTCCTATGTGCAGCTCAAACCGTCGACGCTCCTGCGCAGGTGGAAGAATAGGGAGTTAGGGATCGGACCCGCTAAATGGAGGACAAGCAATAGCGTTTATAGATTGGAGGGAGAGTGCGGATGTAAAAAAACTACTGCAGTAACCGCTGGAGATGTGCGAGAGGGAAGGTGGTTAAACAACAACTGGGAAGCGGGGTTGCGCCAAACTGCGATGTTATCGTGGTTGCCATGCAACCGCTGATGGAGAAGGAATAGGCATGATATGGAGATGGGTCGAGTGCCTGTGCGCAAAAAAGGGAACGTGGGGTATATGCTTTCGGTTGGAATTAGAGAGAGAGCGAAAGAAAGGAGGGGCGACTTCAGATGAAATGGAATTCGAGAATGGGGAGTGGGTCCACTTGATTTACAATGCACGTGAGTTGTTTGCATGGGATTTTTATGAGAGGGAGAAATGCATGGAAAATCCATGCACGTGAGTATGCATGAGATTTTTTATGAGTGGGAGAAATGCATGGCAAGTCCATGCACGTGAGTATGCATGAGATTTTTTATGAGAGGGAGAAATGCATGGCAAGTCCATGCACGTGAGTTCATGCATGGGATTTTGATAAGGGTGAGAGAAATGCATGGCAAATCCATGCACGTGAGTGTAAAAAAATGCAACCACTTCCTAATAGGACCAAATGTTATTTTAGACTTTAGGATAATCCAATACCCTAAATATTATAAAAGTCATGTTGTTGAAAAGGTTATTTGGATTGCTAACTTGCAAATACGACTCATCCTTTCTTAGAAATTAAGCACGTGCCACAAGGTACTTTGATATATTTTTAGCATTAATAAAGGTACATTTGGCTTATATTACAAGGATGAGATTTGGTCTCATCATACCCCCATGCTTAAGCTTTGCTAGTCCCTAGCAAGACAATCCAAGGAAGAATCCTACATGGGAGTTGGGACCAAGTTTTGTACGAAGAATAAGAGATAAGCTTGATTTGACCTTTGGATTCATAATGTGTTCGAGACTCGCATGGGCTCAAAATTTCAGATGCAACAGTCTCCAAGTTCCACGAACCTTTAAGCAGGTTTGACTCCTTAGTCAATTCAGCTCATTCGATCATAATCACATCCTCTTATGACATATGAGTCGGACTTGAATCTGTGAGTGTGAATAGGTAGCTCTTCCCACTTAAAAAGATAAAAACTTATGCAACCATGCTTAGCACCCTTAGATTCCCTTTCTAGCTACTCTTTCCTCACGGAGCGGGGTATTTCTTTCTAAGTTCGGGTCAGTTGGCTAAAGACGAAGATAGGAAGAAGTTGGTATTTGGAGTGTGACCAGTGTAGTCACATCTCTCAATTTGAGCTTGGCCAGTGTAGCCAAGTCTCACAGAAAAGAAATGCCGGCTTCTCTTTTTTTTCCTTCTTTTTTTTAGCACGGCTTCATGCGGGTATAAAATCTTTTTCCCGCTCCTTTTGAATTTTCTTTTTATGTGGACAAGATATGAGCATTGTGCTCTATTTGGTGGAGGAGAAGAAGATTTGCCAACTGACCGTTCCTCATCCGAAGCTTTATTTCAACCCACACTCTCCGGTCCTCAGACGTCCATGCTGCCAGAAAGGGATCTATATAGATACCATTCATAATCACAATCGCTTTCACACATCCTATTTGAGTCGAGCTACGTGCATGTGAATTAAGTTCAAGTAGATCAATCATCAAAGAGTATGTGATTTCTTCTCCAAAATGAGCAACTTAGACACGTGGAGTCAAAATCTGCGTAAAGATTGCGGACTTGGAAAATTAAGCCAAGAAGACTTGAAGGATCTGAATTCTCAAACCTATTGAGTCTCTATGGGTATTAGGTAGATTAAAGTCAAGGTCAAACTCAATCTCCTTAAGCTTTGCCTCAAATCTTGGTCCAAACTCTCACAAGGAAGAGGAGATATGTACAAAGAAGAAGTTTTTTTTAATCTTTTTAGTGATTTTTTTATGCATTTTTTTAATATATACATATTTTTGATTTTGAGGTTTTTTTTTGCAAAACATAGTGATACATACAAATATATAAGAAAGAGATAAAAAGATTTAGAATATATATACATAGATAGATGACCACCCCCATGCTTAAATGAAACCATGTCCACATGGTAGAAAACCTGACCTCCTTAAAGTTTTTTTTTGTTTTGTTTTGTTGTTTTTTTGTTTTCTTATGATTTAAGGAGAAATGGAAAGAGGAATACCCCCATGCTTATCTGATACTAATTCACAAGAGAATGTAGTTAGCATGGAAGTAAAGAAAAATAGAAAAGAGAATATACAAAATATACAAGAAAGATAGAGATGGGGTGCCTCCCATAAGCGCTTGTTTTACACCTCAACTTGGCGTTCAGGTTCAGAGATCCTGAAGAACTAAGGATTCGGCAGCAGGAAGGGGGCCGTCGGGTTCAATGACAGGCTTGAGTCTCTGCCCATTGACCAGAAAAGAAGATGAAGTGGAGGGGTCAAAGATATCAATAGATCCATTATCATAGATATTCAAGATGGTGTAAGGACCTTTCCACTTTGAACGGAGTTTTCCAGGGAAGAGTTTGAGCTTGGAATCAAATAACCAAACCTTTTGGTTGACAATAAAAGATTTGCGTGAGATGTGAGTGTCATGCCATTGTTTGATTTTGACTTTATAAATCAAATCATTGGAATACGCCTTTGCTCGCAACTCTTCGAGCTCATTCAAATCCAAAAGCCTTTTCTTGCCAGCTTCATCATGATCCAAGTTACATTTTCGGATCGCCCATTCAGACTTGTGGTGAATCTCTACTGGGAGATGGCATGGTTTCCCATATACTATACGAAATGGGCTCATACCAAGAGGTGTACGAAAAGCTGTACGGTATGCCCATAGTGCGGTGGGAAGATGTTGAGACCAATCTTTTCGATCAGACCGGACTATCTTCATCAAAATGGTCTTTATTTCTCTATTGAAAAGCTCAACCATGCCATTCGACTGGGGATGGTATGGTGTAGCGACTCTATGTTCAACTCCATTGTTATACAGAAGTCGTCGCACCGAGGCATTAAGAAAGTGGCTACCACCATCACTAATGACTACTTTGGGTAAACCAAAGCGTAAGAATATGTCATTGAGGAACTTAGTGACAACTGTGCTGTCAGCAGCGCGAGTGGGAGTTGCCTCTACCCAACGGGAGACGTAGTCTACTGCCAATAAGATATACTGAAATCCTTGAGATACCGTGAAAGGGCCCATAAAATCTATTCCCCAAGCATCAAAAACCTCGACCACATGTACAGGAGTGAGGGGCATCATATCTCGTCTAGACATTCCTCCAGTGGTCTGACAAACAGGGCATGCCTTGATAAATTGTGGGCATCACGGAATAGGGTTGGCCAAAAGAAACCAGACTGTAAGATTTTGGCTGCTGTACGCTTTCCGGAGTGATGTCCTCCACACCCAAAGGTGTGGCAGTGGGTAAGGACACTAAGTATCTCAGACTCGGGAATACAACATCTCCAAATACAATCAGCCCCTTCCTTAAAAAGGATGGGGTCCTCCCCGTGGTACCAACGAGAATCAGATCGGAATTTTTCTTTCTTGATTTTGGGCCAATGATCTGGAAGTCGAGAAGTGACAAGAAAATTCACCATATCAGCATACCAAGGTAACTGACTGATGGTGAGAATGGACTCATCGGGAAATTGAGCAGTGATAGGAGTAGGGGTGGCATCAATGAAAGACTCCTATGATGGGAGAGAAGGAAGCCGAGAGAGATGATCCGCCACCACGTTTTTCACTCCTGGCTTATCTTTTATTTCAATGTCAAATTCCTGCAGGAGCAGGATCCATCTCAGCAGTCTCGGCTTAGAGTCTTTCTTTGTTAACAAGTACTTGAGGGCTGAATGATCAGAAAAAATGATAACATGAGCTCCTAACAAGTACGATCGAAACTTCTCCAAAGAGAATACTACAGCCAGCAGTTCCTTCTCAGTAACAATATAATTACGTTGGGCCTCATCCAACGTCTTGCTGGCGTAGTGAATGGCAAAAGGCTTGCCATCCTTCCTTTGTCCAAGAACCGCCCCGACTGCATATTCAGATGCATCATACATGATCTCAAAATCTAAAGTCCAATCGGGGGGGTTGTAAAATTGGGGCCTTAGTGATGGCTTGCTTCAAAATCTCAAAGGATCGAAATACTTCTTTAGACATGTCAAAATCACGGTCCTTTTCTAACAACTGAGTCAAGGGACGGGCAATTTTTGCAAAATCTAATATAAATCGTCTATAAATCCAACGTGCCCTAAGAAGGATCTGATTCCCTTGATATTCGTAGACGGAGGTAAGGTGTAATGGTATCTACCTTGGATGGATCAACCTCCATGCCTCTTTCGGACACAATGTGTCCCAGCACTATCCCTTGCTTAACCATAAAATGTGATTTCTCCCAAGACAACACCAGATTAACATCAATGCATTTCTTTAAAACCCTCTCCAAAAACTCTAGGGTCTCATCAAATGAGTCGCCGAAGACGGAAAAATCATCCATAAAAATTTCCATAAAATCCCCCACCATGTTTGAAAAAATAACCAGCATACATCTCTGGAATGTAGCTGGTGCGTTGCATAAGCCAAAAGGCATTCGCCGGAAGGCAAATGTCCCGAATGGACATGTGAAGGTCGTCTTCTCTTGGTCCTCAGGAGCGACTGCGACCTGATTATAACCGGAATATCCATCAAGAAAACAAAAGTATTTCTTTCATGCCAATCTTTCGACAATCTGGTCGATGAAAGGAAGAGGAAAGTGATCTTTTCGGGTTGCTTTATTCAACTTCCTGTAATCTACACATACCCGCCAAGATGTGGCAACACGGGTTGAGATATACTCCCCTCGGTCATTCTGGACCACAGTGAGGCCAGCCTTCTTGGGAACCACATGAAGGGGGCTAACCCACTTACTATCTGAGATGGGGAAAACGATCCCTGCGCTCATCTATTTGTAGATTTCTGTCTTAACAACTTCTCGTAAATTTGGATTCAATCGTCTCTGAGGCTCTCGAGAAGTTTTGGCATCATCTTCCAGGAAGATCTGGTGTGTACAGTAAGAAGGGCTAATTCCTATTAGATCAGAGATAGTCCATCCAATAGCCTCCGAATTTCTTTTAAGAACCTCAACAAGTCTAGATTCTTGTGTATCGTCTAAATGGGCATTGATTATCACAAGAAGTGTCTGATCTGAGCCAAGAAAGACATACTTTAAGTCCTTTGGGAGAGGTTTAAGTTCCACTTGGGGAGTAGTGCTGGGCTTATCAAACAGATCCGAGAAATCTAATTTTTCAGAAATGGGGTGATTAGAATACACAGCCTCTATGAGAGAGACAGGGGAAACAAGGGAAGAGGCATTAGGGATCAGGAACTGCAGTTCTCGAATCTCATCGGCCATGATCTCTATGCAATGCTTCCCTAGGTCCATATCAAGTTTCTGATTAATCAATAGTGAGGCTAGTGAAGGGTCAACCTGGACTGACGGAGTCGATGGTGAAGGCTCGTGGTGACCTGAGTGTGAAGATAACTGATTCTGTCTGTAATACTCCATCAAAGTAAACATATCAGCTACCTTACTTGCAATGTCAGGAAGGTCACTATCAGAAAGGAATTGAGATAATGAATACCCCTCAGAAGGGCTTGTTATCTCGAAGGATGGACTCATCATGGGTATGATCATAGAAGACAAAGCACACAACTCTACATCTAACTCATCCCAAGCCATATCTAATTTGCAGAAAATCTCATCGTGAGAGATGGGAGTCAAGTCCAAACACTTAGACCAGTATTGTATGTTTTCTGCATGTCCAATTGCGTCAGCCAGAGAAATGGTGGCATCGAGTGTGTCAAATGCCACATGAGCAAGAATAATCTCAGTGTCCAAATAGGAACACTCCTCTATCCATCCACATTCATCATCTTCAGTCTCATGACCAGTGGGAACAACAAGATCGACAAGAACGATCTCACCATTGACCTTGAATTCAACTTTTCCCAATTCAAAGTCGAAGTGGGCTTTGGCTGTAGATAGAAAGGGTCGACCCAAAATTATGGGTGTCTGGGCCAAGGTCTTAGTGGGGTCCATCTCCATAACTACAAAATCAACAGGGTACTGCTTTCCTTGGACCGTCACTATAACATCCTCCAAAAGTCCTTGTGGTCTCCTAACAGATCGATCTGCCATCTGTAAAATCATTGAGACCGGCTTTAACTTTCCGAAATCAAATTGCCGCAAAACGACAGTAGGGAGGAGGTTGATTGAGGCACCATTATCCAGGAGAGTGCGCTCGAAGGTCATATTACCAATGGTACATCGTACCAAAGGTGCCCCAGGGTCCTTCATCTTATGGGGGAGGAGTGAGGAGATAGCATTGGATGTAGCTCTAGGAAGCACATGCCGTTCCTCTTCTTGCTCATTATTTTTCTTCTTCTTAGATCGCCTCCGACGCGTGCATTTTTCTTTCAAAAATTTTGAGTAGGCGGGAACCTGCTCAAGCGCCTTCAGAAGAGGGATCTTAATCACAATATTGGATAACAGTTTCTCCAATTCTGGATCGGTAATGGATGATTTGGGAGCTTTTTGTAAGCGAAGGGCATCCGGAAAGGGGACGGAGATGACATTGGGTGAAGGGGATTGTGGAGAAGTTGAGACCACTTGAGGAGGAGTGGAAATGGTCCTGCCAGATAAGGGGTGAAAGTCATTCTCTTCATCAGATTTATCTTCATCACTTATCTCGAAATTACAAGGTTGAGTTGTGGGTTTAGACATGGACGGAGATGAGTCAACCACTTTTTTCCCTCGCCTGGTCAAGACTGCATGGGCAGACTCGTTACTGAAATTACCAGGGGTCTTGAATGTCACATGACCTTTTTGTGGATGATGTAAGGTCCCTTGGGAAGTTCCCGCTACAGAATTGGGATTCTGAAGGGCTTGTGGTGATAGCGTAGGCAAATAAGATCGGATATCTGCAAATTGCCTAGAATTCTCTTGATTATTCTTCTCCATATTATTCTTCAACTCTTGCATCATTTTCATGAGAGCACCAATGTCATTTGAAAGTGGTTGGTTGCTCACAGGAGAAGTTGGTTGTGTACTAGATGAGGCTGGAGCCTGTGGCAAGTACAATAGTTGTGCTTGTGGTGGTGGTTGCGGTGGTGCAGTGATGTATCGACCTTGTTGATTGACCTGGATAGGTTGTTGCGGGTTTGAAGTTCGCCATGCAAAATTTGGATGATTACGCCATCCAGGATTGTAAGTGGGTGGCACTGTGCTTCATGAAGTCCCCGATCCCATGGCAACCGCATTGACATCAGGAGTAGGTTCTGTGACCCATAATACATGCTCTGGTTCTTGAACTTGGTCCAAATGTGTAGGAATGACAAACATCCTGCTGACATTCTGTGTCACTTCTTTGGTCATATTCCTACTCATGTCATCAACCTTCTTGTTAAGAATTTCTAAATTATCCAACTTTTGAGCAATGAGTTGGTGGTCAATCACCGTACTTTCCAATCGAGTTTTGGTATCTTCGATTTGCTCAACAGGTTTCTTATGGCGGCTATATTGATTAAGGGATGCCTTATTCAATGAAGTCTCTACCATCTCCTCATATAGTTTCCACACAAATGTTTCTGATTTGAGGAGGAAACCACCTCCACAAGTGCTATCCACAGCCACCTTCAAATTCTCATGCATGCCCTCATAAAAAATCTGGACCAATTTCCATCTATCCATGTCATTATTTGGGCATTTACGCAATAGCTCCTGAAACCTATCCCAAGCCTCATGAAAAGACTCATTTGGACGCATTGAAAAGGAGGAGATTGCGTAGCGGAGTGCATTAGCTTTTCCAATTGGGAAGTACTTCTTAAGGAAGGCTGAATTCAATGCAGCCCATGTGGTGATTGGTTTCCCATAGCTCCGGAGCCAATTTCTCGCCTTGTCCTTCAAGGAGAATGGGAATGCCTTAAGATACACAAGGTCTGGATTATTATTTTCAATATGCATGATGTCACACACCGCAAGAAAGTCATGAATGTGTTGTTAAGGGTCCTCAGCACTCTCCCCATGAAACTTGGGAAGCAGAGAAACTATAGACGACTTTATATTGATCTGGCGTGCCGTAGCAGGCAACTGGATCCATGGAACTAAGATTTGTTGGGCAGGATTGTGTCTTTCCCCCATAGGTTGAGGGTTTTCCTCTTCATCCTCAACAATGCCCATTTGAGCTTCAATTCGAATTTGACGATCATTGATTCTTTCAAGTTGGGCCATGATGATCGCCAAAGGGTCTGGATTTTCGCCTTGTTCAGCCACGATGGAAGATGAAGAAGATAGCGGAATAGAAGAGAATGATCTGAGTGATGTCGGAGAAGAGGGAGGTGAAGAAAGTAGTGATGTGGCAAGTGGAGGAATGTCAAGAGAAGAAAGGGAATGAGAAGAGTTGGGTCTTCTTCTCGAGAAGAAAGGATTTGAATTTAAAGGAACAGCAAGAGAAGGATTGAGAGATCGTCTCCCTTGCATGCACCTCCTATTCTATGCAATCAAAACACAAAGCAAGGTCACTTTGATACGCACACTGGTGAAGCCCTTTGTGGATTTATCTTTTCAATTTTAGTCTTATAAACACGAAGTTGAACATCCAACGGTTACACTCGTCCTTCCCTCAGGTCATTCAAAGTACCTTGATAAAAGTCACAAAGCACATTGATGAGGTTTTTGGCTCTAGTGACCTTAAGGTGCGTTGTGCAACAAACAACCAAGTGTGCAATCCCACAAGTGCAAATACAAGTAATTAATTTAAACAAAGGTGGGATTAATCAATTTAAACCTTATGTGACCACTTTGATTAAGAAAATTGATTTTAATATCTACGTCCAATTGCTTTGAGTGATATTCAATCAAATCGAGTGAGGTGAATTTCCTTTTTTCTAAAAAAAAAACTCAAGGGGGAGAAGACCACGGAGAATGATGCATGCAAGAAGGATAGAATCGCGTACCTTTCGCCAGCAATCTACGTGCAAGAATGCAACGCGAAAATATAAGCCTATTCTAAATGCTCTTAGCAGGTAACTTCTAAAGAACTCTTTTTTAATTTTTTTTTTAATTTTCAATTTTTGAAAACCGAGCACAAATAAATTACACTAAGGAAATTAAACCAAATGCAATCTAATGCAATGCAGAAATCTAGTAAAATTATTACAATAATGAGAGTCCAGTCTCTAGGCCACAACTCAGCCTGAAATGAATATAAAACAAAAACGGGTAAACTAAAGAGGATGAATCTCTCAGATGGGAATTAAACGACCTCCTCGTCCACGGGTTTGCCTCCTCCTTCGCCTCACCGGCTCGAGATTCGAGTTGAGAGAAGAATCTCTCAAGCTTCCCGCGCAACAGAATGTGTGCGGTCTCCTGCGAAAATAGCAAGCCAATCAACCGGAACAAGATGCTAACATGTGATAACAACAAATGTGCATAGAAAAAGTGAATCAATCAAAAATTCAAGCCGCATCCCCGGCAACGGCGCCAAATGATTAACGTGTTTCTTAGCGGTTTTAAAGAGTGAAATTAAGTGATTTTAGTGTCGTTGTAACCGCAATTCAACCAATTAAAACATCAACTAATTTCAAAGTTTTACTTATGTAATGATGAGCACAAGGTCGAACCACAAGGACACGGTGAAATTTCAATGATCCAAACTCAACTTGAGTGCGATGCACATCTTCAAATATCTCATTATTGCAATTTTCAATAAAATTTTTTTATAATTTTTTAGCAAATAAAGGCAATCGGATTTTTTTTTGGTGTTTTCAAACTTTTAATTTTTTTAGCACATCACTACGTGAACATACTCAAGGTTGAATAAAGTGCACAAGGTAATGAAATTTTTTAATGTAAACAAACAACATAATATGGCCATTCGGCCTTTTGGAATTCAAAAAGATCAACAAAACTTCAACAATCACGTTTTGGAGAAAGCAAAATAGAATCTATACTTAAATTAGAACAAACAAATATGAAAAGATGAACACAATATTATCACCAAATATCATGGTCTTCTTTGCATAACAGTGACGGCAGGCAGACGTTGGTGGCCACGGTGAAGCAATTGGCCCAAGCAAGAAGATCTATGTCCGCTTGTGGCTTTTATCGACCGGTCGTCGCCATTGCCATCAACGATGAAAAAGTTGTGTTCACGGGTACTGTCACTACCCGAAAACAAAACCGATGGCGAATGGTATGTAGAGTTGAGGATGTCGCAGCCCAAGAAGAAGAACTTGCCGGTTCTCGACTCCTTCGCGTGCGAGAGCCCGCTCCCGGCTCGGTCCACGTTCAACCTTTCTCCTTCTCTTCTTCGTTGTCCTATGCGCGGCTCAAACCGTCGGCGCTCCTGCGCAGGTGGAAGAATAGGGAGTTAGGGATCTGACCCGCTAAATGGAGGACAAGCAATAGCGTTTATAGATTGGAGGGCGAGTGCGGATGTAAAAAAAACTACTGCAGTAACCGCTGGAGATGTGCGAGAGGGAAGGTGGTTAAACAACAACTGGGAAGCGGGGTTGCGCCAAACTGCGATGTTATCGTGGTTGCCATGCAACCGCTGATGGAGAAGGAATAGGCATGATATGGAGATGGATCGAGTGCCTGTGCGCAAAAAAGGGAACGTGGGGTATATGCTTTCGGTTGGAATGAGAGAGAGAGCGAAAGAAAGGAGGGGCGACTTCAGATGAAATGGAATTCGAGAATGGGGAGTGGGTCCACTTGATTTACAATGCACGTGAGTTGTTTGCATGGGATTTTTATGAGAGGGAGAAATGCATGGCAAATCCATGCACGTGAGTATGCATGAGATTTTTTATGAGTGGGAGAAATGCATGGCAAGTCCATGCACGTGAGTATGCATGAGATTTTTTATGAGAGGGAGAAATGCATGGCAAGTCCATGCACGTGAGTTCATGCATGGGATTTTGATAAGGGTGAGAGAAATGCATGGCAAATCCATGCATGAGAGTGTAAAAAAATGCAACCACTTCCTAATAGGACCAAATGTTATTTTAGACTTTAGGATAATCCAATACCCTAAATATTATAAAAGTCATGTTGTTGAGAAGGTTATTTGGATTGCTAACTTGCAAATACGACTCATCCTTTCTTAGAAATTAAGCACGTGCCACAAGGTACTTTGATATATTTTTAGAATTAATAAAGGTACATTTGGCTTATATTACAAGGATGAGATTTGGTCTCATCACCAGCTTCAGCAGCACCAGCAGCAGCAGTACACATTCCACTCGGGCCAGTAGGACCCGTCACCGTCCCATCAGTAGCAGTAGTATCAGCATGGCCAGTATAGGACCTCATCTTCAAGTCAGCATCAACCCACCCAGCCCACCAAATTGGAGTCCCTCACCTTGGCGATCCATACCCTGACTGATAGGGTCCAACAGATCCAGAATGACTATCTGGATATGAGAACCGATCTAAACGATGTTTCTCTTACCCAGGACCAGCAAATGGAGACAAAGACGCTAATTCTCGCCCAGGTTCAGGACAACCCCAACAGCTTGACTCGAGGCCAGAACCGACCACGAGATTAGGTATACTATTCAGATAATTCTTTATCTGAACATGATATCCTTTTGTACTATAATGTAAACCACATGTCCCTCAGGAGCGGAAGGACAGTGATCGTACCTGATCAGGCACGGGCACAGGAGGAAGAAGCCGCCAAGTCTCTACTTGAGGAGAACTTGGAGGCAGAGGAGGAGCAGCACCACCATCATCACCACCGGCAGAAGAAGAGGACTTCTGAGTCCTCAAAGAAGAAAGGGAACCACAACAGTAGGGAGTCCACTGAAACCGATGAAGAGCCCGCACCTCCATCTGAGGAGAACATTCCAGCGGTCACGGAGGATTCATCACTGGTTTCGCAGCAGCATTTTTCTTTTCATAGTCAGAGTCCGAGTTAGTTTCAGCGTCCGAGTCCTGTACAAAACTCAGTTCCAGGAATGAATGAGAATTTTTCAGAATGTGAGTTGGAGTCAATAATCCCTTTCCCTGAGCTCTTAAGGGTGGAAAGAAGAAAACTAAAAAAATCCAAAAAGATGACCCTGAGATGGCAGAGTTTTACAACAAACATATCAAGGTCACGATCCCCTTTGACAAGTATGTGGAAATGACACCTGCATTTCAGAAATATCTTAAGGTGAGATGTACACCTACTAGGGTTAGCAGGAAGACCAAAAGCCGTGTTGAGAAACACGTCCTGTCAGTAGCCACGACTTGTGCAATAAAGAACTCGTTTCTAAGGAAACGAAGAGATATGGGTGCACATTATGTGGTGAGTCATGTTGATGACACTGCATTTGCACGCACTCTCCTGGACAATGGATCCTCCATCAACCTAATGCCTACAGCCCTCTGCGAGCGTCTTAATCTCGGACCTCTTAGGAAATCCAGAGCTCTCCTTCAGTTTGCAGATAAATCAACCAAGAGATCCCAAGGAGAATTGAGGAATGTTGTCATCAAAGTCGAAGGTCAAGAATACATGGTGGACTTTACCGTCCTTGATATGGAGGCCCCTCATAATTGGAGATATTCCCGGATCATACTAGGAAGGCCCTTCCTCAGAACAGCGGGGGCCTTGTTTGATTATAAGATTGGGAAAATCCAGTTCCAAACTCCAGGCGAAGACGAGGAACTTGAGATGAAGCAAACCAGATGGCAGAGATCTGATTCTAAATCCAGCACCGAGTACTCTTTATCGGAAGCAGACTGCGACCATGTAGATACAGTTGGGCCATGGAGACAGAACCCAACCAGCACCGATGAGTCCCTCCCCTCCGGAGATGATCTTGTGTATGAGTCAGTTTGCGAGGTCCTTAAAAATGAGTACAACTCAGTATCTGCATCCCCCTACATCTTCGATGACTTAGAGGCCTAGTTGGGCCTGTCAGTCCTTCCCTTTTTAGGACAATCAGAAGATGAGGATGACGAGTCGGACGTGGCTTTTGCCGATTGCATGGAAACCTTTGACGATCCGACTCTAGAGCCGAATGACTTGGTGGCGGTAATTTCAGAGATAGATCCAGCCACTTTCAACACTGAAACAGATCCGATTGAGCCAGACTTCCTAGATGATCACACATTACCTGAGCTCAAACATTTACCCACAACACTCAAATATGCCTTCCTTGCGGGTCATGAGAAGAAATATCCGGTCATCATCAGTTCGCGATTGACCGAGGAGCATGAATCTCACTTGCTAGAGATCCTGGAAAAAAACCACAAGGCGATAGGCTGGAGCATTTCCGATCTCCACGGGATAAATCCCACTTTGTATTCACACCATATCTACTTGGAGAATGAAGCTATACCCTCTCGTGAATTCCAACGACATTTGAATCCAAATTTACGAGAGGTAGTGAAGAAGGAGATAGAGAAATGGTGCAACACGGGTTTCATTTATCCCATCTCTGACTCCAAAAGGGTGGCCCCGATCCATGTTGTCCCGAAAAAGTCGAAAATTCAGACGACCACCAATGAAGACAGAGAGGAAATCGTGATGCAAGTGCCCACGTCGTGGCGCGTTTGTGTGGATTACAGACGCCTGAATGCTGCGACGAAGAAGGATCATTTCCCCTTACCATTCATTGATTAGATCCTAGAGAGAGTAGCAGGGAAAGAATTCTTCTGCTTCTTGGATGGGTTCTTGGGCTACAACCAAGTAGCCATAGCTCCAGAGGACTAGGAAAAGACCACGTTCACATGCCCCTTTGGTACCTATACTTTCAGGCGCATGCCCTTTGGGTTATGCAATGCTCCAGGTACTTCTCAAAGGTGCATGATTGTTGTATTCGTCGAAATAGTCGGCAAATTCCTGGAAGTCTTCATGGATGACTTCTTGGTCTACGGCGATTCCTTCGATTCCTATATTAAGAATTTGGACCGAGTCCTCAAATGCTGTTGTGAGGTTAATCAGGTGCTCTCCTGGGAGAAAAGTCACTTCATGGTGACGGAGAGCATTGTGTTGGGGCATGTCATCACCAAAAGAGGAATGAAGGTTGACCCTACCAAGGTGGATGTCATCAGACGACTCCGGCCACCGACCAACGTTAAGCAGTCGCGGTCGTTCCTCGAGCATGTCGGATTCTATCGGAGATTCATCAAGGATTTTTCTAAGATCGCCCGACCGCTAACTGAGCTTTTAGGCAAGGACATGGAATTTATTGTTGATCACAAATGTCTTAAGGCCTTTAAGTTATTTCAAGGAATGATCATGGACGCCCCGATCCTACAAACCCCAGATTGGTCTCTACCTTTTGAGATCATGATGGACGCTTCAGATTTCACTGTTGGGGCTGTGTTAGGACAGAGGAGGGATGGCGTCCCGTTTGCAATCCACTACGCAAACAAAGTGCTTGATACCGCTCAGCGTAACTATACAGTTAAGGAAAAGGAGATGCTTGCAGTAGTGTTTGCCTTGGACAAGTTCAGATCTCATTTTATTGGATCCAAGGTAATTCTGTTCACTGACCACACATCACTACGATACTTGATGGAAAAGAAGGATGCGAAGGTGCATCTTCTTCGGCAGATTTTGCTTATCCAGGAGTTTGATTTGGATATCCGTGATAAACCTGGAAAGAAGAACGTAGTGGCTGATCATCTCTCCCGTCTCGAAGATCTTAATACTTCCGAGGATTCACCAATTCGAGACTCCTTCCCTGACGAGTCGATTTTTGTTGTCGACTCACTCCCATGGTATGCCAATATCTTGAACTATCTTGTCTCCAAGAAGGTTCCCGAGGATTGGCCCAAGAGCCACATTGACTGACTCAAGTCGGATGCTAGACACTACCATTGAGAGGATCCGGTCCTTTTCTTTGAAGGACCGGATTGTGTCTGGAGACGGTGTATTCCTCAGGAGGAATACCAGAGTGTCCTTTCTTTATGTGACAGCTTGGAAGCAAGAGGACACCACTCCGGGAAGAGGATCGCATAGAAGGTACTTAAGTATGGCTTTTACTGGCCGAATCTGTTTCACGATGCCATCACTTTTGCGAAGTCGTTCCCAGTATGCCAGAGAATGGGAGGAACCGTTGGTTCCAAGGATGAGATGCCGGTGCAGCCTGTCATCATTTTTGATGTCTTTGACACCTGGGGCATTGACTTCATGGGCCCATTACCTACTAGCCACGGATTTGAATACATCCTTCTTGCGGTAGATTATTTGTCTGGGTGGGTGGAGGCTATCCCAACCCGAGCCGCAGACAGCAGGACAGTCTGTAAATTCATCAGAGAGTATATCATCTCTAGGTTCGGGATCCCCAAAATGTTGATATCAGATGGGGGTAGTCACTTTGTGAACCGAGACGTGAAGAAGCTTTTGAAGGACTACGACATCGAACACCGTGTCGCTAGTCCTTACCACCCACAGACTAATGGTATGGCTGAGGTATCAAATAGGGAGGTGAAAACTATATTACAGAAGCTTGTCCGCCAGACAGGAGGACTGGCCCCAGATTTTGGATCAAGTCCTGTGGGGTTATAGGACAACTTACAAGACACTGTTAGGAACCTCCCCATTCCGAATGGTATTTGGAAAGCCGTGCCATTTGCCCACAGAGTTAGTGCATAAATCAGAATGGGCAATCAAGAAGGTCAATTGGAACACACACCTAGGACAGAAGAAGAGAGAAATGGATTTGAATGAGCTTGTGAAAGTCATAAACCGAGCATACGACAACAGTGTAGTGTACAAGGACAAAGTCAAGCATTTGCACGATAGATATATCAGACGAAAGACCTTTGTTCCTGAACATAAGGTATGGTTGTGTAATGCAAGGATGAAGATCTTCCACGGAAAGTTGAAGTCCAAGTGGACAGGTGATGAATCTCGGATTCATCACTCTAAATCTCATTAATTAAGCTCAGATCCCTCAAAATCCTCAGCATTTCTGCATTTATTCTGCATAATTAGCATTCATGCATGTTTTCATAACAATTGTATTTTAGCACTAATTTATGCACAAAATAAGAAGCCAAAAACCTCAGCCAAATTTGACCTATAAATAGACTAACTTCCCTGATTTTTAACTCATTCATGCTAACTCCGAATAAACCAAAACCACTTCCACTGTGTACATATCACTCACAAGAATAAATGAAAAATACAAAAAAATAACTAACCCAAATAAGTGGACCAAAAATCCAAACTCTAGTTTTAGGATTTGCGGACTAAAAACCTCATATCTTCCCCATCTAGTGTCTGTTTTGATCCTACTCACTTTTGAACTAATGCAAATTCAATTACCTTCAAAATAAGACCAAGTTCAAGTGAATCGGAGCTCGTATGTGAAAGTTGGGTTTTGAGCCTCTTTTGTACATTTTGTATTTTAGCAGTTTTTGCCCTATTATTTTATGTACATATTTGACCTATTTTAGTTTATTTTTTTTTCATTTGTCTTCTTTGATAAAAGTTTTATTAAAATGCGTAAAAAGCCAAATCCAAATTGAGCTTGAAATCAAAGAAACAAATTGAGTCCGAGTCTTCACTAACTTATTGTACAAAATTGGTCACTTTCTTGTTTTATTTTATTTCTTCTCTTTCTTGATTTATAAAAATCCAAAAAAATAGATTAATGTGTAAATATTTATCTTTGATTTTTTTATATTTTTTCCAGATTTTTATCTGGTTTAAAAAATGATAAAAAAATAGAAAACCCAAAAATCATGGTATTCTATGTACATGGGATAAGCCAAAAATATCACTTTGTGCATTTGATCGATTTTGATTATTGATGTATTCATGAAAGTTGTAGATCTCGTCGAGACGAGCAATTTTCATGAAGAAACATGCTCCGCCCTTCTCGTGGGTCTTTGATTATTGATTTACATCGGTGACAACCGGCCACCCTCCTCGTCGTGTCCACTACGCCACCTCCAGCGAGGACCATGCTTGCCGGAACCCTCTGTCGCTCCGCCAAGGGCTGCACATCCGACGACGCCAGCAGCTCCGCCCTTCCTTCACTGACGACTGTCGCAGGGGGACGGTGTCGCGTCACCACCAGCCTCCAACACCACCGCTCCTCTGTCGCTCCGTCGGGCGTGTGAGTCCCGAGGCCCCCTCCCACGTGCAGGGCACATGCCGAGGGGGAACTTTCATTGAGGCCTCTGAGAATTACTGAAGTTACATTGAAGACCCATGGGTCACGTGCCTCGCACGTGACCTAGTGACAATTTGCAAATCACCCTTATCATTTCCCATATTCGCACAGAAGCCCCGCCGACTAGAGGGCACGTGCTAGGCACGTCCCCTCTGGAGAATTTGCGAGAAGACCCTCTGGAATCTTGGTAATTACAACTTGGTCCCCCTCCAGTATATTTTATTTATATTTATTATATTGCATCTGTACCCCTGCTTTTTCCCTTTATTTTGAATAACTACAATACATTATTTTATTATCAAAAAAATAGCATGATGTTTCTCATTTAATTCTCTATGTGTTGACATATTATGGATTTTTTGTGCTTGATGGTTAATTAATAATTAATTATTTGGTGGAAAATTGCATATTTTGCCCATTTTGTGCTCTTAAAATTGCCATTGATTAATCGTTGCTCTAAAAATTCCCGAAAAATCACATATTGTAGAGTTAATTGTGCTTGACATTGTGCCCAAAAAGAATTTCATTTGTATGTATAGTTTGCCCTATAAAAATCATTTTGTATATTTCAGTGTTTGATTTTTAATAGGTATTAAATCTCACATTTTCGAGGTTTAGGATTTTTCTGAGATCAATCACCTGGTGATACATCTTAGATAATTTTATTCCTTGGAAATAATTAGGTTTGATATTTATTATAATTAAATATTTAAATTCATTTTGTTTTCATTTAAAATTCATAAAAAAATTCATATTGCATCCAAAAATTCCAAAAAAGTATAGTGCATTTATTTCATCATATTTTGCATCTTAGCCAAGTTTTATATTTCTTGGACATCGTTTGAATGTACTTGACAATTTAGTCCCTAAAATAGGCCAAAATTGCATATTGCATCCTTTATTGCATTTAAAAATTCAAAAAAAAAGACTGCCTCGAAAATCGTACAAGACCTTTGATAGACATAATTCTAAGTTGTTCCTTTGCCTCCTTGTGTTCGACCTTAGGACTTGCCCAAGTAAAAAAAATATAAAACTGCATTGTTTTAAATTGACGAATATTTTGTGTGGTTATTTTCTTGACCGATTCCGATTGCTACCTACAACGCACAAAACGACACATTAATTTTACGCACGATAAATAAATACAACATCTCTTTAACATAACGCATTTCGGATTCGTCAGATGGCACCATTGCTGGGGAGGCAAACAACTTAGTTTTGTGTTTTGAAAATTCTTGTCCAGTTTACCGTATTCGGGTAGTCTGACCCCCGAATTTTTTCATTGTAAATTACATATTTTTTTCCTGCATTTATTTTTAGCATTTATTTCTTTTATTTTATTTTTGATTTATTTTTGAGTCACTCTCTTACATTCTCTCTCTTATTTTTCTTACGAGGTATCCGGCATACGTGGAGCGATTTTTCAAGAACCGACGCATCTTCACCGACTTCCGAAAAAAGCTGCAATTAATTTAAAATCGAGTCGAGTCGTGAGAGAGCGTAGAGTCTAGGATTTTAATTTCTGCAATTTTAATTTCTGTAATTAATTGCTCATTTATAGCGGTGTCCGTTTGGACTCTCACGTATGTAAAGACCTTAAACTTTCTTCAGTGGTGTGTCGTGGTTTGTTTCACTCTCCGATGTGGGTGGGGCCCGACTTAAGTGGCGATTAGGATAGACCTGCACATACGGCTCTCAGAGCATTTTATTTTTGGATTGTGTTTGTAGGATTAAGCCACACTTCACTATTAATCGAGACACACATAGATCGTTCAACTTAGCCAAATTCAACACAATTCTTTCCTGCTAATAGAACTTTCTCTTAGGTGCGGTTTTTCATCGGCTTGCATTCATATAGAATAATTTTTCAATTTATGTATTGCATCCCATAGGGAGATTACGAGGATTCATTGTAAGTCTTCTAACTGAGCATACATCATTGTTTTCACGTCCATCGTCTTTTCCTGAATTTCTCCCTCTTGTTTTGTCACATAAATTTAAAAAAAAGGAAATTGGGACTGGATGATAGGAGTGTATTTGGCTCATTTAATTCTTCAGTGATCGCCTAACTAAAATTGAGACTGCTAAATATAGCCGACTTTAATAACCCATAAAATCAAGAATTTTTGCGGTAGAGCAACCCCGACCTTGGATGTTTTTATTTTTCTAAGTGAGCAAGAGACGACACTTAAGGCTAGAGCCCAAATCCGAATTTTCATATTGACTACTTATTCTACCAAAAACGGGCTACTTCTCAGTGAGGATCTATGGGTAGCCGGTAAAAGGTCCGGATTTCCTTAGTAGAGTGGGTGGTTTAGAGGACACTGTGTAAGGCTCCGTCCTCAAGTAACGGGTTGCTGTTCTACGGTCCGTACTTACTCCCATACTGGCTGAAAGTAGGTGCAACTGGTCGTAAGAATTCGGGCCAGTCATTACGAAGATTTCGAACACCTAACAGCTCGCTAAATTTTTTTCCAAGATTGATTTATCACCAACTCAAATTTAAAAGATAATAGCCGAACTCTTACGGCTTCATTATGTTTGTTGGTGAACTTGGGGTTTGATTTGTGTTTGCATTGGTGTGCGTGAACCGATATCAAAGATCAACAGTTCGTACATTTGATAAAATTTCTCTTGACTATTACGTGCAATCATCTCTTATTTTCTTGATTTAAACCTCATCATGGAACTTTTTCCAGATCATAAAAATCAATTCGTCTCAAACAAACCCAATCCATCATTCCTCTCAGCTCTTGCAAAAATGGTCGAACATTTATCCGAGAATCCATCAGTGCTATACTATGAAAATGAATTCGTATCGATTAGACCCAAAACACCTCCTCCAACTTCAACAAGAGACTCTCAACCACCAACACTCTCTATAAATCCGATCTGCTTCATGAATGACAACCCTTTCTTTTCGGACCAGACAAACCAACAACCGACTGAGGTATCCACTTCTTCATACATCAATCCACTTTACTTCGATTATACAATTCATCCTTCATATTCGGTAAATGTCAATCCATCATTCATGGGAGATGATAACCACATGATCAAATTGAACACTTCTTCACCTCTTCCATCGACCCTACCCTGGAACACTAATGAACAATCATCATCTTGGATTGACCATGGCAACCTCCTCTTTAGACATGATACTCATACAGAGGATTGGACAGACCACATAGAAACACATCAACCATGTATGCTGACTCCACAATATCAAGGTCCGACCACTCAAAGGATTGAACTCTACTCGGACCAACTCCACATACCTGGACCATATGAGCAGCCACCTTCCATGATTATTGAGGAGATATTTTTAGAATGATCATATATCAGATATTTCAAAAGACTTCTCTCCTAGTACATATAGGAAAATGGAAGAGGAAATTCAATTACAAAAACACACTCCAACTGCTCCCATGATTGGTCATGAAAAGATTTTGGAAGAAATTTTGAGGATGAATAAGAAATTTGATTTAATGGAGGATAGATTTCGAGAATTTACTGATCGATTAATTCAATCTCTGGTAGCTCGGATATAAAAATGAATGAGGAAATGATTGAATCTAAGATTGAAAATTTTGAGGATATTCAGGAATCTGGGGACGATTCTGATAGTGTCACTTCTGCATATTATTCCTCTAGAAATGACTATACCTCTGTCTCCCACTCTGAACATCAAAACCCCTGCTCATCTGAGGAGTACACCACATCACCACACCATACAGAAAATACCAAAAAAATTGGAATATCCTAAAATCACAAAAATTGAAAATCTCGAAAATTTCATAAAAATTGAATCTGAAGAAGATCTGAGAAATTTGGATCCTGCTTTACGAGAAGCAATGGAAAAAAGGCTGATGTTTGAACTTCCCTTTATAAAGGCCATTGAACTTTTCCCCGACCTTAAAGGATTTGTAATGGATAAATTAATGATCAAAAAGTCAGGCAGGATTAGAACAAAGACTGAAAGACATATCTTGTCAATGGCCTCCTCCTTGGTGTTGAGGAGAAAAACCAAGAGCCGCATAGTGAAGCGGTTGCCCAGATTTGACTGTAGAATCAAAGACATAATTTTCACCCATGCTCAGATTGATGACGATTCACCGATCAATATCCTCCTGACCTCTGTATTTCACGAACTCAAACTCGGACCGATTCGGAAGATACGAGAGATTGTTCAATTCGATGACCGATCGATAAAACGGCAGAGAGGAATCATTTCTGTCATCATGATATTCCAAGGTGCTCCGCTCAAAGTAGAATTCACGATCATTGATATTGAGCATCAAGGAGAATACACCCAGTCTCCAATTATTCTCAGAAAACCATTCTTAGCATTGTCAAAGGAAATTATCGATTGTGAGACTCGAGAAATCAATTTTAAAGCATTGGAAGCACTTAAATTTGACCATGTTTTTGAGGAACCACGATCGTCTAATGCAACCCACGAAATCCCCGACAACATAATAATGAAGTGGTAGAAGAGCCTTACCCTGCTGCTACACCTGAGATAGCGGTTGTTGATGAGGCTATTGGTTTAGAGAATCTCCCCCTGCTCCATTCCCAGCTGCTCTCACCATGGAGAATCAAGTATATGAATCATATGATTCGGAGACTTATGCATGGTCATACCCTGGGTCAACCTATTCTGACTACATGGAATACATCAACATGACACAAGAATGCTCCAATTTCAAATCAATTAAGAATGAACATGCAGAGACTCTTCCCAGTTTTTAAATTCCCGCAGATCTCAAAATAGACAAATCCTTCTTCTATGATCCTGAGACATATGCATGGTCGTACCTTGGAGCAACCTTCTCTGAATACCTTGACCAAATCATCCCAAGTCGAGAGTGCACCAACATTCAGAAGACTAAGAACAAACACGCAAGCCGAACACCGACCAAGGAGAAGAATTCCAATGACTATTCATCTGAATACTAAAGTGAACCGACACCTTCACGAAACAAGAAAAAGAGAGTCACCTTTAACCTTTTGGAAGAGGAATCAGCTGATGATCCCTCATCAGGTCTGGAAAAGGTAATCTACAAGAGTGAAGTCTGTTCGGCAGCTCTAAAGCCATATCTTCGCAAGGATCCAAAATTCGATTCTCATTGGACAACTCCCGTTCCTAACTACTATTCATCCAAAGCTGATGCTCATGCCCTCTTCAAGTACACTGGAATTATTTCGTATGAGCTGACTGAGACTGGTGCTACTGAGTATTCATCCGAGGACAAACCGCTTGACCCCAAGAAGGAACGAATTCTGAGGAAACAACTGAAGAAACAAAAAGACATGAATATCTGGAGTGTGTCCACATTCAAATACTATTCCTCTGAGGATAATTCCGATGATGGATATCTTTCATCTGACTCAAACACTTCATCCACTATCCATCATGACTTTTCTGAGGATGGCACTGATAATAGTGGGGAATCATATGCTTCATCTCCATTCTCGTTATTCTGATCTCCCATCGCAGGCTCACAAGAAGATTAGTTGGAAACCACCTTAATCATCGGCTACCCACCCTCCCTCTCGACCACATCGGTCTCCTTGTACAGCTTCTTCCTCTACTTAGGCCAAGGCCTAAGTATGGGGGGACCGATGCCATCTGTATGTACCATTTTCCCCATCATACTTCTCCCGATCGCTCCATTTCCTCCCTTATTTCGTACTTAGGCTGACCAGAGCCTAAGTATAGGGGGAACCGACTCCCACCTGTATATACTCTCTTCATATCCCGACCGATTCATTTTTTCCGCTCTTCTTCTATACTTAGACTGGTCACAGTCTAAGTATAGGGGGGTGGTTCTGTAAATCTTGTTCTTTTTCTTTTCCTTTTTGACTCTCTTACGCTTAGCCCGAGCGATGTCTTCTTTACGCTTCTTGTGCTCTAAGGACACAACACTCGCTAAGTGTAGGGGGGTTTGTATATATACTTCGTATATATTTTACCCATATCTCGCAGTTTCGCGAAAGACTATATGTATTTACGGGATGGGTAATTAATTCAAAAAAAATATTAACAAAAAAACAAAAGAAAAAGAGTTTTGCTACTAACACTAACTGTACCCAAAAATTTTTGAAAATGGCTTCTTATTCATTTTTTGCATTAAAAAAAACCAAAAATTCCTTGCATAAAAAAATCAAAAAAATTCACAAAAAAATGTGTGTCTGCATTTCACACACCTGCACTTCATCTAGCATTTCATTTCCATTTGTGAAAAGTCTTTGGGTTCTGAACCGAGTTATGAGCTGAAACTGAGAGTGGTCTGGACTTGACCTTAATCCACCTAATTTTCAGAGGAACTTCGTCGAGAAATAGGATTTTAGAACTCCAGGTCTTTGACTTAATTCTTTGAGTTCCACATGACAATGTGCAACGTTTGACTCTAGTGTCTAACATGGTCTCTTCATTCTGGGTACGACTCTGGAATAGGGAATTGATTTGTACTCTCGCACTATGCACTTAGCTCAACTCAGACGGGATGTTGGAAGACTGTGTGAGTTTCTTTTCTGGTAGTGTGGAAATCTAAAGACCGGAGTACGGGTTGAAATAAAGCTTCGGAAAATAGATGGACGGCTGGGCACAAATTTTTCTAAGACCCCAAAAAATGTACGGAAATAAAAAAGATTCTATATTTGTAGGGGCACAACAAGATCTAAGCAGAACCACCAAAAAATTCCAAATACAAAGAAGTAACTACCAAATAAAATCTGACCAAAAAGGTCCAAGCTTTAAGAAACCTGCAGATCTTGGTGGAGACTCGGCTACACTGGCCATCTTCACTAGGAGAGGTGACTACACTGGCCACTCTCCAGTTCTTTTCCCTTCTTCTATCTTCTCCCCCCAATTCGATTGTGAACACAACGCAACAGACCTTAGAAGGAAATACATGACTCCCCGAGGACAAGTTACTGGAGAGGAGAGGAGCATGGTAGTCCGGCATTCTGGATGGGAAGAGCTAAAACCTTTCACACACAAGAGTCGATTGTTCAATGTTCATAGGGTATGCTTTGGGAAGAGGATTGATCTAAGATGACTTCTGAGTCGAAACTGTAACAATGATGTGTAGAACTTGAAGGCTGTTGATTTTAAAATTCTAAGTCTATCACAGAAGTTCCGTCACACTAATAATCCAAAGGTCTAGTCTAGTTCATTTTCACCTTCAGCTCATGGTCTTGGTATGGAACCCAATCTCATTTCACCTCATGGCAATTCTTTTTGATGCTCAGGGACGAGCATGGTTTAAGTATAGGGGGATGATGAATCTCGGATTCATCACTCTAAATCTCATTAATTAAGCTCAGATCCCTCAAAATCATCAGCATTTCTGCATCCATTCTGCATAATTAGCATTCATGCATGTTTTCATAAGAATTGCATTTTAGCACTAATTTATGCACAAAATAAGAAGCCAAAAACCTCAGCCAAATTTGACCAATAAATAGACTAACTTCCCTGATTTTTAACTCATTCATGCTAACTCCGAATAAACCAAAACCGCCTCCACTGTGTACATATCACTCACAAGAATAAATGAAAAATAAAAAAATAACTAACCCAAATAAGTGGACCTAAATGAAATATCACTCACCACAAGCCTCCAACACCACAGCTCGTCTACCGCTCCGCCTGGCGCGTGAGTCCCGAGGCCCCCTCCCACGTGCAGGGCACGTGCCGAGGGGGAACTTTCATCGAGACTCCTGAGAATTACCGAAGTTACATCGAAGACCCACGGGTCACGTGCCTCGCACGTGACCTAGTGAAAATTTGCAAATTACCTCCAGCATTTCCCCTATTCGCACAGAAGCCCCTAGTCTAGTCCCTCCTCTGCTCTTCGCACATTTTTCGTGCGCGGATCGCTCTCTCTTCAGCTCATATAAATGTCGAGCGAGCTTTAAAGTTAAGTGCCCACCCACTATTGGTCCACTCGCGATAATCCTCAAGGTCCTCGAGGAGAGCACGTGCCAGGTACGTGCCCCTCTGGAGAATTTGCGAGAAGACCCTTTGGAATCTTGGTAATTACAACTAGGTCCCCCTCCTGCATATTTTATTTATATTTATTATATTGCATCTGTACCCCAACCTTTTCCCATTATTTCGAACAACTACATACATTATTTTATTATCAAAATAATAGCATGATGTTTCTCATTTAATTCTCTAAGTGTTGCCATATTGTAGATATTTTTGTGCTTGATGGTTAATTAATAATTAAATGTTTGGTGGAAAATTGCATATTTTGCCCATTTTATGCTCTTAAAATTGCCATTAATTAACCGTTGCTTTAAAAATTCCCAAAAAATCACATATTGTAGATTTAATTGTGCTTGACATTGTATCCAAAAAGATTTGTATTTATACGTATAGGATTTGTATTTATACGTATAGTTTTCCTTGTAAAAATCATTTTGCATATTTCAGTGTTTGATTTTTAATAGGTATTAAATCTCACATTTTCGAGGTTTAGGATTTTTCTAAGATCAATTACCTATTGATACATCTTAGATAATTTTATTCCTTGAAAATAATTATGTTTAATATTTATTATAATTAAATATTGAAATTCATTTTGTTTGCATTTAAAATTCAAAAAAAATTCACATTGCATCCAAAAATTCCAAAAAATTACAGTGCATTTATATCATCATATTTTGCATCTTGGCCAAGTTTCATATTTTTCGAACATCGTTTGATCGTACTTGACAATTTTCCCTAAAATAGGCCAAAATTGCATATTGCATCCTTTATTGCATTTCAAAATTCCAAAAAAAGACCGCCTCGAAAACCACGCACGAACTTTGATAGACATAATTCTAGGTTGTTCCTTTGCCTCCTTGTATTCGACCTTGGGACTTGCCCAAGTAAAATGAACATAAAACCGCATTGTTTTAAATTGACTAATATTTTGTGTGGTTATTTTCTTGACCGATTCCGATTGCCGCTTACAACGTACGAAACGACACATTAATTTTACGCACAACAAATAAATACAACATCTCCTTAACATAGCGCATTTCGGACTCGTCAGATGGAGCCGTTGCCGGGAAGGCAAACAGCTTAGTTTTGTGTTTTGAAAATTCTTGTTCGGTTTTCTGTATTCGGGTAGTCTGACCCTCGAATTTTTCATTGTAAATTCCATATTTAGTTTGACCATATCATTGTTTTCACGTGCATCGGCTTTTCCCGAATTTCTCCCTCTTGTTTTGTCACATAAATTTAAAAAAAAGGAAATTGGGACTGGACGGTAGACGTGTATTTGGCTCATTTAATTCTTCAGTGATCGCCTAACTAAAATTGGGACTGCTAAATATAGCTGACTTTAATAACCCATAAAATCAAGAATTTTTGTGGGAGAGCAACCCCGACCTTGGAAGTTTTTATTTTTCTGAGTGAGCGAGAGACGACACTTAGGGCTAGAGCCCAAACCTGGATTTTCATATTGACTATTGATTCTACCAAAAACGATTAGCTACTTCTCAGTGAGGATCTACGGGTAGCCGGTAAACGATCCGGATTTCCTTAGCAGAGTGGGTGGTTTAGAGGACACTGTGTAAGGCTCCATCCTCAAGTAACGGGTAGCCGTTCTACGGTCCGTACTTACTCCCATATTGGCTGAAAGTAGGTGCAACTAGTCGTAAGAATTTGGGCCAGTCATTACGAAGATTTTGGACACCTAACCGCTCGCTAAAATTTTTTCCAAGATTGATTTATCACAAACTAAAATTGAAAAGATAATAGCTGAACTCTTACGGCTTCATTGTGTGTGTTGGTGAACTTGGGGTTTGATTTGTGTTTGCATTGGTGTGCGTGAACCGATATCAAAGATCAATAGCCGCACATTTGATAAAATTTCTCTTGACTATCCCGTGCAATCATCTCTTCTTTTCTTGATTTAAACCTCTTTATGGAACTTTTTCCAGATCATAAAAATCAATTCGTCTCAAACAAACCCAATCCATCATTCCTCTCAGCTCTTGCAAAAATGGCCGAACATTTATCCGAGAATCCATCAGTGCTATACTATGAAAATGAATTCGTATCGGTTAGACCCAAAACACCTCCTCCAACTTCAACAAGAGACTCTCAACCACCAACACTCTCTACAAATCCGATCTGCTTCATGAATGACAACCCTTTATTTTCAGATCAGACAAACCAACAACTGACTGAGGTCTCCACTTCTTCATACATCAATCCACTTTACTTCGATCATACAATTCATCCTTCATATTCGGTAAATGTCAATCCATCATTCATGGGAGATGATAACCACATGATCAAATTGAACACTTCTTCACCTCTTCCATCGACCCTACCCTTGAACACTAATGAACAATCATCATCTTGGATTGACCATGACAACCCCCTCTTCAGACATGATACTCATACAAAGGATTGGATAGACCACATAGAAACACACCAACCATGTATGCTGACTCCATAATATCAAGGTCCGACCACTCAAAGGATTGAACTCTACTCGGACCAACTCCACATACCTGGACCATATGAGCAGCCACCTTCCATGATTATTGAGGAGATATTTTCAGAAAATGATGATCATATATCAGATATTTCAGAAGACTCCTCTCCTAGTACATATAGGAAAATGGAAGAGGAAATTCAATACAAAAACACACCCCAACTGCTTCCATGATTGGGCATGAAAAGATTTTGGAAGATATTTTGAGGATGAATAAGAAATTTGATTAATGGAGGATAGATTTCGAGAATTTGCCGATCGATTAATTTCAATCTCTGGTAGCTCGGATATAAAAAAGAATGAGGAGATGATTGGATCTAAGATTTAAAATTTTGAGGATATTCAGGAATCTGGGGATGATTCTGATAGTGTCACTTCTGCATATTATTCCCCTAGAAATGACTATGCCTCTGACTCCCACTCTGAACATCAAAGCCCTTGCTCATCTGAGGAACACGCCACATCACCACATGTTGAACCGAAAAGTCAAGCGGTCGTATTGACTCACAAGGCGAGTCAGCAGTCGATGCGGTGACCGCTCGAAAATCCCTATTCAAACAACAATTAACCCACGACAAATATATCAAGCAATGAAAGTAAATGTGCGGAGTTAAAATTTATTATAACTCTACAACAAGATGTGTATAGGTGCAAGTATTGTAGAGGTCGAACACAGGGAGCAGACATGTAGAACGGGGCAAAAATTGCTCAAAATGTGTGAATGTGACAAGTGTCTACAATGCTAATTTTTTGTGGGTTTTAATTTTTAATATATTTTTTTATATTTTTTTTTACTTTTTAATTTTGTATTTTGATTTTTGATTTTCTTATTTTTTTATAATTTTATATTTTATATTTTTTTTAATTTTCTTTTTGGATATTGGAAAATAGAGACAAGGTAACAACAAGGGTGATAAACTATTTATAAAAATATGCAAAAATAACCAAAAATTCAGAAATAAAATGTTTTTGATATTTTTAGGATTTTTTACTGTTTTTATGATTTTTGAGTTTTTTTCAAAGTGTTTTTGGTATTTTTGAATACTGAAATAGAGCAACACAGTGAAATAAGTGCTGGCTGTGAAAAAAATGGAAGTTAAAAATAGCAAACAGCAACCAAAATTTTTTATATTAATTTTCACATAAAGAGAATAAAATATGGAGTAAGCAGGAACTGAGTTTACTATTTTTGGAGTTTTCTACAATTTTATAGATTTTTTTTGAAGTTTTTGAGTGTTTTTAAATTTTTAAGGTTTTTCTTTTGAGATTTTTAGTGAATTTTGGTTTGAAAATAAAGCAGATCAAAACACACAACAGAGAATATTTTTGGAATTTTTTAAGACCTTTTAATATTTTTTTGGTATTTTATAAGCTAGACAGTGCTGAAATAACATGTTTTTGATTTTTAATAAATATAAAAATATAATAAAATTAAAAACTAAAAATCTGGCGTGAAAGTAGAATCAAACAGGAGCTTAAACCTATTTTTTGAGAATTTTTAGCAATTAAATGAGGCGTGAAATAAATAGATCAAGCATACAAAAATCCTAAGCCTGGCAGGGGTATAAATGTGATTATAAAAACATCCAGGAGTTCAGATGCAAATTTCACCAAAAAGGCACGCACAGATCACGTGATATGTCATTCACAGGGGCATAATTGTAATAAATGAAAACCGGCTGGGCATACATGCAATTTCTCCAAAAAGATATTTAATTAACTACGCACAGGGATGTAATTGCAAATAACGAAAAGTTTCGGGCCAAAGATGCAAAATACCCAAAAGTCACGCCCCCCAGTCACGTGAGGTGACGTGGCGTGGACTAAAGTGCAAATAGTGAAACTGTGAGGGCCTGAGTGCAAATATTACAAGACTTTTTAAACTTCAAACGAAAGTTTTTAGACTAAAAGGCAAATGCAAAAATTCGTGGGTAGAAGATGCAAAATACCCACGGGCTCGATCGTGCGGCCGATGGCGATTCACTTGGACACGTGGCGAAGATCGAGCGACTGGTACCCCTTCGTCGTGGACGGCTGAGATTAAATCGTGGACGGTCAATCCAACGACGGGGAGGCGCAGGCGATCGAACGGTTGGCGTCGCGTCTGGAGGAGGCGTCGGATCCAACGGTAGGGAGGGGTTCACGCAGAACACCTCCCCGGCGAGCTTCGGATGGTGACTGCAGCCGACACACGGCCGCTCCGACCCCAGGATCAAGGGCAAAAGGATCCTGGGATCCTTCCGCGTCAGATGATGGCCTCCAGCGTGGCGGAGGCGGCGTGAAGCGGCCGGACGAGGAAGGTGACCTGGGCGGAGGAACCTAGAGTCGATGATGGTCGATGGAGCCTTCTCTGGGGCTCGGACCTGCAGGGTTAAGTTCGCAAAAACCAGGCGAGAAAAATGGGGGTCCCGGGAGATCCTATAGGGAGCGAAGAGTGGGTCGAGCGATGAGCTCCGGCGAACGGCGTAGAAGGGAGCTCGGGCGGCTCGATCTAAGCGAGATCGAGATGAATGGAGGGTGCTGCGTGATGACGGAGCGACGAGGAAGAGGATGGAGGGGGTCTGCGGTCGAGTCGAGGCGTTGAGTGATCGGAAATGATGGGCGGAGCTCAGCTCCGCCGTGAGTTTGATCAACGATTCACGACGATTGGATGATCATCAAGTAAACCTGCTACGTATCTAACCTAATCTACGATACAGCTACAAGAAAACGAAGAGAAAAGGGGAGGAAACTCACCAGAGGTGACGGGCTGTGAAGCACGGCGGAGCTCCGGCGAGGGGTTTAATCGCTTCGATTCAACACCAAACAACGCAAACCCCGGGTCGATTCGACTCCTACTGTCACTAGGAGAACGAAGAGGTAGAGGTTTTTGGTTGAAAATGGCGGAAGAAGGATTAATTTCAAATTGAAGTCGGGGGCTCTCTTTTGTAGGGTTGACGGATGGCGTGAAAGACGAGGGTTGAAACGCCTCGATCAGTGGTCTTCAGCCCTAGATTTCACTAGGGCGTGAATCATCATTGATCGAGGAGCAAAAATGCAGGAGGCATCGTCATGGATTGGTGCAAGGTGGAGCCTAGGAAAATGCGAGAAGAAGAGACAAAGGCGACTCTGACAAGTCTGAAGGGGAAGGTCAGACAGTTGACCTAGGTCAACTGTCAGACCAACCTGGTTGGTCCACGTGGACCAACCAGGAAAAATCCTCACAAAATGATTTCAAAATTCAAAATAAAATAGTAACTTATTTTATTTAATTATGGTTATAAAATAAAAAATGCTTGTAATTTAATAAATTATTTTTTTGGTAATTTTTATTTATTTTTATTGGGTGTATTTTTACAAGTTTGCATTCATACCCTTATATAGGTATATTATTCTATATATTGTATTCTCTTATTTTTTATTTTTTATTTTTAATTTCTTTAATTTTGTTTATTAATTTATATAATTACAAAGTATTTTTATACACTTAATTATATTTTGATTTTATTTTTCTGAGATGTTTTGTATGTTAAATAAAATAGAAGTGTATTTTATATAGGTATAAGTATAGGTAGTATACCTATGTATCCTATTTGCAAGTATTTTTATTTTGTATTTTCTTTGCATTTTTATTCTAATTTTAATGCACATATATATTATAAGTATTAATTACAACATTATAAAAATATAAAATTATAAATAAATAAATAAATAATAAATTGAATATTTTAATCTGTACAATTATACAATGAGGGTCCAAAACTCAACTTTCAAACCGTAGCTCTGCCAAACGCGAAACCACCGCCATTAAATAGCTTATTTTCTTCTATATACAATTAAAGGTGAGTATGCTGCATTTGGAGTTTTCATTTGTGAGATACGGGTCTGGGAAGTTGGGATTCTGGATTTTTATTCAGACCATAACTTTTTATCTGTACATTATTTTCAGTGAAATCAATTTTGTATTTTTCTTTATTTAATTATCTACAACTTTCATGTACAAAGTTTCTTTATTTGATGAATAAAAAGTGGAACCAAAAATAGGTCCCAAAATGAATAAAGAATGAATAGAATGTATAGGTATTTTATCTGTATTTTGACCTTATCTCCCCTACTTTATTCCTGGTCGACCTATTCATCAAGATGCCTAGGTCTCGGGGGTTTTGGGTCATAAAATATTTACAATATTTTATTCTTTTTCTTTTCTTTATTTATTCTATAATTTTGGCTTTAATTACAGTATTTTATACATTAATATGATGCACATGCATGGATGCTAAGATGATGATTTTAAGGGTATTTACAGGTATTTGCTAGGGTTTTTGATGCCAAAATGATAGAATAAAGATGATGAAATGTGGATTCATCATCCCCCTATACTTTACCTTTGCTAGTCCTAGCAAACACTTATGCAATAAGTGCAAAAAGAAAAGAAAGAAAAGAAAAAGAATAACTTGGATTTTATTTGATTACCAAACTTGTCTTCGCAAAATCAAAGTTTGGAGCTTAAGTTGGACCTTTGGAATTTTAGTGTGGGTGGAACCTTAGTGAGAACCGTGTTTGAAATTCAACAGTCCTTGAGAATCCCAAAACTCTGTCCAGGTCTCCTCAATAGCCAGGTCAGAAATACTTCAATTCATACGCAAAATCTTACGACTATGAGTCTGACTCGCACAGTGTAAGTGATGGTGGCTCTCCCCAACTAAAATGACAAAGAAACTGACTTCTCCGGTATGACAACCCAATGATTCCCCAATCGAGCAACTCCATCCTCGAGGAGCGGGGTATTCCCTTCTAAGTTCAAGTGGCAACCAGCTCAAGAGGAGGGGGTGAAGAGAAGAATGGACGGTAGCCAGTGTAGCTACCTATCCTGGGATGCAAGACCAGTGTAGTCAAGTCATCCTGCTGCAGGCTCACATATTTGACTTTGGAACTCAAGCTTGCTTATTGACTTTGTACATACTTGCAGGCTTTTTATTTTTTGTATATGCCTGAACCCCTTTTTTTTTTTGAAATACTATTCACAGCAGCATTTACATAAGGAGTTTTTCCTCTTGAGCCAGTAGACTATCCCTCTTTTGAAGCTTTATCGCAACCCACAGCCTCCTGTATTTAGACTTCCTAATCATTGGACGGGTTGGGGTGCACTTCCCTCCCTAGAGGAGGACAAATGTTTCCACTTGTGTGCGTCTCATACCGGCAAATCCAATCCCCTCACCACTCCAACTGAGTTGAGCCATGTGAAAGGTGCAAGTGTCCAAGTTAGGTCATTATCAACAAGAATCGTGCGTGTGCTCCGAAATACTCTACTTAGGCAGTCAAGAATCCATTGAACCAAGTCCAGTGATCCTCAAAGAATTAAGTCAACTAGACCTGAAGTACCTCAAACCCAGTTCCTATAAGGTTCCTGTTATTAGGTAGATTTAAGGTCCAATCAAGCTCCAATCTCCGGATTTTACTTAGAATTGTTCAACTATCAAACTCAATCTGAAAAATGCTAATGTTATGCAAATGATACGCAGAATGCAGAAAATATTTTTGTGATGCAATTTTCAAAGGTTTTGAACTTTTTATGGATTTTTGAAAATATGATGCATGCATTTTTTTGTATTTTTCAAAAAGATTTTTTAAATGTTTTTGGATTTTAGTTTTGCAAATGTTTTTGGGATTTTTGGAAACAAAAAGATTTTGGCTAAAATCTAGGTTAAAACTATGTACACGGGAGTGCTTCTTCGTATATACAAGAAGTGGACTTTAAGAATTTACAAGGGTAAGTGGTCGATTTTATACATATAGATATAGTGGATTTTGGTGTGATGTATGTATTCCTCAAACTTATTTGACACAAGCATTTCACACAATTTTTGAAAACTATAGTCCAAAATAGTTTTTACAAACATTTTACAAACATGTATACACATTTGAAAATCATTTTGCAAAGGCTTTCAAACAGTATATATAGGTTTTTCAAAACATTTTTGCAACCATTTTTCAAACCATTTGCAAATCATTTTTCAAACATTTTATTTCACACAAAGAAAATAAGTTTTTACAAACCACACATTTTTACAAAGGTTGAAAACATGTAACAAAATATTTTCAAAATAGTTTTCAATAAATGTTCACGAGGATTTTCAAACTATTTTTCAAACATTTTACAAAAAACATTTTCACCTGATTTATTAATCAGTAATTACACAAAAAGAATTTGAGGAACAAAACACCTTTTTATTAAGGATTTTTAATGAATTTTAAAGAATAATTAGCCATATTATTAGGAAAATACGAAAGTACGAGTTATGACTAAAGTATATACGCAGTATATACGACCCCCCTATACTTAGCTTGAGCTATGTCCTCATAGATCAGAGAGAAAAGAGAAGACATAACTCGTACTAAGTATAGGAAAATCTAAAGAATAAAGGAATACAGAGATGAATGAACGAATGAGAAGTTGACCGTCCCCCCTATACTTAGGATCAAATAATCCTAAGTATAGCAGACTGTACACAAAGCAGGGAGGGTCAAGGGTGGGAATGAACAGATCGTACTCAGATTGTCTCCCCCTATACTTAGGGTATGATATCCCTAAGTATAGACAAGAAGAGGAGAGAATGGAGAGGATCAAAGAATAGAACAACTCGGGGTGCACACCCCCCTATACTTAGGACAAAGTACGTCCTAGGTATGGAAAACTGTCTACAAGGGCGGCACCTTTTTGATAGGTAAAGAAGATATAATAGGAAAAGAAGAAAACAAGAAAAGAAGAAAAGAAATGAGATTGGATATGAGCAACTCAGGATGCGCATCCCCCCTATACTTAGGATAAAGTACATCCTAAGTATAGCAGTGATGGAAAGGGATGGCATCAATTTGGTAGAAGAAGGTACAAGAAATTGAAAAGAAGAAAAGAAGAAAAGAAAAATCATTCAAAAATGTTTTGATATACTTCGCCTTTTTCTGCCTCTTCGGAGATATTCAGCTCATCCTCATAGATCACTTGAATTGAATCAACGACTGCCATGAATGTATCATGTTCAAGGTATGGCTTTAGAAGCTGTCCATTGACTACAAAAGGCTGTGCGTCAGCTGACAGATTGGATATCAATACACTTCCGTTGTTACGCACCTGCCTAACCATGAACGGCCCAGTCCATTTGCTCTTCAATTTGCCTGGAAAGATCTTCAATTTCGCATCGAACAACCACACCTTTTGACCTGGATCAAAGGACTTGCGACATATATGCTTGTCATGCCATGTTTTGACCTTCTCCTTGTACATCAGGCTGTTGTCATATGCGTAGTCTCTGAATTCCAGTAATATGTTCAGATCTAGTTTTCTATTCTTTCCTGCTTGCTTGGAGTCCAAATTACAGATATTAATAGCCCATAAAGATTTGTGAATAAGTTCTACGGGCAAATGACATGGCTTGCCATACACCAGGCGGTAGGGAGACATTCCCAAGGGTGACTTGTACGCTGTTCTGTAAGCCCAAAGAACGGAATCAAGCAGCTGAGACCAGTTCTTGCGATCCGGACGCACAAGTTTCTTTAGAATTGTCTTGATCTCCCTGTTTGAACATTCAGCTAAGCCATTGGACTGCGGGTGGTAAGGTGAAGCAACACGATGCTCGATGCAGAATTCTTGGGTCAGCTTCTTTACCTCTCTAAATATGAAATGACTACCCCCGTCATATATGAGAATTTTGGGAATCCCGAACCGTGCTATGATGTGATCTCTCAAGAATCGACAGACAGTCCTACTGTCGGTGGCTCAGGCAGGGATAGCTTCCACCCATCGACTTACATAATCGACAGCAAGCAGAATGTATTCATAACCCTGGCTGTTGGGAAACGGGCCCATGAAGTCAATGCCCCATGCGTCAAAGACGTCTGAGATCTGAATGTATTTCAAAGGCATTGTGTCTCTTATTCCTATGGTTCCGCCCATCTTTTGGCAGTCAGTACAGCGTTTGACATACTCATCTGCATCTTTGAATAAGGAAGGCCACCAGAGACCACTTTGAAGAACTTGTGCTGCCGTTCGTTTGCCTGAATGGTGTCCTCCAGAATCTTGATCATGACATAGAGCGAGGACACTTGGAACTTCCTCTTGAGGAATACACCTTCTCCAGATGGAATCTGCTCCCTCGCGAAACAAATACGGGTCTTCCCACTGGTAGAAATGAATTTTGGACAAGAACCTGTCTATTTTCAATTTAGGCCAGTCCTGTGGTATCTTCTTGGTCACCAGATAATTCACGATGTCCGCGTACCAAGGAAGTGAGGCGACAGACAGAATTGCCTCATCTGGAAAGGTCTCTGTGATATGCTGCCGGTTCAGCTCAGGAGACTCTGATTCAGGAAGTCTTGACAGATGATCGGCCACTACATTCTTCACTCCAGGTTTATCTCTGATTTTCAGGTCAAACTCCTGGAGGAGAAGGATCCACCGGATGAGACGTGGTTTGGCGTCCTTCTTCTGCTGTAAATACCGAATGGCCGAATGATCAGTGTAGATGATTACTTTGGACCCAAGGAGGTAAGATCTGAACTTTTCCAAAGCAAAGACTACCGCTAGCAGCTCCTTTTCAGTGACAGTGTAGTTTCTATGGGCTTCATCGAGCGTTCGGCTAGCATAGTGAATCGCAAATGGTACATTGTCTTTCCTCTGTCCCAGTACAGCTCCGATGGCATAATCTGATGCGTTGGTCATAATCTCGAAAGGCTGAGTCCAAATCGGTGGCTGTAGGACAGGGGCCTGCGTGATGAGCTCCTTCAGCTGATTAAAGGCAAGGAGCACACGGTCGTCCACAATGAATTCATTGTCCTTGCCGAGCAACTCAGTCAACGGTCTGGCCAGCTTGCTGAAATCTTTGATAAATCGTCGGTAAAATCCGACATGGCCCAAGAACGACCGGACTTGCTTGATATTTGTAGGTGGTTCAAGTTTTGAAATTACATCCACCTTGGCTGGGTCAACCTCCATGCCACGTTTAGAAACAACGTGACCCAGCACGATCCCTTCGGTCACCATGAAATTGCTCTTTTCCCAGGAGAGCACAAGAATGACTTCGCAGCACCTACGTAAGACTCGGTCTAGATAATCCAGGCATTGATCAAATGAATCCCCGTAGACCGAAAAATCGTCCATAAAGACCTCGAGAAAGTTGCCCACCATATCGGCAAAGACTGCAAGCATACACCTCTGAAATGTGGCTGGGGCGTTGCAAAGCCCGAACGGCATCCGTCTGAAGGCATATGTGCCAAAAGGACATGTGAACGTGGTCTTCTCTTGATCTTCAGGAGAAATAGCAACTTTATTATACCCAGAGTATCCGTCCAAGAAATAAAAATATTCCTTCGCGGCCAATCTCTCCATGATCTGGTCGATGAAAGGTAGCGGAAAATGATCCTTCTTGGTAGCGAGATTGAGTCTTCTGTAGTCTACGCACACTCGCCAAGAAGTCGGTACTCTGGTTGCGATCTCGTCTCCTTTGTCATTTTTCACAATGGTGATCCCCGATTTCTTGGGCACAACATGCAGGGGGCTCACCCATTTGCTGTCGGAGATGGGATAAATGAATCCCGTATCACACCATTTCTCGATTTCTTTCATAACCACCTCCCGCAGATTCAGGTTTAATCTTCTTTGCAGTTCACGAGAGGGTCTGCAGTCTTCTTCCAGAAAGATGCGATGCGAATAGAGTGACGGATTGATCCCATGGAGATCGGAGGTTCGCCAGCCTATCGCCTTGCGGTTGCGTTCAAGAACCTCCATCAGACGAGATTCTTGATCTTCGGTCAGATGTGCATTGATGATGACCGGGTACATGTTCGGTTCTCCCGCAAGGAAGGCATACTTCATGCTGGAAGGCAAAGGTTTTAGCTCGGGCGGGGTCTGAGCTGCTTCAGTGGTGACCTCAGCTATCAGTGCAGGTGGTGATTCTTTCAACTGTTCAGTGTCCACCATAATCTGCTCTGTTTCATCTCTCAGATCCTGACAGAATTCCTCAATGATGTCATCTTCATCAGAAAATGCTTCAAACCTCGGCTCTTGATTTTGAAGGCACATCACCCCCACGGTAATATCTTATGGCGCATCAGCAAGTTCCTCATCTTGATTGATACAAGGAAATTCGACTGCGGTCTCCACTTCCTCCTTGGGACAGAGGAGTTCATGGATCTCATTGTCACCCAGGAATAGGTTGGTATCTTGAATTTCTGCTAGGAAGTCGCAGTCGTCAGCGTACTCGATCACCTTGCACATGAAGTAGATGTTTGCTCGGTTGGTGTTCCTTCGGACAGGGTCTCAACTCGGATAATTTCATTGCCAGCTCCAAAAGTTATTTCTCCCGTCCCATAATTCACCACTGCATTTGATGTCCGCAGAAATGGTCTTCCGAGTATGATCGGGGTAAGGAGCAACGGAGCTGGGACGTCCATATCTAAGACCACAAAATCGATCGGGAATGACTTTCCCTGAACCGTGACGATCACATCCTCCAACAGGCCCCTAGGCCGCGTGACTGACTTGTCTGCGAACTGCAGAATCATCTTTGTAGGCTTGAGCGGTCCTAGCCTGAACTCCGTGAGTAGAGACGCTGGCATCAAATTGACAGAAGACCCGTTGTCGAGAAGTGTTCGTTCGAACTCTTGATCGAACATCTGACAACGTACAAGAGGTGCTCCCATATCTGGCTTTTTATCCGGGAGGTTGCTGATGGCGTTGACGGTGGCCATTGTGAGGATGTGCTTTTCGGATTTACCACCCTTGCTTCTGTAATTGTGGGGGTTTGGCCTGCGCTTGGTTGTACATACCTCCTTTAGTCCCTTTTTTACCGCTGGCATGTACTCAAGAGCCTTCATCAAGGGCATATTCAACACCAAATTCTGAATGATTTCTATGATAGCAGGATCAGACAAAGCACTTTTCAAAATTTTCATTTTTTTGTGTTTTTTCATTGCTTCAGGAAAAGGAATATTTACAAACTCTTCACCAATATCATTCAAAATAGTGTCCGTATTGTTGTTTACAGGTAGATGACAAAAAGGAATGGATTCATCTACAATTTGCGGACCAAAAATGACAGGCTCGGCTTCAGGTGCTGGCGTTGGACTCGCTGCAGGTGCTGTGCTCCTCCTGTCAGGAGCTGGCTGTAAGGCAGGTGCAGACGTCTCCAACGCTGGCTGATCTCCACCAAGGTTACTGCTAATTTTTTGTATTTTTCTGTTTTCTTCATTTTTTGTGGTTTTATGGATGCTGGTGCTGCTCCCAAAATGCTGGTTGGCCCTGGTGTTGGCTGGACTAACGATTCCCCGTCAGATGCAATGTGCTTTCCCTTCGCCGTCGCCGATGGCTGGAGTGTCCTACCGCTCCTGAGAGTAACAGCGTTAGATAAAAAACAATTAATTTCACCTGATTCGGGTTGGACACTGCCGGCTACTTGCTCCTTGCGTCGGAAATTATTAGGGTTAGCTTCGACCTGGGCTGGTTTGACGGTTTTTGCTGCCGTCAGGTCGTCAATCTTCTGGTTCATCTCAGCCATGTTCTTCATTAACTTCTCTAAACAAACCAGGGCCGGATTGACCGGTACAATCTCAGAGGATTCCCCCTGCTGGGGTCGAGAATGCTGGTATGGCGGCTGAGATTGCGACTGGTATCCTTGTGAAAATTGTTGAGGAGGAGGGTTGGAAGGGTACTGCGAGTTGTGCTAATTGTATTGCGCAGCCGGTTGCTGGTGATATCCCTATCCACGATATCCGGACTGCTGAGGACCATGTTGGTAATTCTGCCTCCAAGTGTTCCCGTGTGAGGGAGGCTGGTACTGGTAAGGCTGCTGGAATGGTCTCCCACCCTGCTGCTGCTGATGATAGGGCCGGTTGCCCATGTTCTGACCCTGAGAGTGTCCCTGAGGACGGGTCAGCTGCGCTTCATTGTTCCAGACGCCATTGATCTCCTGGATCAGTGGCGGGGGTGGAGAGAACTGCTCGGAGTATGTGGGCTGGTGCTCTGGTTGGTATACAACCATCTGCGTCTGAGGCTGCGGTGGCTGCTCCGGAACCCTGCACGTAGTACACGTGCTGGACTGGATGGGGCTGCGGTGGAGTCGGCTGAGGGTTTTGCTGCATTGTAGGCTCTTTCTTCTCAGCGTTCGGCTCTGCAGAGGTAGACACAGCGTTGCACATGTTTGCATTCAATGCTCGGACGAGCTGCTCCAGCTGCTGGTAGATCTGGTCGAGCTTCTCCAGACCTTGGGTCCTCTTCTCTATGACTGCCAGTTTTTCGAGGTCCTGCGACCTCTTCTCAATGATATCCACTTTGGACAAGTGGCTCCCAATGATGCTCAGGTTGGAGCTCTCATCTTTGTCCTCGGTGTGAGAAGCCATGTTAACTGGCTTGCTGATGGCGTGTGGTGGCTTCATGTAGCTTCTGGACGAGGATTGGGCTGCTTCTCCCTCAGCCATTTCTTCGAAGACGTTTCATACTACGTCCTCGTCCTTGTTAAAATGTGAACCGTCGCAAGCTGCATCCACAAGCTTTTGGCTCTCGAATGATAGCCCCCCAAAGAAGTGTTGTACGAGACTGGTTTTTGGTATTTCATGGTGGGGGCACTTTTCCTGGAGATCTTTGAATCTCTCCCACGCTTCATGGATCGTCTCGTGGGACTGCTGGCAAAAACTGGAGATCCGGGCGCGCATCTGATTTAATCTCCCAAGAGGATAGAATTTATGGAGAAAGGCAGACTTCAATCCCTCCCAAGTGGTGACGACCTTCCCAAGATGGTCAACCCAATAAAGGGCCTTGTCTTGAAGGCTGAAGGGAAACGCGGTCATCTTGACTACATCCAGAGGGATTCCGGGGTAATGAGCAGTGGAACAGATGCGACCAAACTTCTTAAGAAAGATGTATGGTTCTTCAGTGGTGTTCCCATGGAAAGTGGGTAGCAATGACAGAAATTGCGGCTTCAATTCGAAGTGAGCGTGCATACGTGGAACTTGAATCCACTCAGTGATACACCCTGCTCCTGGATTGTATGTCTCCTTGAGTGTGGGCTTGGGCTGCGGTGGATCTTCTTCTGCTGCTTCATATTCGGGTCCCACTGAAAACTCATCATTGACTTCATGGAAATTGGGATCAAAGTTCGGGTCATCCTCACGTCGGCCATCTCTCGCATCGGCCCTCCTCCTCAGATCGTTCAGCATGTCCTGGAAGGCTGTCTGTGCCAGGGCCTGGTTAGTCAACTGCTGCTGAATGGCTTGGATGGAAGCCAGCAGCTGACTGTTAACCTCGCCCTGCGTGGTATATTGTCCTTCCCCTGTATTGACCTCAGGTTCCTGCTGTTGTGGTCCTTTTCCTCTCCCACCTGTCATCTCAGACCGCACTTGAATCTCTAACTCTTGATCGGGTGGAGGATCTGCATGACGGAATGAATCCTGATCAGTATCTTCCTCAGCACCTGCTATTGAGATGAAACTGGGATTAAGGTCAATCCCAGAATGTTGTGAATGGAGCATATGATATTGAATGAAATCGACCTCCATCCACAAGGGGTTATTTCGGGGACAAGAGTAATCTCGGTTTATTGGAAGGGGAAGAGATAGTTCGGGTTGCGAGTCCATCCCGAATAGCGGGTTAATTGGAGAAAGGCAAGTATTGAAAGAGGCGAGAATAGGGGAGTCCAAGAAGACATCCGCAAGATCCGAATTAACTCTTCGGAGATCACCCCTCTTTATTGAAGATGTCGATGGCACGGAATCGATGTGGGTGTCGGCAAGGTCCCGACTAAACCATCCGCGTGACGACATCTTGAGATGATCAAGAGGAAAGGATGTTGGATGAAGAGCACGAAGGTAACAAGAAATAAAGAGGATTGCAAAACAGTAGAAGGCTCACAATGAGCAAGGGTCAAATAGAAGGGGAACAAAATTTGCGCAAAGGCGCGATATTTTTTATCTTTGACCTAAATGTAACTAGCAACAAAACACAAAACAAGGGAGTTCACCAACTCGACGCGTGAAGCCGTGAAGGTTTGGCTTTTATCTTTATAGTTTTTATCTTGATTTCAGGAATTTATCTTTCAACGAGTCCTTAGAGCGCTACGCCTATAGGAGCGAGAGTACTGCCGGAAAAGTAAACCCGTACTTGTCCTCCTCATGTGTAACCTGTAACTTGCGCTTTTTAAGGTCCTTGTAACCCTTCCTGGATCCCTACTCAGCCAAAGAAATAGAGAGAGGAAGCCGATAGGCGAAACCGATACTTCGGACCTCGCTCGCAACGGAATCACCCGTGAGCGTGCAAGATCCTACTCGGACGTAGCCGGTGAGACAGACACCCCCATGAAGGCGTGGCCTATGCTCGGTACTTCGGACAAGGTCGATGCTCACACAATAGTGAGTCACCAATGGCGACCAAGCCCTACTCGACTACGTACGATAGTAGCGCCAATACTTCGGAAATCCAGGCGATACACAAGGCAGCCACAAGTTGGGTTTTTGGCTCTAATCCTTACGAAACACTCACCTTACTTAGAAGGAGACCTTCCCATGCAACCTGAAAACAAGTGAGGGTGTTACTCTCCCCAATCAATGAGTCCAATTACCAATTTTATTCAAGTCAAAGTTCTCTTAGCAGTCCCTTTTTTAATTTTTTTGGTGTTATCGCTTCTTTTGAGTGAATTCAAACAAGCGCCTAACGATTTTGTATTTTCTTTATCCTAATTTATCCCAAATCAGAGGGAGAAAAGAGTCAGGAAAAGCCAATGCAAATCGGCACCAAGATGGAAATCTCACCATTGTGCCTAAATGATGGATGCAAAGTAAGAAGACTTACAGCGAATCCCAGCTCTCTCCATGCGGGATGCAAAGCAGAAATTTATAAACCTAATCTATATGCCGGTATGCAATGCGGAAATCGTCCTAAGATAGGCAACTGCTAGCGTGAAGAACCACAAGCTACTCACTCAACTCCAATCCTAAGGTCCGATCTAGGCTCACCCCTCCTCTGCTCAACACACTTGAGTTAGGAGAAAGCGCTTTACAGGGAGAGCTCTGATGAATCTCGTATTCATCACTCTAAATCTCATTTATTAAGCTCATCCCCTTAAGATCAACAGCATTCTTGCATCTATTTTGCATAATTAGCATTCATGCATGTTTTCATAAGAATGGCATTTTAGCACAATAATCTGCATAAAATAAGAAGCCAAAAATCCAAGCCAAAATGACCTGTAAATAGCCTAACTTCCCTAATTTTTAACCCATTCATACTAACTCCGAATGACTCAAAACCACTTCCACTGTGTACATATCACTAACAAGAATAAAAGAAAAATACAAAAAAATAACTAACCCAAATAAGTGGACCAAAAACCCAAACCCTAATTTCAGGATTTTCGGACTAAAAGCCACATATCTTCTCCATCCAATGTCCGATTTAATCCTACTCACTATTGAACTAATGTGCATTCAATTACCTTCAAAACAAGACCAAGTTCAAGTGAATCGGAGCTCATATGTGAAAGTTGGGTTTTGGGCCTCTTTTGTACATTGTATATTTTCGCGGTTTTTGACCTTGTATTTTATGTATATATTTTCTTAATCAATAAAAATCCAAAAAAATTAGAATTAAGTGTCTTTTATTTATCTTTGATTTTTCCATATTTTTTTCCGGATTTTATCTTGTTTAAAAATGACAAAAAAATTATAAAACCCAAAAATCAAGGTATTCTATGTACATAGAATACCCCAAAAATTCACTTTGTGCAAATGATCGATTTTGGTTTAGATGTCTTCATGAAAGTTTTAGATCTCATCGAGACGAGCAACTTTCGTGAAGAAACTTTTTTGATCCGAGGTCATTTACTATTTAGTTTCGATTTTACAAGATAGTTATTTTCTGAATTTTCTGGTGCTGACACGTGGCAGCACCTGGTGCCGCCACGTGTCAGCCATTTTTTGCACTATTATATATTAGTTTTATAAAAAAATTAAATTAAATTAAATTAAAAATCACGCACGTGCGAGGCACGTGCCACCCAGGCACGTGCTCTGCACGTGCGCCCTCTCGCTGCCACGTGGCGCAACGGGCACCGTCCGATCAAACACGATCGGACGGCGCCTGTGCGTCGTCCACCTTGCGCCCCCCTCTCCTTCCCCAACTATCGCCGCCGCCCGCGATTTTCTCCGCCGACTCCGCCATCGTCGCCGCGCATCTCGCGGCCAAATCTCGTCACCCGCGTATCCCTCCGATCGCCCTCATCCCCGATCTTCCTCTTCAATCCAAACCCCCAAATCTCATCCCGATCTCCTTCCATCTCTGGCGCCCTCTAAACCCTATAAAACCAACTGCGCCGCCCCTTGCATGATCATCCGTCGATTGCACGAGCCGAGGACACCGGTGGTGACAGCCCGGTGCCTTCATCTTCTCCGGCGAGATCCGAGCCTTCGTGGCTCGTCGCAGACGTGCCCCTCTGCCGCACTACTCCAGCTCTGGTGATCGTCTCCGTCGAGCCAACGACCGACTTCTTCGCCAACTCCGCCTCAACTACACGCCAGTGGCCGACTCAGCCATCACCACCTCGCCAGCGTCCCGTGACCGCCTTCGCCGGTCACCAGCTACTCCGCCACCTCCGCTTCGTCCACGCCGGTCACCTCCTTCACCGCATAGCAGAGCAGCCATCCACCGACTTCACCGATGACCACCTCCAGCACCTTCGTCTTCGCGCCGCAACCGCCTCCGCCTCGACAACGCCGCCAGTCCTTCGACGCCACCGGCCCCATCGCGCGCCACCGCCGAGGCGCATAACCACCGCAGGAGGCGGTGGTTCTTCAGCCCACGCCATTACCGCCCCTTCGCCGGCCGGGTTAGACCCGAGGTCCACCCACGTGTGTGGCACGTGCGGAGGAAACGTCCGCAGCAAGCAATCCAGGGGTCACGTGCTCTGCACGTGACCCGCTGGGTTATTTACGGAAGAGCCCCTGGGTGCCCCCTATTCGCACAGCAATCCCCGCCGACCAGAGGCACGTGCAGTGCACGTGCCCTCTGGTGATTTTGCAGATATACCCCAGAGATTATTGGTAATTACACAAAAGCCCCCCCCATTGCAGTACTTTATTTCTTTTATTTGCATCTGGACTCCTGTGTTCCCCCTCAGTTTTGAACACTTTCTCTACATTATTTTATCAATCTAAAAATAGCATGATGTTTGTTAATTGACTCTCTACACTTTGATATGTTGTTGATATTTTTATGACGGACGGTTAATTAATAAATAATTGTTTTGTGAAAAATTGCATATTTTACCCATTTCTTGCTCTGAAATTGATAATTGATTAACCGTTGCTCTAAAAATTGCCGAAAAATCACACATTGTAGAGTTAATTATTCTTCACATTGTTCCCAAAAAGATTTGCATTTGCATGCATTATTTGTCCTGTAAAAATCATTTTGTACATTTTAGTATTTAATTTTTAATAGGTGTTAAACCCCACATTTTCGAGGTTTAGGATTTTTCTGAGATCCGTCACATAGTGATAGATCTTAGATAATTCTGATCCTTGAAAATAAGTAAGTTTGATATTTATTAAAATTAAATTTTAAAAATCATTTTGTTTGCATTAAAAATCCATAAAAAATTCATATTGCATCCAAAAATTCCAAAAAAAATTACAGTGCATCCATTTCATTATAGTTTACATTGTGGCCAAGTTTTGTATTTTTCGGACATTATTTGAACGTAATTTACATTTTAGTCCCTAAAATAAGGCCAAATTTGCATTTTGCATCCTTTATTGCATTCAAAATTCCAAAAAAAAGGACCGCCTCGAAAACCGAACACGAACTTTGATAGACTTAATTCTAGGTTGTTCCTTTGCCTCCTTGTGATCGACCTTGGGACTTTCCCAAGTAAAATAAACAAAAACCACGATATTAAAAATTGAATAAATCATTTGTGGTATTTTCTTGATCGTTTCCGATTGCCGCCTACAACGCACAACACGATAAAAACAACTTCTTAAAAGCGGCATTTCCGGATTCGTCAGATGGCGTCGTTGCCGGGGAGGCAAACGGCTTAGATTTCTGTCTAAATTTTTTTTATTATTCAGTTTTCCGCATTCGGGTAGTCTGACCCCCGAATTTTTCATTGTAAATTTCTTTTTTTTTTTTCTGCAATTTATTTTCAGCATTTATTTTTCATATTATTTTGAGTCACTCTCTTACATTTTCTCTCTTATTTTTCTTGCGAGGTACCTTGTACGTGGAGCGGTTTTCAATAACCGACGCAACTTCACCGACTCTTGCAAAAACTGCAATTAATTTAAGATCGAGTCAAGTCGTGAGAGAGCGTAGAGTTTAGATTTTTAATTCTTGCAATTTTTAAATTTTTGCAATTTTACAGCGGTGTCCGTTTGGACTCTCGCGTGTGTAGAAAAACCTCTAACTTTATTCTGTGGTGTGTCGTGGCCTGTTTCACTCTCCGGCGAGGGTGGGGCCCGACTTGAGTGGCGAATAGGATAGACCTGCACATACGGCTCTCAGAGCATTTATATTTTTGCTTGTGCTCGTAGGATCTTAAGCCACACTGCACTTTAATCGAGACGCACATAGATCGTTCAATTTAGCCAAAAATTTAAATCAATTCTTCCCGCTAATAGAACTTTCTGCTTAGGTGCGGTTTTTCCATCGGTTTGCACATCATATAGAATAATTTTCAAATTCTGTCTAGCATCCCACATGGAGATTGCGAGGATTCACTGTAAGTCTTCTAACTAAGCATTCATCATAGTTTTCCGTGTGCATCAGCTTTTTCCGAATTCCTCTCTCTTGTTTTAATAACATAACTTTAAAGGAAATTGGGACTGGACGGTAGACGTATATTTGTGCTCATCTAATTTTTCAGTGATCACCTCATTAAAATCGGGACTGCTAAATATATCTGATCTCAAATAACCCATAAAATCAAAAATTTTTGCGGGAGAGCAACCCCGACCTTGGATGATTTTATTTTTCTGAGTGAGCGAGAGACGACATTTAAGGATAGAGCCCAAATCCAAAATCTCAGCTCGCTAAAATTTTTGCCAAGATTGAATTATCACCAACTAAAATTGAAAAGATAATAGCCGAAATCTTGCGGCTTCATTGTGTGAGTTGGTGAACTCAGGGTTGATTTGTGTTTGTATTGGTGTGCGTGAACCGATATCGAAGATCAATAGCCGCACTTTTGATAAATTTTCTGTCCCATACAATCATCTCTCTCATCTCTTGATTTTAATCTCATCATGGAAATTTTTCCAAATTTCAGATCCAACCCATCATTTCTCTCAACTCCTTCAAAAATGACCGAACACCACTATGAAAACAAATCTATGTCGGTTTGGCCCAAATCGACTACTTCCTCTTCGTTTAATCCTCCAACATTTGCGGGAAGCTTTCAACCGCAGATGACTTCGACCTCATTAAATCCTTTCTCAAATCATCCAACCACACCATCTTGGACTGAACCGTCTTATTCTCACTCTCTCGCCAATGAAACATTTCAAGATCAAAATCTCTTTAAATCCCATGACTGGCAGAGAACCCAAACCCAGATGGAAAGACATGCGCTTAATGATCATCATCGTTGGATTGACCATGACAGACCCCTTGTCAGACATGATACTCATACAGAGGACTGGACTGAACTCCTAGACACATATAAACCCTGTATGCTGACTCCACAATATCAAGATCTGACTAATAATGATCAAAGGATTGAACTCTACGCAGATCAAATACACATGCCTGGATCATATGAGCAACCTCCTTCCATAATTTTGGAGGAGAATTTTTCAAGAAAAGATCGTGTAATGGATATTCCAAGAAATTCTCCTCTCCGCACGTACAGAAAAATGGAAGACGGAATCATTGAAAAGAATCCGAGTGCTCCCATGATTGATCATGAGCAAAATTGTGAGGATAATGTTTCGAGGATAAAAACAAGATTCGAATTGATGGAGGACAAATTTCAAAAATTTACCGACCGAGTAATCTCATTCTATGGTGGATCGGGTGTAAAACTAAATGAGGAAATGATTGGATTCCATGATGAAAATTTTGAGGATATTCAAAGACCTAGGGATGACTCTAATATCAAAACATCTGCTCATTACTCCCCTAGGAATGATTATTCCGCTGCCCCAAACTCTGAATATCAAGGCCCCTTCTCATCTAAGGAAGACACCACACCGCCACACCACACAGAAAATACAAAAAAAATTGAAAATCCAGAAAATCTCATAAAAATTAAATCTGAAGAAGATCTGAGGAATTTGGATCCTGTTTTACGGGAAGCACTGGAAAAATACTTGATTTTTGAACTTCCCATCATAAAGGCCATTGAACACTTCCCTGACCTTAAGAAATTTCTAATGGACAGATTAATCATCAAAAAGTCAGGAAGGATTAGAACAAAAACTGAAAGACATATCTTGTCAATGGCCTCCTCCTTGGTGTTGAGGAGAAAAACCAAGAGCCGCATAGTAAAGCGGATACCTAGATTTGACTGCGAAATCAAAGACACAATTTTCACACATGCTCGTATTGATGACAATTCACCGATCAATATCCTCCTAACCTTTGTATTTCACGAACTCAAACTCGGGCCAATTCGGAAGATACGAGAGATTGTTCAATTGGCAGACCGATCGATAAAAAGGCCGAGAGGAACCATTTCTGTCATCATGAAATTCCAAGGTGCTCCACTCAAGGTAGAATTCACGATCATTGATATTGAGCATCAAGGAGAATTCAACCAGTCTCCAATCATTCTCAGAAAACCATTCTTGGCATTGGCCAAGGCGAGTATCGATTGTAAGACTCGGGAAATAAATTTTACGGCATTGGAATCACTACGATATGATACAGTCTTTGAGGAAGTACGATTTTCTGAGGTAACCCACAAAGTCCCCAACAACCGCAACCATGAAACGGTAGAAGAGCCCTACCCCGCTGCTACACCTGAGATTGCGTTTGTTAATGAGACTATTGGTTCAGAGACTCTGCACGATATCTCAACTCCCGCAGATTTCAAAATAGACAAATCCTTCTGCTACGATCCTGAGACATTTGCATGGTCGCACCCTGGAGCGACCTACTCTGATTATCTTGACCAAATCCTCCCAAATCAAGAGTGCACCAACATTCAGGAAACAAAGAACGAACACGTAGCACGAACACCGACCAAGGAGAAGAATTTTAATGGCTATTCATCTGGGTACTCAAGTGAACCGACATCTTCACGAAACAAGAAAAAGAAAGTCACCTTTGATCTTTCGGAAGAGGAATCGGTTGATGATCCCTCATCAGGTCCGGAAAAGGTAGTCTACATGAGTGAAGTCTGTTCGGCATCTCTAAAGCCATATCTTCCCAAGGATCCAAAATTTGATTCTCGTTGGACAACTCCCGTTCCTAATTATTACTCATCCAAAGCTGATGCTCCTACCTTTCACAAGTACACTGGAATTATTTCTTATGAGCTGACTGAGACTGGAGCATCTGAATATTCATCGGAGGACAAACTGATTGATCTTAAAAAGGAACGAATTTTGAGGAAACAATTGAAGAAACAAAAAGACATGAACATCTGGAGTGTGTCCACTTTCAAATACTATTCCTCTGAGGATAACTCTGATGATGGTTACTTTTCATCTGACTCAAATATTTCATCTACTATCCATCATGATATTTCTGAGGATGACACTGATAATAGTTGGGAATCATATGCCTCATCTCCGACTCATCATTACGATCTCCCACCGCAGGCTCACAAGAAGATCAGCCGTAAACCGCCTTAATCATCGGCTACCCACCCTCCCTCCCGACCACATCGGTCTCCTTATACAGCTTCTTCCTCTACTTAGGCCAAGGCCTAAGTATAGGGGGGACCGATGCCATCTATATATACCATCACACTCCACCTCCAGATCGACTCGCCTCCTCCCTTCCTTTATACTTAGGCTGACCAAAGCCTAAGTATAGGGGGAACCAACGTCCACCTGTATATACTCTCCTCATTCACATAACCTGACCGCTTCATTTTCTTTCTTTTTTCTTTTCCGCCCTTCTTCTATACTTAGACTATTCACAGTCTAAGTATAGGGGGGCGATTTTGTAAATCTTTTTCTTTTTCACTCTCTTACGCTTAGCCCGAGCCATGTCTTCTTTACGCTTCTTGTGCTTTGAGGACACAACACTCGCTAAGTATAGGGGGGTCTGTATATATACTGTGTATATATTTTAGCCATACCTCGTACTTTCGCGTAAGTCTATATGTATTTACGGGGTGGGTTCTTCTTAAAAAAATGTGTTTTTTCCACTAACACTGACCTTGCCCAAAATTTTTGAAAAATGGCTTCTTATTCATTCATTCATTCAAAAAAAAGAGAGAAAAGAATCACAAATAAAAAAAAAATTGTGTCTGCATTTCACACACTGGCATCTCATCAAGCATCGCATTTGCATATGTGAAAAGACTTTGGGTTCTGAACCGAGTTGTGAGCCGAAACCGAGAGTGGTCTGGACTTGACCTTAATCCACCTAATCTTCAGAGGAACTTCACCGAGAAATAGGATTTTAGAGTCTTCAGGTCTTTGACTTAATTCTTTGAGTTCCACATGACAATGTACAGCGTTTGACTCTTAGTGTCTAACCTGGTCTCTTCATTCTAGGTACAACTCTGGAATAGGGAATTAATTTGTACTCTCGCACTATGCACTTAGCTCAACTCAGACGGGATGTTGGAAGACTTTGTGAGTTTCTTTTCTGGTAGCGTGGAAATCTAAAGACCGGAGTACGGGTTGAAATAAAGCTTCGGAAAAGGGATGGACGGCTGTGCACAATTTTTTCTAAGACCCCAAAAAATGTACGGAAACAAAAGATTCTATATCTGTAGGGGCACAACAAGATCCAAGCAGAACCACCAAAAATTCCAAATACAAAGAAGCAACTACCAAATAAAATCTGACCAAAAAGGTCCAAGCTTCCAGAAACCTGCAGATCTTGGTGGAGACTCGGCTACACTGGCCATCTTCACAAGGAGAGGTGACTACACTGGCCACCCTCCAGTTCTTTTCTCATTCTTCTATCTTCTCCCCCCTATTCGATTGTGAACACAGCGCGACAGACCTTAGAAGGAAATACCTGACTCCCCGAGGACGAGTTATTGGAGAGGAGGCTTGTGCAGTAGTCCGGCATTCTGGGTGGGAAGAGCTAAAATATTTCACACACAAGAGTCGGTTATTCAATATTCATAGGGTATACTTTGGGAAGATGATTGATCTAAGATGACTTCTGAGCCGAAACTGTAGCAATGATGTGTAGAACTGGAGGGCTGTTCATTTTAAAATTCTAAGTCTCACAGAAGTTCCGACACACAAATAATCCAAAGGTTGAGTTTAGGTTCACTTTCACCTTCAGCTCATGGTCTTGGTTTGGAACCCAATCTCATTTCACCTCATGGCATTTCTTTTTGATGCTCAGGGACGAGCATGGTTTAAGTATAGGGGGATGATGAATCTCGTATTCATCACTCTAAATCTCATTTATTAAGCTCAAACCCCTTAAGATCAACAGCATTCTTGCATCTATTTTGCATAATTAGCATTCATGCATGTTTTCATAAGAATGGCATTTTAGCACAATAATCTGCATAAAATAAGAAGCCAAAAATCCAAGCCAAAATGACCTGTAAATAGCCTAACTTCCCTAATTTTTAACCCATTCATACTAACTCCGAATGACTCAAAACCACTTTAACAAGAATAAAAGAAAAATACAAAAAAATAACTAACCCAAATAAGTGGACCAAAAACCCAAGCCCTAATTTCAGGATTTTCGGACTAAAAGCCACATATCTTCTCCATCCAATGTCCGATTTAATCCTACTCACTTTTGAACTAATGTGCATTCAATTACCTTCAAAACAAGACCAAGTTCAAGTGTATCGGAGCTCATATGTGAAAGTTGGGTTTTGGGCCTCTTTTGTACATTGTATATTTTCGCGGTTTTTGACCTTGTATTTTATGTATATATTTTCTTAATCAATAAAAATCCAAAAAAAATTAGAATTAAGTGTCTTTTATTTATCTCTGATTTTTCCATATTTTTTCCGGATTTTTATCTTGTTTAAAAATGACAAAAAAATTATAAAACCCAAAAATCAAGGTATTCTATGTACATAGAATACCCCAAAAATTCACTTTGTGCAAATGATCGATTTTGGTTTAGATGTCTTCATGAAAGTTGTAGATCTCATCGAGACGAGCAACTTTCGTGAAGAAACTTTTTCAATCCGAGGTCATTTACTATTTAGTTTCGATTTTACAAGATAGTTATTTTCTGAATTTTCTGGTGCTGACACGTGGCCGCACCTGGTGCCGCCACGTGTCAGCCATTTTTTGCACTATTATATATTAGTTTTATAAAAAATTAAATTAAATTAAAAATCACGCACGTGCGAGGCACGTGCCACCCAGGCACGTGCTCTGCACGTGCGCCCTCTCCCTTCGCCTCTCGCTGCCACGTGGCGCAACGGGCACCGTCCGATCAAACGCGATCGGACGGCGCCTGTGCGTCGTCCACCTTGCGCCCCCCTCTCCTTCCCCAACTATCGCCGCCGCCCGCGATTTTCTCTGCCGACTCCGCCATCGTCGTCGCGCATCTCGCGGCCAAATCTCGTCACCCGCGTATCCCTCTGATCGCCCTCATCCCCGATCTTCCTCTTCAATCCAAACCCCCAAATCTCATCCCGATCTCCTTCCATCTCCGGCGCCCTCTAAACCCTATAAAACCAACTGCGCCGCCCCTTGCATGATCATCCGTCGATTGCACGAGCCGAGGACACCGGTGGTGACAGCCCGGTGCCTTCATCTTCTCCGGCGAGATCCGAGCCTTCGTGGCTCGTCGCAGACGTGCCCCTCTGCCGCACTGCTCCAGCTCCGGTGATCGTCTCCATCGAGCCAACGACCGACTTCTTCGCCAACTCCGCCTCAACTACACGCCAGTGGCCGACTCAGCCATCACCACCTCGCCAGTGTCCCGTGACCGCCTTCGCCGGTCACCAGCTACTCCGCCACCTCCGCTTCGTCCACGCCGGTCACCTCCTTCGCCGCATAGCAGAGCAGCCATCCACCGACTTCACTGACGACCAGCGCCAGCACCTTCGTCTTTGCGCCGCAACCGCCTCCGCCTCGACAACGCCGCCAGTCCTTCGACACCACCGGCCCCATCGCGCGCCACCACCGAGGCGCATAACCACCGCAGGAGGCGGTGGTTCTCCAGCCCACGCCATTACCGCCCCTTCACCGGCCGGGTTAGACCCGAGGTCCTCCCACGTGTGTGGCACGTGCGGAGGAAACGTCCGCAGCAAGCAATCCAGGGGTCACGTGCTCTGCACGTGACCCGCTGGGTTATTTACGGAAGAGCCCCTGGGTGCCCCCCTATTCGCACAGCAATCCCCGCCGACCAGAGGCACGTGCAGTGCACGTGCCCTTTGATGATTTTCCAGATATACCCCAGAGATTATTGGTAATTACACAAAAGCCCCCCCACTGCAGTACTTTATTTCTTTTATTTGCATCTGGACTCCTGTGTTCCCCCTCAGTTTTGAACACTTTCTCTACATTATTTTATCAATCTAAAAATAGCATGATGTTTGTTAATTGACTCTCTACACTTTGATATGTTGTGGATATTTTTATGACGGACGGTTAATTAATAAATAATTGTTTTGTGAAAAATTGCGTATTTTACCCATTTCTTGCTCTGAAATTGATAATTGATTAACCGTTGCTCTAAAAATTCCCGAAAAATCACACATTGTAGAGTTAATTATTCTTCACATTGTGCCCAAAAAGATTTGCATTTGCATGCATTATTTGTCCTGTAAAAATCATTTTGTACATTTTAGTATTTAATTTTTAATAGGTATTAAACCCCACATTTTCGAGGTTTAGGATTTTTCTGAGATCCGTCACATAGTGATAGATCTCAGATAATTCTGATCCTTGAAAATAAGTAAGTTTGATATTTATTAAAATTAAATATTAAAAATCATTTTGTCTGCATTTAAAAATCCATAAAAAATTCATATTGCATCCAAAAATTCCAAAAAAATTACAGTGCATCCATTTCATTATAGTTTACATTGTGGCCAAGTTTCGTATTTTTCGGACATTATTTGAACATAATTTACATTTTAGTCCCTAAAATAAGGCCAAATTTGCATTTTGCATCCTTTATTGCATTCAAAATTCCAAAAAAAAAGACCGCCTCGAAAACCGAACACGAACTTTGATAGACTTAATTCTAGGTTGTTCCTTTGCCTCCTTGTGATCGACCTTGGGACTTGCCCAAGTAAAATAAACAAAAACCATGATATTAAAAATTGAATAAATCATTTGTGGTATTTTCTTGATCGTTTCCGATTGCCGCCTACAACGCACAACACGATAAAGACAACTTCTTAAAAGCGGCATTTCCGGATTCGTCAAGCTCGCGGCGCGCGGATCAAGGAAGAGTGACTTCGTTGTTTAATTAAACTAAGTCCAAGCACGATGTATAGGTACATGCAATTATTGTTAAGGTGTTTGGACCTAATCTAAGCGATCAAGCAATGCCTAAATCTAAGAGCTCAATCCACAAAAGAAATGAAAAAGAAAACAAAACCAGAAAATGACAGTCGATAAAACACGAGAAAGCCGCGGTGAGCCCCCAGGTGAACAAACACCCGGAAATTAGGCCCGAAGTGTTCAAGTGTCCAAGTCCTGTATTATTACAAATTAAACAAATCACTCTCTCACGAAAAATGAAAAGCAACTATCTCTCTCTAGCCCTCCTGCTCTCTCCTGTCGGCTAGGGTAGAATAGCCGGCTCCTCCTCCCAAGGCTGCATAGGATCCCCTAGGCGATCCTCCTCGGTCAGCGGTCCCTCGCAAGAAAACAAAGAGATGTCAGATAGTTCCAGATAAATGATGCACAAGAGACAAGTAATCAAAAATGGCTAAGTAAATACAAGAACCAAAAGGTACTCTACAAGCCGATGCTCCCCGGCAACGACGCCATTTGAAAAGCGAGAAAAGCGAGAGCCGCTAAATAGTGATCTGACAAGTCAGACTCACTGTCGCTGATGCGACTACTCAAGCTTCTTCGTTCTTCAACAATTAACCCACACAATCAATAAAGCAATCAATAGCAAGGATTAAAATTTATTATACCCTACTAACAATGTATAATAGCAAGCAAGTAGGGGTCGAACACAAGAAACAACGGTGCAGAGTGTAGATAAAAATCCAACCCAGGTCTAATAAGCCACTTAGCCAATCTAGATTTTTGTGGGTTTTTAATTTTTAATATATTTTTTAATATTTTTTTACTTTTTAATTTTGTATTTTGATTTTTGATTTTCTTATTTTTTTTATAATTTTATATTTTATATTTTTTTTAAATTTTCTTTTTGGATATTGGAAAATAGAGACAAGGTAATAACAAGGGTGATAAACTATTTATAAAAATATGCAAAAATAACCAAAAATTCAGAAATAAAATGTTTTTGATATTTTTAGGGTTTTTTACTATTTTTGTGATTTTTGAGTATTTTTCAAAGTGTTTTTGGTATTTTTGAATACTGAAATAGAGCAACACAGTGAAATAAGTGCTGGCTGTGAATAAAATGGAAGTTAAAAATAGCAAACAGCAACCAAAATTTTTCACATTAATTTTCAAATAAAGAGAATAAAATATGGAGTAAACAGGAACTGAGTTTACTATTTTTGGAGTTTTCTACAATTTTATAAATTTTTTTTGAAGTTTTTGAGTGTTTTTAAATTTTTAAGGTTTTTCTTTTGAGATTTTTAGTGAATTTTGGCTTTAAAATAAAGCAGATCAAAACACACAACAGAGAATATTTTTGGAATTTAATATTTTTTTGGTATTTTCTAAGCTAGACAGTACTGAAACAACATGTTTTTGATTTTTAATAAATATAAAAATACAATAAAATTAAAAACTAAAAATCTGGCGTGAAAGTAGAATCAAACAGGAGCTTAAACCTATTTTTTGAGAATTTTTAGCAATTAAATGAGGCGTGAAATAAATAGATCAAGCATACAAAAATCCTAAGCCTAGCAGGGGTATAAATGTGATTATAAAAACATCCAGGGGCTCAGATGCAAATTTCACCAAAAAGGCACGCACATATCACGTGATATGTCATTCACAGGGGCATAATTGTAATTAATGAAAACCGGCTGGGCATACATGCAATTTCTCCAAAAAGATATTTAATTAACTACGCACAGGGATGTAATTGCAAATAACAAAAAGTTCCGAGCCTAACATGCAAAATACCCAAAAGTCACGCCCCCCAGTCACGTGAGGTGACGTGGCGTGGACTAAAGTGCAAATAGTGAAACTGTGAGGGCCTGAGTGCAAATATTACAAAACTTTTTAAACTTCAAACGAAAGTTTTTAGACTAAAAGGCAAATGCAAAAAGTCATGGGTAGAAGATACAAAATACCCACGGGCTCGATCGTGCGGCCGATGGCGATTCACTTGGACACGTGGCGAAGATCGAGCGGCTGGTACCCCTTCGTCGTGGACGGCTGAGATTAAATCATGGACGGTCAATCCAACGGCGTGGAGGCGCAGGCGATCGGACGGCTGGCGTCGCGTCTGGAGGAGGCGTCGAATCCAACGACAGGGAGGGGTTCACGAAGAACACCTCCTCGGCGAGCTTCGGACGGGGCCGACACATGCGCGACACTGGTCGCTCCGACCCCAGGATCAAGGGCAAAAGGATCCTGGGATCCTTCCGCGTCAGATGATGGCCTCCGGCGAGGTGGAGGCGGCGTGAAGCGGCCGGACGAGGAAGGTGACCTGGGCGGAGGAACCTGGAGTCGATGATGGTCGATGGAGCCTTCTCTGGGGCTCGGACCTGCAGGGTTAAGTTCGCAAAAACCAGGCGAGAAAAAGGGTGTCCGGGTGATCCAATAGGGAGCGAAGAGTGGGTCGAGCGATGAGCTCTGGCGAACGGCAGAGAAGGGAGCTCGGGCGGCTCGATCTAAGCGAGATCGAGATGAATGGAGGGTGCTGCGTGATGACGGAGCGACGAGGAAGAGGATGGAGGGGGTATGCGATCGAGTCGAGGCGTTGAGTGATCGGAAATGATGGGCGGAGCTCAGCTCTGCCGTGAGTTTGATCAACGATTCACGGTGATTGGATGATCATCAAGCAAACCTGCTACGTATCTAACCTAATCTACGCTACAGCTACAAGAAAACGAAGAGAAAAGGGGAGGAAACTCACCAGAGGTGATGGGCTGTGAAGCACGGCGGAGCTCCGGCGAGGGGTCGAATCTCTTCGATTCAACACCAAACAACGCAAACCCCGGGTCGATTCGACTCCTACTGTCACTAGGAGCATGAAGAGGTAGAGGTTTTTGGTTGAAAATGGCGGAAGAAGGATTAATTTCAAATTGAAGTCGGGGGCTCTCTTTTGTAGGGTTGACGGATGGCGTGAAAGACGAGGGTTGAAACGCCTCGATCAGTGGTCTTCAGCCCCAGATTTCACTAGGGCGTGAATCACCATTGATCGAGGAGCAAAAATACAGGAGGCATCGTCATGGATTGGTGAAAGGTGGAGCCTAGGAAAATGCGAGAAGAAAGAGACAAAGGCGACTCTGACAAGTCTGAAGGAGAAGGTCAGACAGTTGACCTAGGTCAACTGTTAGACCAACCTGGTTGGTCCATGTGGACCAACCAGGAAAAATCCTCACAAAATGATTTCAAAATTCAAAATAAAATAGTAACTTATTTTATTTAATTATGGTTATAAAATAAAAATGCTTGTAATTTAATAAATTATTTTTTGGTAATTTTTATTTATTTTTATTGGGTGTATTTTTACAAGTTTGCATTCATACCCTTATATAGGTATATTATTCTATATATTGTATTCTCTTAATTTTATTTTTTATTTTTAATTTCTTTAATTTTGTTTATTAATTTATATATTACAAAGTATTTTTTTACACCTTATTTATATTTTTATTTTATTTTTCTGAGATGTTTTGTATGTTAAATAAATAGAAATGTATTTTATATAGGTATAAGTATAGGTAGTATACCTATGTATCCTATTTACAAGTATTTTTATTTTGTATTTCTTTGCATTTTTATTCTAATTTTAATGCACATATATATTATAAGTATTAATTACAACATTATAAAAATATAAAATTATAAAAAATAATAAGTAAATAATAAATTGAATATTTTAATATGTACAATTATACAATGAGGGTCCAAAACTCAACTTTCAAACCGTAGCTCCGCCAAACGCGAAACCACCGCCATTAAATAGCTTATTTTCTTCTATATACAATTAAAGGTGAGTATGCTGCATTTGGAGTTTTCATTTGTGAGATACGGGTCTGGGAGTTGGGATTCTGGATTTTTATTCAGACCATAACTTTTTATCTGTACATTATTTTTCAGTGAAATCAATTTTGTATTTTTCTTTATTTAATTATCTACAACTTTCATGTACAAAGTTTCTTTATTTGATGAATAAAAAGTGGAACCAAAAATAGGTCCCAAAATGAATAAAGAATGAATAGAATGTATAGGTATTTTATCTGTATTTTGACCTTATCTCCCCCTACTTTATTCCTGGTCGACCTATTCATCTAGATGCCTAGGTCTCGGGGGTTTTGGGGTCATAAAATATTTACAATATTTTATTCTTTTTCTTTTCTTTATTTATTCTATAATTTTGGCTTTAATTACAGTATTTTATACATTAATATGATGCACATGCATGGATGCTAAGATGATGATTTTAAGGGTATTTACAGGTATTTGCTAGGGTTTTTGATGCCAAAATGATAGAATAAAGATGATGAAATGTGGATTCATCACCACACCACATAGAAAATACCAAAAATGGAATATTCAAAAACACCCAAAAAATCGAAAATCCCGAAAAATACATAAAAATCGAGACTGAAGAAGATTTGAAGAATTTGGATCGTGCTGTATGGGAAGCACTGGAAAAGAAACTTATTTTTTAACTTCCCTTTCTACAGGCTATTGAACACTTCCCTGACCTTAAAGGATTTGTAATGGACAAATTAATGATGAAAAAGTCGGGCAGGATTAGAACAAAGAATAAAAAGACATATCTTGTCAATGGCCTCCTCCTTGGTGTTGAGGAGAAAACCAAGAGCCGCATAGTGAAGCGGTTGCCCAGATTTGACTGTGAAATCAAAGGACACAATCTTTATCCATGCTCGAGTTGTTGACGATTCACGATCAATATCCTCCCGACCTCTATATTTCACGAACTCAAACTGGGACCGATTCGGAAGATACGAGAGATTGTTCAATTAGCTGACCGATCAATAAAGCGGCCGAGAGGAATCATTTCTGTCATCATGATATTCCAATGTGCTCTGCTCAAAGTAGAATTCATGATCATTGATATTGAGCATCAAGGATAATTCACCCAGTCTCCAATTATTCTCGGAAAGCCATTCTTAGCATTGTCTAAGGAAATTATTGATTGTGAGACACGGGAAATCAATTTTAAAGCATTGGAAGCACTTAGATCTGACCCTGTCTTTGAGGAACCACGATTTTCTTGAGGCAACCCACGAAGTCCCTGACAACCGTAACAATGAAGCGGTAGAAGAGCCCTACCCTGCTGCTACACCTGAGATATCAGTTGTTGATGAGACTATTCGTTTAGATAATCTCCCTCCTGCTCCATTCCCAGCTACACTCACCATGGAGAATCAAGTATATGAATCATATGATCCGGAGACTTATGCGTGTGCGCAACCTGGGTCGTCCTATTCTGACTACCTTGACCACATCAATACGACACAGGAATGATCCAACATCAAATCAATTGACATCGAACATGCAGAGACTCTCCCCGGTATTTCAATTCCCAATGATCATAAAATAGACAAATCTCTCTTCTATGATCCTGAGACATATGCATGGTCGCACCCAGGTGCAACCTACTCTGAATATCTTGACCAAAATCATCCCAAATCGAGAGTGCACCAACATTCAGAAGACTAAGAACAAACACGCAGGATGAACACCGATCAAGGAGAAGAATTCTAATGGTTATTCATCTGGATACTCAAGTGAACCAACACCTTCACGAAGCAAGAAAAATAAAGTCACCTTTAACCTTTCGGAAGAGGAATCAACTGATAATCCCTCATCAGGTCCGGAAAAGGTAATCTACATGAGTGAAGTATGTTCGACAGCTCTAAAACCATATCTTCGCAAGGATCCAAAATTCGACTCTCGTTGGACAACTCTTGTTCCTAACTACTATTCATCCAAATCTAATGCTCCTGCCCTCTTCAAGTACACTAGAATTATTTCTTATGAGCTGACAGAGACTGGTGCTTCTGAGTATTCATCTGAGGACAAACCGCCTGATCCCAAGAAGAAACGAATTTTGAGGAAACAACTGAGGAAACAAAAAGACCAGAATATTTGGAGTATGTCCACTTTCAAATACTATTCCTCTGAGGATAACTCTGATGATGGCTACCTTTCAACTGACTCAAATATTTCATCTATTATCCATCATGATTTTTCTGAGGATGACACCGAAAATAGTTGGGAATCATATGCTTCATCTCCTTCTCGTCATTACGATCTCCCATCACAAGCTCACAAAAAGATCAGCTGGAAAACGGCATTAATCATCGGCTACCCTCCCTCCCGACCACATCGGTCCCTTGTACAGCTTCTTCCTCTACTTAGGCCAATGCCTAAGTATAGGGGGGACCGATGCCATTTGTATATACCATTTTCCCATCATACTTCTCCCGATTGATCCATTTCCACCCTTCTTCCATACTTAGGCAGACCAGAGCCTAAGTATAGGGGGAACCGACACCCACCTGTATATACTCTCCCCATCCACATATCCCGACCGCTTCATTTTTTCCGCTCTTCTTCTATACTTAGACTGGTCACAGTCTAAGTATAGGGGGGCGGGTTCTGTAAATCTTGTTTTTTTCTTTCCTTTTTCACTCTCTTACGCTTAGCCCGAGCTATGTCTTTTCACGCTTCTTGTGCTCTGAGGACACAGCAGTCGCTAAGAATAGGGGGGTCTGTATATATACTTTGTATATATTTTACCCATATCTCGTACTTTCGCGTAAGTCTATATGTATTTAAAGGGTGGGAAACTAACTTTTGAAAAAACAACAAAAGAAAAAGAGTTTTGCTACTAACACTAACTGTGCCCAAAATTTTTGAAAAAAAATGGCTTCTTATTCATTTTTGCATATAAAAAAACCAAAAATCTCTTGCATAAAAAACAAAAAAATCACAAATAAAAATTTTTGTCTGCATTTCACACACATGCACTTCATCCAGCATCACATTCATTTGCATCTGTGAATAAGTCATTGGGTTCTGAACCGAGTTGGGAGCAGAAACCGAGAGTGGTCTGGACTTGACCTTAATCCACCTAATTTTCAGAGGAACTTCACTGAGAAATAGGATTTTAGAAACTTCAGGTCTTTGACTTTATTCTTTAAGTTCCACATGACAATGTGCAGAGTTTGACTCTTAGTGTCTAACCTGGTCTCTTCATTTTGAGTACAACTCTGGAATAGGGAATTAATTTGTACTCACACTATGCACTTAGCTCAACTCAGATGGGATGTTGGAATACTGTGTGAGTTTCTTTTCTGATAGCGTGGAAATCTAAAGACCGGAGTACGGGTTGAAATAAAGCTTCGGAAAAGGGATGGACGACTGGGCACAATTTTTTCTAAGACCCCAAAACATGTACGGAAAATAAAAATATTCTATATCCGTAGGGGCACAACAATTTCCAAGCAGAATAACCAAAAATTCCAAACACAAAGAAGCAACAAACAAATAAAATCTGACCAAAAAGGTCCATGCTTCAAGAAACCTGCAGATCTTGGTGGAGACTCAGGTACACTAGCCATCTTCACAAGGAGAGGTGACTACACTGGCCACCCTCCAGTTCTTTTCCCCTTCTTCTATCTTCTCCCCCAATTCGATTGTGAACACAACACGACAGACCTTAGAAGGAAATACTTGACTCCCCGAGGACGAGTTACTAGAGAGGAGAGGAGCATGGTAGTCTGCCATTCTAGATGGGAAGAGCTAAAACCTTTCACACACATGAGTCGGTTGTTCAATGTTCACAGGGTATACTTTGGAAAGAGGATTGATCTAAGATGACTTCTGAGCTGAAACTGTGACAATGATGTGTAGAACTTGAGGGCTGTTGATTTTAAAATTCTAAGTCTCACAGAAGTTCCGCCATACTAATAATCCAAAGGTCGAGTCTAGTTTCATTTTCACCTTCAGCTCATGGTCTTGGTATGGAACCCAATCTCATTTCACCTCATGGCATTTCTTTTTGATGCTCAGGGACGAGCATGGTTTAAGTATAGGAGGATGATGAATCTCAGATTCATCACTCTAAATCTCATTAATTAAGCTCAAATCCCTCAAAATCATCAGCATTTCTGCATCTATTTTGCATAATTAGCATTCATGCATGTTTTCATAAGAATTGCATTTTAGCACTAATTTCTGCACAAAATAAGAAGCCAAAAATCTCAACCAAAATTGACCTGTAAATAGCATAACTTTTCCGTTTTTTTAACTCATTCATGCTAACTCCGAATGACACAAAACCACCTCTAATGTGTTCATATCACTCATAAGAATAAATGAAAAATACAAAAAAATAACTAACCCAAATAAGTGGACCAAAAACCCAAACCCTAGTTTCAGGATTTCTGGACTAAAAACCCCATATCTTCCCCATCCAGTGTTTGTTTTGATCCTACTCACTTTTGAACTAATGTACATTCAATTACCTTCAAAACAAGACCAAGTTCAAGTGATTCAGAGCTCATATGTGAAAGTTGGGTTTTGGGCCTCTTTTGTACATTTTGTATTTTAGCGGTTTTTGACCTATTGTTTTATGTACATATTTAACCTATTTTAGTTTATTTATTTTTAATTTGTATTCTTTGATAAAAGTTTTATTAAAATGTGCCCTCCAAATCCAAATTGATCTTGAAATAAAAGAAACAAATTGGGTCCGAGTCTTCACTAACCGACTGTACAAAATTGGTCTTTTCATATTTTATTTTACCTCTTCTTTTTCTTAATTAATAAAAATCCAAAAAAAATAAATTAATGTGTAAATATTTATTTCTGATTTTATCATATTTCTTTCTGGATTTTTATCTGGTTTAAAAAATGACATAAAAAATACAAAACCCAAAAATCAAGGTATTCTATGTACAAGGGATACCCCAAAAATATTAATTTTTGCAATTGATGGATCTTTGGTTTTGATGTCTTCATGACAGTTGTAGATCTCATCGAGACGAGAAATGATTGTGAAGAAACTTTTTCGATCCGATGCCATTTGTTATTTTTTTATGATTTTACAAAAGATTAATTCTCTGAATTTTGTGGTGCTGACATGTGGCAGCTCCTGGAGCCGCCACGTGTCAGACATTTTCGAGGTTTTTATATATCATTTTTATTAAAAAAAATAAACGCCCATGCACGTGCAAGGCACGTGCCACCCAGGCACGTGCCAAGCACGTGCCGCATCCTCTTCCCCCTTGAGTCGCCACGCATCCTCCCCTCGGCCGCTCGATCTCGGCCGATCGGATGACCGAGAACCCATCTTCTTCCCCCGTTCGTCCCCAAAACCTCCACCACGATTTTTTCGCCGGAGATCTCGCACACCCGCCTCCGCGATTTCACCTCTGTATATCGCGCGACCAACCACCTCCGTATATCTCGCGCTGCCTTCCTTCTCCGGTTATCCCGCTCTCCAGCCCTATTTAAGAGCATCGACCATCCCTGACTCACCCATCTGCCGATAGCTTCTGATTGAGGAGGCGGCAGTGACATAGCCCCTCCTCCATCTTCTTGGCGAGATCCGAGGCCTAGGCTTCGTCGCAGCCCACGTCCAGATTTCCCCTCCGACCGTCGTTGCTCCGCTCCGGGTTCCTCCCCGTTGAGCCAACGCTTCTCTGACTCCACCAACTACGTCTTCGCCCAGCGACAACGATCACGCCGCCACCGACTTCTTCTTCGACAACTCATCTGCTCCGACTACCTCGAGACCTAAGTCGCCATCGCCGTTCGCCTTGGACCACCTTCATCGACCACCTCTGCCTCGGCATCGCCTTCGTCGTCTTCACGCCACACGCAAAGGGTCTTCAACGCCGCCTACTCCGACTAACGTACCACCTTCACCGACATCATCTTCATCTCCAACGACCATCCGCCTCGCCACCGGGCTCTCGACCATTTCGCCGTCCTCCGCACAGAAGCCCCTACGACTCCGGCCACCGACCATCGCCTTCAGCCGGTCCTCTGCTTCGTCAGCCCTCACGACGATCGCAGGAGGCGGTGTCCCTCCATCTCCGCCAACAAGCCACCGGGGCAGACCCGAGGCCCTCCCACGTGAGGTGCACGTGCGGAGGGATCACGTGAGGTGCGCCATCCCCTGGGCGAAGCACGTGACCTTGGGAAAATTGCAGAAGACCCCCCGATCCTCCTCCATATTGTGCACCAGACCTTCTACCTAGGGGTCACGTGCATAGCACATGACCTGCTGGGAATTTTTCTAAAATCCCCTAGAGTTATCGGTAATTGCATAAACACCCTTCTATTGCATTTTTATATTTATTTAATTATCATCTTTGCAGTTATACCCCTGTACTCCGTTGTCATTCTGTATCACTACATTGCATTATTCTAATTATCCAAAAATAGCATTTTGTTTGTCACTTAATTCTCTACATTTTGACATACAGTGGATATTTTTGTGATTGATGGTTAATTAGTAATAAATTGTTTTGTGGAAAAATTTGAATTTTTCCCATTTCATGCTCTGAAATTTGTTTATAATTAATCATTGCTCTAAAAATTCCCAAAAAATCACATATTGAAGAATTAGTTGTGTTTGACATTGTGCCCAAAAAGAATTGCATTTACATGCATAGATTGCCCTAAAAAAATTATTTTGCATATTTTAGTGTTTGATTTTTAATAGGTACCAGATCTTACATTTTCAAGGTTTAGGATTTTTCTGAGGTCCAGTACCTAGTAATAGATCTTAGATAATTTTATTCTTTGAAAATAAGTAGGTTTAATATTTATTATAATTAAATATTAAAATTCATTCTGTTTGCATTAAAAGTTAATAAAAAATTCATCTTGCATCCAAAAATACCAAAAAAGTTACAGTGCATCCATTTTATCATAATTATCATCTTGGCCAAGTTTCACATTTTTCGGACATTGTTTAATCAAATTTTACATTTTAGTCCCTAAAATAGGCCAAAATTGCATTTTGCATCCTTTATGCATTAAAAATTACAAAAAAAAGACCGCCTCGAAAACTGCGTACGAATTTTGATAGACATAACTCTAGGTTGTTCCTTTGCCTCCTTGTGTTTGACCTTGGGACTTGTCCAAGTAAAATAAACATAAAACCACTTGATTAAAAATTGATTAAATATTTGTGGTTATTTTCTTGACCGATTCCGATTGCCACCTATAACGAATGACAAAAACAAATCACACATTAATTTTACGCACGAATAAATAAATACAGCATCTCTTTAACACAACAAATATCGGATTCGTCAACAGGCTCATTCATTGTCTGTGCGGTGCATGATAGTGGATGTGTTGAGATCTCAGATTTCGTAGATGATGCACCGACATTCCTAGTGAATGGACAACTGTTAAAACACTTCGTCAAACCCAATGCGCAGTTAGTCCATGTTGAGGAGATTGTATTCATGCGCGAGACAGATTCAACAGATACACATTGAGCCATGCATGAGGCCTTATAACATTGAGATCTAGCCATCTGCAGCATCTGGAAAGATTCAATCCACAATCCTTGTATATAACCATCACTCATGTATATTCTGCCCCTCCCTCCCGCGACTCTAATCACTCACCCCAACTTCATCTATCTCCATATATGACTATAATTAGGATGATCTGATCCTAAATATAGGGGGGTGAGTCACCTTGGTCTGTTCACTGTACATCCTCCAGATTGCATCGGTCCTCATACTCACTCCAGTCCTATACTTAGGCTGACCGGAGCCTAAGTATTGGGGGGAACCGATGTCCACCTTGTATATATTCATCCACTTCTCCTCTTGACCTCGTCCACCCCATTTTTTATCTTCTTCTACACTTAGGCTGCTAGAGCCTAAGTATAGGGGGCAGGACGACTTCTATACATTTTCGCTCCTTTGGCTCTTTTACGCTTAGCACGAGCTATGTCTTTTTCCTCGCTTTCCATGCTCTGAGGACATAGCACACGCTAAGTATTGGGGGCGTGTATATATTACATATATACTTTATCCATAGCTCGTACTTTCACGTATTTTTGTATATATTACGTAATAATTACGGGATGGGTAAAATTGGAGAATTTTTTGTAAAATACACTTGTATAATCTGTATAATACTCATAAAACCCTTGAGGTATACCAAAAAATGGAAAAATCAAAGGCTTCTTATTTTACTCTTACATATCATCTATGTATCTGAAAAGAAAAAAAAAAGAAAAAGAGTCTTGCATTTTCATTCATCTACATAGCATGTCATCTGCATCTCATCTGCACATCTTGCATATGCAAGGTGAAAAGCTAGTGGGTTCTGAACCAAGTTATAAGTAGATATTGAGGATGGACTTGATTTGACCTTAATCCACCCAATTTCAGAGGAACCTTATAGGAACTGGAGATAAGATTTATCAGGTTAAGTGACTTAATTCTTTGAGTCCGCAAGTCTATGTTCACATGTCATCTTGATAAGTCTAAGTAGAATATCTCGTGCACACGCATGATTCTTATAGACAGTGACCTAACTTGGACAAGCACAATGCACGTAGCTCTTCATTGATGAGGTGGTGAGGAGGTAGAATCCTTTAGCTTGGAGTAGCATATGGGTGGAAACATCCGTCCTCCTCTAGGGATGGAAGTGCATCTCAACCTAGTCTGGTGGTGTTGACATCTAAGGACAGGATGTTGTGGGTTGCAATAAAGCTTCAAAAGAGGGATAGTCTACTAGCTCAAGAGGAAAAATTCCTGATGTACATGCTGCACCCTGTATATAGTTTGAAATAAAATACCTGTCGGAGTATGTATATTAGCAAAGAAGTATGCAGCTGGATGACTTGGCTACATTGGTCAGGCATCCCGGGATAGGTAGCTACACTGGTTACCGTCAATTTTTCTCTCTACCCCCTCCTCTTGAGCTGGTCGCACTTGAACTTAGAAGGGAATACCCCGCTCCTCGAGGAAAGAGTTACTGGACCGGGTAACTAGAGTTACCTTGTTAGAGGAGGCTAGTTCCGAGCCATTTCTGATGTGGAGAGTTACATTTCACTTACACCGTACAAGCAAAAATCATAGTCATCAGAAATTTACGTATGAGGATTTGCTCTGACCTGACTATTGAGGAGTCGTGAATAGAAGACTTGTGGAACTTGAAGTCTGTTAGGTCTTAAGTTCAGGTCCCAATGAGGTTCTGCCACACAAATAATCCAAAGGTCGAGTCAAGCCTCATTTTCAACTTTTTGTTCATGACCTTGGTATGGAACCCAAAATCATTTCACTCTTGCATTTCATTTAGTTGCTCGGGGACGAGCAAGGTTTAAGTATAGGGGGTTGATGAATCTGTGATTCATCACTTCTGAAGTTGAAAATAGAGCCTTGTTCCCGAGTATCTAGCAGAATATTTCCCTTTATCTTGCATAAATAGCATTCATGCATAAATCCACAATACATGCATTTTAGCATTCATAATTGCATTAAATAAGAAGCCAATTCATTTGTAAAATTCACTTGTAAAATATCCACCACTACCCTCTTAATCATCTGTATCTTATCCCCCTCTGAAGTCAATAACACCTTCCTTATACTGTGTATAATACTAGTTAATAATATAAGGAAGAAGGCCAAAAATTCCTAGCTTGTGAATTACCCAATAAAACCCCAAACCCAGTTTAAGACCCCAGATCTTAGAATGTCAATATCCACCTCATATAACCTCCGAATTAGGTCAACTCACTTTCATATTAATCCACATTCATAGATCTTTAAAATAAGACCAATTTCATTCAAATCGGAGATCGTATGCAAAACTTGGGTTTTTGGGTCCCTTTGTATACTATATGTATGTATATTTATACCATTGTATTTTTGTATCATATTTGACCTCATCTCCATTTTTGGTCAACATGAAACATGTAGATCTCATCAAGATCTACAACTTTCACGTTTTGAGTTTTTCCAAATTCTGCTTCCTTGTCTCTCTAATTTTATTTTCTTTTCCAACCATTCAGAGCAGGCCACGTGGTGCCCTCTGATTGCACTACGCGGCCCGCTCCTTTGCGCGCTACACGCCTTCCATTTCCGCCATCCGATCACCCTCCTTCTCTCCTGATCTGAACCATCCAAACCGCAAAGCTTCTCAACCACTCGATCGAGCCATGGATTCAATATAGACCGCTCACCAGCACCGCGCCCTCCTTGCAACACTTGGCGACGTCTACGCCTTCCGATCTTCGCCAGAAGCTCCCAATCCTGACCATTTACCTCGCTTTGGATCTCCACCATTCGATCAAACTCCAGGGCTTCATCTCTGCCGCATGCTAGCGCCTTGACCCACGCCCGCCACGTGGTGCGCCCTGTGCCCTTGTTCTCGCCCCCGCCGATCTAATCCTTACCCTCCTCTTCCGCCCTTCTCCTGACCGTTGGATCGCTCGATCCAACGGTTAAGACGTCATCTTCTACCTTCCGCCTCACCCACTCCCACAACGTCCACCTCACCGACAGGTTTCCCCCTTTTTATTTTCAGTCCCACTCCGGCCACCATCTCCGCCTCCTATCACCTCCACAACATACCCCACTCTTCCCTCATCCTCGCCGACTCCCTCGAACACCATGAACTCCTTCCACCTCGCTCCACGATGTCCACCAACTCCACCGCTTCACCACCTACGCCGTCACCTTCCACCTATAAATACGCCTCCACCGTCGACCGTCAACCCCATCCGCCATCACTGAGAGAATCCCCGAGCTCCCTCCTTCCTATTGGTGACAGCAATTTGAGGTGACGTTGCGCGATGACCGAGGTCCATCTCCTATGAGATCCACAGCCATCCCCTGTCGTGCCGCAACCTTCCCCGTGAGATGCACGAGCTCAGGACCATCTACCGTCCTTCGAGCGATGACCAGGAGCACGCCTTCGAGCTCCATTTCCCAGGTAGACACCTTCATCTCCCTCCCGATCTTCTTCTTCTTTTTTGCACATTTTCTCTTAATTTATTCACCGCCTTCAATCGACTCCATCCCCTTCTGACCAACCTCCGAGCTTCATCTCGGAGCTGGCATCTTTGTGCATGCCTTCATCTTCTCCGACGACACCCTACACTTCCCGCCTATGCAAGCTCCACCACCTTGGCGGAGCACCATCACCGGACCACTCTCACCGCCCTTCAGGCATCACACCACACTCACGATCACCCCACGAGCACTTCGCGCGCCTCAGCTATTCAACTAGCCCCCTGCAGGTACTCTATCTTTGAGTGGCCGAAACTTCATCAAAGTTAAGTTCGAGCTTCATCGCCGCACTCACCAGAGCGTAACCACCTCCGCCGCAGGAGGCAGCGGACCGGTTGAGGATGAAGAGCAGTAGCCGTCCGATCCCCTTTATCGGATAGTCCAGAGGATGCCACATCGCCTTGGATCCGCAGCTGTAGGATCAGGAGGATCCTACGCACCTGATCGCACCACGTCGCCACTCGCCCCGAGCTTCAGGGGTTGTTGCATTCATCCTTATCCAACGGCTCTTAATCGTCCACGACTTCATCTGCATCGAGCTCCAGCGACCGTTGGATTGACCTTGATCCAACGAGTTGCAGTGCGCCACGTTGCTAGACATCCACAGCCTTTGGATCATCACTTGATCCACGGTCCATAGCGCGCCACGAAGCACCTCGAGCCTCTTTCCCGACCATCAGGCTTGGAGCTCCCGAAGCTAGTCGAGCCTCTATCTGAGCTGAGTTCGATCCTCCAGAGCCCCCGAGCCTCTGCCCAAGCCTCCGAAGTTACCCAAGCTTGGGCATTCACGTGTCTCTCACGTGCGACCTGGGTATTTTGTAGCGAGGCCCCTGAAGGTTTTGGAAATTGCATTCCAGTCCCTGCCAGGAACCCCACGTGAGGCGCACGTGTTTTGTGAGTATTTTGCATACATACCCCCCCTATTATAGGTAATTGCATATTAGTCCCTGTCAACATGTTTATTTTTTATCAATTTTATTTTTTGTAATTGCATTTAGGCCCCTGTCTTTGCACACATCTTTAGGCATTCATTTGAAATCATTTTTTAAGTTTGAAAATTGCATTGTGTAGCTTAATTTGTCCTCTTTCATATGTGACAGCTATCATATTTTTATCATAGCATTGGATTTTATTATTAATTAATTGGTGGAATAAATCATTTTGTGATTTTCTTAATTAATTTTTAATTGGTCCATTTCACATAGAAATTTAGGTTTATTAATTTTCCTAGATTCTTCACACTTAGATCTATTTAGGATAATTTTTATATCTAAAATTATTGTGATTGGATATTTATTAATATTAACTTAGTCAAAATCACCTTGCATTCATTTTTAATTCACAGTAAATTCATATAGTATCAGAAAATCTAAAAAAATTAGGGTATCTTAGTTTCATCACATTTCACAATCTGGCCAAGTTTCATAATTTTTGGACTTGATTTGATCACTTTTCTAAATTAACTTGTAAACTGGCCCGATTTTGCATGTGTCTTTTCTTTCTTGCATAAAATATATTGAAAAAGACCAAAAAATATCACCTGAAAATCCGATCTTGGAAATTTGCTTAAAATCTACCTAAGGAGACAACTGCCTTCCTAAGTTCGACCTTGGGCTTACCCAAGTAAAAAATAAATTTATCGCTCGCAATTAACTCATCCTTAATTAAAAGTGGTTTTTGATTAGTCCTCATTCCTGGCTACAACGAAGACAAGGAATTAATTTGGATCATTAATTTGACTAAATTAACAAGGATAGTAAGACGCTCTTCACCCCCCTTCCTAATAGAACCTCTGACACCCTCGTCTTCACCGATTTTTTACGCCTCCACCTCTCTTCTGTATCCCTCGAGTTCTCCACCAAATTGTAGACCCTTCGTCCTTCACCCTTGCCCATGATGGAATCCTCACCTACTACCCTTAATCTACCAATTGTTTCACCACCTTTTTGGCTGGAACCCATTCCTATAAGATACACCTCTGACCCTCTTTCCTTTTTTGATCCCCCTTTGGCCATCATAACCCCCATTGGACCTCATTGTTGAGTCCCTTGTGACAGCAAGAAGGACTCCGACCATTTGTGGCATGGATAAGGTAGCGAAGAGAAAGATCAAGGCTCATTAGACCTCCCCTACGATGACCCTTCCCTGCTCTGAGTCCAGTGCTCGTCGAGTTGCTAGGTACAATCTTTAGCTTGCTTTTAGTTCTAGTAGACTAGGTCTAGGGTTAGTTTCTTTATTTCATCACGGCTTTAGCATAATTTTGAAAATCAAAATTGTCGGAGCTTTTCAGCTCCGGTACCAAATTCATAGTATTTGTACATTGTACCGACTCCCTGCCACCTCCAGCAACTTCGCTGATGCTTATCCATCATAGCCCCCTATTTCCTCCATGATCCCTACATGGAATCACTTTACCAGAGCTCCCTCTGTCGCCTTCACTGAAGCTCTCTCCAATCTGCTAACCCATGCTTCAGCATCTTCAATATAGGGTCGAGGGATAACCCTCGACTCTCTTGATATTTTTGAGCAGGTCCATGATCACCAACATCTGAAGCTCCACCTAAATCTCTGAACAAGATCTCTAGGTCAACCGAGATCCAAGGCTCCTATAGTGAGCCCGGACGTCGAAGAAGAGCATGTCGGATACACATCACCCCCAGGAAGCAGAGAAGCATCTCAGAGAAGGAGGAGTAGGTCAGAGGCGACCAGGACCAACAATCCAAACTCGCCTGTGGTGAGTTCTTCCGTGTTCTTCTAGCCGTCTTCCTGACTGTTGGATCGAGCCTAGGGCCCTGATCTAATCTAGGCCTTAACTTAAAATGAAGCATTGGCTGCCCAGGACCACTCATCCAACCACGTGGCATCACCTCGTCCCTCTGACCACACACAAGTGAAGGGGTAAATTAATAAGTAACCCATGCCTTTCTGTAACTTCATTGTTTAGTCCTTTATATATTTTATCATGCTATAAATTTTGTGTAAAAGTTGCAAGTAGGCCCACAAGTTTCTTGTATATTTTACATAGGTCTAGTGCTACACAGACTCATGTGGGGCCTTTTGCATCCAAGTCCCTCTGGCTTTGGATATTTATATTTAGTCCCAAAATTTATGATAAAAGTTCAAAACTTTAGGGCATAGGGGTAAACCTTCGATCGTCGCTCGAGAACCAGTGGAGTTTGAGCTCAAACGTCGTGAAGAATCTATGATTCATCGCTCTAAAAGTCGAAAATAGAGCTTTGTTACCGAGTAATTAGTTGCATATCTCCATTTATTTTGCATTATTCTCACTCATGCATTTAGAATTAATCTCTGCATTATAGCATGCATATTTGCATTAAATAAGAAGCCAAATTTACTTCGTAAATATCACCTGTATATTTCCCATATTTTCCTTATTTTTTATCTATTTTTCACTGACTCCTAATTGAATAAAATCAACTCTATAGTATATATATTATTAACACTAATAAAGGAAAAATGTAAAAAAAATACTAACTCATAAAGCTGACCAATAAAGCCCAAATATTGGTTTGAGACTAACCTTAAAATATGAATATTTCTCTCATACAGTCTCCCATGGAACCCTACTCACTTTCGAATTAAATATATGTTAAGTTACCTTCAAAACAAGATCGAATTTAAAAGAATCAGAGCCCATATGTGAAACTTGAGTTTTGGGCCCCTTTGTATATTGTACATATACTCCTATATTCCATTTATTCTATCTTTATTTTATTTTTTATCTTTTTAAAAAACAAAAAATGAGATTAAGTTCTAAATATTTATTTTATATTTTTCTTTGATTTTATTTGATATTTTTATCTTATTTTTTAAAAATGACAAAAAATTTTGCAAAACACAAAAATTCGATATTTTGTACCTATAAGATACCCCAAAAATACTTTTTGTACAAACGATTTATTTTGGTTTTCAGTCCATCACGAAAGTTGTAGATCTCGTCGAGATGAGCAACTTTTGTGCTGACAACTTTTTGATTTGACCCATTTTGTTATTTCTTTTTTATTTTTCTTTATATTTAATTATCAATTTTTCTAGGAGCGACACATGGTAGCTCTTGGAGCTGCCATATGTCACTCCATTTTTAATTATTTTCATAATTTTATTTATTCATTATTTTAATCTTATTTATTTTTTGTTAATTATTATTTATTTTAATTATTATTTATTTACTTAGCTTTATTTTAATTATTCTAATTATTATTAATTATTATTATTTTAATTCAATTTGATTTTAGTTTTTATTTTGTGTTGCCACGTGGCCATCCTTGCGCGCACCACATGGCATTTTCTACTCATAGACCATCACGTGTACAACATGTTATAGCCCCCTCTAGCCACTCCAGCAGTCCCAATCAGCCACGCAGAGCAGCCCTCCAACCGCCCTGTTGCACCCTCCTACTGCCATCCAGTGACTACCTCAGCCCGCGGACGCGCCGCCCTCCTGCTGCACCTCACTCATCGCCACACACACCAGGTCGCCCCTACCACCACGTTCCACCGCATCTACTGTTGCAGTCCGCACCTCCGCAACATGTGTTGTCGCCCACAAGAGGCCTCACAACCACTGCTTGCGGCCCCAACCACTTGCGTGCACCTTCGCATGGTCGTCGCACCACTCTTGTGTGCTCCCTCAACACCGCATGACCTCTGACATCCGCGTGCCACACGTGACCACCACCACACCCCGTGCGTGCTCCAGCGCCCATGGTCGTCCTCCGCACCATGCCCAAGGCATGGATTCCAATCTTGGAACCCACATTTCCATGAAGAAGAAGGTCCACTTTCTCCCTTTCCTTTTTTTGTAAATATTGCAAATTTATCTGTCAAATTTCTATATTTGCAAAAGTGCCCTTAGGCACAATTTGTTTGTTAAGTTTCATTTTATGTGTTACACAGACACCCCTATCTTTGAGATTGAATTTGGACCTTTATTTGTCATTATTTATTTCTTCAAAAAATTCTCTTGTATACTAGATATGTTTTATCTCATGGATATTTATTTGTAATTTTGTGAGCATTGGGTAATTAACTAAAATTATTTTGAGGAAAAAGTGCATATTTTACCCATTTCATGGTCTGAAATTCATATTCAATTAAAGCTTGCTCCAAAAATTGTGCAAAAATCAGAAACGATGCGTCTAAATTTTCTTTAATTACTATCCAAGTTTTGTTCCAAATTTTATCAAAAACAGATTTGTGTTGTGCATAAATTCTTGAGTGATTTCAGCAAATGATTTTTAATTAAATCCATGAATATTACTTTTTCAAAATTCCAACTCTCTTGGGTTGCATATTAATACATATTTTTGAGATAATTTTTCTTCTGGATGATTTAAATTTGTGGATTTATTAAGAATTAAATACCCACATTCTTTCTACTTTATTAAAAAATCACAAAAATTCATATATTCATGAATACTGTATTTTATTTCATCGTGTTTAACTTTTAGTAAAATTTTCATTAATTTTTTATTCCGTTTGCATGAAAATTGCATAAAACTCCCTAAAAGGTTTGCATTTTTTATTATTGCATTTTAAATCCAAAAAATACATTCTTTATTCATAATTGGATCGGGTTTATAAGAAAAATACAATTAAGCTAATTTGGATTAATTTCACATAAAATTCAATTTATTTAATTTCTTGATTTCTTAATACTCTAGTTCAATCGTATTTTTTTGGCATTTACATTTATATTGCATAAAAAATATATAAAAAATATTCTGCTTAGAAAAACATGTGCTAAGAGTTCTAATTTGATTCAAAGTTGTTCCATCGCCTCCTTGAGTCGACCATGAGGCTTGACCAGGTTAAAAATACACATAACTTTTATTAATTCATTGATTTATCGTTTCATGGAGTTAATTTTTGATCAATCCTAATTGCCTGACTTCAACAACACGACACATTTAACATAGGGTAATTAGAGGTTTTTCATATGGCATCGTTGTTGAAGGCCCCCATGGGGATAGTCTACAGGGTTCATAACTACTCCTCCTACTACAGGACGTTTACCTAGCCACCACTTAAATACGGCTCTACCCAAACTTTTTTGGTTCACCCCAACATTACCCACTTGTCTGACTGTTGCTAAGCAGTTTTTGGATATTAAACGGACCACTCCAGATGGTAATCTTAATGTGGCCGGTTTACCCTCTTTTGCAATCAGTTTCGCTACAGCACCCGCTGCTCTAGCTAATTGTCCACCCTTTCCAAAGGCACAACTTAGGTTTATTTTTAGAAAATCTAGATATTAGGCTTTCAACCCCTAGGTAGTCTGATTCCCGATTTCTCTTGTGTATATTTCTCAGTTTATTTTTTTCTGCTTTTTTGTTTGCTTTTATTTTATTTTATTTTGTTTTATTGAGTCTATATCTTTGACCATCATCTTATTTTTATGCGAGGGACCCGATGCGATAGAGCGATTGCTTAGGTGTCCGAGCATCTCAAGAGCTTCGGAGGCTGGCTTTTTTTAGTGATAAACCGACTGAAGGAACACATTAAAATTAAGATCAAGTCAACTCGTGAGAGAGTGTAGAGTGCTTAGGAATTTATTTTCCTGCATTTACTTTAAATTTTGTAATAGTTGCACATTTCCAGCGGATTCCGTTTGGAATTTTGCATGTGTGCTCGGACTTGGACTTTCTCTTGTGTGTGTCGAGATCTGTTTCACTCTTCGGCGAGGTTAGGGCTCTACTTGAGTGGCAAAATTAGGATAGGCACACAGTAGAGTAGTTTCAAATGTGTATGTGCCCTTCGTAGTTTAGGACACATATCTTACAAGATTCACCATCTTTTAAGATTCATAACGAGATGCACACATATGCATACTACTGAGCCAAATTAAACTCAATTCTTCCTCGCTAATAGTATTTTTTTAGGTGTGATTTTCTCAATCTGCATGCATTTAGTGTAAATTTAAAATTTAATTTTGTATAACACATGTAGACTGTTGGGAGTCATTGTATTTATACCTTCTTCTGAGCATGCATCATTGTTTTACGTTTGCATAGGATTATTTGATCCTAAGTATAGGGGGACGGTCAACTTCTCATCATTTCATTCTTTCATTCCTTTATTCCTTAGGCTTTTCTATACTCAGTACGAGTTATGTCTTCTCTTTTTCTATATGATCTATGAGAACATAGCTCGAGCTAAGTATAGGGGGGTCGTATATACTGCGTATATAGTTTAATCCATAACTCGTGCTTTCATATTTTCAATAAGTACGGCTAAAACACTATATATACTATACAATTCAGTAAATTCATTAATAAAAAGATGTATATTATTCCACAAAATTCTTTTTGTGTATATTGATTAATAAATCAGGTAAAATGTTTTGCAAAATATTTGAAAAATAGTTGAAAATCTATTGAAAAGTCTTTTGAAATATGTTTGAAAAATATTTTGTAAAATGTGTTCAATCTTTGTAAAATTGTTTTGTTTCTAACAACTTCTTTTCTTTGTGTGAAATAAAATATTTTGATTTGAAAATGGTTTCAATATATATATACATATATATACTGTTTGAAACACCTTTGCAAAATGATTTTCAAATGTTTGTAAAATTTATTTGCAAAAAATATTTTAGACTATAGTTTTCAAAATGGTTTGTAAAATGATATTCAAATAAGTTTGATGAATATATACATCAACAAAAAAAATAAACACTTGCAACCAACTGTATATATATTTATCTATAAAAAATAAATCCCGTGCTTAAATTCTTGAAAACCCTGATTCTTGTAAATATGAGATACATCCTGGCGTAAATTTTGTACAAACTTTTCTTTTCCAGAATTTGTTGTTTTGAAAAATCTCAAAAACATTTGCAACATCTTTTTGAAAAAATGCATAAAAAGTTGCAAAACCTTTTCAAAAAAATCTATAAAAAGTTCGAAATTTGAAAATTGCATTATAAAATTTTTTTTACATTATGCGTAGAATTTGCATTTTTCGAATTGAGTTAGATAATTGAACAAGTCTAAGTAAAATCCAGATATTGGAGCTTGGTTGGAACTTAAATCTACCTAATCACATGAACTTTATAGGAATTGGAATTGAGGCACTTCTGATCTAGTTGACTTAATTCTCTGAGAATAGTTAGACTTGGTTCAATATCGTCTTGACTGCCTAAGTAGAATATTTTAGAGCACACACACGACTCTTGTTGATAAAGACCTAACTTGGACACCTGCACCTTTCACTTGGCTCAACTCAGTTGTATTGGGGATTGGATTTACCGGTACGAGACAAACACAAGTGGAAACATTTATCCTCATCTCGGAAGGGAAGTGCACCCCAACCCGTCCTGTAGTAGAGACATCTAAAGAAAGGAGAGTGTGGATTGCAATAATGCTTCAAAAGAGGGACAATCTATTGGCTCAAGAGGAAAAAGTCCATATGTAAATATTGTTGTATATAGTATTCTAAAAAAATCAAAATAAAAAACTCCAAAAAAGTTGACAGGCCTGATTGAAAATAAAATACCTACCAGAATGTACATATTTGTATAGTCAATAAGTAAGTTTGAGCTTCAAAGTCATATCTATGTGAGCCTGCATCCGGGTGACTTGGCTACACTGGTCAAACATCCAAGGATAGGTAGCTACACTGGCTATCGTCCATTCTTCTCTCCACCTCCTCTTCTTGAGTCAGTTGTAACTTGAACTTAGAAGGGAATACCCTCTCCTCGAGGAAAGAGTTGCATGATTGGGGAATCATCGGATTGTCATACTGGAGAAGTCAGACTCTTTGTCATTTCAGTTGAGGGGAGCCACTATCACACACTGTATAAGCGAGATTCATAGTCATAAGGGTTTGCGTATGAGTTGACGTATTCTGACCTGGATATTGAGGAGACTTGAGCAGAGTTTTGGGATTCTCAAAGGTTGTTGTATTTTAAATCGGTTTCCTAATAAGGTTCCAACCGCACTAAAAATCCAAAGATCTGAATTTAGCCCCAAATTTTGATTTTGTGAAGACAAGTTTTAGAATTAAAATAAATCAACTTTCTTTCTATTTATTTTCTTCATCTTTATTTTCTGCACTTATTGCATAAGTGTTGGTTAGGGACTATCAAAGGCAAGTATATGGGGGTGATGAATACCCATTTAATCACCTTTATTCTATCATTTTGACCTTAAAAACCCTTGCTAATGCATGCATATTGCATAATTTTGTACAAATTAACATTCATTATTTATTGTATAAAATATTATTTTTAATACCAAAATTATAGAATAAAGAAAATAAAGGAAAAAAATAAAATGCCAAAGGTATTTTATGACCCTAAACCCAGAGACCTAGGCATCTTTATGACTAGGTCGATAAGGAATAAAATAGGGGGAGATAAGGGTCAAAAAACACCAATAAAACTCATTCTTTAATTCATCAATAATTCATTTTTGGGACCTATTTTTTCACATTTTATACATCAAATAAAGAAATGTTATACATGAAATTTGTAGATAAAAATATAGATAAAAATACAAAATTGATTTCATACAAAATAATATAGAGTGTACCTGTTATACTCTAAATAAAAAGCCAAAATCCCTACTTCCCGTACCCATATCTCCTAAATAAAAAGTTAAAATATATCAAAATCACCTTTAATTGTATATAACTTTTAATATGCTATTTAATGAAGGTGGTTTCAAATTGTTTTGAGTTAAGATGTGAAAGGTAGGTTTTGGACCCCCTATTGTATAGTTTACCTATATAAAATATTTGTGTTTATTTATTCTTTATTATTTTTATAATTTTATATTTTTATAATTTTATAAATAGTATATATAACATATGTACATATTAAAACCAAAATAAAACCACAAATCAAACCCAAAAATAAAATATGTATACAAAGCACATAAATGAAATACCTATACTTATACCTATATAACTAATACCTATATTTATTTAAGTGCACATAATATATCAGAAAAATATAATAAAAATATATTTATGTATATAAAAATAGGTTATAATTTTATGAAATAAGAGGGTAAAATAATAAAATCAAAAATACAAAATAAAACTCAAAGACTCAAAACATCTATGAATATACCTATAAATAAAACCCTAAATATAAAATTATAATAAATAAGACCATAAAATAAAAAAAATATAATTAAATACCACATAAACTAATAAAAGATATTTCATGCTTATAGATTTTTCGAATAAAATCATTTTACATTTTATTTCTATTTTTAACTCTTTTTATCTATTATTTTGTCCTTTTATACTGACTTGGACTATTCAGTAGAGAGGGTAGGTTGACAGAGGTAAACTCCCTAATCTCCCTTTGGTTCTAGCGCACGCCTGCAATTCGACTCGATTTCTCCCTTTTGTCCCACTCGATTCTTTCACCAATTCATCTCGCATGCTCCACGAAATGTCATCTTTGACCATTAAGCTTTCACGCGGATTGATTTCCTTGGGCTTTGGCCTTCTGAATTGAAAGCTCTCCTAGGCAAAGACCCCCTGTATATAACTTCGTGTCCGCCAAACCTCGTCTCCGTGATCACTCTTCCTCCAAGAAACCCTAAATCCATGCTTCGAGCCTTTTTCCTTGTGACAACATGAGGTGGTTCTGCCATTCTGCGGTTTGATTGCGCGTAGAATTGAGGCGATCCAACTACTCCACCATCTCCACCCAGAGCTTGCTTATGGTGGTCCTGTCCGGTGAGATTCTTATTCCTTCTTTAGTCTTTTCAATTCCTAGCAGCAGTAGTAGGTTCAATTTAGGGTTTATTTGCTCGCATTCCATTTATTATTTCGTAATTTCGAAATCTTTCAAACGACAGAGCTCCAACTCTGTCCCCCCATTCCGACCATACCCATCTACTTCCGCCTTACCTAACAACTCCACAACCTCCCTCGTCACCTGCTAATCACCCCAGGCACCTACATCCCCCCGGATCTTGTACAGATTCGGAGTCTCGGTCTCCCACTCTACCGCCTCACCAGAGACCGCCATTTCACCAAACCCCGCGCTTATACGTCTACCTGAAGCCACCAGTGGCTTCGCATTTTTGCCTTTAACCATCACATACAGGAAACAACAAGAAAGGACCCCTTTTAGGGTCCATTAAAGTCCAGGAGTACTCCTAGTTCCTCTACACTCTACCTGACCTCGTCGGACTCCCTCAAGCCAATTTGAGCCTATCAGTCGACGCGGAAGGCCCCCAGGAGTCTTTCGCACCACTTCCGAGCCTTTGAGAGTAAAGAACAAAGGAGCTTGATAGGATTGAAGTTTGTCGCAGTGTTGTTCTTCATCTGTTCTTCATACTTGCCCATCCACCGTTCGATCGGGTGCCAGCTTCAGAACACACAAACATCGTTGGATGTGCCTATCCATGATCGTGGATCTCCCGCATTGGATCTGATGTCTTCCGTCCATCGTTGAAGGGGTGTCGCGCCTCCTGCACATGCCACGTGGATTAGTGAAGTGATCACCACCATCCATTCCCATGCACGTTCGAGGTAATTTACACTACATACCCTTGCTTTTTGTTTATTTCCATTTCAGTCCTATAAGAGCTTAAGTAATGGCTTAATTTTTGTATGAAAATTGCAAATTAACCATGCTATTATCTGATATTGTACTTTGGTCCATGTTGCCGTCCCACATGAGGTGACACTTTGTATTTTAGCCTTTTGGCTTTTGTTATTTGTATTAAGTCCAGAAACTTTCATTTGTAGTTATAAAATTGTGGACATTTTGCAGAAATGCCATCACATTTATTTTTAATTACATTTATACACTTTCTAGGCCATTAATTTTTGTGCATGCTTATCATATATTTACAACTATCATCCATGCTCCAAAAAATAGAGTTAAGCTCCTGATTGCAAACACTTTCACAACATATGTTCAGATTTAAAACTTAGGACTTTTTAGTATTTTATAAAAATGGAAAAAGGTCAAACTTTTGCACTATTTATAGTATAAAATACCAAAAAAAATTAAGACATTTTGAAAATTCCACCAAAAATATATTTTTTTACTTAAGTTTTTTTAAAATTTATACCAAAAATCATTAAAAATAGAAAAATACTTTTAGTATTTTATAAAAATTGAAAAGAGTAAAATTTTACACTTTTTGCAGTATAAAATACCAAAAATATAAAAATGTTTTGAAAAATTCCCAAAAAAATATTTTTTTGTTTATTTAAGTATTTTTAGCATTCGTACCAAACATCATTCAAAATAGAAAAAGAAAATTCATAAAAATTAAAAAGTCCCAAAAACCTTTATAAAAATCTAAAAAATTATTAAAACTCCAAAACACCATTTCCTATTTTATAATTTTCTTTATAATATTATTTCTCTATTAAAATTGATTTGGAAAGTTTTGGATATTATTTTCTATTTTTAATTTTCATTTCAATTTGGCCTATATTAATTAATCCCTTATTGAGACATTTTTTACTTTAAAAATTCATAAAATTAGGAAAAATCCTTTAAAAAAATTACAAAAAATTAAAAATTATTATTTAAAAACCCAAAAAAATAACTCTACAAATTTTATTTATTTTTAATTGTATTTATATCGATATTATCCTATATTGTATATATAGCCTTATATATTATTATATATCTTTTATAAAAAGAAAAGAAATTAAAAATTAGAAAATATAAAAAGAGAATAAAAAACTATATAATTAAAATCAATTAAAAAATATCATTTAAAAAAAATTAAAAACCCAAAAAAAACAAAAAATGGCTAAGTGTTGAAAGGCAGATTCTTGTGCTTTATTTCTCACTCCACATACTATGCACCTTTGTTTCCTGTGTTCGATCCCTGCTACTTATCACTGTACGTCTTTTTAGTAGGGTATGCTAAATTTTAACCCTGTGAATTGCTTGATTATTGTGTGGGTTAATTGTTGAATTAACGAGAGATTTGAGCGGTTACATCAACGATGGTGAATATGACTTGTCAGGCCACTTTACCGGCTTCGATGGAGGCCCTAATTTTTGTTTGCCTCTTATTTTATTTTGGATGAAAAGAAAAGGACAATTAGGACTCTTATTTCTTGAAGGCAAATGATTTATTCCTAGCATTTAGATCATCATCCAAAGGCACACAAGGGTAGATGTCTTCTTTAGGAGCAGGACCCCTAAGATTGTCTCCTTCTTGTATGTAATACAAGGCTTGGCATCTATCTTGAGAGCACAATTCATTTCATTAATTAGAATTTGCCTTGAGAGCTCAGAGAGAAAGAGAAAGAAAATTGAGAACTCTCTTGGCCCTCTCTACCATACATAGCCCTAGACAAACACCATATTCCTTCCATCTTCTCTACATTGGTTCATCCCTTCAAGAGACAATTCGTCGCAACGAAATCAGGAGGCGGAGATCATCTTGACCTCCACTAGAAATATAGGAGGTTGATCTTTCAAAGGTGGCTAGCTAGGAGTTAACGAAGGAGAAACAAGAGCGGAACTCTCTCTAAAGGAGGAAGGGTGGGGAAGCAGACGAAGTGTGAGTTTGTTGTTCAAGGCAAGCAGATGAAGCAGATGAAGTGTCTCTAAGTGGTTTTGTAGTCACTATCTTAAAATATGTTAAATACATGGTCATACGTTTGTAGTAATTTTGAATGACAATTTTTATTTATCGATGTCCTTATCATCCAAATATTATTAAATCTATCCATAATGATGAAATAAAGAAAATATGATTTAAGATATAACTATGTCTAATCTTGATAATACTTGATATGTTAATATTACAAATATACTTGAATACATTCGTAAGGTTGAATTTTGAATATAGTCATTATTTTAAAAGATGAATCCCGAATTTTGATATATATTCATTATCTAAATAATATCAAGTTTATCGAAATTAATTTAATGATCAAAATTTTACAAACTAAAGATATTTAAAATGTATACATGTTTTGGATGGTGGGGATATTTATTAGATTAAAAAATATTATACATTGATAAAGGAAAAAGGAAAGGTCTCTATGTAAATGGTAGGGAGATATGAAAGGATGTTGTCGGAGACGAGAGAGATAATGCTAGTGGAAGTTGCGGAGGAAATGCCAATGGAAGCTGTCATTGTTAGGCCCTGAGTGAGAGATAAGTTTCCACCCCCAAAAATTCGTCTTAAATTGATCCGATTGCATGAGTGCGTCTACTAAAAAGGGAGTAAATTATCAACAATACAAGGGAAACACAAATCAGTAGATTCGCCATTACTTAAAAGGGATTTTTATCCGGTAGATTCTATAATCTTTTCAAATTACCTCTACGACCTTTGAAATATCGTAATTCCTCCCCCGACCTCGTAAACTTGCTCCCTCTTACCCAACAAACCCTGCCGTCAATTTTAACTATATTTGAGTCAAATACTTGGGTTAGTCTTGAGTTAACCTAACCAATTAGCCAAAATAAAAAAATAAGAAAGAAAATGCCCCAGACGTTCTTGGGGCAGCTGCACGGGGAGGGCCTCCATCGCGAAGCGGCGGCAGTAGGGGGGAGGATCAGGCTCCATCGTGCGGTGGTGAACATGAGGTTGGTCTTGCTCTTGGGCACCTCCACGTTCTCGAAGTACCCACCGGCCTTTATGTAGATCACAAACCTGGTTGTGCTCCCGTTGAGCGTCGTCGCGACGGCGTCGTCGATGGTGGAGAAGTTCCTCGAGCTGTCCTTCGCGACGACGAGGTTGGGCATCAGGGAACTGACGTTGGTCTGGAGGAGCCTCCTGTCTTTCCTGGAGATCCACGAAGGGAAGCCGTTGCGAACACTGTCGTAGCCATAGAATGCAGGGGAGGACGATCGCTTGTGACGGGGGAGCATGTTGGTGAGGGCGAGGGAGTTGCTGACCATGCTGGAAATATGGTTGAGATGGGCCTCGAGGGAGGGGCGGAGAGTGTCGTGGAGAGAGGCTTCGGCGAAGCCGTCGAGGCAGGTGTACTGGCGGGTTATGATGGCGGAGAGAACGGTCTGGAGTTGGGGGAGGCCGGTGGAGTTGGGGGAGGATGAGAGGTCGGAGGGGGCGTCGTTGAGGAAGTCGAGCGTGTCGGAGAGGAGCTCCAGGCAGTCGAGTAGGGTGACACGCTGGATGGGCTAGATGCTACGGAAGGGGCGGCGGAGGGAGCCGGTGCAGTTGGAGGAGGCAAAGTGGACCTCATGCTCGATGCGCTTAATGGGAGATGAGATGATGGCGGGGAGGGACATGGAGGAGAGGAAAGGTTGGGGAAGATGGAGGGCGGCGAAGCGGCGGCAGCAGGGGGAGGACCGGGCTCCATCGCGTGGTGGGTGGGGGGTGCTCCATCGCGCGCGCGAGGGGGGGGGGGGGTGCGAAGCAACGGTTGCAGGGGGGAGGGCCTCCATCGCTGCTGGGGACAGGGGGTGCTCCATCGCGCGCGGGATGGGGGGCTCCATCCCGCAACAGTGGCATCGGCAACAGCGCCTCCATCGTCGGCGAGAGGGGGGGAGGGGGGGATGGGGGGTCTAAGCAGTAGCGACAGGGTGGGGAACTCCATCGTCGGCGGGGCGGGGGGCCTCCATAGCAGCATCGCCGGGGCCGCGGGACTGAGCAGCGACGGCACGGGGGCCTCCATCGCCTGGGGGGTCTCCGATGATTGAGTGGCACTCAATGTAAATTTAATAAATAAAATGGGTATAATATAAAGGAATATAACGGAATCTGGTTAATTTTAACGGGTAATTAACGGGGCTTAACCGCAGGGTCTGTAGGGTAAGGGTTAGCAATTTTACAGGGTCGGGGGAGGAATTACGATGTTTCAAAGGTCGTAGAGGTAATTGGAAAAGATTATAGGGTCTGCCAAGTAAAAATCCCTACTTAAAATTGTTAATATGTCGTCATTTAGTTTGTATTATCTTGAGCTCGAATCAACTAATATTGCTGGGAGGCGGCTCCAAAAAAACCCATCAGGTTCAAGCAACCAAAAGTAGTGGAGAGGATCAATGTGCAGTTCGCATCATTTTTCTTTCATAAAAGAAAAAATAATATCCAAATTTTTACAGCAGGTTTGGAATTTAAAACAATAAATGACAGCCACTAACTATTTTGGAATTTCGGACAGCAAAGTGGCCCCACCCCTCCTCTCATTCATTGGCCAGCAGGTGGAGATAAATTAGAAAATCTTTAAATAAGGGAAATTATCCCCCAACAAAACAACGAGGCCAAGGAGATGGGCAAACCCAAAGCAGACACAAAAAACAAAACAAAGAAGGGAGAAAATGGGGGACAGGGAAGAGGGAGGGTGGAGTGAAGAATAAGGAAGATAATGATGATCACATGTTTAGATTAGAAATAAATGGGGATATGAGACGGTGAAAAAAATTGACAGTGAAAGCAAAAGATCGGAACAACGATATAGAAAGAGGGAGAGAGAGAGAGAAAGAAAAAAGGAGCTTTCGTTGGTTGTTTCTCCTCCTCACATCTGCCTGCTTGCCTTCCCTTCCTCCTCATCCCTTCCTACCAAACTTCTTCTTCCATTTCCACCAGAGGACTATCAGCCAAACATTCTGCACAAAGGTATGATCTTTCTTGCAACATTCTATTTGGGTTTTTTCTTGTCTCAGAGATGGGCTATTCGCTGCGATCTATAGACCTTTCTGATGAAATTGCTCCTAGATTCCCGTGCTTATATGGGTAGTGCTTCAGATGGAAACCGGATTTGGCAAGTAACGATTTGGTTTTTGATATGGGGAATAAAATTAGGATTTCCCAGGATCCTTATGCGAGGAAGTAACTGCCGGTACTTGTTCTTGTTGTCGCGATGCCCTTTTTGGGGCCTGTCAAAAAAGGAATGAACTTGTTATCAGTTTGTAGTATGGATGACGATGATCTTGTTCTATGTTATTCGTTCTTGAACCATTCAGCTTGATGGTATTTCTTGTTCTTCCGTTTTTGATGCCATTATTATAATTAGTTCCTAAAGAGACCTATTCTGACGACCCCCTTTGCGCCCGTTCTCATCTGCTATGGTGTCATTTCCGATGTGTAACTAAAAAATATGGCTTCTCTTTTTTTGTAGCAAGTCATGGTGTTTATCTATATTGTTTTTTTTGCAGATCTAGTTTAAATATTGCGATCTGATTATATGTTCTTCTTTATTGTTCATGTTGGTCTCTGGAGCTCAGATCAGAGGGGCATAAAATAGGAGTTTTGGGAAAGATGGGGGAGACTTTGGTTGGTAGATACTGGTGCTATATGTGCAACCAAGTGGTTAATCCAGTTGTGGAGGCAGAGATCAAGTGCCCTTATTGCGATGGTGGTTTCGTTGAAGAGATGGATGGCAGGGAGGATCCTGACACCACCGATTTTGGATCGGATCGTGCGCTATCGCTCTGGGCGCCGATTCTTCTGGGCATGGTGGGCAACTCTTCAAGACGTCGGAGATACCACAGGGAAGAAGATGATTATGAACCTGACCAGGATCGTGAGCTCGAGTCCATACTCCGAAGGAGACGCAGGAGCTCTGCTGCTCTCCTCCATCTGCTTCAAGGCCTCCGGGCGGAGCTTGCTTTGGAATCGAGCAATTCTGTAAATGACAGGGAGAGGGACAGAGAGAGGGATGGAGACAGAGAGAGGGGGAGGGACAGGGAGGGTTTGATACTCATCAATCCTTTCAACCAGGCGATAATTCTCCAAGGTTCTCTAGATTCAAACCATAACAGGAACTCGGATGGGCCACCGGGCGCATCACTTGGTGACTACTTTGTTGGGCCTGGCTTGGATTTGCTATTGCAGCATCTAGCTGAAAATGATCCGAATCGATACGGAACCCCTCCCGCGAGGAAGGAGGCTGTGGAGTCCATGCCGACTGTTGAGGTTGGAGAATGCCTGAGCTGCCCAGTATGCTTGGAGGAATTTGATATCGGTTCGGAGGCCAAGGAGATGCCTTGCAAGCACATGTTCCACAATGGATGCATATTGCCATGGCTGGAGATGCACAGCTCGTGCCCTGTATGCCGATTCCAGATGCCCATTGACGAATCAAAGGAGTCAGACCCACCCTCCAACATGCGCCGAACAGATGGCAATAGACGCGGCGAGGATGCAAGGAGTTCAGAGAGTGACAGACGGTTCTGGGTTCCTGTCCCCTGGCCGTTCAGTGGCCTCTTCTCATCATCTGATTCGCAAGGAAATGGTAACTCTGCTTCCAGCTCCTCATCTTCACGCACATCTCGCGAGAATCCCCACGAAGATGGGGAGTAGAGGTGGTTGATAAGTGCCTCGTTTCTGTTTCAGAAAACCATTACTGGTTGGAATCTTGTTTATCTACATGTACATAAACCTTTTCCTTCTTGTTTTCTCTATCTTCTTTGTCTGAGTTTGAATTCTTAAGGAGCAAACACACACCAACTTTTCCTCTGCTTCTTTAGGTCCTGCTTGATGTTGGTCTGCCCAGTTTTCTATGGCTAAATAAATGTGATGCCCACATGCTTTATTGATTCATATGTGGATATTCAGGTTTGGATTTGGGTGGTGGATTGAATAGTGCCATTAGGTTTTGAAAGTGGAGCATGTGAGTAGGATTCGGAGGGATTCCAAGTTTGAGTTGAGTTTGACATGATCGTGATGAGTTGCGTTACCAGGTGATTTGTATATTCAAATTGCAAGATTGGATGTGGCTTCTTGGATATATCCATCTGTGAGGTTTTGTTCGGGCATCCAACGAATGCTGCTGCAGACTGAATGTGCAGATGATCCTTATGTTAGATATTTTTTCGACGAATAGAGATGGGAATATATATAAATGCTCAATGAAGATCTAATCTACTCCCACAGGCATGCATAATACAGTCATTTTATGCACAAACGTTTTATATACATATATGGTACTTAGATCATCAAATCTTGATTGAGGTGGTGGGGTGTCCTGTTTGTCGACATTTGAATGATTATGTCTTTATATTAACTCGAAGAGTAATTGGAAAAGGTGGCTCCGGTAGAACTTAGGCTAGGGTTTCTAGCTATTGGTGTTAAAACAAGTTTGATTTCTTGCATTCATGCTTTAAGAAGAATCTCTAAAATGCATCATTGTGAAAGTAACAAGCCTGTAGGAAGTCTTTGGATTTAAATACTAAGAAAATAGTTAAAAGATCCAAGATTTCATACTTTGAACTCTTGGTTGATACTTCTTGCAAGATGATGGATGACACTAGTGTTGTTACTGGTGGTGGTAATATCATCATGTAGATTAAAACATATACAAATGTGATGTTAGCTTGGAGAATAAATAGATGTGTATCCATCCTGCAGGGAACCGAGCCTAAAGACTGTATGAAGGATCCCAATCTGCTAATCCAAGCATGAGGAGCTTGTTTGAGCTCATATGAAGACTATTTGAGTTTGCATATGATATCTGGGTGGTCAGTAAGAGTGAATCCTTCTGGTTTAGTGATACAATTTGTCTTGCGATGATCGTGAGGAAAGCCTTACTGACATACATCAAGTTGTTTGATACTCCTATTGTTTGAGCCAGATAGTCCAAGAATCATCCCAATTTTAGTGGGTTAAGAACAAGATTGAAGGTCGATTCCTTGTAGTTGATGAAATCCCTTAACCAGAAGAGGTGGTAGTGATAAAGTCATATGAACTGTACTTAGGAACACCCATTTACAGCATATAACATACATAAAAGAGATCTGGAAAACAAGTCTCCTAGGTTCTTTAAAGTAAGAAATTTTATTCACTAATAAGAAATTTTATTCACTAATCATTACATGTCATTATACCTAAAATAGTACTTGCTTATATAAATCAACTTTGTTTAATTATTTCAGTACTAGATGCAAGGAGAGTTTCGATGTCGATAATACAAGAAATAGACGATACTCTATTCAATATTGATTTTGGAGTTATTGAGTGGACATTAGTGGAGCTGGTCATATTGTAGGTTCACCATTTGTGGAATGTATTCAGAATATAGTTGTTGCACTGGTGGAGAGGCATATTACAGTGAAGCCAATGGATAAGTTAACAAATATCAATAGATTAGTTATCTATCACATCCATAGCTGAGGAGATTTATGTGGCGGTGGTCCGAGAAAAGAAGGCATTTCCATCAAAATGGGCATGTCTCACAATATAGAAATGATGTTTTGTGATATTGGTCGAAACACACATTTGGCAAAAAAGAATAAAAACTTAGCTGAACCATGGTTGTAAAAAAGGGAAAGCTACACAGCCAAAAGCATGAAGATGTGTATACAAGGAGACCTTTCTGTAAATGATTTTAGCGGGTATTGTTTTTAAATACATGACTAGGGAGACTATTTATAAGGTAAGTGAAGGCTAGGGTTTAGGCCTTAGCGCATCACGAAAGCGTGAAGATTGTATCATATGCGATCAAGAGCGACTAGTCATACTAGTCGCTCGGGGCAACAAAAATTTAAAAATTTTAAATAGATGAAACCACATGATTTGAGAACATGTCTCAAATCGTTTGATCAAGATCACACACAAGTTGTAGAAATACCTCTTGAAGTGTGATTGTGATCTCTTGTCTGCAAAGTAAGTGACCCCTGTCTTGAGCCCGATCCGACGAAGGATACACTTGTGAGCGTGTGGATGAGACGTGTGCTTCTTGTAATCCAAGTCGATGATCCGAGCGATGAATCTTCTGATTTCGTCTCATGAATTCCAATGTCTTCTTCATGAGCAAGGAATATCGAAGAGGACGGAGATCCACGAGCAGTCGATCCGGCAACATAGCGGCGTGATGACGATGGCGAAGCTCTCTAGGTCAGTTTGTGGACGTCCACAATATTGTGAGAGAGAGAGATGGGACGTGTGTAGAGAATAGAGGGAGAGATATTGTTCTTGCAATTTTGTTGTAAAAGAAAGATCTAGGGTTATCCTTTCTTTTATAACACATTGGATGTCCATGGATCCCAATCCATGTGTACACAACATCAATGGTGTAGATGATTTTGTGCTTTCAATCAACGGTCATGATTTTTTTTGTTGTAAAATTTGCAACAAATAATCAATTTAATTTAAATTAAATATGTTGCAAATAATTTACAACAAAATAAATTTACTTCAAATCAGTCTCATGTAGAATGATTCGAAAGAGAGAAATCCTTCTTGCATTCATTGAGGGACGACCACATTGAAATAGGACTCAATGTGGTCATCCACCCTCCTTGTATGGAAGGTGGCTCCCTCATTCCAATCTTTTGAGATCCCATATCTCGAAAAATATTCCACATGTGCAACAACTTTTGTTGCATAATTATCCACAAAAATAATTCCAAAGTATTTTGTTATAATTTCAATCATTTCATCATCAATTATGAATCATATTCATACATCCAACATAAAATGTAAATTGTATTTACAATTAATTGTTCAATGTTGAATCCAATTCACATTATCATTTAGTTTGTAAATATTATTTACAATTAAATCTCTCCATCATATTATAAATCATATTTATAATGTTTATGATTATTATGGATAGTGATATCCACATTAATCATATCCTTGATAATTATATCATTTTTAATTATCTTAGATAATTATTCACATATGTTCAAATAATATGAATCATATCCATATTATTTATGATAATCATATTTAATCATCAATTTCCTGCTCAGATATATTATCAATAATGGATTTATTCTTGAACTCTTTTGAGAATAATGCTATTTCTCCATGGATACGTGGAGACAAGGACACGGTAATTGTACATTCAATGTAGAGTGACTTGGATTGAGATCATATCTCAATTCCAAATCTCGGGGACCTCTAAAAAATGTTTAATAAATCACACTTTGAATTTAATCTTCTCAATACATCTGAATTGCATTTAGATCAATGTCCAACATTTGGACTAAGATTAAATTGCTAATATGCTGAGGAGTCACAAAAATCCAAACATGTTATATCACTTCCCTCGGAATGGAAGTGTCATGGTTATACAATCGTTTATGATCACATCACCCTAGAGTATTCCTAATACCCGTACATACTGCATACTAGAAGACTTAAAATAAACCTGAAGTTTTAGATCACATTTAGACTGCCTTCAACAAAGTTTTATCATTAAGTTTCTCATTCGATCATTGTGAGTTGGTATCGATCATATGATTTCCAAAAGCATATATCATACCTACAAATTCTTGTCATGCTTCCAAAGCAAGACGACCATGCATGTAATTTGATTGTTCCCAATACATCATGAGTGAGCTCATGTCTTCCAGTTTAGTAGTGAACCTGTATGATCCCTTTGAGATATCATACGACTCATATGCCCTCGTATGCACACCAGTTCATCGGTGTATATACCTTGATTAGGTCATCAACCCAATGGTCTGCCTAATGTACATATTTAGACATATAGTAATACATATGTCTCTGATCAGATGATGCATGCCTATATCATGACTGTATATGACACAGTTTTTGGTTATCTCGATCTCGTTAAGTCAACTCTTTGACTTAACTCATCTGACACCTCTGAATCTCTGCTCCTGTGCATAGGGTCTACATGAAGAAGTCGATCAGATATCAACCTTTAGAGAAGGATTGACATCTCCTTCTTAGGTTGGAGATCATATCTTAACAATCATTTGACGGTGCTTGATGTATAATTCAACCATTGAATTAACAACTATATGATTATTAAGATGGCCGTGGTACATAATTCTAATATACTAAGGGACCTTATAAGTACATTCATTCATTTAATCTCACATAAGGAGTGACATAAACTAATAACCTTTATTAATATTACAATAATATTTATTATAGAAATGGTTCTCCTCAGACTCACTGATGAGCACACCCCCTCATGGTTATTTATGTCGTCAATTGTAGCAACCATAGAGAGAAGCATGCTATCAAAGAAAAATAGGAGAGAGAGAGAGAAGAAGGTAAATGAATATAAGGAAAATAAATATCTCTCTTGCCTTCCATTTGAGATTTACCAGGTAGTGTCCCTAGGTCGAACACAAGGAGGCAGGAAGTATACCTATAATTCGAGATATATTTTATGATTTAATTTCTTCTTCGAATGCTCTTTTTGTGGTTTTTATTTTTATATATTTTATATGGCTTTCTAGTTTTTTTGCAAATTTTTATTTTATTTTATTTTATTTTGAACTTTTTATTTTTCGAAAAAAGATTAATTTTGCAAAATGGTGATATAATATATGGAATATATTGTAATGTACTATTCTAATAAAGTGGATAAGGTGAAGAAAAAGAAAATGTTTTTTTATTTTCAAAAAGGAAGAATGTATTTGCAAAACAATATTTTATATAGTAGATAGGTGATATAGTATTGGTGGTACTATATATGTAATGATGTGAATAAAACTAGCAACGAGCTCAGAAAACAGACAACAAAAACTAAAAACAATATGAAGTTTGGAAAATCAAAACACTTTAAATAAGTGATGAAAATCCTCAAAATATAAACCAAAACTATGCTAGAGTAGTTAGGTAACTACCCTAGAAAAATCAATGAAAAATAAAATGTCTAGAGTTTTTAATAGTTTCAATATGTACACGACTAAATATGTAATAAAAGAAATAAAATATTTTGGAAAAGAAATTGGATCTTTGTGTTTAGGTCCTTGTAGAGGGACCTAAATGCAATTATCAAACATCTCTGAGGCGCATGCAAATTCTGAAAGTCTCCTTTGTATATTACGTAATTTTTCCACCCCTTCGAATTGGGTGACTGGAATTAGAAGGCGACGCTACGATCTTGACCATTGATTGTTGACTCGTGTCGATCGCATGTATGGTCTGGAGTTCATCCAGTTCTTCGCCAAGTCTAGGAACATCAACGATGTTTCTTGATTTCGATCAATGATTTGGATTTTGACGGTGATTAGCGAGTGGATGTTCAGCTTTGGCAGGGCCAGAAAGGGGCTCCTCCTCCTTCGAGCTCCCCAACTACAAGGGGAGGCACGAAGATGAAGAACTTGGAGCTTTTAGGGTTCCAGGATGCTGAAGATGCTCATCTTGCACAACTCAAATATCTTCTCCAAATGATGCAAAGATAATCCACAGATGATCTTGAGTGATGGCTCCAAATGGTGGAAGTACCTACAAGATGATAATATAGCCCGATTATAATAGTCGTCTTGTAGAAGATAGGGTTCTTGAGCCAAAAAAACAAGTTCAGACAAATTACTTCTAACTCGAAATTGTAACCAAATTCAACTGATTTGGTAGGGGTTTTTGAGTCACAATCAAAGAAGGATCATTAAGGTTCCTAATCACAATGATTAAATGGCTAGAATCTAATTAAAAGGATGGAATTTGATGGATGTATTCACCTGTGAAATAGAGGTTGTATGAACCTCTGGTTGTCACTCCAGAACTCGGTGAAGTTCGAGCTTTGCACAAGAAGATGCTTGTGATTCAAGGCCAAGTAAAGCCTTAGAACTCTTCCTCGTTCCTCCTTCTTCCTAGCAGGCGATCTAATAACCTCATCCATCACTCGAAGGTTGAGATTCAAAGCTTGGAAAGTAGGCTCTCGGTCAGTTATGCTGGAAGGATGGAAAAGTTAGTTGATGTGTCACTTTGAGTAACTTAAATACGGAGGAGGAGAAGGAGTTAGGTAGGATTGAAGGTGTGGCGTTGATCATGGATGACCGGGCTAGAAGATTAACGTATTGGATTAATGTTAGATGAAGAATCGAAGGTGGAAGTAATTAGTGAAGTTAAGGTTGTTGGAACAGTCTAAATGTACTAGCTCCTTCGAGAAGAAACACATGGTGCTGACACGTGTCAATACCACATAATTCTAATGCCAAAAAGAAACTATAAATTATATTATAAAAAGGAAATAAAGTTATTTCGAAAAAGTGTAAAAATGAAAATAATAGATAATTAAATAATAGTATATTATGCATATATAAAAATATATTATATGGTATATAAATAAAATAGGGTTTTTATCAATTGTGTCCCTTTGAGATATTGCAATTTCAGTTATGCCCCTTCCTTTTTTGAAATATCAGTTGTGCCCCTACCTTCTTACAAAATTCATAGTTCTGCCCTTTTGTAATATCAGTTATGCCCCTACTTTACCTTAACATAAGGGTAGAATTGTGAATTTTTCAAGAAGGTACGGGCACAACTGATATTCCGAAAAAGGAAGGGGCATAACTGAAATTGCAATATCTCAGAGAGGCACAACTGATAAAAACCCAATAAAATATCAATATATATATTATATACCTTATAAATAACACTTACATTTTAATTTAATATTTCAATAAATAAGGTATCATTTTTATATTTTATTAATTTATTTAATAATAAAAAGTTCTGCAGGACGTTTTTATGGATTTTAATAATTTAGTTTACATAGATTAATAAATACATGTATATATGATATAGTTCAAATTTACTTATTTTTAGAGGTTTTTGATTTATTTTAAATATTAAATAAGGATTTTATTTTTAATTTTTATTTTAAAAATAAACTAGAAAATGAAGAAAATAACTAAAAAATACTAAAAAAATTCTACTATAAATAGTATTACATAATAAATTCAACAACCCATAAACCAATTGTCATTAGGTCCAAAAATCGACTTTTTGCAAATAGACTCCATTTTCAACGAAATCACATTAATTAAAGAATTTTATGTCATGAACTTTAAAAGTGAGTAGAGTGAAATTGGAGTTCGAATGATGGAGTTATTATGTTTGGAAGTTGAGAAATTAACAATTTTGAATTATGTTTACTTGGCATATTTACATGTTGGAATTTTTTTATTATTTTTATATATTTATACATATTTTCATATACACAATGGTGAAGAGTTGATGAAAAATATGCACATATAAGTTAAATAAAATTAGGTATATATTGTGTATATATATAATAATGTGAATTAATGTGTTATGTACATTATCAGTTATTAATGAGTTTTCTTCCTTATCTCCCTCTACTTTATTTTTTGTCGACCAAGTCATGCTGACTTGGTCTCGAAGGTTAGGTAATATAAATATATTATACAGCTTTATTTATATTTTCTTCTTTGTCTTTTTGTACAATATATACATATTACAACCTGTCTTATTTTCTTTACGTTATATTTTATTTTATATATCTTTTTAATGCATAAAAATGCGTTTTTTTTCACGAATATGCTTTTGATAAAACATGGATATTAATGCATAATGACATGTATTTATTAAGGGTTTTAAGATAAAATGCAATAGAAATATTAATGAATCATGGATTCATCAACCCCCTTATACTTAAGCTTTGATAGTCCCTTAGCAAACACTTATTTGAAGAATAAGGAAAAATGTTAGAATGAATTTATTTTCCTAAATAAATTCATAAAAACAGACAAAGGACAGAGCATGATTGGACCTTAGAATAAGCATTTTATCGGAGCCTTAACTAGGATTAGGATTTTAGTCTTAAAAATCCTCAAGTTCCACAAATCCTTGTTACGGTCCACCTCAACGGCCAGCTCAGATCCACTTATCCATAATGCTATTTCTTTCAACCTTGAAGTCAATTTGTACTGTGTGTGAAATATGTTAGCTCTTCTTGCTTAAGGAGGCGAAGAAGTTGACCACATTAGTAATACACTCCATGGCTTCCTCATCCAGCTACTCGATCATCTAGGAGGGGGGGTATTCCCTTCTAAGATCATGTACGTACTGTGTCCACAATCGAAATAGGTAAGAAGCTATAAGAAAAAGAAGAAAACTGAAGTGGGACCAGTGCAGTCATATCTCCTTGTGAAGTTTGGCCAGTGTAGCCAAGTCTCCACCAACATATGTATGCTATATCAAGCTTAGACCATTTTTGGTCAACGATGTTCTTTATGAATTTTCCCCGATGGATATAGAATATTTTTCTCTGCCCATGTTTTGGGGTAATATGAACAATTGCACTGCATTCTTGTGTGCCCTGACAGATATAGAATCTTTTATTCCACAAATATTTTAGGTCTTAGAAAAGTTGTGCCAGCAGCCCATCCCTCATCCGAAGCTTTATTTCAACCCATAAATCTTGTCTTTAGATGTTTGCTCCACTAGACATGGATGAAAATGCACCAATAAAATGAATTGCCCTTCACAACCTCATGCAAGTCGAGCTAAGTACGGATTACATGTATCCAAAATTGGTCCACTGTTGAAGAGTTAAACGGATGACAAGTATCCCACTTAGGCATGTTTATGTTGAATTACGAACATGGTCCTATGGAACCCAAAGGTTCAAGTCAAATACCTGAAAAGTCTAAATTCCATCTCTTAACTAGGATCCTTATAAATAAGATCAAAGGCCATGATTAAGCTCCATCCTTTAACCTATTTCCAATCTTTAGTCCAAGAACTCAAACTTATTTTAATAAAATGTGAATGCAAATGCAACAAATATTTTTGTGAGATGCATTTTTTGAGTTTTAGTATTTTTTATGTATTTTAAGAATTTTACATTTTTATGAATTTTATGACTGTATTTTTTTTAATTTTTAGATTTTTCAATTTTTTATAAACATATTTTACAAAAGTTTTAAAAGATAAGTTACCAATATTTTATTTTGAAGTGAATAACTAATATATTTTATAAATTTTAATTACAAAGATTTCAAAGATTAAATTATTTTTCTACTTTTTAATAAATAGGATTTTAGAATAAATATTATACACTTTTCTAATACACCTTATAAATACCAATTTAAAGTAAGGATTTTAAAAAAGAATTTTATATAGATTTAATTAATTTATTTATTAGGATTTTATAAATAATTAATAAATAACTTTTAAATAGATTTTATCCACACCCACTTTTTATGGACTATATATATAGAAAATACATAAAGTTACGAGTTATGGACAAAAGAATATATACAATATATACGTACCCCTATATTTAGCTTGTGTTATGCCCTCATAGTACCAAAAGAAGAAAAAGAAGGACATAACTCGTGCTAAGTAAAAGTTTGTGAAAAGAATGAAAGAATAAGAAGTCAGTCAATCCTCTATACTTACGATCTGATCATCGTAAGTATAATGGAAGATAAAAATGAGGTGAGTGAGGGCAAGAAATAAACGAATGAAAGAAGAAAGAAAAGAAACAAACTCAATGGGATCACTCATCCCCTTTATACTTAGGATCATGTATCCTAAGTATAGAAAAGAATGTGGTAAAAACTGGAGATGGGTGATAGATGTAAAAGAATGTACAAACAACAAAAATACAAAGAACAAAATAAGAAAACGGAAAATCAACAGAAACATTCGGTCCCCCCTATACTTGGGATATGGTATCCTAACTATAAAAACAATAAAAAATGGGGATGATTGGGATCTAAGAAGAATGCACAAGTAGTGTGCGCTCCAAAACGAATGGTATCAAGGTCTCTGTATAAGATAAAATGAAGGGAAAAAGTAGTCAAAAGACCTGTACAAAGTAGATTGCCTCAACCTGGACCGTATGGTATCATCTGTTGACAAAGTGTGAACCAATCCCTAGTTGGCTAAGTGGTGATTCCTCTGTATGTAGATACTATATATGGAATTGGTCTCTCTACCATAGTAATTGTCTCTGGAGTCGGACTACAGAAGGTGTCAATAAATGTATCTACCACACCATCCGACTCTCTGGTGTGCTCATCCTCAGGAGGACTAAAACAAAAGATTTTAGGTAAGTGATAGTCTGGTTCTAGATCATTCGAAGTGAAGGAATCAAGCAAACTCTCTGAAATATCTATAATAAACTCATCAAACTGTTGCTCCATCTGATCGGTATCTATGGTAGTGTATAAGATGCCCTCAGAAGAATTGCCAACTCTAGTGTCTAACCCATCCTCTACTAGGATATCATGGGTCTCAATCTGATACCTCTCAAGGTCGTTGCAATGAACCTCATCCATGTAATCACAACTAGCTAAAAAACTCAGGTCATCTGGACTGTGTATAGATGCTAGACTAGAACTGGATGATTTTCTCACCATCTCAATGTATATCTTCTCTCCCTCAGTGCGAAAAGATACCTGATAACGACAGATATTTTGCATGGGTCACCATGAATAATATGAAAAGTGTCGCTGAGGCGACCTCTCACAAAACACCCGAGTTGATCAGCAATTAACCCACAATCCAAAGAATACAACAATATCGCTCAAAAATAAATGTGAAATAATCTTTATTTACTCTACCATAAAATGTATAGGGAACAAGCATGTAGAGGTCGAACCACAGAGAGCAATACAAAAATGCAATAGCCTACATGTATCTCAGAGTCATCCTTGAGTGGGTTATATATATATTTTATATTATTATTTATATTTTTTATTTTTAATAATATAATTAGGTAATATATATATATTTAATATAATTATAAATATATGTATACCCATAGAGGGTTAGTATATAGCTTATAATGCATACAATATATATATGTATATATAAGGATAACAAAAAAGGATATATATTTTATATTTTTTTTCTTTTCTTTTTTTTATATTAAGGTTAATAAGTAGATATAAGAATACATATAAATAATTAGATATATACATATATATATATTAATTTTTTTCTTTTTTTCTTTTTAGGATATATATATATATATACATAAAGGGGTATTATAATATTTACAAAAATACTCAAAAATAGTAAAAAATGCAGGAACAAAGTCTTTTTGGGATTTTCATGGGTTTTTACTATTTTTGTGATTTTTGGCATTTTTGAAAATATTTTTAGTATTTTTAAATAGCTAAATAATAGCAAACGGTGGAATAGGTTCTGGCTGTTACAAAAATAGACTTTAAAAATAGCTAACGGCCTCAAAAATTTTCCACACTATTTTTCTAATAAAGATAATAAAATTAAGCATAAATAGGGCCTGAGTTTATAATTTTCTGATTTTTCTTTGATTTTTTATATTTTTTTGAAGTTTTTGGGTATTTTTGAATTTTTAAGGTTTTCCTTTTGAGATTTTTAGGGGTTTTTGGATTGACACTAGAATAGGTCAAAGTACACCATAGGTAATTTTTTTGGAATTTTTCGAGCATTTTCATATTTTTTAGGATTTTATAAGTTAGACAGTGAATAAAAGACATGTTTTTGATTTTTAATAAATGCAAAAATGCAACAAAATGAAAAACTAAAAATATAGCATGCAAGCACGACCAAACAGGAGCTTAAGTCTATTTTTGCAAGATTTTTCAAGTTAATATGGAGCACAAAATAAATAGACAAAGCATTCAAAAATAAATGGCCTAACAGGGGTATTTTTGCAAATAAAATAGTTTGCAGGGGCATACATGCAAAAATCACAATAAAAATACATGTGGACTTTTATTTTCAGAACCATTTGATAATTACAGGAACCCGGCGAGGTTTAATTGCAAATGTCACGCGCCTCACGTGGGTGCTGCACGTGAGGCGCGGAGGGACTAAACAGTAAATAACCAAACATAAGGGGGTGTTCTGCAATTTTTACAACTTATTTACAACTAAAACTTTTATTTTTGGGATTAAACTCTAAATATAAAAAACGGGGGGTGAGATGTGAAATTTACCCCCAAATGAGGCGTGTCATCCAACGGCGCTGGAGGCGCCACTTAACCACGTGTCAAGCATCGGACGGTGGATGTCGGTTCGGTGATGAAGGGCCTGGATTAGAATCTCCTGGCTGATCTGACGGTGGACGTACGTCTTCATCGAACGGTCGTCGTTCAATCTGGGCCTCCCCTCTTGATCCAACGGTGCGGGAGGCATCTAGAAGAACGGGGAAGAAGCTCGCCCCCGGCGAGCTTCGATCGGGCAGCTCGGGCTCCTCCGGGTACCTCCCGCGCATCTGAAGTTCTCTGATCGTAGCTGGGAGGCTTCCGCGTCGTCTGACGGTTCTTTCATGGCTCCTGGAGGTCCGAGTCGATGGAGCGAGGTCGGAGACGAAGGGGACCCCCAGGAATCTCTTCCTGGTTAAATGCAAGCCCAGAAGGGCTTTCTTCCTCGATGTACCTGCACAGGAAGAACCGCGAGCGAGAGAGCTTTCTCCTCGACCCGGGGTTGTGAAGCTGCGATGCAAGATGAAGGTGGGCGGAGGGGCTTCGGCGAACGGCGGAGGGGGAGCCCCGATTCGCCAAGACCTAGGGTCCTGGGTTGAACAAATGTGTGCGATAGATGGAGAAGGCACTGAGGTTCGAAATGGGATGAACGAGGCGGTCGGAGACAATCGAGACAACGGTGGAGAAGTCGCCGGAGCGGAGCTCCGACGAACTTCGAATTTTGATTTTTAAGCTAAGGAGATTAACTAATAACTAATCTAACTATTGGACTGAAAAGCTAACGTTAAAGGCTAACTAAAAATGCATAAAGGGGCAGCTCTTATACCTGGGGGCCTCTAGGGAGCAGGGCAGATGCCGGAGCTCCGCCGCGTCAAAATTCTCCATCCTCCGGCCAAGTCGAGGCGCTGGGCGACTCCCCCTGTCACGAGGAATGGTCCAGGAGCAAGATCAAGGCGTTTGGGTGGAATGAAAATGGCCAAATTCGAGGAAGGAGGCGGAGCTACTTATATATAGACATTGGCGAGTAGCCTTATTGACCGGCGATTATTGGCTGATCCAATGAATATCTAATTGATCTAAGATTTTGGCGGGCATCATGGAAGATTAGAGAGCAATTCTTGTGAAGGAAGCATCGTCGATTGATGGATGGTGTGCCCGGGAAAAATGCATGAAATCGGCGGAATGGACAGTCCAGAGGTGCAGGGCTTTGGATGGGACAGTTGACCAGAGGTCAACAAAGGCCGGCTTGCGATTGGTCCACGTCGGCCCCTAGCCGCCAAAATAGGAGACCTGATTAGAGATTGATTTATTTGACACCATAAATGATTTTATTAATTTTTTCTTATAAAATAAAAAATGTGTATTATTTCGTCTAGTATTTATTTATGATTTTTATTGAATTTTTCGAGGTGTTTTATTATAGTTTTATTTGAATAATGTGTATATGTATGTATTTACATGTATTTTTATGTATTTTATTTTTAATTTGTTTATTTTCTTTTATTATTTTATTGGCTTATTTTATAAATTTATAATTTATTTTTATGAGTATCAAGGTATTTTTATTTAATTTTTAGGAGTTTATTTATATTTTTAAAGAAATAGGTATAGGTATGTTATAGGTATCCGTATAGGTCTTTTACCTATGTATTTTGTATACTTAATTTATTTATCGTATTTTCTTGATTTTTATTTTAGATTTACATTTTTAATGCGTTATGTATAATGTATACATTATTATAAAAATATAAAAGAATAAAAGAACCAAGGAATAAAATCCTTTTTATTTATGTATAGGTATATAGCACAGGTATTTTGCCTATGAATTTGTAGACTTATTTTATTTTACAAATTGTTTTTGGTTTTCTTTAACTTCTAATATATGTATGCATTATATACATTATTTACAAAATTCTAAAAATATGAATTTATACAAATAATGAATATTGAATAAAATGCATATTTTAATAAGTCATATATACAAGGAGGGCCAAAAACTTATCTTCTGCATATGGACTCCAAAAATTATGAAACCAATTTTATAAAATAGTTCTTAGAATGATATATATAATTAAAGGTGAGTTTGGGTGATTTGGAGTTTTTATTTGCAAGATATAGGTCTGTGAAGTTGAGATTTTGGCTTTTTATTCTGTGTATAAAATGTACACTGGGTATTATTTTTGCACAAAATCAATTTTGTATTTTTATTTACATTATTATCTACAACTTTCATGTACAAAGTTTCTTTATTTGATGAAGAAATAATTATGTACAAAATAGGTGCCAAAAATGCATAAATGAATGAATTAATAAATGAGGTATTTATTGTACATTGGCCCTTATCTCCCCCTACTTTATTCCTTGTCGACCAATACCATGCTGGCCTTGGTCTCGGGGTTTGGGTCATAAAATATTTACAATATTTTATTCCTTTTTCTTTTCTCCTCTTTATTCTATAATTTTGGCATTAAAACCTTATTTAATGTGGAATTAATACAATGAATCATGAATGCTATTATATACAATTTGATGCTATTTACATGCATTTGCTGGGGTTTTTGAGGCCAAAATGATAGAATAAAGGTGATGAAATGGAGATTCATCACCCCCCTATACTTGCCTTTGCTAGTCCCTAGCAAACACTTATGCAATAAATACAAAAAGAATAAAGAAAAGAAAACGGAGAATAAAAGAAAGATAGAGTGAATAAGGGTGCTTTCAGTGCAATGCATGTCCTTACAAAATCTGAATTTGGAGCTCCTGTCAGACCTTGGGTGTGAATGTGTGTGGAACCTAGTCGGGAACCAGCTCTAAAACACAACAACCTTCGATAGTCACAGAACTCGGTTCAACCCACCTCAATAGCCGGGTCAGAACTAGTCTACATCATACGCAAACCCTTATAACTATGAGACTGACTTGTACGGTGTAAGTGATAGTGGCTTTCCCCAACTGAAATGATAAAAGAACTGACTTCTCCAGAATGACAACCCAATGATTCCCCAATCCAACAGCTCTTTCCTCGAGGAGCAGGGTATTCCCTTCTAAGTTCAAGTGGCAACCAGCTCAAGAGGAGGGGGTGAAGAGAAGAATGGACGGTAGCCAGTGTAGCTACCTATCCCGGGATGCAAGACCAGTGTAGTCAAGTCATCCAGCTGCAGGCTCACATATTTGACTTTGGAGCTCAAGCTTGCTTATTGACTTTACATCATATGTACATATTTTGCAGGCATTTTATTTTTGTACAGGCCTGACCATTCATTTTTTTTTCAACATACTATTCACAACAGCATTTACATAAGGAGTTTTTCCTCTTGAGCCAGTAGACTATCCCTCTTTTGAAGCTTTATCACAACCCACAGTCTCCTGTCTTTAGACCTCATGGCTATTGGACCAGGTTGGGGTGCACTTCCCTCCCTAGACGAGGACGAATGTTTCCACCCGTGTGCGTCTCAGACCGACAAATCCAACCCCCTCACCACTCCAACTGAGTTGAGCCAAGTGAAAGGTGCAAGTGTCCAAGTTAGGTCACGGTCGGTAAGAGTCATACGTGTGTCTCGAAAAGTTCTAGTTAGTCCACTGAGGTGACTCGAACCCAGCCCTGATTTCTCAAAGGATTAAGTCTGCATAGACCTGAAGTACCTTACACCTAGTTCCCCTAAGGTTCCAGTGCAAGTAGGTGCGGTAAGGTCCAACCAAGCTCCAATTTGAGACTTTATTAGACTGATTCAATCATCAAGCTCACTCAACAAGAATATTACTGGTATGCTTATGCTATGCACAATGATTGATGCAATTTTTCACAAAGAATTTGAAAGAATCAAAGAATGTTTTTACACAAAGAATTTTTTCAAATAAACTAAGAACTGGACACATATATAAAAAAAATATATACACTTATTTACACGGGCGTGCCGCTTTATTCACAAAATGTATGAGTTTCTAAAAACTTTACAGGTTTGAATGAAGTAGTTTATTTAGAGTTGTACAGAAAGAATTGTATGTGTCTTATTTATGATTTACAAGTATTTGTAATGGTGTTCTTATTAGTTTTTGAAAATAATTTTGCAAACTATAGTACACAATAATTTTTGCAATCATTTACACACATTTGAAAACTATTTTTGCAAAGATTTGTCATACTATATAAGTATAATTTTCACAATAGTTTTGGCAAGCATTTTTCAAAATATTTGCACATAGGTTTTTCAAATCCTTTCTTCCACACAAAGAAAAAGTTTTTCAATCAAAATAGTTTCACACATTTGAAATCATTTCACATCAAATTTTCAAAACTGGTCACACTATTTTTCAGATCATATTGTATAGGTATCTGATTTATTAATCAGTATGTACAAAAGAAGAAAAACAGTATTTGATGTATAATAAGGTTTTAGTTCTTATAGGCTTTGGTTGGGCTTATTTATTATTTACAAATGAGAGATTTTTGTGCAGACTCCTCAGACTGATTCGAGAATCATTTTCACATGGATTTTGAAAACTATAGTCCAAGATAATTTTGCAAACATGTTCACGCATTTGAAAATCCTTTTACAAATATTTTACACATCATAGATAGATTTTTCAAAACAATTTTGACAATCAAATTTTCACAATCATTTGCACACTAGTTTTCACACATTTTGCTTTCACTCAAAGAAAATAAATTTTACACACAAAACTAATTTTTCAAAGGTTGAATACTTGTACACACTATTTTCACACAAATTTCACAAGATTTTTCAAAAGAGAATGTTTTGCACAAAACAATTTTCTGACTCAGTAATCAGTACACGTATAAAGAGTCTGGGCAACTCACAATCATCTTTCATTATTATAAAGCTACTTTTTACATTTTATTTTCTGTTGAAGTGATATTTTATTTTTTAGTATGAGTTATCTCTTTTAGTATATACATGGTATATACGACCCCCCTATACTTAGCTTGAGCTATGTCCTCATAGATCGAAAGAAAAAGCAAAGACATAACTCATACTGAGTATAGACAGCTCTAAAGAATAAATATGAATGAAATGAATGAATGAGAAGTTGACCGTCCCCACTATACTTAGGATCAAATAATCCTAAGTATAGCAGACTGTACAAAAAGCAGGGTGGGTCAAGGTTGGGAATACACAGATCGTACTCAGATTGTCTCCCCCTATACTTAAGGTAAGATACTCCTAAGTATAGACAAGAAGATGAGACAATGGAGAGGATCGGAATGAAATGAAAAACTCTAGGTGCACATCCCCCCTATACTTAGGACAAAGTACGTCCTAAGTATAGAAAACTGTCTACAAGGGTGGCACCTTTTAGATAGAAAAAGAAAATAGAAAAAGAAAAGAAGAAAAGAAGAAAAGGAGAAAATCAGAGAAACAGTGGTTGGAGTACATCGTCTGAATCTTTCGATGCCGCATGTGCTGTGGAGATGTCATCGTGGTGCACTAGCTGAATAGAGTCTACAACGGCCAAGAATGCATCTGGTTCAAGGTAAGGCTTCAGTAGTTGGCCGTTGACGACGAAGGGCTGTGCGTCAGGAGACAATTCTGATATAGCGATGCTTCCATTGTCACGCATTTCACATACTCGGAATGGCCCTGTCCACTTACTCTTTAATTTGCCTGGGAATATCCGCAACTTTGCATCAAATAACCACACTTTCTGTCCAACATCGAAGGTCTTTCATCTGATGTGCCGGTCATGCCAGCGTTTCACCTTCTCCTTGTACATTAAGGTGTTATCGTATGCATAGTCTTGGAATTCCAAGAGCTTGTTCAGATCGTCTTTTCTCTTCTGACCACTTCTGCGTGAGTCCAAATTACAACTGTTGATTGCCCAAAGAGATTTGTGAATTAATTCTACGGGCAGATGGCATGGTTTCCCATATACAAGACGGTAGGGCGACATGCCCAAGGGAGACTTGTAGGCGGTTCGGTAAGCCCATAGAACTGAGTCCAAGAATTGAGACCAGTCTTTTCTGTTTGGCCTAACAAGTTTCTGCAATATGGTCTTGATTTCTTTGTTTGATAATTCCGCCATGCCATTGGTCTGTGGATGATAAGGAGATGCGACACGATGATCGATGCCGTACTCCTTCGTTAATTTCTTGACCTCTTTGTTGATGAAGTGACTACCCCCGTCGGAGATGAGAATCTTTGGTATCCCAAACTGCGAAATGATATTCTTCTTTAGAAACTGGCAAACTGTTTTGCTGTCGGCGGCTCGAGCGGGAATAGCTTCCACCCAACGACTCATGTAATCGACGACAAGAAGGATGTGCTCAAAACCTTGACTATTAGGGAAAGGTCCCATGAAGTCAATGCCCCATGCATCAAAAATGTCTGCTATCTGAATGATTTTCAGGGGCATTGAATCTTTGGCAGTGAGTGTACCTTTCAGTCGCTGACAGTCAATACATCTTCTAACAAACTCTGCTGCATCCTTGAATAATGTGGGCCACCAGAAGCCACACTGTAGCGCTTTTGCTGCCGTGCGATCTCCAGAGTGATGTCCACCAGATTTGAGCGAATGACAATGCTCGAGGACACTAGATTGCTACGTCTGAGGGATGCACCTGCGCCAAATACAATCTACTCCTTTTCTGAATAAAAGAGGATCCTCCCATTGGTAGAAGCAGATGGTCGACATGAATTTGTTCTTCTGATTCTTCGTCCAATCCACAGGTATTACCCCAGAGGCGAGGTAATTGACAATATCAGCATACCAAGGGAGAGAATCCACGGCTAAGATGGCTTCGTCAGGGAAGGTTTCTGTGATAGGTGCATTGCTCAGAGAAGGCTCATGTTGTTCAATTCTGGAGAGGTGATCTGCTACCACATTCTGAACTCCAGGCTTGTCCTTGATCTCCAAATCGAATTCCTGGAGGAGAAGGATCCAACAAATCAGTCTTGGCTTGGCATCCTTCTTCTGATGTAGGTACCGGATAACAGAGTGGTCCGTGAAAATTGTGACTTTTGATCCCAACAAATAGGATCTGAACTTCTCTAAGGCGAAAACCACAGCCAGCAGTTCTTTCTCTGTCACTGTATAATTTCTTTGTGCTTCGTCTAATGTTCTGCTGGCATAGTGAATGTCTTAGGGCGCCTTGTCTTTTCTCTACCCAAAAACAGCTCCGACTGCAAAATCTGACGCATCGGTCATTATCTCAAAGGGAAGAGTCCAGTCAGGAGGCTGCAAGATTGGAGCCTGAGTGATAAGCTCCTTCAATTGATTGAAAGCAAGGAGAACCGACTGATCAACAATGAACTCGGTTTCCTTGCACAAAAGTTCTGTCAGAGGTCTGGCGATGCGGCTGAAATCCTTGATGAATCGTCTGTAAAATCCCACATGCCCCAGGAACGACCTCACATTCTTCACTGACTGAGGTGGCTGAAGATTTGAAATGACATCCACCTTTGCTGGGTCGACTTCCATGCCACATTTGGAAACGACGTGGCCAAGCACAATACCTTCAGTGACCATAAAGTGGCTCTTTTCCCATGAGAGCACTAAATTGACTTCCCGGCACTTCTGAAGCACTCTGTCTAGGTGCTCAAGACAAGAATCGAAGCTATCACCGTAGACAGAGAAATCGTCCATGAACACCTCGAGAAAACTGCCTACCATCTCGGCGAAGACGGCTAACATGCATTTTTGGAAGGTTGCAGGTGCATTGCATAATCCAAAGGGCATCCTCTTGAAGGCGTAGGTGCCGAACGGGCAAGTGAAGGTAGTCTTCTCTTGATCCTCAGGGGCGATCGCCACTTGGTTGTACCCGGAGTACCCATCCAGAAAGCAGAAGAACTCCTTGCCTGCTAATCTCTCCAAGACTTGATCAATGAATGGCAAGGGGAAGTGGTCCTTCTTGGTTGCTGCATTAAGCCGGCGGTAGTCAACACACACCCGCCAGGATGTTGGTACCCGAGTTGAAATTTCCTCTCCTTTATCATTTGTAACCACGGTAAGCCCAGATTTCTTTGGAACTACATGCAGTGGGCTTACCCATTTTGAATCGGAGATGGGATAGATGAAGCCTGCGTCACACCATTTCGTGATTTCTTTCATAACGACGTCCCGCAGGTTAGGGTTCAGTCTTCTCTGAAATTCGTGGGACGGCTTGGCATCTTCTTCTAGATAGATATGATGTGAACACAGAGCTGGATTTATCCCTCGGAGATCTGATACACTCCAACTAAGTGCCTTGCGGTTCTTTTCTAGAACCTCGAGAAGTCGAGATTCCTAATCCGGATTCAGCCTGTTGCTGATGATGACCGGATACATTTGCTCTTCACCCGCAAGGAAAGCATACTTCAGGCCTGCAGGAAGTGGCTTGAGTTCTGGCTTTGATCTGTCCACTTTATCTGTCACTTCAGATACCATGCTGGTGGTGGAATGCACTTTGAGGCTGCTACCATCCTCATCATCCTGTTGAGATCCCAGAGATGCACCGAACGGTTCTGCGCTAAGCTGATCATGTTCGGTCTGGTGTGAATGCTCAAGAAGATGCGCCTGCATCTGAGAATCTGTCTCCCAAGAATCATCGGAGCATATGCTGACTGTGCTTTCTAAGTTCTCCTCAAGAGTGAGGATTTCTCGGGTCCATGGATCGTCCAATGATAACTCTGAATCTCTGATCTCCGCGATGAAATCACAGTCTGCTTCTGATGCTGCCTGGCTCTCATCAGTCGTGGCATTCTGCTCTTTGTTCATGTTTATCGTGATTTGCTGGGTGTTCGAGCTGAAAGTGATCTTCCCAGACCCGTAATCAACCACGGCACCAGAAGTACAGAGGAATGGTCTGCCAAGGATGATAGGGGTCTGGAGAAGGGGTGCAGGTGAGTCCATATCAAGGACTACAAAGTCAGCTGGGAATTTCATCTCCTGCACGGTAACTATCACGTCTTCCAACAGACCTCGGGGCCGCTTGACGGATCGGTCAACGAACTGAAGGATCATACGTGTCTGCTTGAGCGGTCCCAGCCCGAATTCTTGCATTATGGACGAGGGCAGAAGGTTTATGGAAGAACCACTATCAAGAAGAGTACGCTCGAAGACCTGGTCAAAAATCACACAACTGATCAGAGGTGCTCCTGTATCATACTTTTTCTGGGGGAGGTTGCTGATAGCTGCAACTGTGGCCATGGAGAGAACGTGTTTTTCTACTTCTCGGCGTCTGTTGTCTTGCACTGGGCGACGCCTGTTAGTACATGCCTCTTTCAATCCTTTCTTTACAGCTGGCATGTATTCCACGGCCTTCAACAAGGGAATCTCAACAGTCAATTTATCCAAAATATCCACAACACCTGGATCAGACAATGCCTTTTTTCATTTTGCAATTTTTTTGGATTTTTGTATTGCATGCGGAAAAGGAATATTTACACCACTAGAAGGAAAATGAGAGTTCTTATTTACATCAAAATCATTGCCCACAGAATGTTGTACATCCGGACTACAAAAAGGAGTACTAGCTGGATCTGAAAATGCTGGTGCTGCGGGGCGATAAAAAAGGGTAGCGTCGGCTCCATCGGCTGGCGAGGGATCGGCTGCTGCTGGCGGCTCCTCCAAGACTGGCGCGGCTTCGCTTCTGCTACAAGCTTCTTTTTGGTGTTTTTGCTTTTGCTGATTTTTTTGTGTTTTTGGCTGGAGTTGCTTCTGGCAAGGCACGACGGCTGGACTGGCTTCTCCTTCTTCTTCCTCCTCACCCGCCCCTGGAGCTGGCACGACTGATGCGGAAGATGACGATCCACCTGTTTCTTTATTCACCCCGCTGGTAGTAGGAGGCGGAGGCAAGGCCCTACCGCTCCTGAGAGTAACATCATTAGAATAAACAGTAATATCGTTACCAGACACGGACAGGACATCACATTCTACCTGCTCTTTCTTCTTGTGGGGTTGGCTTTGACCTGCGCCGGAATAGTGGTTCAGGTGGCGGTCAGGTCATCAAGCCGTTTTGTCATCTCCGCTAGCCCTTTAACAAGCTGGGCTAGACACTCCATGGTGGGATTTGCAGGGGACATTTCAGAAGATTCAGCGTGCAGACCACGCTGCTGTTGGGTATATGGGTGGGGAGGTTGTTGCTGGTGGTGTTGCTGTGGTGGTGCAGGAAGTTGAAGCTGTTGGTAAGACGAAGGAGGATACTGCTGATATTGCGGAGAGGGGGCAGCCGCGTACTGGTGATACGGCTGTGGGTGGCGGTACTGCGGCTGCTACTGATAAGGAAAATTCTGCCTCCACTGATGTGTAAACTGGGGAGGCTGCTGGTGTTGCTGGTGAGGCTGAGAGGTTTGACCAAAACGACCACCCTGAGGTTGGTGGTACTGCCGGTTGGCAAATTGCTGACCCTGGGGTTGTCCCTGAGGACGGGTCGGCAGTGCATCATTACTCCATACCCCATTGACTTCTTGGATCAGGGGTGGTGGTGGGAAGACTGGATCAGGAATAGAAAGGAACTCTGGCTGGTATACGACCATCTGCTGCTGCGGCGGGCCCTGGTCGGGCACCTGCACGTAGTACACGTGCTGGACTGCCGGTGGCTGCTGGCTCGGCTGAGGCTGATGCTGCGGTTGCTGCTCGTCCTTCTTCTCAGCGGGAGCATCTGATGGTGTAGCCGACTGAATAGAGTTGATCGTGTCGACCAATAGTTAGAGGTACTTGTTGATCTGATCTAGCTTATCCAGGTTCTGGGTCCTCTTCTCGATCATAGTGAGTTTCTCGAGGTCCTGTGATCGCTTCTTAATGATATCTACTTTAGAGAGATGGCCCCCGATGATGCTGAGGTTGAAGCTCTCATCTCTCTCTGCTTCCTTGGATGCAGCCATGTGAACTTGTTTCTGAAGGATCTGGGGCTGCTTCTGGTATGCCTTGGATGAAGAGAGGGCGGCCTCTCCTTCGGCCATTTCTTCAAAAATTTGCCAGACAACATCTTCATCCTTGTTGAAATGGGAGCCCCCACATGCTGCGTCCACGAGCCTTTGGCTTTCAATGTTTAGTCCCCCAAAAAAATGTTGGACCAAGCTGGTCTTAGGGATCTCATGGTGGGGACACTTCTCCTGCAGGTCAGTAAATCTCTCCCACGCCTCGTGTACTGACTCATGTGCTCCTTGGGAGAAATTACTGATACGGGCTCGCATCTGGTTGAGCAGACCGAGAGGGTAATATTTGTGCAGGAAGGCGGACTTCAACTCCTCCCAGGTCGTTACGACCTTCCCCAAATGGTTGACCCAATAGAGGGCCTTGTCCTGTAGACTGAAGGGGAAATCCATCATCTTTACAATGTCCAGAGGGACATTGGGATAGTGTGTGGTACGGCAAATGCGGGAGAATTGCTGCAGGTGAATGTACGGCTCTTCGTTTGTGTTTCCATGAAAGGCAGGAAGAAGGGCTATGAACTGGGGCTTCAGCTCAAAGTGAGCGTGTACCGGTGGAATGAGAATCCACTCGGTCATCTGGCTGTCTCCCGGATTGTATGTTTCTTTGAGTGTCTGCTTCGGTGGTGGTAATTCAAGGTCATCATCAGGAGGATCACCACCTCCACCTCCACCTCCTCCTCCCCTGACTCCTCTACCTCTACCTCCTCCTCCATCGTCACGATTCATCATGTCATTCAACATATCCTGGAACGCGGTCTGTGTCAGGGCCTGCTCGGTCAGCTGCTGCTGTATGGCCTGGATAGATGCCAGCAACTGTGCATTGACTTGGTTTTGATCTGGCACCTGTCCCTCTGGTGGTGGCTGCTGACCCTTTCCCTTTCCTCCTGGAGCCATGTCAGGGTTTGAGTCGGACGAGATGAACTCCGGAGTAGTCTCCAGGGCTCGCACTGGCTTCTATCTGCAGAATGAGATAGTCCGAATCAGATCACTTGCAATTAACCTTCAGCTGCCGTGATTAAGCTGGAATTCAGGTCAACCCCAGCATGTTGTGAACGGAAAAGGATGTAGACTGTAATCGACTCCCATTCACAACGGCGGATGTGGGACAAAAGTGATCCCAGTTTGTTGGGTGGCCAAGAGAAAGGTAGAAAATGAGGAGTCTGGAGATCGATCCGCAAAGTCCGGATCGGGTTCTCGGGAATCGCCTCGAACTTATTGGCGGAGTTGAGTCCATGGAATCGATGTAGGTGTCGGCATGGTCCCGACGAAAGCCATCCATGGATCAACTTCGCGAAGCACAAGAGAATGTCGGATGTTGGAAGAATGATACGATGGTCAACGAGAAATAAAAGGAGTGTAAAACAGTAGAGAGGCTCTGTTGAGCGGGGTGGTCAAAGGGAGAAACAACAAAATGTGCGCAAATACACGGGACTTGATCTTTGAACCTTAATCTAGATCCATTCAAACACAATACCAACTCACGCCATGTGAAGCCGTGAAAGCTCGGCTATTTATTATCTTTTCATTTTTAGAGTTGTGATTTTCAGGCATATCTTATAACAAGTCCTTAGTACGCTACCCTATAGGAGAGAGACTACTGCCGGAAGAGTATCCCGTACTTGTCCTCCTCCTGTGTAACCTGTAGTCTGTACTTTTTGGAGTCCTTGTAACCCTTCCTGGATCCCTACTCAGCTAAAGAAAAGAGAGAGGAAGCCGATAGGCGAAACCAATACTTCGGTTCTCGCTCGCAACGGAATCACCCGTGAGCGTGCAAGAACCTACTCGGACGCAGGACGATGAGACAGACACCCCCGTGAAGGCATGGCCTATGCTCAATGCTTCGGACAGGGTCGATGCTCTCACAACAGAGAGTCACCATTGATGACCAAGTCCTACTCGCCTACGTACGATAGAAGCGCCATTACTTCGGAAATCCAGGCGATACACAAGGCAGTTGCAGACTGGGTTTTGGACTTTAATCCTTAGGGGTCGTACTCGCTCAAGGGAGTAGGGTTTTGGTCCCCCTCCAAGGTACCTGAAAACAATGAGGGCTTTATGAACCCGGTACAATGATAGTCCATTACAGATTTTAATTAAGGTCAAAGTTTATTTAGCAGTCCCCTTATTTTAATTTTTGGGTTTTCACTTTTTTTGGATCTGTTTCATACCAGCGCCTAACGTTTTTGTAGATTTTCATTTAAGTCCTAGGTGCTCAAAATCAGAGGGAGATAGCGGAAAAGCCGTGCAAGTGGTTCCATGATGGAAATCTCACCATTGAACCGAATGATGCATGCTGAGTTAGAAGACTTACAGTGCATCCCAGCTCTCTCCATGTGGTATGCAAAACAGAATTTTCAAACCTATCTATATGTCGATATGCAAGGCATAAAATCGCCCTAAACATAAGCTGCTATTAGCGTGAAGAACCATAAGTCGCTCATTCATCTCTAGCCTGAAGGGTCCGGTCTTGGCTCACCCCTTCTCTGTACTCAACACACTTGAGCTTAGGAGAAAGCGCTTTACAGGGCTCGCTGCGGCACAAGGGCTAAGAGATAAATGAACGGCTTGTTTAAGTTTGACTAGATCTAAGCGAAGTAGACTATAGGAACATGCATTCTTATTAATGTTTGGACCTAGCTACCGAGTCAAGCAACCTATATCTAGGGGCTCCAAGCACATAAAACAAAATAAAAGAAAAGCGGAAAGCTCAAAACTTCGGAAAACAAAATAAAAGAAGGCGATGAAAACTCGAAAAAGCTGCGATGAGGCCCCCAGGTGAACAATCACCCGGGCACTGGACCTCATTGTGAAGAGTAGAGTCATGTTTAATTACATGCCAAAAATGTCTCTCTCTCACCATAAATTACAAAATAAATAATCCTAAGTGTCTAGCTCTAACTAATGCCCATCTCTTTGCTTCCTTGGTGCTCTCTCCAGATGGTCATGAGAAGAAGACCATCCTTCTCCAAGCTTGGCTGCATTGGCCTCCTAAGAAGCCATCCTTGCATGGCGGGCCCTCGCATCAAAGTCACAAAAAGAATGCATTAGTAGATCTCAATCAATCAAATGGAGCAGATGTAATAATCACAATAAATAAATAAATGAAGCATGGTGATTAATAGCAATAAAAATAGTTGCTCACAAAGAGGAATGATAAATCAAGAATTTTTTATACAAGAATAACAACATGAATTAGGCTATGCTCATTGCTCCCCGGCAATGGTGCCTTCTGATAACGACAGATATTTTGCGAGGGTCACCATGAATAATATGAAAAATGTCGCTGAGGCGACCTCTCACAAAACACCCGAGTTGATCAGCAATTAACCCACAATCCAAAGAATACAACAATCTAGCTCAAAAATAAATGTGAAATAATCTTTATTTACTCTACCATAAAATGTATAGGGAACAAGCATGTAGAGGTCGAACCACAGAGAGCAATACAAAAATGCAATAGCCTACATGTATCTCAGAGTCTTCCTTGAGTGGGTTTTTTATATATATATATTTTTATATTATTATTTATATATATATTTTTTATTTTTAATAATATAATTAGGTAATATATATATATATATATTTAATATAATTATAAATATATGTATACCCATAGAGGGTTAGTATATAGCTTATAATTCATACAATATATATATAGGTATATATAAGGATAACAAAAAAGGATATATATTTTATATTTTTTTTCTTTTCTTTTTTTTATATTAAGGTTAATAAGTAGATATAAGAATACATATAAATAATTAGATATATACATACATACATATATATATATATATATATATTAATTTTTTTTCTTTTTTTCTTTTTAGGAAATATATATATATATATACATAAAGGGGTATTATAATATTTACAAAAATACTCAAAAATAGTCAAAAATGTAGGAATAAAGTCTTTTTGGGATTTTCATGGGTTTTTACTATTTTTGTGATTTTTGGGCATTTTTGAAAATATTTTTAGTATTTTTAAATAGCTAAATAATAACAAATAGTGGAATAGGTTGTGGCTGTTACAAAAATAAACCTTAAAAATAGCTAACGGCCTCAAAAATTTTCCACACTATTTTTCTAATAAAGATAATAAAATAAAGCATAAATAGGGCTTGAGTTTATAATTTTCTGATTTATATTTGATTTTTTATATTTTTTTGAAGCTTTTGGGTATTTTTGAATTTTTAAGGTTTTCCTTTTGAGATTTTTAGGGGTTTTTGGATTGACACTAGAATAGGTCAAAGTACACCATAGGTAATTTTTTTGAAATTTTTCGAGGCATTTTCATATTTTTTTTAGGATTTTATAAGTTAGACAGTGAATAAAAGACATGTTTTGATTTTTAATAAATGCAAAAAGGCAACAAAATGAAAAACTAAAAATATAGCATGCAAGCACAACCAAACAAGAGCTTAAGTCTATTTTTGCAAGATTTTTCAAGTTAATATGGAGCACAAAATAAATAGACAAAGCATTCAAAAATAAATGGCCTGGCAGGGGTATTTTTGCAAATAAAATAGTTCGTAGGGGCATACATGCAAAAATCACAATAAAAATACACGTGGACTTTTATTTTCAGGACCATTTGATAATTACAGGAACCCGACGGGGTTTAATTGCAAATGTCACGCGCCTCACGTAGGTGCTGCACGTGAGGCGCGGAGGGACTAAACAGTAAATAACCAAACATAAGGGGGTGTTCTGCAATTTTTACAACTTATTTACAACTAAAACTTTTATTTTTGGGATTAAACTCTAAATACAAAAAACGAGGGGTGAGATGTGAAATTTACCCCCAAATGAGGCGTGTCATCCAACGGCGCTGGAGGCGCCACTTAACCACGTGTCAAGCATCGGACGGCGGATGTCGGTTCGGCGATGAAGGGCCTGGATTAGAATCTCCTGGCTGATCTGACGGTGGACGTACGTCTTCATCTAACGGTCGTCGTTCAATCTGGGCCTCCCCTCTCGATCCAACGGTGCGGGAGGCGTCTGGAAGAACGGGGAAGAAGCTCGCCCTCGGCGAGCTTCGATCGGGTAGCTCGGGCTCCTCCGGGTACCTCCCGCGCATCTGAAGTTCTCTGATCGTAGCTGGGAGGCTTCCGCGTCGTCTGATGGTTCTTTCATGGCTCCTGGAGGTCCGAGTCGATGGAGCGAGGTCGGAGACGAAGGCGACCCCCAGGAACATCTTCCTGGTTCAATGCAAGCCCAAAAGGGCTTTCTTCCTCAATGTACCTGCACAGGAAGAACCACGGGCGAGAGAGCTTTCTCCTCGACCCGGGGTTGTGAAGCTGCGATGCAAGATGAAGGTGGACGGAGGGGCTCTGGCGAACGGCAGAGGGGGAGCCCCGATTCGCCAAGACCTAGGGTCCTGGGTTGAACAAATGTGTGCGATAGATGGAGAAGGCGCTGAGATTCGAAATGGGATGAACGAGGCGGTCGGAGACAATCAAGACAACGGTGGAGAAGTCGCCGGAGCAGAGCTCCGGCGAACTTCGAATTTTGATTTTTAAGCTAAGGAGATTAACTAATAACTAATCTAACTACTGGACTGAAAAGCTAACATTAAAGGCTAACTAAAAACGCATAAAGGGGCAGCTCTTATACCTGGGGGCCTCTAGGGAGCAGGGCGGACGCCGGAGCTCCGCCGCGTCAAAATTCTCCGTCCTCCGGCCAAGTCGAGGCGCTGGGTGACTCCCCCTGTCACGAGGAATGGTCCAGGAGCAAGATCAAGGCGTTTGGGTGGAATGAAAATGGCCAAATTCGAGGAAGGAGGCGGAGCTACTTATTTATAGACATTGGCGAGTAGCCTTATTGACCGGCGATTATTGGCTGATCCAATGAATATCTAATTGATCTAAGATTTTGGCGGGCATCATGGAAGATTAGAGAGCAATTCTTGTGAAGGAAGCATCGTCGATTGATGGATGGTGTGCCCGGGAAAAATGCATGAAATCGGGGGAACGGACAGTCCAGTGGTGCAGGGCTTTGGATGGGACAGTTGACCAGAGGTCAACGAAGGCCGGCTTGCGATTGGTCCACGTCGGCCGCTAGCCGCCAAAATAGGAGACCTGATTAGAGATTGATTTATTTGACACCCTAAATGATTTTATTAATTTTTTCTTATAAAATAAAAAATGTGTATTGTTTCGTATAGTATTTATTTATGATTTTTATTTAATTTTTCGAGGTGTTTTATTATAGTTTTATTTGAATAATGTGTATATGTATGTATTTACATGTATTTTTATGTATTTTATTTTTAATTTGTTTATTTTCTTTTATTATTTTATTGGATTATTTTATAAATTTATAATTTATTTTTGTGAGTATAAAGGTATTTTTATTTAATTTTTAAGAGTTTATTTATATTTTTAAAGAAATAGGTATATGTATGTTGTAGGTATCCGTATAGGTCTTTTACCTATGTATTTTGTATACTTAATTTATTTATTGTATTTTCTTGATTTTTATTTTAGATTTACATTTTTAATGCGTTATTTATAATATATACATTATTATAAAAATATAAAAGAATAAAAGAACTAAGGAATAAAATCCTTTTTATTTATGTATAGGTATATAGCAAAGGTATTTTGTCTATGAATTTGTAGACTTATTTTATTTTACAAATTGTTTTTGGTTTTCTTTAACTTCTAATATGTGTATGCATTATATACATTATTTACAAAATTCTAAAAATATGAATTTATACAAATAATGAATATTGAATAAAATGCATATTTTAATCAGTCCTATATACAAGGAGGGCCAAAAACCTAACTTCTGCATATGAACTCCAAAAATTATGAAACCAATTTTATAAATAGTTATTGAAATGCTATATACAATTAAAGGTTAGTTTGGGTGATTTGGAGTTTTTATTTGCAAGATATGGGTCTGTGAAGTTGAGATTTTAGCTTTTTATTCTGTGTATAAAATGTACACTGGGTATTATTTTTGCACAAACTCAATTTTGTATTTTTATTTACATTATTATCTACAACTTTCATGTACAAAGTTTCTTTATTTGATGAAGAAATAATTATGTACAAAATAGGTGCCAAAAATGCATAAATGAATGAATTAATAAATGAGGTATTTATTGTACACTGGACCTTATCTCCCCCTACTTTATTCCTTGTCGACCAATACCATGCTGGCCTTGGTCTCGGGGTTCGGGTCATAAAATATTTACAATATTTTATTCCTTTTTCTTTTCTCCTCTTTATTCTATAATTTTGGCATTAAAACCCTATTTAATGTGGAATTAATACAATGAATCATGAATGCTATTATATACAATTTGATGCTATTTACATGCATTTGCTGGGGTTTTTGAGGCCAAAATGATAGAATAAAGGTGATGAAATGGAGATTCATCAATACCTTCCCTATATCATAATCAAAGAGAGCATTCACAGTCTGCAAGAAAGACCTCCCAATAATGATTAGGGTAAGGTGTATTTGTGTAGGGCAATCCATGTCCAAGACAGTGAAGTCCACTTAGAATTACAGATCCTGCACTATTACGATAATGTTCCTCAAAACAACCCTAGGTCTCTTTACGGATTGATCATCAAACTGAAGGATAGCCCGTGATTTGTAAAGAGGACCTAACTCGAGTTTATAGAGGAAAGAAGATGGTAACAAATTAATGGAGGAACCAATATCTAAGGGAGTGCGATTGAATGCTGCATTGGAAATCTTGCATCTGACATAATGGGCACATGGATCTCTCTTCTTCTTGGGTAACTGATGAATCTCCATTTCATCACCTTTATTCTATCATTTTGGCCTCAAAAACCCCAGCAAATGCATGTAAAGAGCACCAATTTGTGCATAATAGCATTCATGATTCATTGTATTAATTACACATTAAATAAGGTGTTTAATGCCAAAATTATAGAATAAGGAGAAGAAAAGAAAAAAAGGAGTAAACTATTGTAAATATTTTATGACCCTAACCCCGAGACCAAGGCCAGCATGGAATTGGTCGACAAAGAATAAAGTAGGGGGAGATAAGGGCCAGTGTATAATAAATACCTCATTTATTCATGCATTTATTTATGCATTTTTGACACCTATTTTGTACATAATTATTTATCCATCAAACAAAAATAATTTGTACATGAAAGTTGTAGATAATAATGTAAATAAAAATACAAAATTGGGTTTGTGTAAAAATAATACTCAGTGTACATTTTATACACAGAATAAAAAACCAAAATCTCAACTTCACAGACCCATATCTTGCAAATAAAAACTCCAAATCACCCAAACTCACCTTTAATTGTATATAGCTTTCCAAGAACTATTTAATAAAATTGGTTTCATAATTTTTGGAGTCCATCTGCAAAAGTTAGGTTTTTGTCCTTCATTGTGCAGCCTGCCTGATTAAAATATTCAATATATTCATTGTCCATTATTTTTAGCAAATTATATTTTTAGAATTTTATAAATCATGTATATAATACATGAACATACTGAAATTGGAATAAAACTAAAGGGGATTTACAAAATAAAATGAGTAAATGCAAGATAATAGGCAAACTACCTATGATCCAATATGTACATAAAGAAAAAGGGAAAACATTCTTTAGTTATTTTCTTTTCTCATATTTTATAAAGTTGTAAATATTATATATATTGTATTAAAAACACAAATCCAAAATAAAAATCAAGAAAATACATTAAAATAAATAAAGTATACATAATATATAGGTAAAATACCTATTAATATAACTACATATACATATACCTATTTATTTAAAAATATAAATAAACTCATAAAAATTAAATAAAAATATATTTATACTCATAAAAACAAGTTATAAATTTATAAAATAAATTTTTAAAATATTAAAATAAAAAAAAACAAAATAGAAATAAGTACATAAAAACATACTTATAAATACATTATTAAAATAAACCCGTAATAAAACACTTCAAAAAAATAAATAAAAATCGTAAATAAATACTACATTAATTAATAAACCTTTTTTATTTTTTAAATAAATTCTAATTAATTCATTTGCTATGTGTAATAAATGGGTTAAGATCGGTCTGACGTGGGCCAATCAGAGGCCAGGGACTGTTGACCTCTGGTCAACTCCCCCCTGTGCCTCTGACTCCCGTCAGAACCATCAAGTCCCCTGTTTTCCTCCCTTTTTCCCGCTCGACTCGTCCATCGTTGGCCATCGATGTCTTCTGACAAAATGATCTCCGATCATTGTACATCACCGCCACCAACCCAGATCGGCCATCTAACCTACCGATTTTTCGTGGTGCCCCGGTCAATAAGGGTACATACCTATGTCTATAAATAAATCCTTCGACCTCCGTCCCCATTTTGGTCTCCCTTCGGTCGCTTTCCACCCTCAATTCCATCCCGTGGAGGATCCTCGTGGCAGGGGGGTGCTCCTGGCAGTTTCAGACGGTCGGAGGAGTCGAAGGAAGTGCCCACGACCGCTGCTCGCCGGAGGTCCTGCTCCCTGGTCGACCACCAGGTATAAGAGCTGTTTTACCTCGTTTTGTAGCTTAGTTGTAGTTTCTAGTCTTTAATCCAGTCTTTAGAGTAATTAGTAGGACCTTAGGTGCTCGATTAGACCCAGATCGAAGTTCGCCGGAGTTCATCTCCGGCGAACCTCTCTACTCTGATCCACGCACGATCCAACCCCCCGCTGCACCTCATTTCATTTCCCTACGCGTTCTACGCCTAACCCACACATCAGATCATTCAGAGCTTCTCCAGCTCTGCGAATTGAGGTCCATCTCCTCCGCTTCGTCGGACCTCACCACCCCCGGTCATTCCTTATCCCTTTAGCCTTAACCCCTGGTCGAGGAGAACCCCCTCGAGCCCCTCATTCTTTTGGTGCAGGTCTGAAGCTGAATGGAGCCCCCTGGGGCTTGATTCAATCCCCTGCGAGGTTCCAGGACCCCCCTTTCTTCTCCGAGCTCGTTCAACCAATCTAGGGGCTCCTGGACCTTCTGGAGTACTCGGGCGGTGCGCGCCACCTCGCCAGACGTATGGAACCCATCGCCATCAACAAGGAGCGTCTGGAGGTGGAGAGATCAACGATCGAAGCCAGGGGAGCCTCCTGTTCTTCCATGTTCTTCGTGTGCAGCAGCCACCGTCGGATGAAGGAGACGACCCCAGATCTAATCAGGGCCGTCCATGTAGCAGATGCCTCGGCCGTGCGATCAGACTTCAGATGCAATCTCAGCCACAGATCGTCGAAGGGGTATCGGGCTTCGAGGGCTCGACACGTGGATAATTGGCGCGCCCATCGCCGTCCATTTGCGTGCCTTAGGGGGTAAATTTCAAACATACCCCCCACCTTTTTGTATTTATAGTTTAATGCCAAAAATAAAGTGCCATGTTGTAAATAAATCGTATTATTTGCAGAATGCCCCTTGGAGTTTCTAGATTTACATATTGGTCCCTCCGCGCCTCACGTGCAATCCCACGTGAGGCACGTGATATTTGCACTTTAACCCTGGAGGGTTTTATTAATTGTAAAATGGCCCCGAAAATAAAATTAAATGTTTATTTTTGCTGTGATTTTTGCACTGAGGACCCCGAGTTTATTTTTATTTGCAAAAATGCCCCTGCCAGGCCATATATTTTTGTATGCTTTGTCCATTTATTTAATGCCTCATAACCATTCAAAAAATTTTGCAAAAAATGGATATAAGCTCCTGTTTGTTTGTTCTTGCATGCTATATTTTTAGTTTGTAATTTTGTTGCATTTTTGCATTTATTAAAAATCAGAAACATGCATTTTATTCACTGTCTAACTTATAAAATACCAAAAAATAGTAAAAATACCTTAAAAAATTCCAAAAAAATTAACTATGGTCTATTTTAGCCTAATTAAGTGTCAGTCCAAAAATCATTAAAAATCTCAAAAGAAAAACCTTAAAAATTTAAAAATACTCAAAAACTCTAAAAAAATATAAAAATTCTAGAAAACCCTAAAAATTACAAACTCAACTTTTGTAGGTCCTATATTTTATCCTCTTTCTTTTAAAAATAGTTGGGAGAATTTTTGTGGCTGTGTGACATTTTTAATTACCATTTTAACCCCCAGCCAGTAACTACTCCAGTGTTTGCTTTATTTCAGTATTTAAAATTACCAAATTGGTTGAAAAATGCCCAAAAATCACAAAAACAATAAAAAATCATGAAAATACCAAAAAGAATTTATTTATGACTTTTTGACTATTTGTGTATATTTTTATAAATATTGTATCACTCCTCTCTCCCCTTTATATATATATATTCCACTATTGAAAAAGAAAATTAAATATATATATATTTAGTAATGTCTAAAATTCTAAAGTTAAATTAAAAAATATATATATCTAATGTATGTATTATATGCTATATACTCACCCTCTATGGGTATATATATAGATGTTTATATATTTATATTCTGTAAATTATATATATTACCTAATTATATTATTAAAATAAAAATAAATAAAAAAATATAAAATATAAAGATAAAAACCCACAAAAATAGTCTTCACACATGGATGACTACTTGGTACACGCACATCTTAGGCTATTGCATTTTTTGTATTGCTCTCTGTGGTTCGACCTCTACATGCTTAGTAACTATACATTTTGTGGTAGAGTAATAAATATTAATTCACATTTTTGGATTCAATTGTTTTATTCTTTTATTGTGGGTTAATTGCTGATTAACATGGGTATTCTGCGAGCGGTCGCCTCAGTGACACTTTATGCATTATTCATTGTGACCCTTGTAGAATTACTCAGTTATCAGATGGCGCCGTTGCCGGGGAGCAATGAGCATAGCCTAATTTATTTTGTCATTCTTGTGTAAATTTTGATTCATCATTGATTTTATGAGCAACTATTTCTAATGTAATTAATCACCATACTTTATTGATTTATTTATCTATTGGGATTAATTTATGACTGCTTTCTTTGATTGGTTGAGCCATACTAATTCCATCTTTTTGTGACTTTGATGCGAGGGCCCGCCACACGAGGATGGCTTCTTAGGGAGCCAAGGCAGCCAAGCTTGGAGGAGGGTGGTCTTCACCTCATGACCACTTGGAGAGAGCATCAAGGAAGCAAGGAGATGGGGATTAGATAGGTTTAGAATATTTAGGATTATTTTTGTAATTTATGGTGAGAGAGAGACAATTTTGGCATGTAATTAAACAGGACTCTACTCTTCACAATGAGGTCCAGTGCCCGGGTGATTGTTCACCTGGGGGCCTCATCGCGGCTTTTCGAGTTTTCATCGTTTTCTTTTCTTTGTTTTCCGAAGTTTTGAGCTTTCCGCCTTTCTTTTACTTTGTTCTGTGCTTGGAGCCCCTAGATATAGGTTGCTTAACTCGATAGCTAGGTCCACTCATTAATAAGAATGCATGTTCCTATAGTCTACTTCGTATGGATCTAGTCAAATTTAAACAAGCCGTTCATTTGTCTCTTAGCCCTTGTGTCGCAGCGAGCCCCGCAAAGCGCTTTCTCCTAAACTCAAGTGTGTTGAGCAGAGGAGGGGTGAGCCAAGATCGGACCTTTTCCGGGCTAGAGATGAATGAGCGACTTATGGTTCTTCACGCTAATAGCAGCTAATGTTTAGGGCAATTTTGTGCCTTGCATACCGACATGTAGATAGGTTCAAAAATTCTATTTTGCATACCGCATGGAGAGAGCTGGGATGCACTGTAAGTCTTCTAACTCAGCATGCATCATTCTGTTCAATGGTGAGATTTCCATCATGGAACCACTTGCACGGCTTTTCCGCTATCTCCCTCTGATTTTGAGCACCTAGGACTTAAATGAAAATCCACAAAAACGGTAGGCGCGGGTATGAAAACAGACGCAAAAAAGTGAAAACCCAAAAAATTAAAACAAGGGGACTGCTAAATAAACTTTGACCTTAATTAAAATCTGTAATGGACTATCATTGTACCGGGTTCATAAAGCCCTCATTGTTTTCAGGTACCTTGGAAGGGGACCAAAACCCTACTCCCTTGAGCGAGTGCGACCCCCTAAGGATTAAAGCCAAAAACCCAGTCTGCAACTGCCTTGTGTATCGCCTGGATTTCCGAAGTAATGGCGCTTCTATCGTACGTAGGCGAGTAGGGCTTGGTCACCAATGATGACTCTCTGTTGTGTAGAGCATCGACCCTATCCGAAGTATTGAGCATAGGCCACGCCTTCACGGGGGTGTCTGTCTCATTGTCCTGCATCCGAGTAGGTTCTTGCACGCTCACGAGTGATTCCGTTGCGAGCGAGAATCGAAGTATTGGTTTCGCCTATCGGCTTCCTCTCTTTATTTCTTTGGCTGAGTAGGGATCCAGGAAGGGTTACAAGGACTCCAAAAAGTACAGACTACAGGCTACACAGGAGGAGGACAAGTACGGGATACTCTTCTGGCAGTACTCTCTCTCCTATAGGGTAGCTTACTAAGGACTTGTTATAAGATATGCCTGAAATCACAAATCTAAAAATGAAAAGATAATAAATAGCCGAACTTTCACGGCTTCACATGGCGTGAGTTGGTGAACCCGATTTTGTATTGCGTTTGTTTGGATCTAGATTAAGGTTCAAAGATCAAGTCCCGTGCCCTTGCACACATTTTGTTGTTTCTCCCTTTGACCACTCCGCTCAACCGAGCCTCTCTAATGTTTTACACTCCTTTTATTCCTCGTTGACCATCGTATCTTTCTTCCAACATCCGACCTTCTCTTGTGCTTCGCGAAGTTGATCCATGGATGGTTTTCGTCGGGACCATGCTGATACCCACATCGATTCCATGGACTCAATTTCGCCAATAAGTTCGAGGCGATTCCCGAGAACCCGATCCGGACTTTGCGGATCGATCTCCAGACTCCTCGTTTTCTACCTTTCTCTTGGCCACCCAATAAACTGGGATCACTTTTATCCCGCTTTCGCCATTGTGAATGGAAGTCGATTACAGTCTACATCCTTTTCCATTCACAACATGCTGGGGTTGACCTGAATTCCAGCTTCATCACGGCAGCTGCACACGATTGTAAGTGACCTGATTTGGACTATCTCATTATGTAGATAAAAGACAGAGCGAGCCCTGGAGACTACTCCGGAGTTTATTTCGTCCGACTCAGACCCTGACATGGCTCCAGGAGGAAAGGGCAAGGGTCAGCAGCCGCCCCAATCAGAGGGACAGGTGCCAGATCAGAATCAAGTCAATGCATAGCTACTGGCATCTATCCAGGCCATCCAGCAGCAGCTGACCGAGCAGGCTCTCACACAGACAGCCTTCCATGACATGTTGAATGATATGATGAACCGAGATGATGGAGGAGGAGGCAGAGGCAGAGGAGGCAGGGGAGGAGGAGGTGGAGGTGGAGGTGGTGGTGCAGATGATGATCTAGAATTTCCACCACCACCAAAGCCAACACTTAACGAAACATACAATCCGGGAGATAGCCAGATGACTGAGTGGATCCTCATTCCACCGGTACACACTCACTTTGAGCTGAAGCCCCAGTTCATTTCTCTTCTCCCTGCATTCCATGGAAACACCAGTGAAGAGCCGTACATTCACCTGCAGCAATTTTCCCTCATTTGCCGCACTACTACTATCCCAATGTCCCTCTAGACATTGTCAAGATGATGGCATTCCCATTCAGCTTACAGGACAAGGACCTTTATTAGGTCAACCATCTGGGGAAGGTCGTGACGACCTTGGAGGAGTTGAAGTCCGCATTTCTGCATAAATATTATCCTCTCGGTCGGCTCAACCAGATGCGAGCCCGAATCAGTAATTTCTCCCAAGGACCCCAAGAGTCAATACATGAAGCATGGGAGAGATTCACTGATCTGCAGGAGAAGTGTCTCCATCATGATATTCCAAAGACCAGCTTGGTCCAACACTTCTTTGGGGGACTGAACATCGAAAGCCAAAGGCTCGTTGACGCAACATGTGGGGGCTCACACTTCAATAAGGATGAAGATGTAGTCTGGCATATATTTGAAGAAATGGCCGAAGGAGAGGCCGTCCTCTCTTCATCCAAGGCATATCAGAAGCAGCCCCAGATCCTCAAGAAGCAATTACACATGGCAGCGTCCAAGGAGGCAGAGAGAGATGAGAGCTCCAACCTCAGTATCATCGGGGGCCATCTCTCTAAAGTTGACATCATTGAGAAGCGATCACAAGACCTCGAAAAACTCACTGTGATCGAGAAGAGGACCCAGAACTTAGACAAGCTCGATCAGATCAACAAGTACCTTGAACTGTTGGTGGGCACCATCAACTCTGTTCAGTCGGCGACACCATCGGAGACTCTAGCTGAGAAGAAGGACGAGCAGCAACCGCAGCATCAGCCTCAGCCGAGCCAGCAGCCACCGGCAGTCCAGCACGTGTACTACGTGCAGGCGCCCGACCAGGGCCAGCCGCAACAACAGATGGTCGTGTACCAGCCAGAGTTCCTTTCAGGACCTGATTCAGTCTTCCCACCACCACCCCTGATTCAGGAAGTGAATGGGGTATGGACTAACGATGCACAGCCGACCCGTCCTACGGGACAACCCCAGGGTCAGCCACTTGCCAACCGGTAGTACCACCAACCTCAGGGTGGTCGCTTTGTACAGTCCTCTCAGCCTCATCAGCAGTACCATAAACCTCCCCAGTATGCAAACCAATGGAGGCAGAATTTTCCATACCAGCAGCAGCCACAGTACCGTCATCCACAGCCGTTTCACTAGTATGCGGCTGCCCCGTCTCAACAATATCAGCAGTATCCTCCTCCCTCGTATCAACAACTTCAACTTCCTGCACCTCCTCAGCACCACCAACAACAGCCTCCACACCCATCCACTCAACAGCAGCGTGGTCTGCACGCTGAAACCAATGAAGTACCCCCTGCAATCCCTACCATAGATTGTCTAGCCCAACTTGTCAAAGGGCTAGCGGAAATGACCAAGCGGCTTGATGACCTGACCGCCACCTGAACTACCATTCCGGCTCAGGTCAAAGCCAACCCCAATAATTTCAAGAAGAAAGAGCAGGTAGAATGTAATGTCTTGTCCGTGTCAGAAAATGATATTACTGTGTATTCTAATGCTGTTACTCTCAGGAGCGGTAGGGCCTTGCCTCCGCCTGCTACAAAGATTGAGTGAATAAAGAAACAGGTGGATCGTCATCTTCCGCATCAGCCGTGCCAGCTCCAGGGGCGGGTGACGAGGAAGAAGAAGGAGAAGACAACCCAGCCGTCGTGCCTTTCCAGCATCAGTCCCAGCAGAAAATACAAAAAAATCAGCAAAATCAAAAACAATAAAAAAAAGCTTGCAGCCGAAGCAAAGCCGCGCCAGCATTGGAGGAGCCGCCAGCAGCAGCCGATCCCTCGCCAGCCGACGGAGCAGACGCTACACTTTTTGCTCGCCCTGCAGCACCAGTATGCCAAGAAATAGCTTGTACTCCTTTTTGTAGTCTGGATGTACAACATTTGATGGGCGATGATTTTGATGTAAATAAGGACTCTAATTTTCCTGCCAGTAATGTACATATTCCTTTTCCTCATGCAATAGAAAAATCCAAAAAAATTGCAAAACGAAAAAGTGCATTGTCCGATCCAGGAGTTGTGGAACTAATTGACAATTTCACTGTTGAGATTCCCTTACGAAAGGTCGTAGAGTACATGCCAGCCGTGAAGAAATGACTAAAGGAGGTATGTACCAGCAAGCGTTGGCCATCAAGAAAGAACAGACGCCAGCAAGTTGAGAAGCATGTCCTCACCTTGGCCACGGTAGCAGCCATCAACAACCTCCCACAGAAGAAGCAAGATACAGGAGCACCTCTGATCAGTTGTGAGATTTTTGACTAGGTCTTCGAGCGCACTCTCCTTGATAATGGATCTTCCATCAACCTTCTGACCTCATCTATAATGCAAGAATTCGGGCTGGGTCCGCTCAAGCAGACACGCATGATCCTTCAGTTCACTGACCGATCCGTCAAGCGGCCCCGAGGTCTTTTGGAAGACGTAGTAGTTAAAGTGCAGGAGATACAATTCCCAGCCGATTTTGTAGTCCTTGATATGGACTCGCCTGCACCTCTACTCCAGACCCCTATCATCCTTAGCCGACCATTTCTTCGTACCTCAGGTGCCGTGGTTGATTACGGGTCTGGCAAGATTACTTTCAGTTCGAACACCCAGCAAATCACGATAAACATGAACAGAGAGCCGAATGCCACGACTGATGAGAGCCAGGCAGCATGTGAATCAGACTGTGACTTTATTGCGGAGATCAGAGACTCATCCTTATCATTGGACGATGAATGGACCCGAGAAATCCTCACTCTTGAGGAGGACTCGGAAAGCGCAGTTAGCTTATGCTCCGACGATTCTTGGGAGACTGATTCTCAGATGCAGGTGCATCTCGTTGATCGTTCACTCCAGACCGAACACGATCAGCTTAACACAGAACCATTCGGCACATCACCAGGATCTCAACAGAATGATGAGGATGGTAGCAGCTTCAAAGAAGTACATCCCACCACCAGCATAGTATCTGAAGTGACCAACAAGTGGGACAGATCAACACCGGAACTCAAGCCACTTCCTGCAGGCCTGAAGTATGCTTTCCTTGCGGGTGAAGAACAAATGTATCCGGTCATCATCAGTAGCAGGCTGAATCCGGATCAGGAATCTCGTCTTCTCGAGGTTCTAGAAAAGAACCGCAAGGCACTTGGTTGGAGCGTATCAGACCTCCGAGGGATAAATCCAGCCTTGTGTTCACACCACATCTATCTAGAAGAAGATGCCAAGCCATCCCGCGAATTCCAAAGAAGGTTGAACCATAACCTCTGGGACGTCGTCATGAAAGAAATCATGAAATGGTGTGACGCAGGCTTCATCTATCCCATCTCCGACTCAAAATGGGTAAGCCCACTGCATGTAGTTCCCAAGAAATCAGGGCTTACTGTGGTTACAAATGACAAAGGAGAGGAAATTTCCACTCGGGTACCAACATCCTGCTGGGTGTGTGTTGACTACCGCCGTCTTAATGCAGCAACTAAGAAGGACCACTTCCCCTTGCCATTCATTGATCAAGTTCCGGAAAGATTAGCACGCAAGGAGTTCTTCTGCTTTTTGGATGGGTACTCCGGGTACAATCAAGTGGCGATCGCGCCTGAAGATCAAGAGAAGACTACCTTCACTTGCCCGTTCGACACCTACGCCTTCAAGAGAACGCCCTTTGGTTTGTGCAACGCACCTGCAACTTTCCAAAGATGCATGCTAGCAGTCTTCGCCGAGATGGTGGGCAGTTTTCTCGAGGTGTTCATGGACGACTTCTCTGTCTATGGTGATAGTTTCGATTCTTGTCTTGAGCACCTAGACAAAGTGCTTCAGAAGTGCTGAGAAGTCAATTTAGTGCTTTCATGGGAAAAGAGCTACTTTATGGTCACTGAAGGCATTGTGCTGGGCTACGTCGTTTCCAAACGTGGCATGGAAGTTGACCTAGCAAAGGTGGATGTTATTTCAAATCTCCAGCCACCTCAGACGGTGAAGAATGTGAGGTCATTCCTGGGGCATGTCGGATTTTTGGCGATTCATCAAGGATTTCAGCTGCATTGCCCGACCTCTGACAGAACTTTTATGCAAGGAAACAGAGATCATTGTTGATCAGCAGGTTCTCCTTGCTTTCAATCAGTTAAAGGAGCTTATCACTCAGGCTCCAATCTTACAGCCGCCAGACTGGTCTCTTCCCTTTGAGATAATGACCGATGCGTCAGACTTTGCAGTCGGGGCTGTTCTTGGGCAAAGGAAAGACAAAGCACCCTATGCCATTCACTATGCCATCAGAACATTAGATGAAGCACAAAGAAATTATACAGTGACAGAGAAAGAGTTGCTGGCTGTGGTTTTCGCCCTCGAGAAGTTCAGATCCTATTTGTTGGGATCAAAAGTCACAATTTTTACAGACCACTCTGCTATCCGGTACCTACAGCAGAAGAAGGATGCCAAGCCAAGACTGATTCGTTGGATCCTTCTCCTCCAGGAATTCGATTTGGAAATCAAGTACAAGCCTAGAGTTCAAAATGTGGTAGCAGACCATCTCTCCAGAATAGAGCAGCATGAGTCTCCTCTGAACAGTGCACCAATCACAGAAACCTTCCCTGACGAAGCCATCTTAGCAATGGATTCTCTTCCTTGGTATGCAGATATAGTCAACTACCTCGCCTCTGGGGTAACACCAGCGGATTGGACGAAAAATCAGAAGAACAAATTCATGTCTACCATCCGATTCTACCAATGGGAGGATCCTCTTTTATTCAGGGAAGGAGCAGATTTCATTTGGCGCAGGTGCATCCCTCAGACGGAGCAATCTAGTGTCCTCGAGCATTGTCACTCGCTCGAATCTGGTGGACACCATTCTGGAGATTGGACGACAGCTAAAGTACTTCAGTGTGGCTTCTGGTGGCCCACTTTATTCAAGGATGTTGCAGAGTTTGTCAAAAGATGTATTGACTGTCAGAGATTGAAAGGTACACTTACTGCCAAAGATTCAATGCCCCTGAAAATCATTCAGATAGCAGACGTTTTCGATGCATGGGGCATTGACTTCATGGGACCTTTCCCTAATAGTCAAGGTTTTGAGCACATCCTTCTTGTCGTCGATTACGTGAGTCGTTGGGTTGAAGCTATCCCTGCTCGAGCCGCCGATAGGCGAACAGTCTATCAGTTCCTGAAGAAGAACATCATTTCGTGGTTCGGGATACCGAAAATTCTCATATCAGATGGGGGTAGCCACTTCATTAACAAAGAGGTCAAGAAGTTAACGAAGGAGTACGGCATCGATCATCGTGTCGCGTCTCCTTACCATCCTCAGACCAATGGCATGGCGGAGCTATCAAACAGAGAAATCAAGACTATCCTGCAGAAATTTGTTAGGCCAAACAGAAAGGACTGGTCTCAACTCTTGGACTCGGTCCTATGGGCTTACCGAACCGCCTACAAGTCTCCCTTGGGCATGTCGCCCTATCGTCTTGTATATGGAAAACCATGACATCTGCCCGTGGAATTAATTCACAAGTCTTTATGGGCAATCAACAGTTGTAATTTGGACTCACGTAAAAGTGGTCAGAAGAGAAAAGATGATCTGAACAGGCTCTTGAAATTCCGAGAATATGCATACGATAACACCTTGATGTACAAAGAGAAGGTGGAACGCTGGCATGACCGGCACATCAGACGAAAGACCTTTGATGTTGGACAGAAAGTGTGGTTATTTGATGCAAAGTTGCGGATCTTCCCGGGAAAATTAAAGAGTAAGTGGACAGGGCCATTTCGAGTTTGTGAAGTGCGTGACAATGGAAGTATTGCAATATCAGAATTGTCCCCTGACGCACAGCCCTTCGTCGTCAATGGCCAACTCCTAAAGCCTTACTTAGAACCAGATGCATTCTTGGCTGTTGTTGACTCTATCCAGCTCGTGCAATATGATGACATCTCCACAACTGATGCCGCATCAAAAGATTCAGACGATGTACTCCAACCACTGTTTATTTGATTTTCCTCTTTTCTTCTTTTCTTCTTTTCCTTTTCTATTTTCTCTTTGTATCAAAAAGGTACCGCCCTTGTAGACAGTTTTCTATAATGAGGACGTACTTTGTCCTAAGTATAGGGGGGATGTGCACCCCGAGTTTTTTAATTCATTCCGATCCTCTCCATTGTCTCCTCTTCTTGTCTATACTTAGGAGTATCTTACCCTAAGTATAGGGGGAAACAATCCAAGTACGATCTGTGTATTCCCACCCTTGACCCTCCCCTCTTTTTGTACAGTCTGCTATACTTAGGATTATTTGATCCTAAGTATAGGGGGGGACGATCAACTTCTCGTTCATTCATTTTTCATTTATATATTCTTTCGACTTGTCTATACTCAGTACGAGTTATGTCTTCTCTTTTCTCTTCGATCTATGAGGACATAGCTCAAGCTAAGTATAGGGGGGTCGTATATACCATGTATATACTATAAGCCATAACTCATACTGAAAAATAAAACATCAACTCAATCTAAAAAATAAAAGATGATTGTGAGATCCTCAGACTCTTTGTACTTGTATTGATTATTGAGTCAGGAAAAGTGTTTTCTGCAAAATGCTTCTTTGAAAAATCTTGTGAAAATTGTTTGAAAAATAGTGTGTACAAGTATTCAACCTCTAAAAAATCAGTTTTGTGTGTATAATTTATTTTCTTTGAGTGAAATCAAAATGTGTGAAAATCAATGTGCACATGATTGTAAAAATGGATTGTCAAATTGTTTTGAAAAACCTATCTATGCTGTGTAAAACCTATTGCAAAAATCATTTTCAAATGCGTGAACATGTTTGTCAAATTAGTTTGGACTATAGTTTTCAAAACTATTGTGAAATTGATTCTTGAATAAGTCTGAGGAGTCTGCACGAAAATCTCTCATACAAAAATAAGAATAATCCCGAATAAAGCTTATAAGAGCCAAAACCATAGTATACATCAAATACAGTTTCCTTCTTTTGTATATATTGATTAATAAATCAGGTTAAATACCTATACAGTATGATTTGAAAAATAGTGTGAACTGTTTGAAAAATTTGCTGTGAAATGTTTTCAACCTGTGTAAAATTGTTTGGATTGCAAAACTTCTCTTTGTGTGGAATAAAGGATTTGAAAAACTTATGTGCAAATGTTTTGAAAAATGTTTGTCAAAATTATTGTAAAAAATGTACATATAGTGTGAAAAATCTTTACAAAAATAGTTTTCAAATGTGTGTAAATGATTGCAAAAATTGTCGTGTACTATAGTTTGCAAAAAATTACTTTCAAAACTAGATCTGAGAAATAAAAGCATCATTACAAACACTTGTAAATCAAATACATAAAATTCTTTCTGTACAAGCTGAATAAAATACGCCATTAAAACCTGTAAAGTCTTTGAAAATCCATACCTTTTGTAAATAAGGCGGTACGCCTGTGTAAATAATTGTGTATACCTTTGTATGTGTCAAGCTTTCTATTTGCAAAAATTCTTTGTGTAAAAAGATTCTTTGATTCTTGTAAATCTTTGTGAAAAATTGCATCATTAATTGTGCATAGCATAAGCATACCATTCATATTCTTTTTGAGTGAGCTTGATGATTGAATCAGTCCAATAAAGTCTCAAATTGGAGCTTGGTTAGACCTTACCACACCTAACTGCACTGGAACCTTACGGGAACTAGGTTTAAGGTACTTCAGGTCTATGCAGACTTAATTCTTTGAGAAATCAGGGCTGGGTTCAAGTCACCTCAGTGGACTAACTAGAACTTTTCGAGACACACGCGTGATTCATACCGACCGTGACCTAACTTGGACACTTGCACCTTTCACTTGGCTCAACTCAGTTGGAGTGGTGAGGGGGTTGGATTTGCCAGTCTGAGACGCACACGGGTGGAAACATTCGTCCTCGTATAGGGAGGGAAGTGCACCCCAACCTGATCCAATAGCCATGAGGTCTAAAGACAGGAGATTGTGGGTTGCAATAAAGCTTCAAAAGAGGGATAGTCTACTGGCTTAAGAGGAAAAACTCCTTATGTAAATGCTGCTGTGCATAGTATTTCGAAAAAAAATGGTCAGGCCTATACAAAGAAAAATAAAATGCCTGCAAAGTATGTATTTATGTTGCAAAGCCAATAAGCAAGCTTGAGTTCCAAAGTCAAATATGTGAGCCTGCAGCTGGATGACTTGACTACACTGGTCTTGCATCCTAGGATAGGTAGCTACACTGGCTACCGTCCATTCTTCTCTTCACCCCCTCCTCTTGAGCTGGTTGCCACTTGAACTTAGAAGGGAATACCCTGCTCCTCGAGGAAAGTGCTGTTGAATTGGGGAATCATTGGGTTTTCATTCTGGAGAAGTCAGTTCCTTTGTCATTTCAGTTGGGGAGAGCCACCATCACTTACACTGTACAAGTCAGCTTCATAGTTATAAGGGTTTGCGTATGATGTAGACCAGTTATGACCAGGCTATTGAGGTGGGTTGAACCGAGTTCTGTGACTATCGAAGGCTGTTGTATTTTAGAGCTGGTTCCCGACTAGGTTCCACACACATCTACACCCAAGGTCTGACAGGAGCTCCAAATTCAGATTTTATAAAGACATGCATTGCACTGAAAGCACCCCTATTCACTCTATCCTTCTTTAATTCTCCTTTTTCTTTTCTTTATTCTTTTTGTACTTATTGCATAAGTATTTTCTAGGGACTAACAAAGGCAAGTATAGGGGGGTGATGAATCTCCATTTCATCACCTTTATTCTATCATTTTGGCCTCAAAAACCCCATCAAATGCATGTAAAGAGCACCAATTTGTGCATAATAGCATTCATGGTTCATTGTATTAATTACACATTAAATAACGTGTTTAATGCCAAAATTATAGAATAAAGAGAAGAAAAGAAAAAAAGGAGTAAAATATTGCAAATATTTTATGCCCTAACCCCGAGACCAAGGCCAACATGGAATTGGTCGACAAAGAATAAAGTAGGGGAGATAAGGGCCAGTGTATAATAAATACCTCATTTGTTCATGCATTTATTTATGCATTTTTGACACTATTTTGTACATAATTATTTATTCATCAAACAAAAATATTTTGTACATGAAAGTTGTAGATAATAATGTAATTAAAAATACAAAATTGAGTTTGTGTAAAAATAATACTCAGTGTACATTTTATACACAAAATAAAAAGCCAAAATCCCAACTTCACAGACCCATATCTTGCAAATAAAACTCCAAATCACCCAAACTCACCTTTAATTGTATATAGCTTTCCAAGAACTATTTAATAAATTTGGTTTCATAATTTTTGGAGTCCATCTGCAAAAGTTAGGTTTTTGGCCTTCATTGTGCAGCCTGCCTGATTAAAATATTCAATATATTCATTGTCCATTATTTTTAGCAAATTATATTTTTAGAATTTTATAAATCATGTATATAATACATGAACATACTGAAATTGGAATAAAACTAAAGGAGATTTACAAAATAAAATAAGTAAATGCAAGATAATAGACAAACTACCTATGATCCAATATGTACATAAAGAAAAAGGGAAAACATTCTTTAGTTATTTTCTTTTCTCATATTTTATAATGTTGTACATATTATATATATTGTATTAAAAACACAAATCCAAAATAAAAACCAAGAAAATACATTAAAATAAATAAAGTATACATAATATATAGGTAAAATACCTATAAGTATAACTACATATACATATACCTATTTATTTAAAAATATAAATAAACTCATAAAAATTAAATAAAAATATATTTATACTCATAAAAACAAGTTATAAATTTATAAAATAAATTTATAAAATAATAAAATAAAATAAACAAAATAAAAAATAAATACATAAAAACATACTTATAAATACATTATTAAAATAAACACGTAATAAAACACATCAAAAAAATAAATAAAACTCGTAAATAAATACTACATTAATTAATAAACATTTTTTATTTTTTCAATAAATTTTAATTAATTCATTTGCTACGTGTAATAAATGGGTCAAGATCGGTCTGACGTGGGCCAATCAAAGGCCAGGGACTGTTGACCTCTGGTCAACTCCCCCCTGCGCCTCTGACTCCCGTCAGAACCATCAAGTCCCTTGTTTTCCTCCCTTTTTCCCGCTCGACTCGTCCATCGTTGGCCATTGATGTCTTCTGACAAAATGATCTCCGATCATTGTACATCACCGCCACCAAACCAGATTGACCATCTAACCTGCCGATTTTTCGTGGTGCCCCAGTCAATAAGGGTACATACCTATGTCTATAAATAAATCCTTCGACCTCCTTCCCCATTTTGGTCTCCCTTCGGTCGCTTTCCACCCTCAATTCCAGCCCGTGGAGGATCCTCGTGACAGGGGGTGCTCCTGGCAGTCTCAGACGGTCGGAGGAGTCGAAAGAAGAGCCCAAGGCTGCCGCTCGCCGGAGGTCCTGCTCCCTGGTCGACCACCAGGTATAAGAGCTGTTTTACCTCATTTTGTAGCTTAGTTGTAGTTTATAGTCTTTAATCCAGTCTTTAGAGTAATTAGTAGGACCTTAGGTGCTCGATTAGACCCAGATCGACGTTCGCCGGAGTTCATCTCCAGCGAACCTCTCTACTCTGATCCAGGCACGACCCAACCCCCCGCTGCACCTCATTTCATTTCCCTACGCGTTCTACGCCTAACCCACGCATCAGATCATCCAGAGCTTCTCCAGCTCTACGAATCGAGGTCCATCTCCTCCGCTTCGCCGGACCTCGCCACCCCCAGTCATTCCTTATCCCTTTAGCCTTAACCCCTGGTCGAGGAGAACCCCCTCGAGCCCCTCATTCTTTTGGTGCAGGTCTGAAGCTGAACGGAGCCCCTTGGGGCTCGATTTAATCCCCTGCGAGGTTCCAGGACCCCCCTTTCTTCTCCGAGCTCGTTCAACCGATCTAGGGGGTCCTGGACCTTCTAGAGTACCTCGGGCGGTGCGCGCCACCTCGCCGGACGTATGGAACCCATCGCCATCAACTAGGAGCGTCTGGAGGCAGAGTGATCAACGATCGAAGCCAGGGGAGCCTGATGTTCTTCCATGTTCTTCGTGTGCAGCAGCCACCGTCGGATGAAGGAGATGACCCTAGATCTAATCAGGGCCGCCCATGTAGCAGATGCCTTGGCCGTGCGATCAGACTTCAGATGCTATCTCGGCCGCAGATCGTCGAAGGGTATCGGGCTTCGAGGGCTCGACACGTGGATAAGTGGCGCGCCCATCGCCGTCCATTTGCACGCCTTAGGGGGTAAATTTCAAACATACCCCCCACCTTTTTCTATTTATAGTTTAATGCCAAAAATAAAGTGCCACATTGTAAATAAATCGTATTATTTGCAGAACGCCCCCTGGAGTTTCTAGATTTGCATATTGGTCCCTCCGCGCCTCACGTGCAGTCCTACGTGAGGCGCGTGATATTTGCTATTTAACCCTGGCGGGTTTTATTAATTTTAAAATGGCCTCGAAAATAAAATTAAATGTTTATTTTTGCTGTGATTTTTGCACTGAGGACCCTGAGTTTATTTTTATTTGCAAAAATGCCCCTACCATGCCATATATTTTTGTATGGCTTTGTCCATTTATTCCATGCCTCATAACCATTCGAAAAATTTTGCAAAAAATGGATATAAGCTCATGTTTGTTTGTTCTTGCACGCTATATTTTTAGGTTGTAATTTTGTTGCATTTTTGCATTTATTAAAAATCAGAAACATGCATTTTATTCACTGTCTAACTTATAAAATACCAAAAAAATAGTAAAATACCTTGAAAATATCCAAAAAACTTAACTACGGTCTATTTTAGCCTAATTAAGTGTCACTCCAAAAAACATTAAAAATCTCAAAAGAAAAACCTTAGAAATTCAAAAATACTCAAAAACTCTAAAAAAAATTTAAAAAATTCTAGAAAACCCTAAAAATTACAAACGTAACTCCTATAGGTCCTATATTTTATCCTCTTTCTTTTAAAAATAGTTGGGAGAATTTTTGTGGTTGTGTGACATTTTTAATTACCATTTTAACCCCCAGCTAGTAGCTACTTCACTGTTTGCTTTATTTCAGTATTTAAAAATACCAAAAATAGGTTGAAAAATGCCCAACAATCACAAAAACATTAAAAAATCTTGAAAATACCAAAAAGAATTTATTTATGACTTTTTGACTATTTGTGTATATTTTTATAAATATTGTATCACTCCTCTCTCCCCTTTATATATATATATATATTCCACTATTGAAAAAGAAAATTAAAAAATATATATATCTATATATATATAAATAAATATATATATATAGTAATGTCTAAAATTCTAAAATTAAATTTAAAAAAATATATTTATTTATTTATATATATATCTAATGTATGTATTATATGTTATATACTCACCCTCTATGGGTATATATATAGATGTTTATATATTTATATTCTGTAAATTATATATATATATATTGCCTAATTATATTATTAAAATAAAAATAAATAAAAAAAAATATAAAATATAAAGATAAAAACCCACAAAAATAGGCTTCACACATGGATGACTACGTGGTACATGCACATCTTAGGCTATTGCATTTTTTGTATTGCTCTCTGTGGTTCGACCTCTACATGCTTAGTCACTGTACATTTTGTGGTAGAGTAATAAATATTAGTTCACATTTTTGGACTCAATTGTGTTATTCTTTTATTGTGGGTTAATTGCTGATTAACATGGGTATTCTCCGAGCGGTCGCCTCAACGACACTTTATGCATTATTCATTGTGACCCTTGTAGAATTACTCAGTTATCAGTAACTTGGTCTGAATAACACAAAACGTGACCTTGATCAAGATATTCTTCTCAGTACGTGCTTATGAATCACTAATTCATCATCTTTATTCATTCATTTTGGCTTAAAATCCCTTGCAAAACACATGTAAATTTCATTAATTATCACTTTTTAATAATCTCAAATCATCTGTAAATAGTGTATATTTATCATTATTTTAACACAAATAAATAAATAAATAAAGGAAAAAGAAAGAAATAAGAAGGTTGTTTATATGCAATAAATACAAGATGATCCTAACTCCGAGAGTAGTTAAAGGCTTGACCTAATCGTCAAGGAATAAAGAAGGGGGAGATAGGGTCTTTTATGTTATAAAAATCCTAAAAACAATTGTCACTTGTGTGTTTTCATCAATATCTATATTGTATATTCCGTCTACTATTTTATTTATCACCAAAACTAACTCAAATAAAAATACTTTCTTCTTAGACTTTGTACATAAAAATAAGGTGTAAATAATAAAAAATTACAAGAAGAAGTCATGTATAGAATAAGAGAAACAACACTATAAAAAAATTGTAAAGTTAAAATTGACAGATCAATATCTACTCCATAAAAATTTAAAATAAACCAAATTCAATTTCATTATGTTCAAAATTAAATAAGCTTGAAAATGAAATGGTTTCATTAATATGTGAAAGTTGGCTTTTCGGAGTGTTGTTGTACAAAATGTCTATGTTGTACCTGTTATTTTTATTTATTTCTTATTATTTTTGCACATATATTTTTAATATTTGGTACATAATTTATAATATTTATATAAAATACAAATAAATTACAAAATTGAAAATAATAAAAAATAAAATGAATGCATTTCTATTATACATATCATGACCTTATTTATTTAACCTGATAAATTAAATCTTAAAAATAAAATGCAAATATATTTAAAATCCTTAAATTTTTTTTATAAACAAATAAAATGTAAAATTATGTAATTATTTGTAAAAATAATTAATTAAAAATTGATATGTTGTATATATATAGGTATTTTATACCTATGAATAAACATATTTATTTATTTTACAGTAATTAATTAATTTATTTATATAAAAAATAACCAACAATTAAGTTATTAATTTATTAACATAACTTATTATGAAAGTTTTTAATTTAAATTCATATACTATTTATTATTTATTATTGTATTTATTTATTTTAACTCTTTTGTCTTTTAGTGGTTGTCTTTATTCGGATTGGACCCTGATTGGTCCAAACCTGAATATTGACCCTTACTCAACTCCTCTTTCTTCGCCTTTTACCCGAATAACAACCCAACTCACCTTCTTCTCAATTTTCTCTAAACTCGATTAGTTGGCTTTCTCCCTTAATTTCTACATCCTAATAAACCTCCTACATCACCCACTCATGCCCGATTGATTTTCACCCCAATAAGGCCTTGGTTAATGTGCCTTCAATTTTGAATTTCTCTTGAACCTTACTTATATAAATATAGCTCTAGATCCTTCATTCAATTACGATACGTTTTTCACATCACACCTCCTCGATATTAGTCCCAGGAGGCCATCAGAGGTGACAACAATGGTACCTCTCAATTAGGAGCGAGTGATTTGATCTGAGGAGCGAGATCCGACACCGTCGTTGGAGCTCTCCGGCGAGCTCAATTTATTCGACTGTACACCGTCGGATCAAGGCTATCACCTTCGATGTTCACCTTAGGTAACCATAGAATAGATTCCTTGCATTTTTGCATTAGTTTCATCGTATTTATCCTAATTTTGTCTAGTTTAGAAGATCTTTGATTAACCTCTGATTTGCCCGATCGGAGGTCCTTAGTGTGTTTTCTATCCATCCGGATCATCCCATCACCATCACTAATCATTTCTTCATCTTCCTTGCATAATGCACGAGATATGAAAATCCGATTTCATTTCCTCCACTTCGTCGGAGATCGACCCACTCCCCTCATTTCTCTATGTTTTTGGTTAATAATGATGGTAGGAGCTCCACTTCCGAGCAGCAAATAAACCTGCAAGTCTAGAGATGATTCTGGAGCTTGGATTGAGCATATGGGAGCTGGTTTACATGCACTTATGAGTTTGAGCTCTAGGTCCCCTATCATGGGAACCCGGACCTTATTCTGACCTTGGATTGATGCAGAAGGATGTCAGGATTCTCTTGAAGCCTTTAGGTGTCAAATCGGAAGTTGACTAGAGAAGCATGAGTGAATCGAAGTCCATAGGACCATACCTTCTTCGTAGATCTTCCAATCAGCCTCCGAGTCATACGATCAAGAACATCCATGCCCAAATTCAATCGTAGTCGTTCATTCATTCCCAAAAACCTGCCTTCAGATCTATCTTCAACGACAAATCCATATCATTCATCATGCACGTGATGCACCTGCTCTCTTGGTGATTTTGTTGTTTGTATCATGTAGTTATTTATATTTGTAAATAAGTCCTTTGTGGAACACATCTATTTGTGGTTTATTGAATAATTGCATTGATATCCTCACATGTTTTAATAATTACACTTTAGTCATGTTGTACAAACTCGTGTGCATATGCACATGCTTTTTAGAAATTTTATAAAAGATTACCTGCTACTTCATATAATTATTTTTTCTATTAGCTTTTAATAATTGCATAAACCGAGATTCACGTACACATACACGTGAATTCCTGAGTATTTTGCACAATTAGTCGTGAATTTCTTTTATTTGTTACTGACTCGGTGCATAAATACTAAATAATTACACTTATGTCCTCATTCTGTAGTATTATTATTTTCTCTTACATTACTTCATAAATAGATAAATGGCTCTAAAAAATCTCTAAAAATTAGGTTAAGTGTTCTATCACTACTAATTTTAGTTTTAAAAATTTCTATTATTTGTTATTTTTAAAAATTCAAAAATAGAGTTTATTTTCCCTATTTACACTAAAAATACATAACAATTTCAAAACTTTTTAAAATTCCAAAAAATTATTGTTGGTTCTTTTATATTGTTTTATCACTATATTTGTTTCAGTCAAAAATTCTTTCAGAAAACCTTAAAAATTGAAAAATATGTAAAACCTATAAAAATTCATATTAAATCATCAAAAATCAAAATAATACACAATTGGGCGTGATTTAAATCATAAAAAAATTGCTTCTATTTTAATTTATTTCATGTATATTTTGTTTTGTTTTAAATTTAAAAACCCAAAATACTAGATTAATTTTACTTTGTTCATTATTTCAATTTTTATTCATGAAAAAAACCATAAAAATCTAAAATTACTCAAAAATCATTAAAATAGTAGAAATTATATAAACCTCAAATATCTATTTTATTTTTGTATTTTGACTATTTTATCGTGCATGCTATAGACGAATACAAAGAAAAGAAGTAGAGGAGGCTTTGAAGGTTATGAGACCTGGGAAAGGTGTTGGACCGGATGACATCCCTGTAGAAGTATGGAAAGTTTTAGGTGAGCGTGGTTTGACTTGGCTTACGAATCTATTCAATGTTATTTGGCGAAGCAAGAAAATGCCTGAAGATTGGAGGAGGAGTATTGTGGTGCCTCTTTATAAGAACAAAGGAGACATTCAAAATTGTTCAAATTACAGAGGTATCAAGCTGATGAGTCACACTATGAAAATTTGGGAACGTGTGATCGAAAGAAGGTTGAGGCAAGTTTCCCAAGTAAAAGAAAACCAATTCGGATTCATGCCAGGTCGCTCAACTATTGAAGCCATCCATTTGCTGAGGAGAACAATGGAGATTTATAGAGCTAAAAGGAAGAATATCCATATGATCTTTATTGATTTGGAGAAGGCTTATGATTCCGTCCCACGAGAGATACTATGGAGAGTTTTGGAGAAGAGACAAATACCTATCCTATACATTAATCTCATAAAGGATATGTATGATAGGGCTTTATCTTGTGTAAGGACCCCGACGGGGAAGACTGACTATTTTGATATCAACATTGGTTTACATCAAGGTTCAGCTTTGAGTCCATTTCTTTTTACTTTGATTATGGACGAGTTGACAAGTCACATTCAGGATGACTTACCTTGGTGTATGTTATTTGCTGATGATATTGTGTTGATTGAAGAGACTAGAGATGGAGTAAATGAGAAGCTTGAGGTTTGGAGACATGCATTGGAGACTAAAGGCTTTCGTATAAGTAGGGCTAAGACGGAATATATGGAATGCACCTTTGATGGAAGCAATGGTGAAGGAATCGAGGTGAAGATTGGTGACGATAACATCCAGAAGAGAGATTCTTTTAGATATCTGGGATCTATTTTGCAACATGATGGGGAAATTGATGGAGATGTTACTAATAGAATAAATGCAGGCTGGCTAAAGTGGAGAGGAGCCTCCGCTATTCTTTGTGATAAGAAAATTCCTTTAAAAATTAGAGGGAAAGTTTTACAAAGCAGCCGTGAGACCTTCTATGCTTTATGGTTCTGAATGTTGGCCTGTGAACCATAGACATGTGCAGAGAATGGCTGTAGCAGAAATGAAAATGCTAAGATGGATGTGTGGACATACACGTAAAGATCGGATTCCGAATGATGCAATTAGAAAGAAAGTTGGTGTAGCTCCGATCAAGGATAAGATGCGAGAAAACCGCTTAAGATGGTTTGGTCATTTGCAAAGAAGGTCAACTGATGCACCGGTTAGGAGATGTGAGTGTTGGGATGTTGAGCCGGCTAAGAGAGGGCGAGGACGACCCAAGAAGTGTTGGAAAGAGACTATACGAAGGGATCTTAGCTTTTTGGATATAAGTCCGAGATTGACCCAAGATAGATCTGAATGGAGGCGAAGAATCCATGTAGCCGACCCTACTTAATTGTGGGAAAAGGCTTTGTTGTTGTTGTTGTTGTGTTTGACTATTTTACTATTTTTGAAAAATAAAAAAGGGCATTTATTTCTTTTTTATACATTATCTTTATTATTTTTTTAAAATTAAAAGATAAAAATTCATTAAAATTGTGAGAAATCAGAAAATATTAGAAATCCATAAAAATATAAAAACCATTAAAAAGACATAAAAACAACAAAAGAAAAAGAAAAGAAAGATCCATGTTTTAAATTAAAATTGAGATTGCTGAACAAGACCAGCTTTAATTAACTCATAAAATCAAGAATTTTTACGGGAGAGAAACCCCATCCTTGGATTGATTTATTGTTCTGAATGAGCGAGAGACGACACTTAAGGCTAGATCCCTGCTCCAGAATCTTCGTTCAGACTACTGATTCTATAAAAACGATTAGCTACTTCTCTGTGAGGAAATACGAGTAGTTGGTAAACGGTCCGAATTTCCTTAGCAAAGTGGGTGGTTTAAAGGACACTGTATAAGGCTTCGTCCTTAAGTAACAGGTAGCCATTTTACGGTCCGTACTTACACCCGTACTGGCTAAAAGTAGGCGCAACTAGTCGTAAGATTTTAGGCCAGTCTTTAAGAAAATTTCTAGCCCCTAACAACCCGCAAATTCTTCTCCAAGATTGAATTTATTACCAACTAAATTTGAAAAGATAATTTGCCGAACTCTTGCGACTTCACTGTGTTAGTTGGTGAACTTAAGGTTTGATTTGTTTTTGCATTGGTGTGCGTGAATCGATCTCGAACATCAAAAACCGCACACTTGTGCCATCACTCTCCTTGATTTAAAATTTAGGGTTTCTACTGTTGAGTATCTCGTACACTTGAACATTTTCAAACAATATCTATCATGACAACTCATCCACCTTCTTCAAAGATAATGAGACATTGGACCGAGTACCCATCATATCTATACTATGAAAATGAATTTGTCTCGGGCAGACCCAAATCCTAAAAACTCCCTTCGACTAGTCATACTCCAACAATTGTGGGAGACTCTCTCCCATGAATAAATCCGGTTCACTCTACAAATCCAATCTACTCCATGAAAGACAATCCTTTATATTCAGATCATACAGACATTCAACCGACCGAGGTCACCACTTCTTCATATGACAATCCTTTATTCAATCATCTGACCGAAGTCCCCACTTCTCCATATTGGCCACCTCTCCATCCCGATTCCACACATGATCAGATTTCATCCTGGACTAATCAATCTTATTCCTGAGTTCTTGACAAACCATTTGAAGATCAAACCACTTTTGAGACCCATGGCCAGTCTAGACAATAATTGCAACCGACTACATTCTCTCGCCATCAAAATGTTGGGATAGGTTGACACTTCATAGATGCATATCCATACTGAAACTTATGGAATGACACGATGTACCTATCAAACCGAAAGGAGAGAACCACACATCCTGATCGTACACAAGGGATTGATTCTAATGATCATGCTCTTTACGAAAATCCTGCATATCATTCTTTTAGACATGACACTCATACAAGAGACTTGACTGATGATATCAGCACACATGAACCCTGTAGATGACTTCACTATATGAGGGATCGATCAAATACCATGAAAACATGCTCTACTCAAACCAATTGTACATACCTGAATCACACCATGTTGGGTATGAGAGCTATGGTTTCCCTCCTATTGAGCAGATTCCTTCTATGCTTTTTGAGGAGAAATGTTCAGAAGATAATGATCACATACTGAATATTCCAAGAGGATCTTCTCCCAGTGCATACATGAAAATGGAAGATGAAATGATTGGCTCTCAAATTGAAAAATGAGAGAACATTCCGGAACCCATATAAACTGCTCTCATGACTGATCATGAAAATTTTTTGGAGGATGACATTTCAAGGATAAGTAAGAAATACAAATACTTGAGGATAAATTTAGAAATTCTACTAACCGAGTAATTTCATTTTTTGGTAGCTCGGGTATGAAAGTGGAAGGTAAAATGATTGGATCTAATGTTGAAAACCTCGAGAATACTCAGAACCCATAAACTCTACACACCCTAGGGACGACTCTGACAACGACAATTCTACATACTACTCCCCTAGGGATGGCTCTAACTTCTACTCTGTTAAAAACACCTCCTCGTCTACGGAAAGCAACACATCACCACACCATACTGAAAACTACAAAAAAATGAAATAATAAAAAACACTCAAAAAATCTAAAAATCAGAGAAAATCGTAAAAATCAGAAGTGAGGAGAATTCGGAAATTTTGGATCCTGCTCCAAGGGAAGCACTGGAGAAAAGATTGATTTTTGAACTACCCTTGATACATGTCATTGAACGCTTCCCTGACCTTAAAGGATTTGTAATGAGCAAATTAATGAAAAAGTCGGGCAGGATAAGAACAAAGACTGAAAGACATATCTTGTCAATGGCTACCTCCTTGGTGTTGAGAATAAAGACCAAGAGCTGTAGAGTGAAGCGATTGCCTAGATTTGACTATGGAATCAAAGACACAACATTTACCCATGCCTGAATCGATGACGACTCACCAATCACTATCCTCCCGACCTCTGTATTTGACAAGCTCAAACTCGGACATATCAATAAGATAAGAGATCATTCAACTGTTCGATCGATCTATAAAGCGGTCGAGAGGAACCATTTCAGTCATCATTACATTCCAAGGTGCTCCTCTCAAAGTGGACTTCACGATCATTGATATTGAGCATCAATGAGAATTCACCTAGTCTCCAATCTTTCTCAAAATGCCATTCTTGGCATTGACTAAGGGCCTAAGGTAATTATTGAGTGCAAGACTCGAGAAATCAATTTTACAACATTGAGAGCACTTCGATCTCACCCATTCTTTGAGAAAACATGATATTCTGAGGCGACCCACGAAGCCGTCAACAGCTGTAACCAACAAGCGGTTGAAGAGACCTACCCCGCTGCTACACCTGAGATAGCGACTGTGAACTGACCATTTGTTCAGAGATTCTCACCATTGTTCCATTTACCAATGCTCTCACTATGGAACATAGAATACATGACTTCTTACATGATCCTGAAACATATGAATGGGCTCATCTTGAGTCGGCCGAAATCTTTTCTGACCACTTTGATCAAATCGACCCGACACAGGAATGCACCAACATAAAGTCAATTGATAACAAATATACAAGATGTGGACTGACCAGGGAGGAATATTTCAATGGTTATTCATCTGAAGACTCGATTATTAACACCTCACTCCCAGAACCAGCACCTTCACAAACAATGCAAACCAAAATGCCCATTCCGGTTGCTCCTTCATCTAGAAAGAAAGTCATCTTCAACATTCTGGAAAAGGAATCATCTGATGATTCCTCATCAGGTTCGGACAAGGTGATCTTTATGAGCGAGGTCAGTTCGGTAGATCTAAAACCCTATCTATGCAAGGATCCAAATTTCGACCCCTGTTGGACGACTCCTACCCCTCACTACTACTCCTCAAGAGTCAATTCTCCTGATCTCATTAAATATACTAGAATAAATTCTTATCAGCTAACTGAGACTGGTGCTTTCGAGTATTCATCAGCTGAGGACGAATTGCTTGATCCCAAGAAGGAACAAATTCTGAGAAAATAACTGAATCAACTGAAGAATAAGAATATTTGTAGTGCCTCCACTTTCCAATACTATTCCTTTGAGGATAACTCCGATGATGGATGGATATCATCTAATTCATACGCTTCATCTACCCTCCAGCAAGATTTTTCTAAAAATGACATTGATGATAGTTGGGAATCTTCTGCTCCATCTTCTTCATATCATTACGATATCCCACCACAAGATCACAAAAAGTTATGTCGAAAACCATCTTAATCATCGGCAACCCTCCATCCTGACCTCATCAGTCCCCTTGTACATCTTCTTCCTCTACTTAGGCCAATGCCTAAGTATGGGGGGACTGATGCCATCTGTATATACCACTCTCCTCATCCACTCCTCTCGATCTCCACATTTCCACCCTTCTTCCGTACTTAGACTGACTAGAGCCTAAGTATAAGGGGACCGATACCCACTGTATATACTCTTCATCCACTTCTCCTATTATCCATCTCATTTTCACCCTTTTCTATACTTAGAATGTCCACAACCTACGTATAGGGGGGCAAGTCGACTTCTATTTTTGTATGATTTTTTCACTCTCTTACGCTTAGCCCGAGCTATGTATTCTTTGCACTTCTTGTGCTCTTAGGACATAGCACTCTCTAAGTATAGGGGATGTATATATGTACTATGTATATATTTACCCATAGCTCGTACTTTCGTGTAAGTCTATATGTATTTACGGGGTGAGTAACTAACTTTAAAAAAAGAGAAGAATTTTGCAACTAACACTGACTATGTCCAACCAAAAATTTTGAAAAAATGACTTCTTATTCATTTTTGCAAAAAAATCCTTGCATTAAAAAAATCTCTCAAAAAATCAAATAAAAAAATGTGTTTGCGTTTCACGCATCTGCACTTCATCCATCATTACATGCATTTGCATTTGTGAAAAGCCCTTGGGTTCTGAACCAAGTTATGAGTAGAAACAGAGAGTGGTCTGAACATTACTTTAGTCCACTTAATTTTCAGAGGAACTTCACCGAGAAAGAGGATTTCAGAAGCTTCAGGTCTATGACTTAAATCTTCAAATTTCGCTTGACAATTTGTACTGTTTGACTCTTAGTGTCTAACCTGGTCTCTTCGTTATGGGTATGACTATAGAATAGGGAATTAATTTGCACTAGGCACTTAGCTCAACTTAGACGGGGCGTTGGAAGATTGTGTGAGTTTTTTTCTTGTAGTTGGACATCTAAAGACGGGAGTACGAGTTGAAATAAAGCTTCGGAAAAGGGATGGATAGCTGGGCACATTTTTTTCTAAGAACCCAAAACATGTATAGAAAAAAAGTATCCAGATCCATAGGGACACAACAAGATCCATATAGAGCTACCAAAAATCCAAACATAAAGAAACCAACTACCAAATAAATATTTGACCAAAAAGATCCAAGCTTCAAGAAAACCTACAGATCTTGGTGCGGACTTGGCTAAACTGGCTAGCTTCACAAGAAGAGGGGACTACACTGGCCACCCTCCAATTTTTCCCTTTATTCTAATTTCTCCCCCTCTTCGATTGTGAACACAACACGATAGACCTTAAATAGACCTTAAAAGGAAATACATGACTCCTCGAGGATGAGTTACTAGAGGAGAGGTTTTCATGGTAGTCCAGCATTCTGGATGAGAAGAGCTAATACCGTTCACACACGAGTCAATTGTTCAATGTTTATGGAGTATGCTTTGGGAAGATGATTGATAAAAGATGACTTTTGAGCTGAAACTGTGACAATGATGTGTAGAACTTGAAATCTATTGATTTTAAAATTCTAATTCCTACAGGTGTTCCGCCAAATTAATAACTCAAAGGTCAGCTCTATCTCCATTTTAACCTTCAGCTCATGGTCTTGGTATGGAACCCAATCTCATTCCACCTCATTGCATTTCTTTAGATGCTCAGGGATGAGCATGGTTTAAGTATAGGGGATTGATGAATCTCAGATTCATCACTCTAAAAATGATTAATTAAGCTCAAATCCCAAAATTCATATGCATTTATCCATTATTCTGCATTATTAGCATTTATGCATGTATAAATAATAATTGCATTTTATCACTTATTCTTGCACATAATAAGAAGTTAAAAATCCCAACCTAATTGACCTGTTAAATAAGCTAGATTCCCTGATTTTTTACTAATTCATGCTACCTCCAAATGACCTGAAACTACCTCCAACATGTCCAGATTAATAACAAGAATAAATGAAAAATAAAAAAATACCAACATAAATAAGTGGATCGGAAACTCAAAACCTAGTTCCAGAATTTCCAGACTAAAATGCTGATATGTTCCTCATACAGTGTCCGATTTGATCCTACTCACTTGAACTAATGTACATTTAATTACCTTCAAAACAAGACCAAGATCAAGTGAATGGGAACTCATATGTGAAAGTTGGGTTTTGGGCCTCTTTTGTAAATTTTGTATTTCAACGGTTTTTTACCTATTATTTTATGCACATAATCAACTCCTTTAATTTTATTTCTTTTTCATTGATTTTTTATGATAAAAGTTTTATTAAAATGCACAAAAATCTAAATCCAAAATGAGCTTGAAATCAAAGAAACTAACTGAGTCAGAGTCTTCACTAACTGTCTTTACAAAAGTTGTCGTTTTTCGTATTTTATTTTATTTTGTCTTTTTCCTATTTTATAAAAATCCAAAAAATAGATTAATGTGTAAATATTTATCTTTGTTTTTCTAGTAATTTTTCCAGATTTTTATCTTAATTAAAAATAAAAAATTACAAAACTCAAAAATCAAGGTTTTCTATGTACATAGAGTACCCCCAAAATATCACTTTATCCAAATGACTGATTTTGGTTTTAGTCCCTTCATGAAAGTTGTAGATCTCAAAGAGACGAGCAACATTCGTGAAGAAGATTTTTTGATCTGAGGTCATTTGCTATTTCTTTTTATTTATCTTTCCTTTTTATTTTCGAATTTTTTGGAGTTGACACGTCGCAGCTCCTGAAGCTGCCATGTGTTACTCATTTTCGCATTTATTTTATATTTATTTTATAAAAAATAAAAAAATTATTAAAAATATAAATAAAAAATACACTGCCACGTGGTAGTGCCTCGGCCGTTCGATCTCTACTGACCAGACGACCGGTGTACCTCCTTCCTCCTCCCTTTCCTCTTTTGGCACCACCGTCCCCCACAATCACGCAGCCGCGATTCTCGACCACTACCTTCCTCCTTTGTGTGTTGTCTCCCTCATCAAATCCCCTCCATCAAGATCCACCGCGATCGTTGCCTCCAATCGTGGACCTCCTTCCTTCTTGAGCTATCGATCCCCTTCCCAATCTCCAATCATGGATTCCGCCGCCTTGCCACCAATCTCCCCTCATCAACCTTCCTTCTCCAATCTCTCCCCTCACCCTATTTAACATCGCTGGGCCTCCCTCTCGTCTCCATCCGTCGATTGCACGCATGAATAAAGGACTCCGATGGTGACATCTCGGGTCCCTGTTCTCCCTTGGTGAGATCCAAGCTCCATGGAGCTTGTTGCATTGGGGATATGATGAATCTCCATTTCATCACCTTTATTCTATCATTTTTGCCTTAAAAACCCTAATAAATGTGTGTAAATACCATTAATTTAGGTATTTTAGCATTCATGCATTTGTGTACAAAATGTGTATAAAATACTATTTTTAAAGCCAAAATTATAGAATAAAAAAAGAAAAGAAAAAGAATAAAATATTGAAAATATTTCATGACCCAAAACCCTTAGACCTAGGCATCTCGATGACTAGGCCGATAGGGAATAAAGTAGGGGGAGATAAGGGCCATAAATCAAATAAAATTTCCATTTATTTTATTCATTTTCCTTCATTTTGGGACCTATTTTTAGTTCTACTTTTTATACTTCAAATAAAGAAACTTTTAACATGACAGTTGTAGATAATGAAATATAGAAAAATGCAAAATTTATTTTATACAAAAATAATGCACAAAGAAAACGCTATGGTTTGAATAAAATTTCAAAACCCCAACTTCTCAGACTCATATCTCTCATATAAAAACTCAAAATATATCAAAATCACCTTTAATTTATATAACTTTAATAAGTTATTTAATGAAGGTGGTTTCAATTTTTTGAAGTTACGGCCTGAAAGTTAGGTTTTGGACCCTATTGTTTACTTTAGCATATTAAACTATTCATTTTATTTATTATTCATTATTTTTGTAATTTAATATTCTTATAAATTTGTAAATATTATTTATAATATATGTGTATATTAAAATTGGAATTAAAACATCAAGAAAACATAAAATAAATACTTGTATAAAATACATAAGTAAAATACCTATATCTATACCTATATAGATAATACATCTATTTATCTAATTACATATAATACATCAGAAAATAAAATAAAAATATATTTAAGTGTATAAAATTAAGTTATAAATATATAAAATAATAAATGAAATTAATAAAATTATATATACAAAATAAAAATAAAACATTAATATATATAATTATACCTATATATAGCCCTTAAAAGGTAACTTGTGATTCTAAACGTCGAAAAAATAAATAAAAATCATGATAACATAATTCAGAAAATAATAAATATTTTTCATTTTATAACCTAAAATTAATAAAATCTTTTATTATTTCAAAACGAATTTCTAAATAATTTCTCCAGGCATTTTCCTAGTTGGTCCACGTGGACCAACCAGGAGTGTTGGAGAGTTGACCTGAGGTCAACTCTCTGACCCGCCTCCTGCTAGTGTCATAGCCTCGTTTTTTACCCGACTTCTCGGATTTTTCGAGGCTCGCCCTTTCACCAAATCTCTAAGCATCCTTCATGACTTTTGTTACCTAATTATCAAGGATACACGCCCTTAGCTTATCTCGGGGATTACATCGCTGCGCTTCTCGATTCGCCTCGTTCTTTGAGCGCTCATACCCACTTTGTACATATACCTCCATCTCTTCCCTTTTGAATTTTGAACACCTTTGAACTGTTTTTGTGCCTCCTTTCTCGTGCTCCGGACTGGTGGTGGTGACAGCACCATCTCCAGCCAATTGGGGTGGCGCAAGACGAGTTTTTGCCGTATCGCCACCATCTCCTACGGCCACGCGACCGTGAGGTCCTATCTTACGGTCCAGCACCATTTGAGGTCCAATTTTATTTAGTTTTCTTGCATTTCTAGCATAACCATAGTCGTAGGATCCCTCTCGCCCCTTTTTCTTTGCGTTTTAACTGCTTTATCACCGTCATCCACTATGAACTTTGCACAACTGTCATCCGCCCCCTTTTTGTCGACTGGAGGGTTGCGGCATTTTTCCCGTGACGATCTTAACCCTTTTGTAGGTACTTGGGGTGATCAAGCATCTAGAGAGGTGATTTTTCTTCGCTAGAGATACCTAGGTGCCCTCCTCATCCCTGGTGTCATGGAGGACCTCCAGGGCATCTCGCGACCCTTTTGACGCATCCTCCAGATTGGGGAGTCTTCTAGGAACATAATGAGGTTGTTAGAGGAGCTCCAGGTGGCCGGTGATGCGCGCAACACCATATTTAAACTCGCCAAGGGCGAGTTCATCCTCTATTCATCTAGCGTCCAAGAGAGTCGTCCGATCGGCCTTTGTTCTTGACGTTGCACGGCGACCGTCAGATCCCAAGGTGCCTTAGCCGTCGGATCAATGCCCCAGATTTAATCGCGTGTGTCCGTTGCGAAGGGGTATCGCACACCCTCGTTGCGACGCATGGCATAAGTGGGCGTAGGCCGTCGTAGGATCCAGCAACATCTCCACCGTCTGATCTTTGAGTGTAGGATCTAATCGTGGCCCTTCGTTTCTGAACCAGCATCGGTCGTCCGTTGCACGACACGTGGCAAGTGATCCATCATCAGCCATCCGCTCGCGCCTAAGGATGGGAATTGTGCTACTTAGTGCAGCCTACTTTTGTATTTACTTTTTAATACTCAATCTTTCATCTGCAGTTTAGTTTATTTTGTAATATTTATAAAAGGCCCCCAAACTTTGCATAATTACATTTTACGTGAGGTGGTAATTTTGAGGGCAAAGGCCTAGGGCTTTGGTTATTTCTGATTGGCCCAGAGACATTCTAATTTAGTTATAAATTTTTGGCAAAATTGCATCCAAGCCCTGACACTTTCTGATATTTAAAAAAATACCCCTGCTAGTGTTGAATTTTCTCTTTGTTTCTTGTATTTATTTCATGTGTCTATATTGCTCTAAAAAATACTAAAAAATATCATTGTGTTCATGTTGCATTGCTCTTTCACAACGTATTTTATTTTGCATTTTTGAGTCTTTTTATTATTTACAAAAATAAAAAAACATGCATTTTTGTCCCTGTTTGCAAAAGAAAATACATAAAAATCATAAAACCTTTTTGAAAAATTCTCAAAAAATATATTTTGTGTGTTTTTGTGTTTTGACCTTATGACCAAAAAACACTAAAAAATATAAAAGAATACTTAAAAATAGAAAAACTCTAAAACCTTTATAAAAATATGAAAACTCTTAAAAAATCAGAAATTTACATTTTCTTTTCTTGAATTTTCTTTATTTTATTATCTTTATTTTTAATTTAATTTGGAGAAATTTTCATTCTGTTTTATATTTTGAATTTCCATTTTAATTTTGAGTATTTAATTATTCCTTGTTTTGTTGTATTTTTTACTTTAAAAATATATAAAAGTTTGCAACAAATTCTTAAAAAATCACAAAAACAGGTAAAAATTGTTTAAAAACTCAAAAATTATTTTATTTTCTTATTTTTGAACATTTGTTGTTACTTTTTATATTAACCCTAGCTTACATTGTATATATATCTTTATATAGCTTTATATATAGTTATTCACATAAAAAGAAAATAAAGAATATAAAATATAAAAAGAAAATATAAAAACAAAAAAATTAAAAATCAAAATATAAAAATATAAAATCAAAAATCAAATAAATGCTTTTTTAAAATATAAAACCCATAAAAATATCACATTTATAGACAAATACATCACACTCATTTTTAAGCATTTTTGCCCTGATCTATCTTACTTACTCCCTGTGTTCGACACTCTACATATACTTGCACCTATACACATCTTTGGTGTAGAGTTATAATAATTTTAACTTTGCATATGCTTTTCATTGTTTGATCATCTATTGTAGGTTAATTGTTGATTGACCCGGGTTTCTTGAGCGGTCGCCTCAGCGACATCGTGATCCCGCTTTGTGTAGACTACTTTAGACCCTTGCAAAATCCGTATTATCAAATGGCACCATTACCAGGGATGGACAGCGCATAGATTGGGATTGCTTGATTGATTGTGATTATTTGCCTATTTTTGTGCGTCATTTATTTTATTTATTTTTGATATAATTGTTGAGTTGTCTAACCTCCTCTCTTGTTGACTTTGTGCGAGGTATCGCGGATCGAGGGAGGCGCTCTACTCCAGGCGCCTATGCACCCACGTGAAGACCGTCTTCAGTAGGCCTAGCATCTACGGAGACGTATAGGGATTTTTGAAGATTGAGCTCTGTTTTCATTTATAGCATTTATTTGTGTAATTAAAGTGAGAGAGAGACCCTTATTATTTGTAATAATATAGGTACTCTAAACTGTGGACATTCGGGCCCGATTTCTAAGTGTTTGTTCACTTGGGGCTTACCGTAGTTTTATCGGTTTTCATCGCCTTTTTTATTTTATTTCCCGATTTTGTTTTCTTTCTTTTGTGTGATTGAGCCCTAGCTGTAGGAACTGCTTGACGATAGCATTGGTCCAAACACATAATTATATTTACATGTGCCTATAGTCTATGTTTGGATCTAGTCAAAATCTAATTGCTTCTTATTTGGACTTGAGATCAAGCACCGAGAGAAGTGCTATACAACGCTTTACAGGATCTGCTGTGGCGAACACCGACGCACTTCAGAGACCAGACTGTTGGATCTCTCTTCTAGATATCTAGCATCTGGTTCTTCACGCTAATAACAGTTTCTCATCCTAGGGCGATTCCATCGACTTGCATCTTCATATAGAGAGGTTTCAATTCTGCTAGCATCCTTGCATGTAGAGTGCTGGAGGCAAGGTGAGTATTTACGCTTTAGTATTCATCATCATTTTTACCGCTTGCATTGCTTTTCCACCTCTCTACCTCTGATTTTGATCACTTAGGTGCTAAGTAAAATTGATTCCTTATTAGGCTCGTGCATTTCTCATAAAAAAATTAAAAAAGTGATAACAAATAAAATTGGGATTGCTAACATTACTTGACCCTAAAAAAGAACAAAAAGAAAAAAAATCTTGTCTTGGGGCTAGTAATCCCCTCATTGTCTTCACTTTTATTGGCTCGTACACACACTAGGGGTTGGTGCCCAAATCCTATCATGCCTCCTAAGTGTCTGCGCAACTATTTGACTTCTCATCTAGCTCTAAAACAGACAAGATAAAAAGACCGCATTCTTACGATCTTCACCGAGTTGAGTAGGTGAATTGAGGGTTTGTTTTGTGTGAGTTTTCTTGTGTTTGCTTGCGTGCATCCTAGATCATCTCTGCGCATTTGCGCCTTTTTCTCATCTCTTGATTTGACCTTTGTACTCTCCTGAATCATCATCCTTTTTTTCGAGATGGCTAACTGGAGCGATTTGTATCCAACATTTGCGGATCCCTCATACCATCCAGTTGATCCACCTCCCTTTTATCAGGAGGATCCTCCTCCCATTTTTTCTGATTTTTATACATACCAGCCTCAGCCACAGTATCAGCCCTCGGACTTCTATCCACACCCACCTCTACCTCCGTATTTTCCACTTCACATACACCCAAGACTGACCTGATTGAGTCACCTCTTACGATTTTCGCACTTGAGACCTTGACCCAGTTCATGGAGCGTATGAATCCGAGGATTGACGAACTCACTTGCCTAAATAAGAGCCATATGGATGCTTCACGATCTGACGATATGGATTCATTTGAGTATTTTCATGAGAGCTTGCAATCGCCAAAAATACAAAAAATGGGAAAAAATTAAAAATAAAAAAAATTCGGGAGACCTTTGGTTGATTCAGACTATGAGGAAAGGTACCATCTGCCAGACCCTTCACCCACACATTCATTCACATCTAGTCCCACCTTTGACCCTGAGGATGCCGCTGTACAGACTGCTCTTGGCATTCCTCGTTTATATGATGATTCTGATCTCCTCCCTTGTATGGAGGAAATCCGAAAATTCAAAAAGATGTTGACTGAACCTGAAGTGGTGGCCACTATTCTTGAGATCATTGATGCCCCACTTCGCCAGGCCATGACCCAATTATCTGCTCCTCATCATAAGAAGAGAAAGCGGAGGAGCATATGTGAGCGTCATATATTGACCATGGACACTGCCCACGCCATCACACACCGTCCCATTCCAAGGAACACTGTTACACCTTTCATTAGTTGCACCATCTCTGACTTCACTTGTGATCACACTCTCCTCGAAGGTGGTGCTTCGATTAGCATATTACCCTTCTCGATGGTACAATCTCTTCACTTAGGGCCTCTCAAGAAAACTAGGATGATCGTTCAAGAGGACAAAGGGTATCTTTGAAAACGTCGTCATCCCAATTCAGGGCATGAGGTAAAATGTTGATTTTGTCGTATTTCCCATGGAGACCTCCATTGGGGAGCACTCTCCAATCATCCTGGAATGACCTTTCATCGCCTCTACGAGGGTCGTTATTGATTATGGATCAGGAGAGATTCACTCCCGTCCTGTTGATGAGAGCGAAGTGATCATCATTGCACCCACTACTGACCAGAGACCTGCACCTGATGTGACTTCACCTATCTTAGTTGACCCCGAAGACCATGACCTTGATGGGACGATCAGAGACTTTTGTTGCATGTTGGACTCCACTGAGATCCGAGAATTCCTCCCTTTGTAGGAAGATTCGAAAAGCATGGACCTCAGAGTTCCTTCTTCTGGTGTTTGGCTATGTGTTGATGACATCCGCGGGCTTTACACGATTGACACCATTGAGCGGAGGGCAGATTCAGAGACTAGATAGGACGGACATGACTCGACCACTTCCATTGATGAGTCCGTGCCTGTTCACTTAGATTCAGATGAGACTGAAAAGGCTGAATTTGATCTTGTTGCTTTTATTCAAGAATTCAGGCCTTTTGATGAGAAAGATGATACGGTTGAAACTTTTGAGGATGAACATGATTCGACTACTTCCACCGATGAGTTCGTTCCTTTTGGTTTTGACCTAGACGAGACTTCACAGGATGACTTTGACTCCACTTCTTCCGATGATGATGAGTTCATCCCTTTTCACTTCGATATCAGCGAGACACCCAAGGCCGGACCTAGCCGTACTTCTTACATTGATTCGTCTGTGCCTTCACACCCTAGGACCACATAGGACCTTCACTCTGTCGACCCTGATTGGTTTGTGTCATCTGAGGACCCCGATGTCGACCTACACCATATCAGATCTATTCCTCAGTGGTCCCGTAAGAAGGTTCGCTTTCAACCTTCTTGATCCTCTATATATACATCCTGTTGTACATTCGCTTTTGTGTCCCTCTATCCCTCTACCGTATTGCTCATCCACCCCATTCTCGTGTGTGCCTTTCTTAGGACATACTTTGTCCTAAGTATGGGGGGGGGGTGGACAGCCGAGTGTTCTTCGCTCCGTTTCATTACTGCTGTTGATGCCTATACTTAGGGCTTCTTTTACCAAAGTATAGGGGGAGTGATGTGTACATCCTTCTCTATCTTCTTCCATCTTCAGATCTCTTTTCTTCTTTTCTTCTTTTCCTTTTCTATTTTCTTTTTCTACCAAAAAGGTGTCGCCCTTTTTATCAGTCTTCTATACTTAGGACGTACTTTATCCTAAGTATAGGGGGTGTGCACCCCGAGTTTCTTTTATTCTTTGATCATCTCCATTGTCTCCTCTTCTTGTCTACACTTAGGGATATCTTCCCCTAAGTATAGGGGAGATAATCTGAGTACAATCTATTCATTCCCACCCTTGACCCTCCCTACTTTGTGTAAAGTCTGCTATACTTAAGATTATTTGATCCTAAATAAAGGGGGAGACAGTCACCTTCTCATTCGTTTATTTCTTTCTTCATTTACTCTGTAGACTTTTCTATATTCAGTACGAGTTATGTCTTCTCTTTTCTCTCTGATCTATGAGGAGATAGCTCAGGCTAATTATATGGGGTCGTATATACTATGTATATACTTTAGCCATAACTCATACTTCGTATTTTATTATGGTAAAAATACTTTAAAATTTATTAAAAACATTTAATAAAAAGATGTATATTATTCCTCAAATACTTTTTCTATTTACTGATTAATAAATCAGGTAAAAATATTTTCTCTAAAATATTTTAAAAATAGTTTGAAAATCTATTTAATAAATCTTTTGAAAACTATTTGGAAAACATTTTGTTCAATATTTTCAACCTTTGTAAAAAATTGTTTTGTTTGCAAAATTTATTTATGTGAAATAAAAATGTTTGAAAAACAATTTGCAAATGGTTGAAAAGAGTTGCAAAACTATTTTGAAAAATCTATATATACTGTTTGAAAAATCTTTGCAAAATGATTTTCAAATATGTGTACATGTTTGTAAAAATTATTTTCAAAAATTATTTTGGACTATAGTTTTCAAATTTTTTTTGAAAAACCTCTTTCAAATAAGTTTGAGGAATATAGACATCACATTAAAATTCTTTATATGTAAAATTGACCACTTACCCCTTGTAAATTCTTAAAACCTAACTCTTGTAAATATAAGATGCATCCCTATGTTAATATTTGTACCTAATTTTTATCCAAAGTCTTTTATTTTCAAAAATCTCCAAAATATTTGCAAAACTAAAAATCACAAAAATATTTGCAAAATTAAAATACCAAAATAAATGCACATGCATCATCTTTTCAAAAATCCATAAAAAGTTCAAAATCTTTAAAAATTGCATCACAAAAATATTTTCTGCATTCTGCATATCATTTGCATAGCATTCGTATTTTTCGGATTGAGTTTTATAGTCGAAAAGTCTAAGTAAAATCCGGAGATTGGAGCTTGGTTGAACCTTAAATTTATTTAATAACAAGAACGTTATAGGGGATGGAATTCAGGTACTTCAGGTCTAGTTGACTTAATTCTTTGAGGATCAAGAGACTTGGTTCAATGGATTCTTGACTACCTAAGTAGAGTATTTCGGAGCACACGCAAGACTCTTGTTGATAATGACCTAACTTGGACACCTACACCTTTCACTCGGCTCAACTCAGTTGGACTGGTGAGGGGGTTGGATTTGTCAGTATGAGATGCACACAAGTGGAAACATTTGTCCTCCTCTAGGGAGGGAAGTGCACCCCAACCCATCCAGTGATGATGAATTTTAAAGACAGGAGAGTGTGGGTTGCAATAAAGCTTCAAAAGAGGGATAGTCTATTGGCTCAAGAGGAAAAGCTCCATATGTAAATACTATCATATATAGTATTAAAAAAAGAGTAAAAAGCAAAAACTCCAAAAAAGTGGATAGGCCTGCTTGAAAATAAAATGCCTGCCGGAGTGTGTATATATTTGTATAGTCAATAAGCAAGCTTGAGCTTCAAAGTTAAATAATGTGAGCCTGTAGCTGGATGACTTGACTACACTAGTCTTGCATCCTAGGATAGGTAGCTACACTGGCTACCGTCCATTCTTCTCTCTACCCCTCCTCTTGAGTTGGTTGTCACTTGAACTAAGAAGGGAATACCCTGTTCCTCGAGGAAGGAGTTGCTGGATTGGGGAATCATTAGGTTTTCATGTTGAAGAAGTCGGTCTCTTTGTCATTTCAGTTGGGTAGAGCCACCATCACTTACACTGTACGAGTCAGATTCATAGTCGTAAGGGTTTGCATATGAGTTGAAGTATTCTGACCTAGCTATTGAGGAGACTTGAGCAGACTTTGGGGATTCTCGAAGATTGTTGGATTTCAAATATGATTCCCATTAAGGTTCCACCTGCACTAAAATTTCAAAGGTCCGACTTGAGCTCCAAACTTTGATTTTGTGAAGACAAGTTTGATAATTAAACTTAATCCATTTTCTTTCTTTTTCTTTTCTTTGTTTTTCTTTTTATCCACTTATTGCAAAAGTGTTTGCTAGGGACTAGCAAAGGCAAGTATAGGGGGTGATGAATCTCCATTTCATCACCTTTATTCTATCATTTTAGCCTTAAAAACCCTAGTAAATGCGTGTAAATACCATTAATTTAGGCATTTTAGCATTCATGCATTTGTGTATAAAATACTATTTTTAAAGCCAAAATTATAGAATAAAGAAACAAAAAGAAAAAGAATAAAATATTGAAAATATTTTATGACCCGAAATCCTGAGACCTAGGCATCTCGATGACTAAGTCGACAAGAAATAAAGCAGGGGGAGATAAGGGACATAAATCTAATAAAAATCCATTTATGTTATTCATTTTCCTTTATTTTTGGGACCTATTTTTAGTTTCACTTTTTATACTTCAAATAAAGAAACTTTGAACATGAAAGTTGTAGATAATGAAATATAAAAAAATATAAAATTTATTTCATACAAAAATAATACACAGAGAAAAAGTTATGATCTGAATAAAATTCCAAAACCCTAACTTCCCATACCATATCTCGCAAAAAAAATCAAATAATATCAAAATCATATATAATTATATATAACTTTTAATAAGCTATTTAATGAAGGTAGTTTCATATTTTTTGGAGTTACGATTTGAAAGTTAGGTTTTGGACCCCTATTGTATAATTTAGCAGATTAAAATATTTATTTTATTTATTATTCATTATTTTTTTGATTTTATATTTTAAAATTTTGTAAATATTATTTATAATATATGTCTATATTAAATTGAAATTAAAACATCAAGAAAACATAAAAATAAAATACTTGTATAAAATACATAGGTAAAATACCTATATCTATGCCTATATAGATAATACATATATTTATTTAATTATATATAGTACGTCAGAAAAAGAAATTAAAATATATTTAAGTGTATAAAATTAAGTTATAAATATATAAAATAATAAATGAAATTAATAAAATTATATATACAAAATAAAAATATTAAAATATATAGACAATTATACCTATACAACCCTTAAAAGGTAACTTGTAATTCTAAACCTCGAAAAAATAAATAAAAATCATGATAAAATAATTCAGAAAATAATAAATAATTTTCATTTTATAACCTAAAATTAGTAAAATCGTTTATTATTTTAAATGAATTTCTAAATAATTTCTCCAGGCCATTTCCTGGTTGGTGATTTTTAATATACACATCAAGGGCCGTGGTGCCGACCCTGGTCCCGGGTGCCGTGGAAGACCTCCAAGGCATCCAGGGCCTTTTAACGCCTCCTCCAGATTGTGGAGTCTACCATGAACATAAGGAGGTCGTTGGCGGAGCTCTAGGAGGCCGGTGACGCGCGCAACATCAGATTTAAACTTGCCAAGGGCGAGTTCATCCCATGTTCATCCAACGTCCTCGAGAGCCGTCCGATCGGCCTTTGTTCTTGACATTGCACAACTACCGTCAGATCCCTAGGTGCCTTAGTTGTCGGATCAACACCCCGGATTTAATCGCGTGCGTCCATTGCGAAGGTGTATCACATGCCCTCGTTGTGACGCATGGCATAAGTGGGCGTAGACCCGCCGTTGGATCCTGCAACATCTCCACCATCTGATCTTTTAGTGCAGGATCTAATCGTGGCCCTCTGTTTCTGAATCGGCATCGGTCGTCCGTTGCACGACACGTGGCAAGTGATCCATCATTAGATGTCCGCTCGCTCCTAAGGGTGGGAATTTTACTACTCAGCCCGGCCTACTTTTTGTATTAACTTTTTAATACTCGATCTTTCATCTGCTGTTTAGTTTATTTTGTAATATTTATGAAAAGGCTCCCAAACTTTGCATAATTACATTCCAGTCCAGGCCACGTCACCTCACGTGACGCTTTGTGAGAGGTGGCAATTTTGCAGGCAAGGGCCTAGGGCTTTGGTTTTTTCTGATTGGCCCAAAGACATTTTAATTTAGTTATAATTTTTTTGGGAAAATTGTATCAAGGCCCCAGCACTTTCTGATATTTACAAAAATACCCCTACTAATGTTGAATTTTTTCTTTATTTCTTGTATTTATTTCATGCATCTATGTTACTCTAAAAAATCCCAAAAAAATATCATTGTGTTCCTATTGCATTGCTCTTTCATGCCATGTTTTTATTTTGCATTTTTTTGGTCTTTTTATTATTTAGAAAAAAATCAAAAACATGCATTTTTATCCTTATTTCCAAAAGAAAATATATAAAAATTATAAAAAAACTTTTTGAAAAATTCTCAAAAAAATATATTTTATGTGTTTTTGTGTTTTTGACCATCAGACCAAAAACCACTAAAAATATAAAAGAAAACTTTAAAAATAGAAAATTCTAAAAACCTTTATAAAAATATTAAAAACTTTTAAAAAAATATAAAAATTATATTTTCTATTCCTGAATTTTCTTTATTTTATTATCTTTATTTTAAAATAAATTTGGAGAAATTTTGATTCTGTTTTACATTTGTAATATGCACTTTATTTTCAGGTATTTAATTATTCCCTTTTTTGGGTTTTTTTGACTTTAAATATATATAAAAATTTGCAGAAATTCTTAAAAGATCCAAAAATAGTTTATTTTCTTATTTTTGAACATTTTTTGTTACTTTTTATATTAACCCTAGCTTATACTATATATATCTTTATTTATATAGTTATTCACATAAAAGGAAAATATAAAAAATATAAAATATAAAAAGAAAATACAAAAACAAAAAATCAAAATACAAAAATATAAAACCAAATAAATTTTTTTAAAAAAAATATAAAATCAAATAATTTTTTTTAAAAAAATACAAAACCCACAAAAATAGCACATTTATAGACAAATACATCACACTCATTTTTTAGCATTCTTGCCCTGATCTATCCTGCTTGTTCTCTGTGTTCGATACTCTACACATACTTGCGCCTCTACACATTTTTGTTGTAGAGTTATAATAAATTTTAACTCTGCATCTACTTTTCATTGTTTGATCATCTGTTGTGGGTTAATTGTTGATTGACCTGGGTTTCGTAAGCGATCGCCTCAGCGACATCGAGGTCCCGCTTTTTGTGGACTACTTTAGACCCTCGCAAAATCCGTGTTATCAGGATACCATGCCTGCTACCCTTGCTTCGGTGCGCAATGCCGTCAAGCCAACAATCCCTACGCCTCTGCCTCACTACCGCACTCCAGTAGGGACTTCATCGCCAACATTGATCATCCACTGCACACTGAGAGCAGGAGGCACCACACGGCATGCTTCGTTCAACGTCGTCGAGCCCACACCTTTATCTTCGCCTTCGCTCCGCTGCGATGCCCTCCCCCACTCGCTTCACCGACTGCTCCAAGTTGCGCTACCCCTCCGACGCTCTTTGATGCTCCCTCGCCACTGCTGGGACCTGCCACCACTCCACCACGCTAGCTGGGCTCAAAGACTCGAAGCCCTCCCTACATGCGTAGCACCTGCATGGAGGGAACATTTGCTTCCAAACCCTTGGTTCTCCACCAAATCACCAAAAGATCCCCACTATTCAAAGGTCACGTACATAGCACGTGACCACTGGAGAAATTGATGATCGACCCCCACAGATCCTTCGTATCACCACAAGGCCTAAGGGTCATTTGCTATACACGTAACCGCTTGGAGATATTGTAGAAGGAAACTCTGAAGGTCCGTTAATTCCCAAAGCATCCCCGCCATCAAGGGCACATGCTGCGTATGTGCCCCTTGGGATTTTTGCTGAAACACCCCTCGGGGTATCAGTAATTACACATAAGTCCATAGTTTCCAATTGTTTCTTTCTATTCATTATAATATTGCAGACAGACCCCTGACTTATACCCTTTATTTGAGCTATATTATTGCATCATTTTATTCATTAAAAATTGCATGATGTTTATCAATTAATTCTTTACAGGCACATTTTTTATGTTCTTATCTTTGTGGTTAATTAATAATTAATTGTTCTTGTGAAAATTGACATAATTTACCCAATCTATGCTCATAAATCCATAATTAATTAATCATTGATCGAGAAATTGCTGAAAAATCAAGGATTAGAGGATTGATTGTATTTTATATTGTGTCCAAAAAGAATCATATTTGCATCTGTATTTTGCTTTGTAAAAATTGTTTTGTGCATTTCAGTAATCGATTTTTAATCGGTATTAAACTCATCATTTTTAGAGTTTAAGATTTTTCTAGGATATTGCATTTACTATTTTATCTTAGATAATTTCATTTCCTGAAAATAAATAGTTTTAATATTTATTATAATTAATTATTGAAATTCACTTTATTTGCATTCACAAATTTATTAAATATTCATCTTGCATCTGAGAATTCCAAAAAATATAGAGCATTTATATCATCATAATTGATATTTTGACCAATTTTCATAAGTTTTGGACAATGTTTGATTGGTATTTATTTTCTAGACCTTAAAATCGGCCATATTTGCATTTTGCATTCCAAAATTGCATTAAATACCAAAAATATTCAACCTTGAAAACCGGGCATGAAATTCGATAAATATTAACTTAGGTTGTTCCTTGTCTTCCTTGAGTTCAACCTTGGGACTTGCCCAAGTAAAACCAACATAAAACCACTCCGATTAAAATTGAATAACTTAATTGTGGTTATTTCTTGATTGAATTCGATTACAATGAAATGACACATATTCATTCCTTTTATATACGCTTAACTCGCACAAATTAAAGCAGCATTTTCGTGACTCATCACAAGAGACGCACGTAAATGGAAGCATACACAGTCACTTCGAGTATCTAGTGCATCAAACGTAGTCTAGTGGCATAGACGTCTAAAGGCATGATGCTATGTGTTGAAATAAAGCATTGGATGGGGATGGTCTACTGGCTTAATTTTTTCTAAGACCACAAAATATAGGGGGAAAAAGATTCTATATCTGTCGGGGCACAAAAAGATCAATGTAGTGCAACAATAGTTTCTCCAAAAAAGAATCCAGTACACCAAATATACATGCGTGACCACAATGGTCTGAACTTCTGAGAACATGCAATCTTAGTGGAGTCTAGGCTACACTTGTTAGCTTCACAAGCATATGTGGCTACACTTGCCAAACTCCAATTCTCTTCTCATTCTTCTATCTTCTCCTTCTTCGATTTTGGACACATAAAGTAATCGATCTTAGAAGAAAATACCCCGCTCCTTGAGGAAAGAGTAACTAGACTATGGAATTAGGGTCACCTTGTTATGAGAAGGTTTTTCTTTGTCATTGTAGATGTGGGGAGCTATATATCACTTATAAAGTACAAGTAAGATTTATTGAGATCAGAATTTGTGTGTGAGGACTTGTTCTGACCTGGTTGTCGATGTGAACTGAATAGAGACCTGTAGAACTTAAAGGTAGTTAAGTCTTAAATCATATTCCCAATAAGCTTCCGCCAAACTAATAATCCAAAGGTCTGACCGAGCTCCATACTTTGATTTTTATGAATATTAGTTTAAAAATCAAAATTATTCTAATTACTTTCTTTTCCTTTAATTATTTTCCGTTTTAGTCACATATTCTTCAAGTAAGTATTTGCTAAGGGACTAGCAAAGGTAAAGTATAGGGTGATGATAAATTTCCAATCCTTCATCTTTATTCATTCATTTTGGCTTAAATTCCCTTATAAAATACATGTAAATATCATTAATGTACACTTTTATTAATCTCGTATCATCTGTAAATAGTGTATATTTATCATTATTTTAACTTAAATTAAATAAATTAATTAAAAAGAAAAAAAGAAGGCTATGTATGTAATAAATATATGCTAATCCTAACTCCGAGAATAGGTCAAGACTTAACCTAATCGATAAGGAATAAAGTAGGGGGTGATAGGGTCCTTTATTTATAAAAATCAAGAAAATATATTTTTAGATATGTATATTCATCATTAAACATATTGTATATATTTTTCTAATATTTTATTTATCACAAAAATAACCTGAAATAAAAATATTTTCCTCTTGGAACTTGTACATAAAAACAAGTTGTAAATAATAAAAATAATTGCAAAAATAAACCTGGTATAGAATAAGTGAAAAAATACTCTAAAAGTGTAGTAAGGCTAAAATTAACAGATCAATATCTACTCCATAAAACTCAAAACAAACTGAACTCACTTTCATTGTGTTCGAAATTAAATAAGTTTTAAAATGAAAGTGATATCATAAAAATCGGAGTTAAGATGTAAAAGTTGGCTTTTGGAGTATTGTTGTACATAGTGTCTCTGTAATACATATAATAGTGTTTATGTATTTATTTCTTTATATTTTGGAGATAATGTATTTTTATTATTCTATACATATTTTATATTTTTTATCTAAAATATAAATAGAAATAACAAAATTGAACATGAACAAAAACAAAATAAGTATATTTCTACTATAAGTATCATGTACCTATATTGTACAAAACCTATTTAATTATCCTATTAAATTAATTCACAAAAATAAATTAAAAATATATTTAAAATTCTAAATAGTTATGTAAATTAATATGTTATTTAATTATCTGTAAAAATAAAGAATTAAATTGAATTTGTTGTATATATAGGTATTATATACCCGTGAATAAAGGTATTAATTTACTTATACCAATTTAAGTAATATATTTAATTAATTAAAATTCATGAAAAAATAATTTTTAATTTTTAAACATTATCTATTTTGTAATTTGTTATTTTAAACATTTTTATTTCTTTAATAAATTTCCTATTTATTTTATTATTTTACCCGTTAGTGCTTGGACCCATTTGGGTTTGAGCTCTCATTGGTTGGACCCGGGTCTTTTGACACAGATCAACTCTCCCATTTCACTTCATGCCCAAAAAAGCCTGAACATGCTTTCTTCTCTGAATTTTCAAACCAAGCACTGATTAATTTTTCCATCGACTCAGCGTCTTCTGATTAATCGAATAATCTTGACCTTCACCCGGTTATATTTTCACCCAATAACACCTCGGTTCGTGCGTTATTGATTTTTGAATTTCATACAAACCCAATGCTTATAAATAAGCCTCCAAATCAAAACTTCACCTCTGATCTGATTTTCACGTAGTTTTCTCTCGAGATGAACTCTTGGACTGTACCTGAGGTGACAGAGAAGGTGTCCCATGATCAGAGCGCGTGAAGTAGCCCGATGATCGAAATCCATATAGCCGCCAGACCTTCTTTGAAATGCTGAGATTCTTCACCATCTCTTCAATGGATCAAGGCCTAAACTTTTCCCCTTCTACTATAGGGTGTCATATATGAAATTTAGTTTCACTATGCATTTAATTCATAGCATTTATAATTGATTTTCGTCAGAATTAGTAGATCTTATTTCAGCCTCCAATCCACCAGATGGGAGGCCATCTTCACTATTTTATCCATCTCCAATCATAGCAGTTCCATCAAGAATGTTTTCCGCATTGTCTTATGCATTCTGGTAATCAAATACATCACGGATCTGAAGTTCCAATCTCACACCGATCACCTCCCTAGAGATCGACCCATTTCCCTCCATTTGCTTTTGTTTTTGTTCAATAACCTTCGTTGGAGTTCAACCTCCAAGCAAGAAATAACATGTAGGTGCTTGAAGCTTCATCGGGATTATGAATTTCATTCTGGAACTCGAGTTCTAGACAAGCAGGAGCCAAAGCTCCAGGTCATCGATCAGCAGGACCCATACCATCATCTTACCTCCAATCGACTTGGAGAGACGTCTGGAGTCTTCTTAGACCTTCAGGTGGCAGGTCGAAGTTGAATCGTAGGAGATCACGTCGATTGGAGTTCCGCAGCTCCAACATTCAAATGTGTTCTTCCAAGCTGCTTATCTGCCATCCAATCAAGAATAGGAGGCTCCAAAATTGATCCAATCTGCACGATCACACCCAAGCGTCCGCCATCCAATGAGATAAACTGCACTGGATCAGAGCCATTCGATCATCACGTACGAGGCACATTCTCCTGGTGATTTTACATTTTGTACCCTATAGTTTATTTCATTTATAAATTAGTTTTGAATGAACACGTGTCTAGTTGATATTGATTTAATAATTACACATCTATCCTTGTTTGTTTTTATATTTGCACTTTAGTCTTGTTTATTGGAACTCACGTGCGTCGACACATGCTCTTTTGGAAAATTGCAATAAAAGTCTTGCATGTTTGTGTTATTGATTGCTCTATAAGTTTGCAATATTTGCAAGTGGGTCCATTCCGGCGCACTCACGTGCACTTCCACGTGTAATGCATTAAATGTTTACTTCTAGACCCCTATATTTTTTATTTGTTATTAAATAAGTCCTGCAACTTTAAGTAATTGCTAATAAGTCCATTTTCTTGTAGATAAATTGTTTTGGTTTTAGTTGCTTCATAATAAATATCTATTCACATTATAAAATCCCTAAAAAATAGGTTAAGTGTATGTTATTTAGTTTTTTCACTCATAATTTTAGTTTTGAAAGTCTCCTTTATTTGTTATTTCTAGACATCCAAAAACTCATTGTATTTACTTTATTTGACTTCAAAAATTCAAAACAATTTCAAAAATGTTTTAAAATTTCTAAAAAAATTGCACTAGATTTCTTTTATATTGTTTTATTTCCTATAACATTTTGTTAGAAAATTCGTTCTCAAAACCATAAAAATAGAAAATACAGAAAAATTATAAAAAATCATATAAAATCATTAAAAAATCAGAAAATAAATAATCGTTAATGTTTTAAAGCTTGAAAATTTTGCTTCTATTTGAATTTTATTTCCAATTTATTTTGTTTTATTTTATCCTTTAAAAATACAATAACAGTAGAATAATTTTACTTTGTGTTCTATTTCAGTTTTTATTCTTTTATAAATCCTTAAAAATCTAAAAAATTGAATAAAAATCACAAAATAGTATAAAGTTTCATAAAATAGAAAATATTTTTATTCTGAATTTTTTACTATTTTTTAAAAATAGAAAAAAGAGCATATGTTTTCTTTGTTTACATATTTTCTTAATTTGTTTTCTTTTATAAATTAAAAAGATAAAAATTTGAAAAATTAAAAATTATTAAAAAAATATAAAAATAAAAAAATATAAAAACTATAAATACTAAAAAATCCATAAAAACATAAAAAGCATTAAAAAGACATTAAAAACAAAAAAAGAAAAAGAATCCTTTATTAATTAGCAATAATTAAATAATGAAGGTTCTGTCAAAAACCTTAAGCACATCATGGAAGCGTAAAGATCGTATCATATGGGATCGGGAGCGAATAGTCGCATTAGTTGCTCAGGATAACAAAATTGAAAATTTATAAAGAGAAGAAACCACATGATTCGAGAAGACTTCTTGAATCATTTCATCCAAACCACAAAGTAGATATCGGAATACCTCTTGAAGCATGGTTGCGTTTGAAACCTCCAAAGGAAGAGACCATCTCTCTCAAGTCTGACAAGACGGAGGAGATGCTTGCGAGCGCGCTGATGAGACGCACCTTCTCACAATCCAAGATGTAGATTCAAGCAACATATCTCCTGATTTTGTCACATGAAATCAGAGGTCTTCTTCACGTACAAGAAGTACCAAGAAAGATGAAGATCCACGAGTGGTCGAAGCGACAACATGACGGTGTAGCGACGACGGCGATCCTCTCTAGGTTAAATAGTAGGCATCCACTTTAGAGAGAGAGGGGGAGTGCATTACAATGAGAAAGAGAGAGAGAGAGAGAGATCTTGTGAATTCTATTGTGTAAAAGAAGATCTAGGGTTGCTGCTTCTTTTATAATATTTTTGGAGTTCTTGGATATCAATCCATGGACAACACAAAATCAATGATTGAGATTGATTTGTGTTTCTTTCTATGGCCATGATTTTGTTGTAAAAATACAACAATAATTAATTAATTAATTAAGTTAAATATATATTTAATAAATCATCAATATAAAAAAAATCAATTAAATTAATTTATTGTGAAGGATTAGAAAGGAGAGAAGACTCCTTCCAATTAAGGGGGGACATCCACCTTGAGTCCTAAATCAAGTGTGCTGTCCACCCTCCCAATATGGAAGGGGGCCTCCTTATTCCTTTTATATGAGATCCCATATCTCATATTATCCTTAATAATATACAACAACTTTTCTTGTATATTATTTTACAAAAATAATTCCAAATTATTTTGTGACAATTTCAATCATACCATTGGAAATTGTGAATCATATTTACATATCTAAAATAAAATGGAAAGTGTATTTCAATTAATTGTCCAATGTGAATCCAATTCACATCGATATTTAACTTATAAATACTACTTACAAATAGATCTCTCTAATATATTAAATCACATTTATAATATATATGATTAATATGGATAATGTTATCCACATTATTCATATCTATGATAATTAAATCATATTTAATCATCTTGGATCATCATTCTCATGCATCTAAATAATGTGAATCGCATTCTCATTATTAATGATAATTAAATCACATTTATTATTAATTCCTCAATTCTCATCTATTCAATACATCAATGGAATTATCCTTTCAAGAATAATGTGCTTTCTCCGCAGATACTTGGAGATAAGGACATGGCAATTGCACATTCTACGTATAGTGACTTGGATATTGAGATCACATCTCATATCTTAATCTCAGGGACTTCTTATAGATGCTTGATTAAATCAATTTCATAGATCTAATCTTCCATTGTATCTAAATCACATTCAGATCAATGTCCAACATTTGGACTAAGATTAGATTACTTTTACTGAGAGGAGTCATAAAATCCAAACTTGTTTCATTACTCCCTCGAAATGGAAGCATCATGGTTATACAATCATTTATGATCACATCATCCTCGAATATTCCTAATATACGTACATCTTGCATACTAGAAGACCTAAAATAAACTCAAAGTTTTAGATCTTATTTAGATTGTCTTCTTCATGGTTTTATCACTAAGTTTCTCAATCGATCATTGGGAGTTCATACCTAGGTATTGATCATATACTTTCTAAAAGTATATATGAAACCTAGAAATTCAGTTAACCTTCTAAAGCATGATGATCGTTTGCAGAATTTGATCCCAATATCTCATGAGTGAGCTCATATCTTCCACATCTATAATGAACATGTATGATTCCTTTGAGAGATCGTATTGCTCAAATACCCTTGTACTCACACCAGCTCGCTGGTGTATAGACCTTGATTAGATCATCAAACCATTGATCTGCCAAACGTCCATACTCAAACATAGGGTAACACATCTATCTTCGATCAGAGGATGCATGCAGATATCGTGATAATATATGGCATAGGTCTTGGTTATCTTGATATCGTTAAGTCAACTCTTTGACCTAACTTATCTAACACCTATGAATCTCTATTCGTATGCAGAGGACCAACATCAAGAGGTCAGTTAGATATTAGCCTATAGTAGAGAATTATCATCTTCCTCTCAGGCTGGAGATCCTCTCTTGACAATCAGTTGACAGTGCTTGATGAGTCCTCAATCTAACTCTTTAGATATCATCCAAGCACCAGCCTCTATGATTCAACATTTTAATCAACAATTGTATGATTATTAAGATAGCCATGGTACATAACCCTAATTATACTAAGGACCTATTATGCAAATTAGTTATTATTTATTTTAGATCAAGAAATGATTTGCAATAACATTTATTGCACGATTGATTAATCGTGTTCTCGCATGTCTAACAATCTCCCAATAGCTCAAAGAGACAATAATGGGCTAATCTTTTAAACCCACACTCATGTGCTAATCATAAACTATTTAGAAAAATAGCTTGGTAAGTTGACTAGTCACTCTGTTCCCCTGAGACTATGCCAAGTCCTTTTAGAGACTTGCATAACAGTGCTTGCATCCAATGCGAAGCTGCATCATATGCAACCAATACTCAATTTTGTTAAAGCAGTCATAGTGTCTTTGACACTACAATTCAATAATAGTTATAACCAATAAGTAATTTATATTATCTTTACCAGAATATCCATATTTCCAGAGATATCTATCTCCTTAAACTAAGACCTAGTATTAAGTCTTTTAAGGCATCTACAGTTAAGACCTTTTAGATCACTATCTATATAGTCTTAAATTCTTGAATATAATACTTTGAGATCACTATCTCAAAAGTCTTGTCATCTTTGAATATGTTGTTATTACTGAAACTAAATGTTCTACCTCCATAGTAGGATTAGTAACAGTTTACTACTCTAACTGCATGGCAGACATCTAGCTTTTGTACACTTCTAGCATACACCGGGCTTCCCATAACCGATGCACAAGGACAAGCAATTTTAGCATCATCAACACTTGATATGTTATCCCTTCATATTGGTCGATACCATATCTTAAGGGAGGGAAGCCTTCCTTGGGATCTTCCAAAACAAATGGAACATGTCCAAGGTGTACCACTAATGTGACGGTCTCAGTACCCTCTTTTCTTTACTTTTGAACATCTTCATAACTAAGATTTAAGAGGTATCCTTGAGATCCTTTATCTCAAGGTAACTAAGATTTAAGAGGTACCCTTGAGATCCTTTATCTCAAGGTATGGAACAACCAGATTATAAAACATTTATTTCCATCCTTATATCATTCTAAATTATTATGATATTATCTACATTTAGCGCAATGAACACAATGGCACTTCCATTAAGCTTCACATGGTTCATCAACATTTTGTATGAAATCATATCCTTTTTAAAATTTCACTAAATATTATGTTCCAACTACTAGACACTTATCTGAGCCCATAGATGGAGTTCTTCAGCTTTCACACCTTGCTTTCCTCAACTATGAAGCCCTGGGGCTACTTCATATGAATATCCTTAGTGAGGAATTCATAGAGGAATGCAGTATAGACTTTTTTGTAGATGTAATAGTAAAGTTATGTAGTTATAGTTAGCAATATTCTGATGATTTTAAGCATGGTCACTAAAGATCAAGTCTCATCGCAAGCAATGTCTTCTCTTCGTGTGTATTTTGTGGATACGAGTCGTGCATTGAAGGTATCTACCCTCTCATTAGGTTCCCTCTTTCTCTTGAAGATCCATTTACACCTAACATGTTTTACCCTTATAGGTGGATCCTCGAGGATCCATATACAACATCTGTATATGAAGACTTTATTGCTAACATCCATCTCTCCATGTCATGATCCTTGAAAGCTTCATCATATGAAGTCATATCATTGTCAAAATTATCAAGCACATGGCATCCATACCCTTTAGATTGTCTTACAACCCTTAAACTAATTCTAAGAGGTATGAGTGTTTCATTTTTACATGTCCTTTTTTAGTTTCCAATTTCAGGAGCCTCATTATCTTCTCAAGATTCAATGAGTTGCTTTACTTCATTCTTATCTTGATTTTCAAGAAAGTCATCCTCTTAGAATCATATTCTTAGAGATGAAATCTTTTAAGAATCTCAAGGTCATGAAGTAGGTATCCATTACCATCCTTTATATTCCTAATTAATTAGACTATCTGGTCTAGATTCGAGCTTACTTGCATCCATGACATGGGTATGGACCAAGCAAACCTAAATCCTCAAGTGTCCAACACTAGGCTAGGTTTCAAACCATAGCTTATGAGGGTTTATGGCTTTAGATTTATAGGGAATCTTATTAATGCTATATATTGCAGTCTCTGTTATATATATACTTGGAAACTAAGAGGTAATTATGCTAATAGTCATCATTGATCAAATCATCTCACACATGATCTAATTGTATCTCCCCACAACTCTATTGAGTTAAGGTGTATTAGGAGGAGTGAGATAGGATGATATTCCTTTCTCCATAAGGTATTCCTTGAATTCATCTAACATGTATTTGCTACCTTTGTTAGATCAAATTCATTTCATCTTCCTTCAAACTTTGGCTCTAAATCAAAATTGTGAAATCTTTAAACATTTCAAAGGTTTCTAAGGTGAAGAGAAGAAATCTCATGCCACAAAAATCATTAATAGATATCACATATCATTAATGTTTATTATGATATAGATGATCCACATACATCAATATGTACGAGAACTTGAATACCTATGCATCTCACTCCATTCCTAGAGAAGGGTGTATCAGACATTTTACTTTGAATCTCTATTCAGAAGTATGTAAGTTTTGAACATTCATACAATATGAAATTCAATATCTTACCAGTCTATTGATCTTATAAATAGACATATGTTCAATGCTTGATGCTAGATCTTTGTCAAATGATCTTTATCCTCCTCTTGATACTCTAATTAATTTTTCAGTATTTAGAAATGTTAAAAGAACTATTCATTATTTTTCTAATTTACTAGAGTCCTCTAGATGTTAGATTACTATCTGAAATATATCCATCATAACTCTTTATGATAGGTCTATTCCAGAAAGCATGTTTATTTCTAACATTTAGATAAACAACGAATGTATTCTAATATCTAGGTCATAGAGACATTCTCTAAGACTAAGGGCTATCCCACTAAAAATATATATAGTCTATCTATCCAATGTTGATTGTTGCAACAATTGCATCAACATCCATGTGGATGACTATTAGACTTAAGATCAAATTTTCTTATCTTCTAAAACATATGCAACCAATTTCAAGTTTAGTAGAAGAGTGAGTTAAAATTATCATACTTCGATCTTATCCAATAAGTCGATTTCAATGATTATATGCAGATGTATAATATGTTGATGTACTATCTCAGTCCTTCTCTAAGGATCTTAGATAGTCTAGATAGTCATACTTTCAATACATCAGATGGTTACAGTATTGGCATTCATCAAACTCTTTGGATATTATATGTGTGGAAATTACAGAAGAACAATCAACTCTTTGACTTTCCTTCTCACTTGGGTCAGACCCATGCTTCCACTACGCTTCCTTCATCTATAAACAACCATTGCTTAATACAAAGGATCTCTTATGTTAGACTCAAAATATTTCAATATAAGAGTATTTCACCATTTATACATGTTTCATTCAATTCATACAATATGAATATTATGAAGCTTCATAAATGACTAGAGTATAGATAGTAGAATCATGGCACTCATTATATCTACATCCATCTTAACTCTTAAAGTCTTTCGTTCAGGCATGTACTCGAGCATTTTTTTGTACATCTTCTCTTATCGAGCCACCATTATGCATAATACAATGAACCATGTCATTCATGATCAAATGTCGAGAGCACATATGTATGCCAAAACATCTTCTTAGGTTTTATAAGGATTTTTGATAATTACGGTCGTCATCGACATGATACAAAGCACAATCGATGAGATATGAAGACTATAGAGACATACAAACCCAAGGTTGTTGTCCTATTATCTATTTAATTGTCTTTCCTCATTATTATGAGGAAACTTACACAGTGCAACCACATACATTATGTGTCCAATTGCAAGTACAATATCTTGAACATGGATCCAATCCATGATATTTTACTGGTTAATATTGATTATAGTTTTGAGTGGATTTAATGTAAGTTATCTGAAATAAGGTAATTTACATAAATGCATATTTTATTTTCTTTAAGGATTTTATATCAAGTTTTCTTGCCTTGTCAACTATGAAAGTTCATTCCCTTATTCACTTTCAAAGTAAGAGACATACTTACCATTATATCTCAAGCAAGATCTGATATCTCCTTCTTACCTTTATTACATCCCAATAATATGAGAATCTGCAACTCAGATAAAAAGAAGCAGGAACTCATTCTGCATTGCAAGTCCAACTTGCATTTCCTAATTCGGTCTTTAACACCCAAGCCCACCACCTCTAAGGTGATGTTGATCGGTTTTTAATAAAATCAACCGACAATAGGAAGAGAACTCGCTATGTGTAATCCAATATCACCCCAATAATATGAGGAACTGACATTGGGATCACTACGCATACGACCTTACTCTTTTGAGAAGCAAAGAGCATGATCCATGTGTGCTTGTATGCAGGAGTTATCACTTCAAATAGACGTATCCTATATACATCAATGGTGACAGAACCATTCGCCTTGACAGGAGACCATGGATGTCATTTATATGATCCTTCATGTCCCATTCAAATTTTAATTAATCATAATGAATCATATTCTCGATTAATTCTTCAAAGGGAATTACATCTCCATTCATAATGGAGTGTTTGTTTTAATTGGATCTAATTCATTTAATCATATTAAATCAATTATCAATTCATTCAATCAATCAACAAACAATTAGGGTTTGCTAGATATTACCATATAGTATACGCTCTCTCAAGTACGCATTATTTTGTATTTTAATATTTAGAGTACAACTTGACTTGCTCATACTATTCTTTCCTAAAAAATAGAATCGGTGACGAGTCGTTGAACACGATGTTTAATTTGTGGTCGTTGTAGCACGTGTACTTAGCGATTCGGTCAGAACCGAGAGAAGATCTCCGTGAAGAGTGTCTCGGCTTTAATTTATATCTCGGGCAAGTCCGGGGTCGAACTCAGGGAGGCAAAGGAACAACTTCGATTTTAATTCAAAAAATTAGATCTAGATTTTCAAACGGTATTTTTTTAGATTTTTTTAATACAAAAAGAAATGCCAATGCAAGATGCAGTTGAATTACGACACTAAGAAAGCATACAACAAGGCCAAATTAATTTTAATGTTAAATTAATTCAATTCAGCCAAATTATATTTTTCCTAAAGTCCTAATCCAGTGAGGAACACAAAACATATTTTTTTGTATTTTTTAGGTTTAAAATGCAACAATGAAAAATGCACACTTTTTATGGGTTTTTTCGCAATTTATCACACAAACAGTAAGTAAAAATCATGAAAAATTTATTGAAACATAAACATGATGCAAGGAAGCTACAGTAATATTTTTGGATTTTTTGACAAGTTATGAATTTTTTATGGATTTTTTATTGAAAATAGAGTGACAGTGAGTAAATAATTTCTAATAAATCCACAATGTCAAATTAATTAGAGTGCAAATTATCTCAGAAATATATTTAGATAAGCAATCCAGTAGAGTTGAAATTTCACAAAAAGGATATACGTGGATTTAATTAAAAATAAAATACTAAAAATACTTTACAATTTATTTCAGGCACAAAACAACTCCATCTTAATGAAATTTGGTTAATAAATTAATTACGTATCAACGCATCACATATAATTTTTGAGGAATTTTTAGAGCAACCGTTAGTTAGATATGAATTTAAGAGTCTAAATTAGGTAAAATATGCAAAAGTTCAGTTGCACAATTTTAATTAATTCAAAATAACTCACAAAAATACAAATAAATATCCAAAAGGTAGAGAATTAGTTGCTCAACATCAAACCATTTTTCATTGAATAAAAAGATGTATAAATGAGGTCCAAATCAATGCATAAACACAGGGTTGTTCGTGCAAAACAGAAATTGAAAAGTCAACACAAACCACACACAGGGACTCAATTGTAATTACTAAAACATGCGAAATAACAAATGCAATTTTTACTAATAAAAAAAGGAAAATAAGGGCTTCTTCTTCCCTGGGCCCGATGAGATGAACCCAAAAGGGGGGAGGGTTTGGATCCATGGCCGCGCAGTGGAGCGGCGAGTTGGCGGCGGCGTCGAGGGATGGTAGAGGAGATGGCGGCGGAGGCGCCGCTCGCTGCGGCAGTGGAGGAGCTAGGGGTGGCGGTGCGTGGCGCACGGGGCCGCGGCTGGAGATGGAGTGCGGCGTCGGGGCCGCGCGCTGGCCTATGGAGGAGGGCGGTGCAGCAGGTGGCGGTCGGCGGGGCGGTCCGCGACGGCGGCGGCGCCGCGGGCTGGCGGCAGAGGAGATGGGGGGGCGGCGGCGGCGGGGGTGTCGTTGCTTCCCTCCCGTTACTTCTTTTTTTGTTTTTCTTATTTTTTTGTTTTGATAAAAAAATGCTGTGATAGATTTTTTTATTTTAGATTATATATATTTTTTTTTCAAAATTTTTTTATAAACAGGAAATAAAATGTGGTTATATACAAAAGGGTAAGAGGACAATGGGTAGATGGCTTTGGGGGTATGATGAAAATGATATAATTATGAAATAATAAGGAAAACAAAACTATTAGAAGAGATAAAACAACAAGATAAATGAAGGGAAATATTTACCTGAGATTCGCCGGATTTGCGGAGAAGCTACGCTAGACTCCTGTCGTCGCTTCGATCCAATTGGCGAAACAAAATTGGAGAAGCTACACGAGCTCGATGGGGAACTCGTGACGCGGAACGGAGCTCCGCGGATCTCGCCTGAAGGAGGTCGTCGCTTGAGGAAGACGCTTCGTCGTTGTCACCGACACCACGTTCCAAGCTCTCTCCTTTTTCTATAAGAATGGCGGATGGGGAAAAATGAGGATGTACATATGAATATAAAGAGAAGAAGAATGGGAGTTAGAAAGATGGTGGAGTTGAATGGGAGGTTAAAAAAAATGGTGGAGTGGAATGGAGGTTAGATGAAGACTTGGTGGTTAATGGAGGAAAATGGAAGTTATTGTAGAGAATGAGAAAAAATAAATAAATAAATAATGATATAAAGTATACTACTTTAAATACAATAAAATAAAGAAGGGAAAAAAATAATGGTGAATTTACAAGTAAATACATACAACATGTACATTTTTATGTTTGCTTTTCTAATATGTATTTTTTTCTTTTTAATAAGATATATTTACAACGGAAAAAATACAATAAAATACTATAATCAAATTATAACACATGCATGATTTTTTTGTATTTTTATTAATTAAGAAAGATAAAATAAAAAATGAAAGAAAGAATGAATATATACAAGGTATACAATGTACATCTAGGTCCCAAAACCCAACTTTAGCAAATGAGCTCTGATTTTAATGAAACCACTTCCGTTGGATAGATAATTTTCTAACTTGAACTTTAAAAGTGAGTTTGGTGAATTTGGAGTTCAGACGGAGCGGGAATTTGCTTGGAAGTTGGACTTTATGGCTTTTTCTCTTTGGGATCTAGGAGCATTTATTTGAGGTGAAATTTGTTTTGTATTTTTTTATTTTTATATACATTTTTATAAACAAGTTAGAGAAAGAATAAGGCAAAAAGGATTTGAAATGAAATTATTAAAAATACATGAAGTTTTGGGCTATTTACATGTATAAAACTCCTTTATTTTTGCGGCTTTTTATGGGTAGTTTATTTTGTACAATCTAATATACAATAATTAGTGTATTTTATTTACAAAAGTCATTTTGTTAATTTATGGATTTTATGGATATTTTTCTGGGATTTTACTCGGGGATTTTGCTAAGATCAAGATATTGAGATGATGAATCGTGGATTCATTAATCGGCCAGTACACTCGGAGTTATGCTGGGAGGGAGCATTTCCTTGATATACAAGCCATTAATTAGTAAACTAAGCTAGCATACCTGGACTAGACATCTCCACCATTCTGATTGAGAACAATACAAAATAATATCAATGTACTTGAGATTTTATCGATAAACTTTGATAGCCAGTATTATACTATATATTAATCACTTAGAGATTTAGGCATCTTTAAAAAAATTGAAGGACCTTAAATTTCTAGTCTTATCAAGCAAACATGTTCTTGATTTCTAGTCACATAGCGACGACGTCGATCCTCTCTAGGTCAAAAAGTGGACGAACAATTTAGAGAGAGAGAGAGAGGGGGCATGCATAATGATAGAGAGAGCGAGAGAGATAGAGCTTGCGAATTCTATTGTGTAAAAGAATAGCTAGGGTTTCCTCTTCTTTTATAATATTTTTTAAGTCAATGGATCTCAATCCATGGACAACACAAAATAAATAGTTGAGATTGATTTGTGTTTCTTTAAATAGCCATGATTTTGCTATAAAATTACAACAACATTTAATTTAATTTAATTTAATATATATTAAATAAAACATCAATGTAAATTAATTTAATCAAATCAATATAGCGTGAAGGATTAAGAAGGAGGCAAGCCTACTTTCAATTAAGGGAGGACGACCATCATGAGTCCTAAATAAAGTGTGGTCGTCCTCCCTCCCAATATGGAAGGGGGACTCCTTCTTCCTTATATATGAGATCTTATACCTCATATAATCCTTCATTATATACAATAAATTTTATTGCATATTATTTCACAAAAATAATTTCAAATTATTTTGTGACAATTTCAATCATGCCATTGAAATTGTGAATCATATTCGCACACCCAAAATACAATGTAAATTGTATTTTCAATTAATTGTCCAATATGAATCCAATTCACATGAACATTTAATTTATAACTGCTATTTACAAATAGCTCTCTCTAATATAAAATAAATCACATTTATAATATATATGATTAATATAGATACTATCCACATTAATCATATCCATGATAATTAAATCATATTTAATCATCTTGGATCATCATTCTCATGCATCTAAATAATATAAATCATATTAACATTATTCATGATAATTAAAACACATTTAATTATCAATTCCTTAGTGCTCATATATACAATACATCAATGGAATTATCCTTTCAAGAGTAATGTGCTTTCTATGCAGATACTTGGAGATAAGGATACGGTGATTGTAAATTCCACGTATAGTGACTTGGATACTGAGATCACATCTCAAATCCAGATCTCGAGGACCTCTCATAGATGCTTGATTAAATTAAAGCTGTAGATCTAATCTTCTCATTGTATCATAATCACATTTAGATCAATGTCCAACATTTGGACTAAGATTAGATTACTTCTCTACTGAGAGGAGTCACTAAAATACAAACATGTTTCATCACTCCCTCAGAATGGATGCATCATGGTTATACAATTGTTTTTTATCAAATCACACTCAAGTACAGTCCTTATAGCCGTACATCCCACATACTAGAAGTCCCAAAATAAACCCAAAGTTTTAGATCTTATTTAGAGTGTTTTCTTCAGGGTTTTATCATTAAGTTTCTCATTCGATCATTGGGAGTTGGTATCGTTCATATACTTTCCAAAAGCATATATCATACCTAGGTATTGATCATATACTTTCCAAATGCATATATCAAACCTACAAATTGGGTCAAGCTTCCAAAATGAGACGATTGTGCATGGAATTTGATCCCAATATCTCATGAGTGAGCTCATGTCTTCCGGTTCAGTAATGAACCTGTATGATCCCTTTGAGAGATTGTATTACTCATATGCCCTTGTAAGTGCATAAACTCGTCGGTGTATAGACCTTGATTAGATCATCAACCTATTGGTCTGCCAAATGTACATACTCAAACATATAGTAACACATCTGTCTATGTTCATAGGATGTGTGCCTATATCATGATAGTATACGACATATGTCTTGGTTATCATGATCTCGTTAAGTCAACCCTTTGACCTACCTTGTGTTACTTAAGTCAACTCTTTAACCTAACTTATCTAACATCTCTTAATCTCTATTCCTATGCAGAGGACTTGCATCAAGTGGTCGATTAGATATCAACCTATAGAGAAGAATTACCATCTTCCTCTCAGGTTGGAGATCCTCTCTTAACAATCACTTGACGGTGCTTGATGAGTCCTCAATCCAACTCTTTAGATATCATCCAAGCACCATCCTCTATGATTCAACATTTTGATCAACAGTTGTATGATCATTAAGATGGTCATGGAACATAACCCTAATTATACTAAGGGACCTATTATGCAAATTAGTTATTCTTTATTTCAGATCAGGGATTGATTTTTAATAATATTTATTGCATAATGGCTCGTCGTGGGCTCGCATGTCCAACAAATAACCCTGGGGTAATGTTGCCTCCTTGAGTTCGATCCTCATTGGTTATACAGGTAAAATAATGGCACTAGCATTTGTTTTATTTCTTGCTAGATAAATAATTTTTCTTTAAGACGGTTTCGGGTTATGAAGATATCTCACTTGTTCATTTTCTCATTAAATAATTAAAACCTAGAAAGATGTGTTTGAACACTAAACTAGCGTGGTTTTGGTTTATTTTTCAAGGATTTTTGATGCTTCTTTGTTGTGTTTTGATTTTCCGACTTCATCTACATTTTGAGTTTCTTGGTGTGTTTTCTTGAGCTCATTGCTCGATTTTCTTCATGTCATTACTTATATAGTATCATCTACCTATTTTATTACCTGTATACTTTATAGTAGATCATTTGCAAAATATATCTTCATTTATTTTTTAAAATAAAAAATCAACTTCATTTTCTTTCACTTTAATCACTATATTAGAATAGTAGACTACACTATATTCTACCTATTATATTGTATAACCTTTTTTCAAATTAATCATTCTTGAAAACCAAATAAAAATTGCAAAATAAAATTTTAAAACTTGAAAACCAATAAAAAGAACAAAAAACTAAAATCTATAAAAGTACTTTCAAAGAAGAAATTCGATCATAAATCTGATCTCTAAATCTAGGTATACTTTCTGCCTTGTTGTGTTCAACCCAGGGACACTTACCTGATAAATATCAAGTGAAATAAAAGAGTGAGAAATCGTTTCCTTCTTGTATTCATTCATCTTTTAATTCTCACTCTCTTTTATATTTTTTGTTTGATAGACATGCTTCTCTTCACGACCGCTATAGCCAACGACTATCTTCAACAAAAAGCCACAGGGGGGAGCACGATAAATCAAAACGACACCATTATTGGGGAAGCACCAGTTATACTTAGAATTTGATATTTTTGAGATTCCTGCTTCTTCTTCTTCTTTTTATTTTCATCGATTTCACGATTTTTTTCTCAGTATTATCGATTTTCTTTTGATTGGTTTTTCATTTTGTTTTATGGTTTTATCGATTTTATTTTTATTTTTGTTTTGATTTTATTTTCGAGTTTCAATTCCTCACAGTTTTTCTTTCATGGTTTTTGTGTGTTGACGAATGGTGTAGGTCATGCGGGATCAGCTGACTCCTTATGGGGTCGAATCAATTGAGAGTGCAGAGATTGGCTCCTTCTCTACGATCCAATTGCATAGGAGCAGTGCGAGTCAACATATTTTTTACACTTTTCTTTTTGAGAGAGTTTAGGGCACTTGCCCATTTTTCTATTTTCTTCATGAGAGAGGAATGGGCACTATCCCTTTTTCATTTCGTAGAAGGGGTCCCTTAAGGACTTCCCGACTTGTACATGGACACTAGCCTCTTTTCTCGGGGTCTGTTTCTCCAGCACAGGTGCTAGGGGACCTCACCGTGGTTTTCAGTTTTCTCAATTTTCTTTGTTTCCCGTAATTTCATGGAGCCAAAGGTGCATTATTGATTGATTAGATGACTAACATAGAACCCATTAACCTAATCCACACTTAGTTGTTAAATCAGATGATTTTCAAAAAACAATCAATCCTTGCGTTGGCATTATCTTTTTAGGGTCACGATTGTATCGTTAAAAGCATATCACTTGCATGTAGAGTGCTGGAGCCAGGTATGATCTCTATCTCTACATGAATCATGTTTTTACGTTGTATTATGTGATTCTCCCCATGTGTCAGTGCTTCAGGTAGCAACATCTCACCATCACGCCTATCAGAGACCATATTCACATCAGTATCCTGCTACATATCCACATGCATATCAGCACCAGTAGCAGCGGTCTTCTTTTACACCACATAGGTCTCCTTAGTATTTTACACAACAGTAACATACTCCTAGACAGGAGAAAGTAGATAGCCAGGGACACCACAATGAGTCTGAGATATTTTCATATTCCCTAGCATTGAATCAGATCATGGAGATGATTGGCACACTCCAGAGTACACATAGGACAGAGATGGAATGGTTTAACCATCGTCTAGATGAGATAACCGTGCCCAAGACCACTCTAAAGCCCAATCTCATATGAAACAAGAGGAGGCATACAGATCAGGTAAACACCACTATAGGTCCGATCTCTTTTCCCCGATTTTTATCTAACGTCACTCATCTCAGGAGCGATAGATCACCATGAGAACCTGATCGAGAGGAGGAGAGGGCACATGATGATGAGCGAGATCCGATCCATGATGATACACATTCTGATGCTGAGGAGAAGGACCACCACGATGAGGACCAGCATGATGTACACCATGATGATCAGAGAGTTGGGAGCAATGCAGAGATAATTGACATAGACACGGGCGAGTCAGATGATGTTATCATGCCAGACCATGCAAACACTCCTGATGCAGATTTTTCTTCTCCCATTTTAGAGAGTTTTGTACATACTTTCGAGACTCTCAATGTACAGGCTTATTCTTTTGATGATGTGAATAAAAAGATCTTTGTCATTCCTGAGATTGTTCCTTTTCTCGATGCTTTGTAAGAAACAGGAAAGAAAAATTCCAAAAAGAATGTTTTCACTCCTAAGATAGAAAGGTTATTGAAAGATTACATTTTTCTGAAGATTTCACTTGAGGATGCCTTGGATCATTTTCCTACACTCAAGAATCAGTTGAGGAACAAATGCACAACACGTAGGAAAAGGAATTCACGGGTTGAGAAGCATGTATTGACCAAGGCGACTTCATGTGCTATTCAGAATAAGGTACCCAAGAAGAAGAGAGATTCAAGAGCTAACTATGTTACATGTCAAATTGAGCTAACTATGTCACATGCCAGATTGCAGATGACACATTCTATCGTACTCTCTTAGATAATGGTTCCTCGATCAATTTGATGCCATCTTCTTTGCTTGATAAGCTCAAGCTAGGTCCTCTTTACAAATCACGAGCGATGTTTTAGTTTGCAGATCGATCTGTGAAGAGACTTAGAGGTGTGTTGAGGAACATTATTATAACCGTTCAGGGATTACAATCTCCAGTGGAATTTAATGTCCTAGATATGGCATGCCCTATGCAACTACACCTTGGTCCAATCATTCTCGGGAGACAATTCTTGCAAACAACGAGAGCACTCTTTGATTATGATGCTGGCATAGTATCATTTCGCACATATAGTGGAGAGATTCACATTGAGATGGCCAAAGGATGTAGAAGTCCCATATCAGTATTATCATTCAATTCCGAGGACACCAGTCTTGCAGATGATTGCCAGCACATAGATGAGTCACGGTCTCTTGATCTTGAGAGCGTTTATTTTGATACCCACGGTATCCTACACGAGGATGGGGTAGATCAAATGGTACCTAGTTCTTTAGATGATTGTTCACATACAGATGCATAGTTTACATCAGATCCAAAAGAGCAGTCACTTACAGTAGATATCTCAGTGTCGTAGATTGAGAGTACACATATTTCAACACGAGAGTCAGCTTATTACATTTCAAAGATTATTCGATCTATTCAGCGTAGATAATCGGATGGTGTGATGAATACACATATAGACATCTTCTGTAATCTAACTCCATAGATGCATATTATAGTAGAGAGACCTATGCAACACACATTGTTCATTCACAGAAGAAGTTATACTTGTTCAGCCAGGGATCACTACACGCGAGTACAACAAACGATTCAATACGACCCAGGTTGAGGTGAACTACTTTGTACATGACTTATGTCTACTCTTCCACTTCATTTTGTCTTGTACAGAGACATGTGAGCCTTTCAGTTTTTTTGAAGTACGCCATCACTTGTATATTCTTTGTAGTCCACAATCGTCCCTACTTTTTGCTCGTCTTTATATACTTACGATACCATATCATAAGTATAGTGGGATAGATTGCCCGTTGATTTTCATTTTTGATTTTGTTCTTTTTACTTTTCTCTTGTTTTCCTTTCTTTTACACTAATCATTGATCCCTATTTTTTGGCCTCGTTCTTTTATATACTAAGGATGCCTTATCCTAAGCATAGGTGGGAACTGAGTGATTTCATTGAATCCATTTTTCTCTCTTTTTTTTGTTTCTTAATTTGTATATTCCTTTTCCTCAGTCACATTATTTTTGTCTTCCACTATACTTACAATGACTTGATCGTAAATATAGGGGAGTCGATTGACTTCTATTCTTTCTATTCTTTTCCACCCACTTTTACTTAACACGAGTTATGTGCTCCTTTTTCTCTTTTTACGCTATGAGGACATAGCACAAGTTAAGTATAGGGGGTGCATATATATTGTATATATATTTGTGTCCATAACTCGTACTTTTATGTATTTTCTATATCTATGAATTCCATAAAAAGTAGGTAAGGGTTATTTTAAAATTCATTTATTTATATATTGATTATTTATAAAATCCTTGTAAATAAGTAAAATATTTGTAAAATTCTTATTTAAAATTCTTAATTTAAAATATGTATTTAAAGTATGTATTCAATATGTATAATACTTATTTAAAATCCTATTTATTAAAATATGTGTAAAAATAATTTAATCTTAGTAAAATTCTTTGTTTATAAAACTTGTAAAATTCATTAGTCATTCAATTTAAATAAAATATTGGTAAATTATCTTGTAAAATTCTTATACATATACTTTTTTATAAATTCTGAAAAAAAATCCATAAAAATACAAGGTCCTAAAATTCATAAAAAAAATACAAAATCTTCAAAATCCATAAAAATGAGTAAAATTCAGAAAAAATGTACGTCACAAAAACATGGTTGCATTTGTATTTTTCAGAATAAATTTGATTTCTTGAATTAAAGATTAGAATAATCTAAAGGATGGAGATTGGTTATGGCCTTTAACTTTCATTGTATAGAGCCTAGTTAGGAATTGGAATTTAGACTCTTCAAGTCTATGACTTAAATCTTTAGGTTCCATGAGACCATGTTTGGGAAGTCAACTCAAACTTCACTAAGTAGAACACTTAGTGTCATCTATTTAACTCTTCATCAGTGAACCAATTTTGGACACATGCACTTTGCACTTAGCTCAACTTGCATGGGGTTGCGAAGAAAAGTCTATTTTAGTGGTGCATTTCCATCCTTGTCTAGTGGCGTGAATGTCTAAAGACGGGAATTGTGGGGTTGAAATAAAGCTTCGGATGAGCAAGAGCTCAGAACATGGATGAAAATAAAATACTATATAACCATCTAGGTATAAAATATTGATGAAGTGCAAGCAACATTACAAAGCCAAACAAAAAGAAGCCACCAAATACCAAATATGACCACAACGGTCAAAGCTTCCCAAAAGCATGCACATCTTAGTAGAGACTTATCTACACTGGGTAGGCTTCACAAGGAGATGCGACTACACTAGTTACACTCCAGTTCTCTTCTCGTTCTTCTACGTTTTCTCTCTACTCAATTGTGGAAACAGCATGACCTGACCTTAGAAGGAAATATCCTCCTCCTTGAGGAAAGAGTAGCTGGATGAGGAACCAATGGGAGTGTATTATGGGGATGGGTGGTTTCTTCGCTTCTTTAAGCATGAAAAGCTAACACAAATTCACACACAATACAAATTGAATTCAAGATTGATATAGTTAGCGATATGGATAAGTGGATCTATTCTGACTGTTGAGATGAACCTAAATAAGGATTTGCGGAATTTGAGGATTGTTGAGATTAAAATCCTAACCCTAGTTAAGTCTCCGATAAATGCTTGTTTTAGGCCCGACCAAGCTTTGTCTTTTGTCTGTTCTCATGAATTTTTTTAGGAAAACAAATTCATTCTAACTTTATTTCTTTGTTCCCTTATTTTTCAAATAAGTCTTTGCTAAGGAACTAGCAAAATTTAAGTATAGAGGGGTGATGAATCCATGATTCATTAACATTCTTTATACATTTTGTCTTAAAACCCTTAACAAATACATGTAAATATTCATTAATTTCCATTTCTTAACAAAATACCATTCATGAATAAAAATATCATTTTATGCATCAAAAACATGTTAATAAATAAAAGAATAAAAAGAAAGAAAATAAAAAGATGCATATTGTAAATATGTATATATGTACAATATGACTTGTAAAATATAAATATAGCTAAAACATATATTTATAACCTTACCACCAAGATCAAGCCAGCATGGATTGGTCGATAAGAAAATAAGTAGGGGGAGATAAGGAAGAAAACCACAAATAGAATTAATTATACATTGCACACATTATTCATTAATTATCAAATAAAACCAAAGCTTCATTTATTTTTTTAATTAATTCAATTGTAAATAATTTTCGCCAAACTCTTTTCCAATTTATTTCTAAAAATGTATAGAAAAATATAAAAAAAATTAAAAATATTATCTTGTATATATGCCAAGAAATCCAGCCTTTAAATGGTCAATTTCTCAACTTTCGAATATCACAACTTCCTCATATGAACTCCAATTTCACTCTACTCACCTTTCAAGTTCATAAAATAATATTCTATAATTAATGAAGGTGATTTCACTAAAATCGGAGTCTATTTGTAAAAAGTAGATTTTGGGACCTAATGATAATTGGGTTTCTGTGCTATTTATTTTATTCAGAACATATTATTAATATTTTTAACAATTTTATAATTTTTAGAAACTATTTAATATTTTAAATAAATCAAAAACCCTAATTTATAGATGAATTTGACATGTAGATTATATACATGTGTTTAATTATATCTTGAAATTAATTTATTAAAATCTATAAAAAAATTTCACATACATCATATTTATTATTTTAATAATTAATAAAATATAAAAATATTATGTTATTTATTAATTTACTAACCTAAAAAATCAAAATCAATTTATTAAGTATTCTATATACTTAATTATTAATATTATATTTATATTTCATTAAATATTTATTATTTTGAAAAATAAGTTATATAATTAATAATATAATAAATTATTTACATTTTCTATTTTTATACCTAATTTAAATAACATCGTTTAATATTTTTTTAATTTAATTCCAACCGCCCAGGTGTTGACATGTGTCAACACCTAGTTCATCTTCCTCACGAACCAGGTTGCAGCGTCTTTTGCAACTGGCCGGCTTCTCACAATTATTCCCACCATAACTCACTACCTAAACCCAATCTAATCCAATTAAACTACACCCCTAACAAACCTAACACACGCCAACCATTCAATCAAGCCTAATCCATCCCTGAGCATTATATATAATCATCTAAACTTAACGTCTTAAAAAAACTCTCCTTTAACTGGAAACAACTTGGTCGACACCCAACTTTTTCCACCTTGTTCAGCCTCACTCTGACCGTGATAGGGGTTGAGGAAATCCTGCGTGGAAGGTGGACCATCGAAGGAGGTTCCAAGACCAATGATAGGTCTTGAATTGATGCCTCGAGTGTTGTGCGACTCTCGGAAGCCGACCTGTAGAGCGAATACCAGCAAGTTCATATAACCTTCAAGTATAGGTACATATACATCTCTCCTTTGATTTTCTCATTTTTCACATCCAAATAGATAGCTTAATCCCATCCAAAGATTAAGCTAATCACGATCTTTCATTCGCGTAGTGAATCCATCACTCGAATCGACCAAATTTGCACTCTATTTCAACCCATATTTCCTTGTCCTGGAACCATATTTGAATTGCAATTTCATCTTTCTTGTGGTTGATTCCTTTGAGAATCGAGCGTCTACTTTTTGATTGTAGGTACTAACTAGCATCTGGAGCATCACCGTCATCATCTGGAGCACTTTCTTTGTCGATTGATTCAAACATGCAGCATCCTTTTGCTGGGGCACTAAACCCTAGAAGGACCAAGATGCCGCCACCCTCCTTGACCATGCCCTACTACAGGCAAGCTCAGAGGAGGAAGGATATCTCCTCCTGACCCTGCTGGAGGAGAGCTACTGTCATAGATCACTTGAGATTGAAGAAGACCAGATCCCCTGTCACCTACACCAGATTTGAGGAAGAACTTCCCTAGAATAGTCGAGGTGCAGGCATCTGACGCATGGAAAGAACTGATGGCTCAGACCAATGTGTGTGTTCTAATCCAAGCTGACCAATTTTGAACTGGTGGAAAAATTACTAAGAAGCCCCTTCCAAAATTCCAGAAGACCTCCAGAGCTTTTCTTATTTGCAATTAGGTCCCCATGCAGGGACGACTCAGACAAGCTCAGATGAATAAATAATGAACCACTTCGATCATTTTTAATCTGAATTGGAATTTTATTTGATTAATTGTCTCTCTCTCTCTTTAGCGGTTTCTACTTCGACATTTATTTACCACTTGGTCAGAGTTGGTTATCATTTTGGGGTTGAAATAAAGCTTTAGATGAGGGATGCTATGCTGGTACAATTTTTCTCAAACCTCAAAACATGGGTGGAATAAAGAATTCTATATCCGTCAGGGCACAAAAGAATGCATTGCAATTGTTTCTACTACACCAAAACATGGGTGGAAGAAAATATTCTATATCTGTTAGGGAAGAATTCATGAAGTACATTTGTTGACCAAAATGGTCTAAGCTTTATATAGCATGCATATCTTGGTGGAGACTTGGCTACACGGGCCAAGCTTCTCAAGGAGATGTGACTACACTGGTCACAATCTAGTTCTTTTCTCATTCTTTTATCTTCTTTCCCCTTTTGATTGTGGACACAACACATACCTGAACTCAGAAGGGAATACCCCCTCCTTGTGGATTGAGTAGCTGGATGAGGAAGCCATGGGATTGTATTACTGGGGTGGTCGATTTCTTCGCCTCCTTAAGCTATAAGAGCTAACACATTTCACACATGACTTCAAGGTTGAAAGAGTTAGCATGATGGATGAGTGGGTCTGAGCTGATAGTTGAGGTGAATCTAAATAAGGATTTGTGGAACTTGAGGACTGTTAAGACTAAAATCCAAATCCTAGTTAAGATTCAGACAAAATGTTTATTCTATGGCCCGATCATGTTTTATCCTTTGTCTGTTTTCATGAACTGATTTAGGAAAACAAATTCATTCTAACTTTCTTTTTCCTTATTCTTCAAATATGTGTTTGCTAAGGGATCAACAAAGTTTAAGTATTGGGGGTTGATGAATCCGTGATTCATTAATGTTTCTATCACATTTTATCTGAAAACCCTTAACAAATACATGTAAATATGCATTAATATTCACTTTTTATCATAATCACATTCATGAATAAAAAACCATTTTTTATATATATCAAAAATACATAAATAAAAGTTTAAAAATTAAAAAAAAACATGGTAGACTGTAAATATGTATATATTGTATAGTATGACTTAAAAAATATAAATATAGCTGAAAGATATATTTATATGACCTAACCCCCGAGACCAAGTCAGCATGACTTGGTCGACAAATAATAAAGCAGTGAGAGATAAGGATGAAAACTCAAAAAGAACTAACTTTATTTATAATGCATTAATTCCATTTAAAATTGTATATACACAATCTTCACTAATTTTATTTAATCCATATGTGCATATTTTTCACCAAATTATTCCCCATCGTGTATATAAAAATTTCTATAAAAATAAGTTAAAAATTCCAACATGTATAAACACCAAGAAATCAGGATTTCAAATTGTCAATTTCCCAACTTTCGAACATCATAACTTCGTCATACGAACTCCAATTTCACTCTACTCAGCTTTAAAGTTCACGAAATAAAATTATCTAAATAATGAAGTGGTTTCATAGAAACGGAGTTCATTTGCAAAAAGTCAGTTTTTGGATCTAATGACAACTAGGTTTTTTGGGTTGTTCAATCTATTGTGTACATACTATTTATAGTATAACTGATTTAGTACTTTTTAATTACTTTCTTGATCTTGTAATTTATTTATAAAATAAAAGCCAAAATTGAAATTATCACTAATATTTTAAATAAATCAAAAAACCCCTTAAAAATATGTAAAAATGAACTGCACAGTATATATCGGTATTTATTCTATGTCAAATGACTTATAAAAATCCACAAAATTCACACCAATCTTATTTATTATTATATAAATTAATAAAATAAAAAAATAGTACATTATTTATTAAAATACTCGACTAAAAATGTAAATGTTATTTGTAAAGCATATTATATGTATTTATTGATATTTTATTTATATATCATAAAATATATATTATTTATATATGTATAATATTCCATAATTAAAATAAATTAATTAGCTACAAATTTCATTTGTATACTTTTCCAAAAAAACTTTATTTAATAAATATTATATATTTTATAAGTTATTTTGTTTCTGGGAATTATGTGGTGCTGACACGTGTCAGCACCACATGCATCATCCCCGAGAACCCAGTTCTGTTTGGTTCTTGCAGCGACCCAACTTCAACAATTTTTACATCCCTTGATTTTATACATATCTTAAATCCAATTCATGGATCCCCAATCCTAACTAATCTTCATCCATACCATCCATTTGCTTCAACCCGACTCCTCTTCATCTATTATATTTAAGCCACGCAAGTGGCACAAGTCAAACAAACTTTCCTCAACTACCAGATCCAACTAACCAAGACCTCAACTTCCCAAGCTTTAAGCTTCCTCCTCAAGTGACAGACGAGCGACGGTTACCCTCCACAAGGAAGAAGGTTGATCAGAGAGGAGTTCCAAGGCGTCGTCACCTTACATTAGGGCCTCCACCACCATGTACATCTCTAGGAACTTTACCGACCGATCGATCACTGATATTGAAGGTCAAACACCTTCATATTCCCAGGTGAATTCCTCCGCCAATTTGGGACTTTTAATTAGTTTTTATACAAGTTAATCACCATCATAGTTACCCTCATCTTCCATCTTTCAATTGCAACCAAAACACCTCTCTGTCCAACTTGATTTGTTGATGAAATTTGATTTGAAAACCAAGTTCTGTTGAACTATACTATGCGTAAGAAAAGACCCAATCTCCAAGTTGATTCAACTAGAATCGAGAAACATTAATGTTCTTGTAGGTTGTTATATAATCTAAGCTAGCATTCAGTAACATCTAGAACAAATGCAGCATCTATCTCAAATCAATTCGAGGGGAATCAGCATCTGCATAAGACCTGGGAGCTTAACTTCTGACCTAAAGCCTTAAAGAGCGATCCACCTTCTTCGATGACATTCCTTGCAGCAGGCAAGCTCAAAGGGGGAAGGAGACCCTTTCTAGCCATGTCTCTGTTGTAGCAACTTCTTGCAATGTCTCCAATTGAGCCTAGCACCGCCTGGAAGTCGAATCACCACCATCGTTCATCCAGATTTGGGAAGAATAAGAGGAACACCATATCGTATAGGCTCATGATGTATGTCACCATTCAACGGACCAGATCGCGCTGCAGCTTATGATCTCGGTTGTCCAGACCAAACGGTGAACATTTTGCAACATAGGCTCATCCAGTTTCAAGAAATCTCGCACTCCACTAGAAATTTTCATATTTGCATTTAGGTCCCTCTGTAGGGACCTATGCAAAGATCCATATACTTTCAGAAACTTCTATCACATATATACCCATGTATTTTATTAGACTTTTGGACATCGATTTTCTTGGCTTCTTTGTTGTGTTTTGATTTTATGAATTTTGTCTATGCTTTGAGTTTCTTGGTGTGTTTTCTCGAGCTCGTTGCTCGATTTTCTTCGTATCACTACCTAGATAGTATCATCTACCTATTGTACCACCTATATACTATATAGTATATCATTTGCAAAATATATTCTTCATTTCTTTTTGAAAATAAAAAAATCAACTTCATATTCTTTCACTTTAATCACTATATTAGAATAGTAGACTACATTATATTCTACCAATTATATTGTACAACCTTTTTTCGAAATTAATCATTTATGAAAATTAAAAAAAAAATTAAAAATAAAAATAAAAATTTACAAAATTGAAAACCAATAAAATGAACAAAAAACTAAAAACCATAAAAAGAGCTTTCGAAGAAGAAATTCAATTACAGATCCGATCTCTAAATCTAGGTTTACTTCCTGACTCCTCATGTTCAATCTGGGGACATTTACCTAATAAACATCAAGTGAAATAAGAGAGAGAAATTATTTCCTTTTTCAAGCATTCATCTTCTTTCTTGCTCTCTCTCTCTCCTATATTTTTTGTTTGATAAGAACACTTATCTTCACGGTTGCTACAGCCAATGACTTTCTTCAACAAAAATCTATGAGGGAGAGAAATAAATCACATTATCATTGCTCGAGCCAAAGGCGATATTTCCAGTTCCATAGTCAACCACTACTTCAATCATTTGAAGGAATGACCATCCCAATATGATCAAGGTATGAATCAAAGTTTCTAAGGTTTCCATATCTAGAATAATGAATTCCACATGTAACTTCATCCCTTGAATTGTTACAATGACGTAATCTAAAATACCCCTTGGTCGCTTTACTGATGTATCTATGAATTGCCTAATCATTCTTAGATTTTAGTGGTATCGATCCAAATTCTTTGAGCAGTGATGTAGGCATCAGATTAATGGATGATCCGTTATAAAGAAGTTGTCTTTCAAACTCTTGGTTGAGAATCTCAAATCTGATGAGAGGCGCTCCCATGTCCTTCTTTTTGTTTGGGAGGTTGCAGATAGCATTGACAGTCGACATGGTAAGGATGTTCTTGGATGGTTTCTCGAGTCTTCTCTTACGATGCTTTTTTGTACATGCCTCCTTTTGTCCTTTCTTCATCATAGGCATTTACTCCATGAATTTTAGTAAAGGCATTTTAGTATTATATTTTGCAATAACTCCACAATGTTGGGATCAGATAAGGCTATTTTTATTTTTATTTTACTGTTTTTTATTTCAATGTATCAGGAAATGGAATGCGAGTGTCATCAAAAAATAGATATTTCATTGAAAAAGGTGTTCTTTTGTACAAACAAATGATTGAGCATGGTACAATCATCCACAATATAAGGAAAATGAAAGCAAGAAATTCAGCCATATCGGCTTGCAAGGGATCGGCTATTGGTGTCTCCTTGGTTGCATCGACTCGGTCTTGGTTGTTATTGCTTGATTCTTTTTTATTTTATTTCATTTTTTTCTAATGGTGTGATGCTCATCCTTCCTCATTCATAGAACTCTATGCAGAATTAGTTGATGGTGATGAAGACTCACCAATAGAAGTTTTATTTTTCCCCTTCGATGTAGCAGTCGATTGCAGTGTCCTGTCGCTCCTGAGATTAACAACATTAGGTAACAAAAAAGAACTTATACCTGACTCAGGAGTTGGTGCGGCACTATGGTCTACCTGGTCTTTTCTACAAAAGTTGTTGGGGTTTCCCTCAACTTGCATGGGTATGACTGTTTTTGCGGTAGTGAGGTCATCTAGCTTCTGGCTCATCTCATTCATGTTATGGATCAACTGAGCCAAGCAATACATAGTGAGGTTAACTGAGGATACCTCTGATGATTCGGTAATAGCAGGAGCTGAGGTTGTTGGTAGTGTTGCTGGTACTGATAGGGCTGATAGGGATGAGGAGGATACTACTGTGTCGATAACGAGGAGAAAAGAATTGATTCTAATATTGAGCAGTCGGTTGATGCTGCTGTTGGTGATATTAGGGTCTCCAAGTGTGGCTTTGATGCAGAGACTGGTGGGCTTAGTGAGGATGGAAATTTCGTCCACCCTGATGAGGGTTGAAATATCGGATGGTTGTATTCTGACCTTGAAGTTGTCCTCCAGGACAAGTCAGAGATTGTTCATTACCCCACATAACATTCACCTCTTGAATTTGTGGAGGTGGTGGATAGAAAGGCTTGGTATAAGCTTGAGGTTCTGGATGGTACACCACCATCTGTTATAGTGGTGATAATCCTTGGTCGGGTGTCTACACGTAGTGCATGTGCTGAACTGACTGGGGTGGCCCTTGGTTCTACTGATGGGGTTGTTCCTTTAATTCTGTAAAATGCTCAGTTGGTTACTTCACAGACTGGCAGGCATGGATGGTGCTTACCAGAAGCTCAAGCTGCTTTGAAATTTGATAGAACTTGTCAAGCAATTGGGTTCTTTGTTCGATCTCATTTAATTTATCAAGGTCTTGTAATCACTTTTCAATTATATCAACTTTATAGAGATGGTTCCTGATGATACTGAGATTGGAACTCATGTCTCTCTCTTTTTCATGGTACTATGATGCATTCATAGGCTTGTGTGGACTGATGGGACTTTTTGGAATACCCAGGACGAAGATAGAGTGGTTGAGCCCTTAGCCATCTCCTCGAAGATCTGTCATATGATATCTTCGTCCTTGTCGACCCATCACATGTAGCATCCACGAGCTGTTGGCTTTCTTGGTGCAAGCCCGCAAAGAAATTCTGGACCAGGATGGCCTTCGGTAAATCATGAGAGGGGCACTTCTCTATAAGATCTTTGAATCTTTCCCATGCCTCATGATACGGTTCATAGGACATCTGAGAGAAGTTGGGGATCACAGCTCGCATGTTGTTCAAATGGCCTAGGGAATAGTACTTATGAAGGAAGGTTGATTTGAGCTCTTCCCAGGTCATCACCACCCTACCCAAGTGATTGATCCAGTATAATGTCTTATCTTGAAGGCTAAAAGGGAAGGTGCTCATCTTTACTACCTCCAAAGGGTTGTTGGGTAGTGCATAGTGCTACAGATTCTATTGAACTGTTGTATTTGTATGTAGGGATCCCCATTGGTATTCCCATGGAAGATCAATAAGAGAGGGAGCAATGATGGCTTCAACTTGAAGTGTCTATAGATCATAGGTATTCTGATCCACTCAGTAACCTAGCCAGAACTAGGGTTATAAGTCTCTTTCAGAGTGTACTTTAGCGGTCCTCCTCTCTCATCTCCTCCTCCATGGTTTTCTACAGGTTGCTCACCCTCATTCCCACCAACTCAACACATGGGAGGTCTACCCATGTCTTTTTTATCTACCCAAGTATCTAATCTACCCATGTCTTTAAACTAATCAACCAAACCTCAAAGCATGGATAGACCAACTCATCACAATGAACCATAAGAGTTTGACGAGTATCTTGTCAATTTTATTTGTTTGTATAAGACAATCTTGTCAAATTTAGTCCTTAGAAGCTAATCCTATAGGTGAGCGAGTATTGGCTCAAAAATCATCATGTATTTTCCACTTACTTTGTAACCAGTAGCCCATACTTTTTGAAGGTCCTTGTTGTTGGATCTGGACCACTACTCAGCCAAAGAAGTAGAGGATGAAGTTGATAGGTGAAACCAATACTTCAGAACCAAGTTCGCAAGCATACAATTGCCCACTCCAATGTGGAACGATGAGGCAGACACCATGTCAGGGGATGGCCTAAGCCAATACTTCAAAATAAGTCTGCAAGGAGACGAAGCCCTACTTGCCCATGTATAATAGAAGCACCAATACTTCGTGAATCTAAGTGATACACAAGGTAGTACCCATGTTGGTATTTGGGATCTATTCCTTATGGATTGTGCCTCATTCAGTCTGAAAGGTAGCTAAATACAATGAGGGTGTTGTGAACCCAATACAATGAAGTTAGATTAATCGGTTTTAATTTGGTGAAGTTTTTTCTTAGCAATCCCTTTTTTATTTTTCTAGTTTTCATTTTTTTTAGTATTTTTCATTTAAAAAGCCTAGCAATTTTATCAATTATTTTCTTGGCCTATGTAACCAAAATCAAAGGGAGAAGATAGAAAATCAATGCAAGTCGAGAAACGATGATACGATGCTTAGTTAGAAGACTTATAGTTCTTCCTGCTCTCTCCATGTGGGATCCAAGGTAGAATTTTAAATCTACGCTATATATATTGCAATGATGAAATCGCCCTAGGATACGAGCTTCTATTATCATGAATAACTTGTTCAATTTGACTAGATCCAAGCGTGAGACTATAGGCACAAAAATGATATTATGGCTTGGGACCTAATTTAATCGAACATCCACACTTAAGGTCAAAGGGCTCATTCTACAAGACGTAAAATAAAAATAAAGTGGAAAACACAAATCACAAAAAACAAATAAAAACAAAGGGGAAATAGGGAGAAATAAAAGTAGAATACAATGAACATGCAAAAATCTGATCAAGTCCCCCATGTGAACAATCACCTGATGAAATGGACTAGTGAGAGTCTAGGTGTTCAAGTATTCGAGTCATGTGTTATTACAATTTAAATAAATAAATCTCTCTCGAAAAATTAAACTAAATCTACATTAAGGAAATTCTACTCGGCTTCTTGTATCCTCTGCTACTCTCTCCTGCATGTGGGCAAAGGACCATTGGTCTTCACAGCTCTTAGGTGTGTCGAATCTCCAAGGAACTCTTCCCTTGGTAAGTGAGCCCTCGCAGCAAATTCAAACAAGAAGATGGTCAAACAGTCTTAGATAGATAGGATAAAGAGATAAATTGACAATAAAGTGAATAATGGCAAACGTGCTAAGCAAACTACTCTATGCTCTACAAACCAATGCTCCTCGACAACGGTGCCATTTTCTGTGGTTGGATCTGAAGGGGTGCCTAACATTCGGTCTGGGAGGCCATGTGGTGTCTGATAAGTTTGATTTGGCAATCACTGTATCGGAGCCTCTCTTGGCTCTCGGTACCCTAATCAAATCTCCTCAATCAATAATTAAACCACAATAATAATAAAGCAATAAAAAATGAGTGAGATAAAATTTATTGTACTATAGAAAGATGTGTATAGTAATAAGTAGTGGAGGTCGAACCACAAAGAAGCACGTGAGGTTGAGCAAGAAAATGAATAAACTACTTAGGGATTTTTGTATTTCTTATTTTTAAATGTTATTACGTTTTTAATTAATTTTTTATGTTTTTATTTTTATAATTTGTCATTTTGATTTAAATATAGGTTAATATAGTTAATAAATATACTACATAGAAAAGGAATAAAAAGGTGTATTTTTTGGATTTTTAAAATATACTACATGAACTCAAAAATGCATAAACAAAACATTTTGGGGTTTCATAAATTTTCTCTATTTTTGGTAATTTTTGATTTTTTTACGAATATTTATGGATTTCTAAATAAGGAAATACATATAATAAATAAAATAGAAAATCTAGAAACTTGAATGGTTTTAATAAATATCTATCGAATCAGATTGAGCCCAATTTCAATTTTCTTAGATACTAGATAATATAAAGAAAATTCAGAAACTTAAAACATATTTTTGTGATTTTGCTATGAATTTTTATAACTTTTACAATGTTTTCTGTGTTTTATAATTTTTAGAAGTTTTAATTAATATTTTGAAAAAAATATTTAAACAAAAGATAAAATGTGACTAAATCGACATGGAATTTTTCTCAAATTTTGCAAAATATTTTGTAATTTTTATGGATTTTTAAACGTCAAACAAGAGAAAATTCAATGTTTTTAAATTTTTATAAATAGGAAAAAATTTAATTGACTTGTAAGAAATATATGTTATAATATATGATTCCATGCACTTAAAATATTTTTTGTATAGTTTTTGATGCAAAATGGTATTTTTAATAATAAAAAATACAAGTACAAAATTTAATTTGCAATATAGGGACCTAGTTGCAACTTTCAAGAAGTTTCAGAGCATTTAATAACACTTTAGCAGAGACCAGGGGTCTTCATGTAATTTTTCACGAAATATAATATATTACACACTAGCAGGGGTATAAATGCAAACATGATAGACATCAGGAACAAGCATGCAAATTTTCCAAAATATTTTATACTTTGATTCAAAGTTTCTAGACCAAATAATAATACCGAACCCGGAGAGGGTCCACGAAAAATACATGCCCCTCACGTACACGTGAGGAGATGTGGAATTGGAATAAAGTGCAAATAACAAGAAGCTCAGGGTCCAATATGAAAATATTGCAAAACTTTTATAGCAACAAATGAAAGTATAAATACTAAACTATAAACACAAAATGGCAGGGGGTGTATGTTGCAAAATAACCCCACATGCATGCTAACGGACGACGGAGATGAGTCCACTTAAACATGTGGTGCCTCTACAACGATGGATGACGCTTCGCTTAGGAGCGGCTTAGATTAGATCTCGACACTTGATCTAATGGTGTGGGGCAATCGATACAATAGCAGTTGTACACCTAAGCATTTGTTCTTCATCCAACGATCAGGAAAGTGTATGTATTAACTGGGAAGAAGCCCCGCTGGGGCGAGGTTCGATCCGAGATATACTTTGATTCCTTGGATCTCTCTAGTTGTTGGTGTACTCAAAATGATCCTTGTCTGATTTCGCATCGATCTGAGGTATGGAAGCTCGATGAAGCTCAAGGAATAGAGCTCATGTTCTGGGCTAAATCACGCCCTACAAAGGGGGAATGGGTGTAGCGGAGGTGCTGCTCAAAAAGGATCGAGGGTGATGCTCGTCAACCCGTTAGATGCTCAAAAAGAAGGGGGAATGGGTGTAGAGGAGGTGCTCCAGGGAGAGGCAGAGAACGAGCACTGATCTCTTTGATCGGTGCAAGATCAGGGTTGGATGATGGACCGGGATGACTGAGGATGAAAGGTTGAAGGTGTGGAGGTTGTCAGTGGGTCAGTCAACGGTCGAATACATGCAGAACACAAGCCAGAGCTCAAAGCTCCGGTGAACTTCGATTTCCAGTTTACACTAAAATAAATAAATTAAAAGGAATAAAGGCCAGATTTACACTATTGTTACTCTTTAGAATTGAAAAGACGAAGAAATAAATCTCACCATACCTGGAGAAGTCGGGAGCAGAACCACCTGGAGAAGGTCTCTAGCAATGGTGAATTGCTTCCTCTGCTCCTCCTTTGTGCCAACAATCATTAGGCTCCATTCACTATCACTGAGGGCAAGCTCCGGTGATGATTTTTGGGGAGCAGAAATCAGGTACAAAGGATTAAATTTCAAAAATGGACAGAGAAGGAACTACATACAAGGTTGCTCATGAGAAGGTCTTCGATTAAGGTTTTCACGCAAATCAAAGGTTGACTTGGGTCGCTCTATGATTAGCATGAAGGTTGATGATTCTGTGAAGATTTTTGTGAAGGATTTAAGCAGATATAGGGCTTGATTCAAGCCCCAAAAAATGGCGAAAGGGGTAAACATGCAGCATGGACCGGTCCAAGAGGGGGTAGGTCAGTTTACCCAGGTCAACCAATGTTACCCCCTCATTACTCTACATCAGCTACTAAAAGACAAAAGAGAATTAGAAATAGAAAGAAAAGGAAAGGAAAATAGAAAACAAATTTATTAAATAAAACTTAAAACATGATAATTGTTTTTTTATTTTATGTACTATTTTTAGGTGTGTTTTTTTTATTTTTTTATCTTTTTATTCTAGGTTAATTTTTACAAGGGTAATTATTGGTATTTATACCTATGTATTGTGTATTTTATTTTTATTTTGTATTTGAAATATTATTATCAGGTGTAAATATTTTATTTATGTATAAAATAATTAAATACATTTTTACCTATTTTTATTTTATTTTTTGACTTCATTTATGCACATAAATAATTATGGGTATATACATTATAGGTATAATATACCTTTATTATTTAATATATTTATTTTATTGTATTTTTTATGCCTTTATTTTATGTTTATAATTTTAATATGTTTTAAATAATATTTACAAGTATTGAAAAATATAAAAAGAATAAAAATATAAAGAATGAACTAGTTGAGTAAAATGTATAGGTATATAGTACAATGGGACCCAAAAAGCCATTTTTAATCTTAGCTCCACTTTCAATCAAACAACTGTCATTAAATAGATACTTTAATTTTAAGAATAATGAATGTGAGTTTGGTTAATTTTGTATTCACATGGAGGAGATATTTATATTGAAGTTCTTTTTGTTGCTTTTCATCTGTATCTCCAAGTCATACTGTAAATTATTTTCATATGCAATTATTTTTGTATTTTTTATGTATTTTTATGTGTAAGTATGATGTTGATTATTTATTTATTTTAGGTGTATAAAATGAATAGTAATAATAATATAGTGTAAGAATGATTGTATGTGTAGTGTAGTGGGCACTTAGGGTTTCTAGGTGTCTATGTTATCTTTGTTTGTATTTATTTGCCCTTATCTCCCCCTACTTTGTTCCTTATCGAACAAGTCAATAGTAACTTAATATTGGGGTTTAGGGTCGGTCGTTATTTACAATACTTCTTTTATTTTTCTTTTCTTTTCTTGATTCATTTATTTGTATTTAAATACATGTTTTTATGTACTATTTACAATTAACAATTAGTGTGTTAATTTGTACAAGTTAGATATATTTATATGTATTTATCTAGGGATTTAAAGACATAATAAAGGAATAAAGGTGAATGAATGGTTATTCATCACCTAAGTAGGAACTTTTATTAGCAGGAAGTATCGATTTTATTTGACTAAGTTCGAACGTAGATGTCTGTAGGAACATATATTCTTATTAGGGTTTGGACGTAACAATACCGGGCTCAGCACAATAGAATCCTAAAACTAAGGTCTCAAGCACACAAGATGTAAAATTAAAAAAAATGAAAAACTCAAAACACGGGAAATAAAATAGAATGAAGGGTAAAATAGGGAGAAAGAAATAATAAAGCGATGAAAACTGTCAAAAAATCTGATAGGGTCCATCAATTGAACAGACACTAGAAGAAATGGACTCATAAAATCTAAGTGTCCTGAGAGAGTCGAGTTATTATTACAAATTATTTATCGAATTTCTCACACATCAAAGGAAATAAAAATCTAAGCTAAGCATGACTAAGTTTCTCTTCTGGATTCAGGTTTGTCTTCTGCTGCTCTCTCCTTCCGACTTGGTCTGAAAGCTCATCTCCACATCACTCTATGCCTTGGTCCTCCTAAGAAGTCCTCCCTCCATATGCAGGCCATTGTAATAAAGTCAAATAAGAGATATTATTTGAATAGTTATGCAAGTATAAATAAAAAGAAATAAAGAGCAAATAATGAAAGAAAATAACCATGTTAAATAAATATCTACCCTAATCGTTGCTTCCTTAGCAACTAGGCCATTTGTTGATTAAAACCTGACCTACTATCTAACAAGATAGACAAGTAATCGTTGTGTTGACCAGTCACTAAATCTAACAACAATCAGCCCACAATAAGCGTAAAGCAATGTGTGAATTTGAGTTAAAAATTATTATAACTCTTTTAAAATGTATATAGGTGTAAGCAGAGAGGAGTGTCAAACAAATGGAAGTAAACACGGGCAGAAAATCATTACTAATTAATTTTAGCTAATAATATTTTTTATTTATTTCTTGTTTTTTATTATTTTTGTGGGTTTTCAATTATATGCAGATTTTAATGATATTTAAATGTTTTATACTTTTATATTTTTAGTTTTGCAAATTTTAATTTCTTTTTTATTTTTAAAATAAGTAAATAATAATATAGATAATATATAGATAAGTATAATATATAGATAATATATATTTTTAGATTTTTTAAATAAGTCAAATAAAGTTAAAAGAAAGAAAATAAAATCTTTTTGTATTTTAATATTTTTCTTTGTTTTTGGTAATTTTTATGGTATTTTTTCTATTTTGTATATACTTTTAAAGTCATAAAAAAGACAAACATAGGATATATTAAATATAATAACTTGTTTAGGGTCTTAAAAATATCTACAACTTTAAAATTAACCCTAAATTATTTTTAATATATATAGTAAAGAAAATTCATAGATGGAAAGATATATTTTTTAAATTTTTATAGATTTTTTGCTAATTTTTGTAAGATTTTTAGGGTTCTCAAGTTTACAAGGGTTTTGTTTTATATTTTTTATTATTTTTGGGTATGTGATAAAATATATTTTAATCTATGTAATATAATTTTGGGAATTTTTGGAAACATATTTGAATTTGTATGGATTTTAAATGTTAAATAAGGAAAGATGTATGCTACTATTTTTAAAAATAGGAAAATAGTGTTAAATGCCTTATAACAATTGTGCATGAAAATCATGGTTCCAAGCTTCTATCTTAATTATTCTATAATTTTTGCCATAAAAGAGGTATTTAATACAAATAAAATATAGAAAATAAATAACACAGGAGAACATGGGACAATTTACAATTATCAGAAACTAGTGTGCATTTAATAACAAGTCCTAGAAATATAAGGGGATCCCTACAAAAAAACATGCAGTAGCATCACGAGGAGAACCATGTGAGGTAACCTAGTAGAGGACATAAGTACAAATATCAGATAGTTCAGGGTCCAAATTGCAAATAAGCATAAATATTTTACACAACACTTAATATTGACATGACTTAAAAATAAAATACAAAAGCAGAGGGGTTTGCATGCAATATACCAACGAGGCATGTGCCTCTCGTACACGGGGGCCTCTGATCTGACGGTCGATGCACTTTCATTTGACTTGATCGAACAGCTCCCAAAGTGCACCATTATGTTGTGAATCAATGACCCAGATTAGATCCAGGTCGAGCTTCTCATCCGCGGCTCCTGGGGTCGAGAAGAGTAGGGAAGAACATTGTTCTTCCCCAGCTTCGATCTGATGCTGCTCCTTCCTCCGACCACCTCTCTCACTCCTGGGTGGCTCAAAATGCTCCTGGGGTCATTCGCTTCAACTGGAGGTGCTCTAAGGATCCAGACCGCGTTGGGTGAGAGGTGTGGTGCTTGTGGATCTCCAGAGTGATGAACCTGTGAATCGCCCTCTTAATTTAATCAAATTAACGATTAAAATATGTTCGTTGCAATCGGGCAGATTCAGATTAATCAAAAACCGCAAATTTAATTATTTATTTAATTAAAGTGAGCGACTAATTTTTTTACTTGGGCAAGACCAAGGTCGAACTCAGGGAGGCCACTGTCTCCTTAGGTTTATTTAAAGCTGATCTAGAAATCAAGTTTTCAAATAGGCATTTTTTTATATTTTTAGTTCAATTAAAAAGCAATGCGATTTCAAGCTATTTTAAGAGTTAAAATGCAAATTTCGATCAAATTAAGTCTAAAATTCCTCAAACTTAGCCAGAAGTTGATAATGATAAACTTAAGCAACTGCAATTTTTTAGAATTTTCTGACTCAATATGAATTAATTATGAATAAAATATGCAGACTAGGTGATTTTTGCAAATTAATTTTTAATAAATAGAAAACCGATTTATTTTGCAGAAATAAAATTTCCCTAGATAAGTCAATGTGATATGAATCCATGAAATTATTAGATCCTAAAAATCATTGATTAATGACCTATTAAAAATTATTTACATAAAATACCAATGAATTTATTCTGATCTAGATATGCATGCAAATGTTATGAAATTTGGTACAATGTAGAAAAATTTAAACTCTAGCTACTATGAATCTTTGAGAATTTTTGGAGCTTTGATTAATTTATCATTAATTATAAATCACACAGTGGGCAAAATATACAATTTTCCATGATAATATTTATATTAAATCAAAAATAGCTCATAACAATATAATCAAAATCCATAATGATAGAGAATAAAATGTTCTACAAGATGCCATTTTTAGAATGCTAAAATGATGCGAAATGAGACAAACAAATATGCAAACACAAGGTTCTCAATGCAATACAGAATAAATAAAAAAATCAAAGAAAATGTGATTGATGCAATTACCTATACCCCCACATATATTTATTCAATTTTTCCATAGAGGGGGTGCCACACACGTGAGAGTCTGGAGGCGGTGACTGAATGGAGAAAACCAGATGCTCAAAGGGTCTCTTGTGCAATTTCTCCACAAGGGCATGTGCTAAGCACGTCCTGCTTGAAAGCGAGGAGAACTTGTTATTTGCTGGAACTGGAAGGGTCGCTCCACAATTTCCCCACCCGCATCACGTGATGCACATGTACGGGGGGAATAGTGTGGGGGCAGGCTGCTTAAGGGGTGTGACACCCTATGTGACTTGGAGTTGCAGTTGTGGGCTCTTGACGGAGGGTGGGCGATCTCCACCTCCGTCAACACACGATGCGAGGTGAAGCGGTGAAGTAGAGGTAGTTAGTGGCGGTGGTCCACGAACATGTGTCCCGAGGCAATCGAGGTCGAAGTCGTCAGTACTATTCCAACCAATGTGAGGTCGAGGTGACTGCTCTAGGCGGCGAAGATTGGAGATGGAGGAGCAAAGTCAAGGTCAAGCAGCTCGGATGCGGTTGATGGTGACGCTGACAGTAAGGAACACCTCGGACAACGATGAAGACCGATCGCCACACGACTAGTGGCTGGTGGTGCTCGAGGGGGTGGAGAGTGATAATCTGTGAGTTAGTGAGGAGCGGTGTGGTGCTCCACAGTGTCAAGGCATGGGGTAAACGCACGATGGAGATGCTCTGGTGGTCGATGGCGTTGAGGTGGGACACAGGATGAAGGTGGAGGCATGATGATCAATGTTTATGAAGGAAGATTGGTGGTTGATCGAGAAGCCCAAGGGGTGGCAATGTAAAGGAGATCGAAGGTGGATGGTAAAAATGGAGATCGGGGAAGATGAAGAAAATGAAGGGAAAGAACAAAGGAAGAAGAACAGGGAAAAGAGGGGAAGGAGAAAGAAGAGATGTGGTTGATTACCTGGGGAGTCGCATGTGCTTGCCGTGATTAAAAGATCACGATGGTTGTCGCCTCGAACTGCTCCGGCGAGAGGGAGCGGTGAAACTTGAGTAGTGCCTCGAAGAAGACTGCAGCAAGGAGTAAAGTTTCTCCTTGGATCTCGCCTGACATCGATGAGCTCGCCGTTGCTACAACATGGAAGAGCAGCATTGTCATCAGCGCATTCTTGGAGCTGGGGCACCTGATATCTCGATTGGCAGATGATGTGAATCGGGGGTGGGGGATAGACTTTTAAAGGAGGTTGGTCGAGAGGACAAAGGTTGCGTGAGAGGTGCGACATGTGTGGGTTATTGTAGATCGTGGAGAGGAGAGGCGTTAGAGGCCGAGTCGCGAGGGAAGTGGCTGGTGAGTGTGGGTCCTGTGGGGAAGGATGGAAGATGGGGTGATGGTTGCGCTCCACCGCGAAGGGCGGAGGGGTGGTTGTGGAGTCATGCGCAGGACTGGCCGTAGGGGGAGAGGAAGAAGAGGGAAACGGTTGCGCACGATTGTGCTCCGCTGCAAAGGGTGGAGGTGCGGGTTGACTGGAAGATAGAGGGAAGAGGAGCACCGCAGGTTGTGGGATAGAGCTACCACATGGCGCGCATAGGGACAGCCACGTGGGGGGTCAAAATTAATATTTTATTTTTTTTAAATAAATAATAATAGATAAATAAATGCAAATAATAAAATAAATAATAATAATAAGTGTAAAGTAAATTAACATAATAAAAATAAATAAAATAAATAATTAAAAAATAATCAGAGTAAATAATTAAAATAAATAATCATAATTAAAATAATAAATAAATATAAAAATAAATAATAAGTAAAGTAATAACAAATAAAATAAAGTAAAAATAAAAAATAAAAAATCAAAATCAAAATGGGGGTGACATGTGGCGGCTCCAGGAGCTGCCATGTGTCGCACCTAGAAAAATCAAAAATTAAATGTAAAAAATCAAAATGAAATAACAAAAGGGGACGAATCTAAAAGTAATCAACATGAAAGTTGCTCGTATCGATGAGATCTACAACTTTCATGAAGGATCGAAAATCAAAAGAAGTCACCTGTACAAAAAGTATTTTTTGGGGAACCTTATAGATATAAAATACTGTATTTTTTGTAGATTTTTTGGTCATTTTTAAATAAGAAAACAATCAAGAGAACAATCAAAGTAAAAATAAAGAAGAAGAATATTTACAACTTAATTTTTTTTGGATTTTTTATAACTAAGAAAATAAAAAGATAAAAATAAAGGGTATTTTGGTCAATATGTACAATATACAATAGCGGCCCAAAACCCAAGTTTCACATAGGAACTCCGATTTTATGAAATTGGTCTTGTTTTGAAGGTATTTGAATGTATATTACTTTAAAAGTGATTAGACCTAATCAGACATTGTACGAGAGAGATATGCGTATTTTAAAGTTCTTAGTCTCAAACTAGGGCTTGGGTTTTCTTGGTCAAATTTACAAGTTAATATTTTTTAATATTTTTTCTTTATTAGTGTTAGTAATATATACACTATAGAGTTGATTTTATTAGATTTGGATTAGTATAAAATAGATATAAATATGTGAATTTGGCTTCTTATTTAATGCAAATATGCATGCTAAAATACGAACATTAATTCTACATGTATGAATGAGAATAATGAAAAATGAAGGTAAATATGCCTCTAATTGCTCGAGAATGAAGCTTTATTTTCAACTTTTAGAGTGTTGAATCACAGAGCACCTAGGACTTGGTCCTAGGGCCAAATCTCCAGCCAGATGGGGTTCTTTGTCCGTGATATCTACACGAAAAGCTTGTAGGATCCAAGACAAAGCTTCCAACCCGTATTATTTGGTGAAATGATGAAAGGAAGAGCAAGGTAGATGATATCCTACGATGGTTGGAGGAGGAGATCGGATCTCTCGATTTGGGAAAGATTGAGGTGGTCTGATGGGTCTACTAGGTGGAGAATGTGAAGGAGAAGAAAATGAGATGCTAGGTGCATTTAGAACAAGGTCAAGTCATAGTGAATGATGGTAGAATCGTATAGCTCTAATGTATGAATTTTTTGATTTTGATGAAATAAAAGAAGAAATGATTGGAAATAAAAGGCAGGGGTACACTAGAAATTGAAATATGAAACTAAAAAGCTAGGAAGCTATGCCTCAACAGGTCTGGGGAACCTGGAAACAACAGCCATCGGAGTTAAGCTCTGTCGTTTGGAACCATGCCTCGACCACCTTCTCCTCGTCGTGAATTAAGGGTACTGCCTTAATATCACCAAGGGGATCACTCCAGCAAGGATTCTTAGGGTTATGGTGCCTCGAAGAGGACCAAAATTGGGTTGGAGGTTGAAGTAGAACTTTTATAGAAGAACAAAGATGGTGCCTTCGATCTAATTTTTCACTCAAATCGATGGGGGTGGTGGAATCTATGGACAGAGCATGGTGAGTAATGATCTAACGAACATTTTTTGGGTTGGACTCGAGGCAATCAGAAGTGTGGAGCATGCATGAGAAATTGGAGAAGTTGGTTCAAATGTACAAAAATTCTAGGGTCGTAGAGGGGGGTGTTGACCAGAGCGTCAACAATCCTCAGCATGCAAGTGGTCCGTGCGGACGACAAAAGGACACAAGAAAATAAAAATGAAAGGAAATTCAAAATTAAATATTAAGTGAATTTATCTTTAAAAACTCAGAACATGGAAATGTTTCTTATTTTATAAACTATTTTGTGATGATTTTTATTTATTTTTACAACCTTATTTATTATAGTTCATTATTATATACTATTATTTAGAAGTGTATATATATGTATATTATGTATTTGTATATTATTATGCTATTATATACATATTACTATGTTTACATTATTAATTTATTTATTTACAAAACTCTTTAAAGCATATTTACGTATATTTATGGTATTTTTATGATTTTGGTTGTGTATAAATAATTAGGTTTATTTACAGCATAGGTGCATTATACCTATGTATTAAACTCTATAATTATTTATAATGTTTTAGGTATTTTAATTTATATTTATATTATTTATAGATATTATATAATATGTACAAATATTTAAAATTATAAAGAGATTAAGAATATAAAGAATAAAATAAATTGGTTCATATATAGATGTGCAAGTACCCATATACCCCAATTAGCTGACTTTTTCATCTTAGCTCCAAATCAAATGAAACCACCTTTATTTGAAAAATAATATAATTTGAAATACATTAGGGGTGAATTTGATTCATTTTGAGTTCATATGGAGAAGATATTGATCGAAGAAGTCAGTTTGCAGCTTTTTCAAGTGAGTGTACTAGGTGACTTGTTCATGACTTATTTTGGCAAATATTTTATTAGTTTCTATACATTATTATGTACAACCTTTATGTTGAAAACATTGTTGTTTTCGGTGTGTATGATGATAAATAAAGAAATATAAGTTTGAGCTATTTGCACAGTATATTGTATTTAGAAGAACTAGGATTTGCTTTGTATTTTGTTACATTATTTAACGCTATCTCCCCCAACTTTATTCATGGTCGATCGAGTCAATATTTGACTCGGTCTCATAGTTCAAGGTGAATCAGTATTCTTGATACTTCCTTTTTCTTTTATCTTATTTGCTTTTCTTTATTCTTTTATTTGGGGTTTAATTACGGGTATTTACATAGTATTTGTATAGTAATGTTAGTTGTTAATTTATGAAAGCTAGTGATATTTACATGTAATTAGATAGGGATTTAAAACCTAAATGAATGAATTGAGGTGAATGAATGGACATTCATCACCTGCTATGTCCAATAAGTTAGACAAGAAATCTGTGTGGCGACCGATCCATAATAGATTAACAATAAAACCACAATATAGGCAAATCGATCAAAGTGTGTGAGTTAAATGTTTATAACTCTTCAATAAAGTGTATAGGTGCAAGCAGAGAAGAGTGTCGAACATACGGAAGCAAACAGGAGTAGAGAAAATGTATTATTAATTATTGCTAATTAATAATGATTTTTCTGTTTTTATCTTTTATTATTTTTATGTTTTTGTGTTTAATTTTTTGTGGGATTTTAATTATACACATTTTTATGATTTTTAAATGTTTTAATTTTTTTATACCTTTTTTTGCAAATTTTTTATATGTAATTTTCTTTTTTGGTTCTTTTTTTATTTTCAAAATTATGATAAAAAATAATATAGATAATATAAAAACATAGATAATAATATAGATAAAGAAGAAGAGGGATTTTTATTTTCTTTTAAATAAGTCACAAAAGTAAAATAAAGAAAATAAATTCTTTTGTGTTTTTAATATTTTTCTAGTGTTTAGGTATTTTTGAGGATTTTATCTATTTTTATGGTTTTTTTAAAATAATAATATATAAAACAGTGAATATATTAAATTAACAAACTTATTTAGGGTTTTACAAAAATTCATATGTTTAAAATTAACCCTAAACTTATTTTGATATCTTAAAGAAAATTTAGAAAAGAAAAGATATTTTTGGAATTTTCTAAATTGTTGCTAATTTTTTATAAGAATATTTAGGGTTTTAACAATATTGGTTTCGTATTTTCTATTTTTTAGTGATGTTTGGATATGTGATAGAATATACTAAAATCTAACTAATATAACTTTTAAATTTTTTTGGACAAATATTTTTGTTTTTTTTTAATTGCTAGAAAAGGAAAATAGAATTGTTTTTATTTCTTTTATAAATATAAAACTTATAAAAAATATCGAATAAAAATCATGTGTGATAGAGTTATCTTCTAAAATATTTACTATAATTTTCCTATATTTTTTAGACAAATAGGGACATTTAATACAAATAAAATACATAAAAAAATAAAACATTCATAGAAGGACCCATTTGCAATTATAAGAAATATTTCACATATTTAATAATGATTAAAACAAGTCAGGGTGTATTCTAGCAAAATACCCAAATATCTAAATAATCTAGCATTAAATTCAAAAATAAGAAGTTGGAGGGGTTAAACGCAATATACCTAGGTGTAAGGTGTGTGATGTATGTGCGAGGGTGGCTCTAATCCAACAGTGCGGGCGTGTTCACTTAAACTTGATCGGATGATGGTGAGTGCACATCATTTCATTCTGATCGGATGGCCATATTACATCTGAACAAGCTCGTTGATCTGATGGCCGCTTCTTCCTCGGAAGAACAGAGAATAATAGAGTACACTCCGAGCATCGATATATTGTTCCTCATATCTCTGGTTATCTCCCAAGCCATATATGGTTTCAAATAATTCATGGGGCCCCTCTACAATTGTTGGTGGTCTTCAAATCGTTTTGGCTTCACTAGAAAAGACATGGAGGTTCGGGGTAGCTTGGACCACCTAGGAGCTGGTCTCCTGAGTTAAAAGCTCCAAAAGAGGTTCTGTGGTGCAGGACCTGCACAAAAAGCTAGAGGGCTCAAAAGCAAAGCTCTCGACCCAAAAATTGAAGCTGAACAACAAGGGGAATGGGACGGAATGTAAGCCTTCGACAAATGGCAGAAGATGTATGTCAGGGACCCGATCTGAACAAGATCGATGATTTGATGAGTTGATCATATTGAGAACATGATGGGGAATGTGATGTAGTGATTAGTGTGTCGGGAATAGGGATATATCACAGTGAATGATGGTCAGAGCCTAGTGCTCTGGCGAACAAAATGTTTTTGGATTTTGTAAAATAGAAGATGAAAAGATTGGAAATAAAAGGAAGAGTTACAATAGAAACTGAAATGTGAAACTAAAAACCTAAGCTGTGTTATGCCTCGACAAAGAAAGCACCTAGGAAGTAGACCTTTGCATTGGACAAACTCCATCGATGGGAACCTCACCTCTCCTCCCTTCTCCTCATCGTGGAACACTCGGGGGACACCTCTTGTCACTAGGGTCCTCTACACCAATGAGTTCTTGAGGTTACGGGGGTCGGAGATGGATTAGTCGGAGCTAGAGGGATTGGGTTTCATTCTATACCAAAGACAAAGAGGGTGATTTTGACCTTAGATTTCTCGCAAAGCGAGGTAGTTGGTGGAGTCTAGAGATATGGCGAGATGGAGCATGATAGTGCGAACAAGTTTGGTGAAGGACTCAAGGCGATTGAATGGTTTATGCGTGAAAAATTAAAGAAGGAGAGGGGTTCGACGTGTACAGTTGGTCTAGGTGAGTAGGGGGAGTGTTGACCAGGGAACCAACACTCCAAGGCATCTTATTAGTCCACATAGGATGCAAGAAGACAAAGTAAGCATTAAAAACAAAATATAATTAAAATATAATAGTAAATGATTTTATTTAGAAAAAACTTAAAACATAAAAAAATATTTATTATTTTTTAAATTTAGTTGTAGTGATTTATATTTATTTTTATCATCTTATTTGATTGAGTGTGTTATTTGTATAGTATTATTTATAGGTATTTATACATATAGTATTTCTATTTTTATTTTGTTATTTTTATAGATAATACAATATTTGTATAGATTATTTATTTATAACTTTATTAATTCATATTTACATATATTTTTGGTATTTTAACTATTTGTTTATATGTACAAATAAATAGAATTGTTTATAACATAGGTATATTATACATTTATATTAGTGTTCATTATTTATTTTTGGTATTTTTAAATACTTTTAACTTGGATTTGTATTATTGATAGGAATTATATAATATATATATAATGATTTGAAAATATAAAGATACTAAAATGTAAAGCATAATATAAATTGGCTTATTACACATATATACAAGTACCATAGTACCCCAATTAGTCGGCTATTGCGTCTTGACTCCAGTTCCAATGAAATTATCTTTATTTGAAAGATAAATTAATTTAAAATACAATAGAGGTGAGTTTTGTTCATTTTGAGTTCATATAGAGAAGATATTGATCAATGAAGTTTTGTTTGTTGCTTTTTCAACTGAGTGTACCAAGTAGTATATATACAATTTATTTTGGCCAATATTTTTCTTATTTTTGGTGCATTATTATAAACAGGTTTTATGATGAACACTCTATTATTTGATGTCTGTAAAAAGATAAATAAAATAGTGCAAGTTTAAGCTATTTACACAGTATTCTGCACTTAGAAGAATTAAGGTTTTCTTTGTATTTTGTTTCACCCTATCTCCCTTACTTTATTCCTGATCAACCTAGTTAATATTTGACTTGTTCTTGAGGTTAAGGGTCAGTCAATATCCTTTATACTTCCTTTGTTTTTTTTCTTTATTATTTTATTTTAGGTTTAAATACAGATATTTATACACTATTTATACAGTAATGGTATGATGTTAATTCATTCAAGTTATTGATATTTGCATACATTTTACTAAGTATTTAAAGCCAATATGAATGAATAAATGTGAATTAATGGCTATTTATCAATCCCATCCTTAGCATAGTAATCATAAAACTTTTTGTTTTCGAAATCCCCACCATGATCACTTCTTAATTTAGTGATGGTAGATCCTTGTTCATTATGAATCCATTTGGCTAGCTTCTTAAACTCGGAGAAAGATAAGTCCTTGGAAATTATGAAAAAAAACCCAAGTATATCATGAATAGTCTACAATAAAATAGTATCAAAAAACACTTAAACTTTCAAGTTTCGTGGGTCCAAATAAATGTAGGTGTAAAAACTCTAACAGTCTGGCTGACTTAATATGTTTTTTGGACTTCAAGAATTTTCTATGGATTTTTTTAACACATGTTGAACGCAAGCTTATCTTCTTATAGGATAACTTCGGAAGGTCTTTAACTAAGTCAAGTTTACTAGTTATATGGATTAAGTTAAAGTTAATGTGACCTAATCTTTTATACCAGAGTAAGGGTTGTTCTTGTGCTGCCAGAAGGCAATCTAGCAGTGAACACTCATCGAATCTAGTGCACATATACTTTTGTTCCTATCTCCCTTAAGCAACAATCTAGTGTATCTTTGTTAAGAACTTCAAAATCAGAAGAATAAAACACAACTTTAAAACCCTCATAGCAGATTTAAGACATGCTCAAAAGATTGTGCTTCAAACTGTCAACAAGGCTAACACGACTAATATAAGTTAAAGGGTTTCTAATCGTACCTTCGCCAACTATCACACATTTGTGGTTGTTTCCAAAAGTGACAGACCCACCTGCTTTGGCCTTGATGTTGAGGAAGAGACGTTTGTCTCCAGTCATGTGCAATGAACATCTATTGTCCATGATCCATTTGTTATTACGGTCTCTCTTTAAGTCCTGTGAAATATGGTTTGGTCATGAATGTATGTTCAATTTGTCTCCTTTCATTAACCCAAGTTTCTGCAAGATATTTCATGGGATTCTTCAGTACCCATTGTTCGTGTGTCCTTAGAGTGCAAGTATGGTTCTTTATATTACTCCTTGGTTCCATTACCTTCTTGGATTTAACTTGACTTGAAATCTTTTTAGTAGACAAAACAGGTTTCACAATTTCAATAGATTTAGAATAACAACCCTTTTATGGGTTGTACCCTGACCCATACTTAGTTCTACTTCTATAGTTACCTCCTAGTAGTTTTTCTGCATTGTCCTTACCCTAAGCCATAGCTTCCATTTGTATCTTTGAGTAGTGACTTCAAGATATTGATCCTCGCTCTGATGCCTAGTGTGAGTTATTGGATCGTGTCATTACCAATGGGGTGAATAGTGGTTCGAGACAGTTTTAAAAATCTTTGCGGAATAATCAACAAGCACAGAAATAAATGATCAAGCAAACCAATTAGTACACTTGCACGGTATTTTTATGTGTAAACCCACCTAGGTAAAAAACCATAACATGAGTCTTCTTGACTTGGGATTTCTCGATTAACCAAGCTAATCAATTGGCTTCACTAAAACCCGAGATACTTATGTTGATATCTCAACCCTTTATAAAGCTTTCACTTCATAATCTTGGATCAAACGTCAAGATCAACACTACATATCAAACATTGTTGCATAAGTAGACGAACATGTGAGTTTTCGGTTTTCTTTGTGTTTCCTTGGAGATCTCACGTCCAAGAGCTTCTCTATACACTTAGGATCAGACACCTAAGATCCTGCGGAAAGAGGTTAATTACAAACAAGAGATATAAAATTATAAAGATCCAAGTAAAGTTATCTCCACAGATATCAAGAATATAAATCTCCAATAAAGACAAATGATATCTTAAGATAAAAATCAATAGTAAATAATTGCACAGATAATACATAGAGAATAGCACAAACAATTATATCACAGATATCACATGTTAATAAGAAATATTAAATAGATAATATATATCACCATGTTGAGATGATGCTGTCAAAAGTATTATGACTACTATCAGAATATCTTGAAGAGAGGTTAGCAAATTGAACATTGTTGAACTGAACAACTTGCTTCATAGCTTTTCAATAAGGAATATTCTTCTCGAAATATGGAATACATCAATGAACGGGAGAAATAATATCAAGGAAATCACTCAAAGAGAGATTCTTCCTTGTATAGTGAAATTAAGAGTGATTGCTCAAATGGTGTGTATACTAAAAATGGGTATGTGGTCCCTTATATAGGGGCTCAAGAAATGTGACCATTAGAAACAAAAAATTGTATGAAATTGAAGATGATTTATGATGAATCCATGATTCATCTACTTTACATGGAAATCTTGGCAGAATCTCCTTAATAAATGGCTAACTAAATACCCTAAATATGATTTATTAACATTTATTAACATTGTTGAAATAAAGGTTAAAATCTTTAATTAAATAACTTGTGTTTTTTACCTTATTTGAGCTTATTATTTTATGTATAAAAATAAATTATTTTGACCTAATTCTTTCTCTACTATATTATTTTATTAATCAACTAACTTAGCATAAAGAATCAAAACTCGTAAAAATCAGAAAATAAGAAGAAAATACGAAAATCTGACAATATATTTTTATACATATTTTATATTTATCAATTTTATTTTACAGATATCTAACTTATAACATCAATAAAAACTAGATTAAATATGTATATATTGTATATAATTAATTCACTAATTAAAATTAAAATAAAATATAAAAAAAATCATACAATACAAAAATATTGATATTTTATTATCTATAGAGTACCACCAAAATAATTTTTGTATAGGTTATCTCTTTTGATTTTAGATCCTTCACAAATAGATCTCTTCGAGTCGATCAACTTTCATGAGACTGTTTTTTCATTTGATTTTGTTTTTTATTTTTTACAGAATTTTATTTTAAATTATTTTTTTGAATTTTCAAAGAATGATGTGTCATCCCTCTTTTATTCACTTTTTATTTTTTTTATTTTTTTATTATTTCTTCATCTTATTTTATTTTAATTAACTTTTTCTCCCTTCACTCCTTATTCTCTCTCTCTCTCTCCAAATCATGTGTCCTACACGTAACCCCTCCCCTCCCCCACACCCCCAACCGATCGGTCTTGTCACCTCTCCTGTAACCACTGCCACCTCCCTCTCTCCGTCGTTATGCTTCTGCAACCGTTGCTTCACCCCTCAACTGGCCATTACTACCTTCCTCTTCTTAAAGCCCCTCTGCATGCAAGTCCAGACCATCTGCCAATAAATCGAGAGATCAATAGAAAGAGAATTGAAGGTATGGGTTGGTGACAGGAGCTCAAGACTCCATGGTGTTGACCTCCCATCAGCACGATACATGGCATCTCGTCACCGTGTGGCTGCTTCGAGCAACCTGAGGTTAGAAGACCTCCTCCACCAAGTCCTCGGAGGTGAAAACTGGAGTTGAGGAACTCCTCCTCCTTCCTCGGTGAAGATCCACTAGCACCAACTAGCTACCACCCCCTAGCTCATGCACAGCTCGTCGTCTAACCTTCAACACCGTCATCATCTCATGCACCTCCTACACCGACGCACCTTAACCACTCCACATCAACCATCATTCGTAGCTCCTCCTCGACCCTTGGGAAACTTCGCTCGTCCGACTAGGCCTACACTCTGAGACACCTCAAGCTTCATATCATCGCCCATGCCCAGCCCTCACCCACCTCCTCTGTCGCTCACTGCACCTTCTCCCCCTTCAGTTTGCACAACACCGACCACCAGCTCCTTTTGTCACCTCGACTCCAGCATGCTCTGACTGCCTCAGGTCAGCAGCCCCTCCACCGCACAACCGATGCCTCCATTGCCCTCAGCAATGGCCTGCGCACCGCCCTCGCCCTTGCATGGCCACCGCAACCTCGACCATTGCATCCTCACCTCATCCCTCCTCCTAGCTCTAGCGCGTGCGAGCGAGGAAAATTGCAAGGAGGCCCCCAGCATTTCATAAAATTGTAAAGAGGTCCACATAACCCAATTCAGGCACGCCACACATGTCCGCTTGGGCAAATTGCATAAAGGCCCAAGCAATTTTTAAGAATTATATATAAGTCCCTTTAGGGGCCTTTTTGTAAAGAAAACCTTATTTTTATTGTAATTAATCTTTGAAATTTCATGTTAACATAACTTTTTCATTTGAACTCCATTTTTAATGCACAATATGGTGTTTTGAAGCTTATTTTGTGCTCTTATCATTTTACGTATTTTGTGGATAGATCAGACCCTGATTTATATTGATTATTATTTGAGTCTATCTAGTTATTTGGGCAGGCTTCTTTTGGTAGAATCTTGTGTGCAAATTTTGAGCAAGTTGATCTATTGCAGGGGCTTATTCAATGATAAATCGTTAGATTTATTTCCTTAATATTAGTGATCATTCTTTGAGGATTAAATCATGGAAACGTTAAGGGTCAAATCTTCTTAAAAAGTTATCATTGATCTAATCATTTGCAGGAACATTTATTGATTAATCTTCTAGCTTGTTTCCTGGATTTTATCTTGATAAATATCTCTTGAATTTATCTCTTTAGGTCAGTGATTCTCCCAAGGATTAATTGATTATTTTAATTAAGGATTGAAATTATAAATAATCACATATTTTGTACTTCACTGTTTTGCTTGCATTACATCGCATTTTTTAATTTATTTTTCACTTAATTTTCTGATATAGAGATTAATATAGAAATTAGTTAATTATTTAAATTAATTTAAAACCAAGCAACTAAAAATAATTGTTCCCTCTGTTCGACTGCCGTACAGTTACCAAGAAATAATATTCCACAATATTCAAAATTTATGGTTTTTGTCGAGATGATTTTCGCCTCCTATACTACAATTCATCTTTATTAAAGAGGTGGATTTATGGATCATCAATTTCCTGATGTAATTAATCATGTTAACCTGTATGATCAATCAATTGTTAATAATCGACCAACTAAATTGCAATGATCAATTAGTTGATGATCGCTTGAATGGAATTATTATAATGAATGATAACTTCAAGATAAAATATCAATGAGGAGTAATCGATCAGTGAAGTACATATGTTCAATAAGGTGGGACCGGTCAATGTGAAAGTATGATCGATAAGTTCATCAAAACTTGATCGTCACGAAAAGGAATCTTTTGCTTGAAGCACTCTACAGTTACAACTTTTGAAACTAATACAGATAAACAATTACAAGTCTTTTGAACAAAAAACAACTAAGCTGAGCTTTTGCTTCTGCTTTAGAGCGACATCTTTATATAGTCGTGTTGAGTTGAGATCCACACTTGCAGTCCTGCCATCACAAAGAATATGCGAGATACTACGATGTAATCCTTTGTGTGTGTGTGTATGTCATCTTTAAAATCACAAAGGACAAAAGTACTAACAATACCTTTATTGAGTTTCCGATCTGTGGGCTTTACCAACTCTTCGAAATAAGGTGTGAGGTGGGAGCAAACTTCCTTGTATATATTTCCATAGCAAACTACTTCATGGTGTCCTTAGTGTAATTATGTTATAAAAAGAATGAACCATGTTCTGTTTGTGTTATCTGTAGTCCTAGGAAAAACTTCATTTCTCTTATCATACCCATCTCAAACTCTTCTTGTATATATTTAGAAATTCATTGCGTAGAAATTCATTAGTGGAACCAAACACAACACCATCAATATAAACTTACAAGATCAAAAGATCAGACAAAACAAATTTAACAAACAAAGTGTGGTTTACTTTTCCTACTTTAAAACTTAATGTGAGTAGGAAGTTTTTAAGTTTGCCATGCGATGTTATTTGAGCTTGCTTAAGTCATATAGAGCTTTCCTACACTTGAATATGTCATCTGGTTTGTAGGCATCTTCATAGGCGAGGGGCTTCTTGGCATAGACTTTTTCTTTAATGAAACCATTCAGAAAAGCACTCTCTACATCCATTTGGAATAACTTGATTCCCTTGAAACAAGCAAACTCTAAGAGCATTCCAGTTGACTCAATCCTTACAACTAAGGTATCGGTTTGGTCGAAATCATTTCCTTCTTGTTGAATATATCCTTCTACAACTAGTCTTGCCTTATTCTTGAAAACATTTTATGACTTATCCAAGCTATTTTTTAAAATCCACTTGGTTCTTGTAACCATGTAGTTTTAAGGTATGGGTACAAGCTACCATGCATGATTCTTTCAAACTTGACAAGTTATTATTTCATAGACATTAACCGATCATCATTACACACCTCATCAATAGATTTTGGCTCAATTAGGGATATAAAATTCGAGAGAGAGAGAGAGAGTAAGAGAGAATGTATTAAAGTGTGATCTGATTTGAATTCCATTTGATGCATCCCAAATCACAAACCCCTTATGATGATATATGGTAAAACTAAAGTCCTTAGGTAGGCCATGAGAACTCTCTTTCTCGGGTATACTTAAAGGATCATCTACTTAAGCTTCATCCCCATTCTGTGTTTCCTGTAGTTGGGAGTTTTTCTCAAGTTTTCATCAAATGTAAAGTCGAATGCTTGCACAACAGTCACTGTTTTTTATATCGTGTAAGCTTTGCTTCATAAATGGTATCCAATGTAAGATACCTTCTTCACTTTTTATATCAAACTTGTTAAAAAAAATTTTTAGTGTTAAGAACAAAACATTTGCATCCAAAGATACAGAAATAGTCATTCTTTGTAAGAATCTAAAGTATAGCTCAAAAAGAGTCTTCTTTAATCATGGTCGGATCAAAGTCTTTTTAAGACATAGCATGATGTATTTATGACTTATGCTCAAAAATATCCAAGCAGATGAGGTTCATAGCATAGTGTGAACACATTTCTGGAGAGTGATTTTTCCGCTTAACTACGTCATTCTAATTTGTTATTATGGGAGATGGAAATATGTGCTTGATCCCATCATTTATACAATACTTAAATAAATACTCATTCTCAAACTCTCCATCGTATCACTTCTTAACATAGTAATAATGGTTCCTTATTCATTCTCAACCTGCTTGGCTTGTTTTTTGAACTCTCAAAAAGCTAAGTTTTTGAATGAAATGAACAAAACCCAAGTGAACCATGAGTAGTCATCTAATGTGACAAAATAGTAATAACATCCACCTAAATACTCATATTTTACAGTTCCAAATAAGTCTATATGTATAAGATCTAAAGGTCGAGAGATGCAAATGAATAGTTTGCTCTTAAGGGTTGTTCTTTGGAGTTTTCTTAGTTCATATGACGAACACATGACCATCTTCTTGTAAGAGAGTTTAGATAGGTCTTTAATTAGGTCAAGTTTACTGAGCCTATTAATTAGTTTCAATGTGATCAAACTTTTTATGCCAAAATAACAGTTCTTATTTGTATTCTATAAAATATTTAGTGAAGAATAATCATTGAATCTAAGTGTCTATATACTTCTGTGCCTATCAACCTTGTACAAAAATTCTTTTACTTCCTCTTTAACAACTTCAAAGCACTTCTTGGGAATCAAACTTCAAAACCTTTATCACAAATCCGAGAAACATTTGAAAGATTGTGTTTCAGACCTTAAACAGGATTGAATATAAGTTAGGATGTTTTCAATCGTGTCTTCTCCAATATTTATATTTGTATGGTTCTTCCCAAATGTAAATGTCCCGCCAAACTTACCTTTGATATTTAGGAATAGATTTTTGTCTCCAGTCATGTTCTTGGAGCATCTGCCACCCATGATCCATTTTCCACGTCTTTCATGCTTGATATCCTGTGAAATATGACCTGATCATGTATTGTTGTTCATGGTGTCTCCAATTGTACATACCTTTTTTCAATTGTGCAAACTAGTTGGATCCTTTTGGTACCCATCTTTTTTAGTCCCTTGATGATTAAAATGCTTCCTCTGATTTTTCATTGGTTTCGATATTTTACTAGCTCTCACTTAACTAAGAGAAACTTTGGCAGAATAAACAAGCTTAATAGGTTTAGAGATACTAGCAATATAGGGTTAATAACTAATTCCAAACTTATTTTTTATCAGGTAATTAACACCTAATAGTTTATCTTGGTTTCCCTTCCCTTTAGTGAACCTAAAAAGATCATTTACTAAGGTGTGTGTTCTTTTCTCTACAAGAAGAATGCCTGCTCTGATCAAAGGAGATGGTCGTTGGTCCGTCCCCTTAGGTGGCGTCCCATTTGATTGAGGAGACATTTTCAGCGAACGACCGTTGTTTTCCACTTAAGGGATGCTCACACCCTTTCCTATTTGTGCGGATCAAAAGGGACAATTGTGACCATCAAAAGGGACGATTGTGACTGTCCCCTTTGTTCAAACCAAAGGGGATGTCACAACCATCACCTTTGATATGCTTCTTACAAAAAAGATAAAGTTGCCACTTTGAGCATCCTATTCTACATGTTAAGATGAATGATTTGTATGCATCAGAATGATAAAAAATTTAACACAACATAACATCATCCCCTGTTATGGTCAAGCCACGTCAGAGAATGTGTTCCGCCAACACTATACCTCTTTCTCAACAAAAGTCACGATGTTTTAATTTATCCTCTCTTTCAAGACACAAAACTATTGGATAAGTAATTAAAACTCATTGTCAACCAATACATGAGCACATCTTAAACATATAAATCTCAATAATCCTATTGATGGCATTCTTTACATCACATCTCTTCGAACATAATACCACCATATTCCACTTTAGCTCTTTTTTATGAATACAAAATTTATAGTGCATAAAATAATCATCGCCCAAATTTTGTTACAAATAATGCTACAATACTTACAAATCAAATGATCGCCCTAGTCTAATAAGAAAGTTCACCTAAAGTGAACCCATCCCCATTATATATTTAAATAAAAATAAGAAAAAAATTATTACGGTATACAAAGAAATAACCATCCAAAACATACAAGTAGAATGCAATGGTTGTGCATTTTTTACATCCATCCATATCAAGCTGTCATAACTTTTGCACTTATTTAGCAGAAGTTTTTCAAAGATACACATTATTTTTCTAATTTAATTGATTGCCCTTTTGGTTGACATAGTATGTAGGGATTTATATATCAAAAAATACTGGTGAAAAAATGATGAATGTTACCATGTAATTTATGTTATTAAAGTTTTTTTTATTTTTTCCATTCGTTGCTTCCAGAAGTTGACATCATTGCACTTAAGATTCATATCAAGACATCTCCAAAGCTATATCAGGTTTGCTAATCTTACTCATTCATATTCCTTTTCAAGCAGGGGATGATCCTACACTGTAAAAAAATGTAATTAAAGAACTACATCCATTCTTCAAAAAACGTGAAGTAAATTTAATAGTCCAAAAGAGTTCTAATTAGTTTACCATCAGCTTCTAATATCCCCCTTCTAATCTCCTCCTATCCTCTCAACATGCCTCCAACAATAATGTTGTTTCCTATGTTCTTCAAGTATTTCGAAACTATTGTAAATCATAGCAATTGCATACAAATCTAGATATACTTTGAATAAAAGTCTCATGTGAATCCAATGAAATAACTAAAGTACCTTCTCAATAGAGGCACCTTATACCAAATAGTATATAAGAAAAATAAGCATAGATGTCAATTTTTGAATAGTGCATATCTTTGTTTATTGTAAATAGATAATAAAGGAGAACAAGCATTCCATTTTTATGGGCATCTCCATTTTTCAATTCCACGTATGAACACAATGCTTTCTAAGGATTATCAATGATGTCGCTCCCTCTCTTTTCTACAAATGGTCGAAATCAACTCTTGCCGTATGCACGACTCCTCTAGTGAAGATCATGGATGGCTTCAAGCAAGGATAGGGTAACATTTTGTGGTAATAAAAGTTAAAATCATCAACATGAAAGTACTACATAATTTGGTGCTATCTTGTTATATTATTATGGAAATAAATGCATTTTACATCAACATTTCATTTCTTTTCAAATAAATATTGTAATGAAAAAACATCCAAACTTGGACAAACGAAAAGACAAGCACAATCAGAGATCAGGTGAGAAACACGACAAAGAGGTAGCACCACGACGGTGAGAGGGCAGCATGGCGACAAGGAGGGAACATGTCGGTGAGGCACTAGCAGGATAATGGGACACAAGCACCACAACAACTCATCAGCTATGCACCACACATGTCGACGATAGAGAGGAGCGGAGGAGGAGAGTTAAAATAGACTACATACTGGAAAAAATGGTCGATTGGGGTCAATTTTCTCGATGATACCATCGAGTACAATCGTTTTGACCATCCTCGACAATGTCCTTTAAGTTATAATACTTTTCTGATTGAGGGTAGACAATTGTGACAGTCCCAACTATAACCAAAGGAGATGATTTATAATGAATGTCCCCTTTGGTCATCCTTGACTCAGGGGTGATGGAACAGTGCCAGAAGCATGGAGGGGGCAATCAAAGTTGTCTCATGTGGATGCTTTTACTCTCATAAAGAATGCAGTGAACAACTCAAGCAAAGTGACGATCATAATGACCATCTTTTCTGGTCAAGCATGGAAGGGACGATCAAAATCATCCCTTGTGGGTGCTACGAAAAGGTAACGATCATAAGTACTATCGCTCCTGGTCATCCTCAGCTTTAAGGTGATGGGATGATTCCAGAAGCACAGAAGGAATGGTCAAAACTGCCCCCTATGAGTGCTTTTACTCGCAAAAAACATCTAGTGAGAAACTCAAGCAAATGGGACGGTCATTGGTCTCTCCCAATTTGAGAAGGATGCTTGATAGTCACCAAATGATTGTCCCTTATGGCAGCAGAAGATACGGGCGCTCGACAACCGTCCCTATTTTCTTCTCATCTAGCACATTTTCTTGTAGTGCTTTAAGCTCAGAAACAGTTGTTTCTTAAGTGTCTATGATTTTTTAAGATCTTGAATATTGGTTTCATGATTTTTTCAGATAAAGATGTCGATATATTAAGTTTACGAATGTTTTTCTCAAGAGATCCTACTTCAGTTTCATGCTTTTCTAAAATGTTATATGCAGTTGATTTTAACAGTTTATTTTCCTTTTTCAATTTTTAAAACAAGATCAAGCAAAGTGAGTTATTGCTTCTTGTAATTCTTCTACAAATGGTTCATCAGAGTTTACCTAATCATCGATTGCCATTAGTTCACGCAGGGATCTTCTTTGTCTAAAGTGTCTGAGCCACTTCTAGAAGAGTCCACGAAGTTGGAGGAGGATGAATCATGTGTTGCTTCCAAAGCCTTCCTCTTTGGATGCTTGCAATTATGTTTGTAGGGTCATTTCCTTGTTTCTTTGTCTACTCTTTTGCCTATGTGAGACTTCATTGCTTAGATTCTCGGGGTTGACTTTTCTTGAGTAAGGTAAAGTCCTTATTGAAGTGGCCCTTTCTCTTATAATTGTGGCATTGCATCTCATTATATTTCTTCTAATCATCTCGTTTGATGAACTTCTTGAATCTTCTAATGAGCATGTCTAAGTAATTGATGAATCTGTGATTCATCACTGTAAAAGTTGAAAATAAAGCTTTATTCTCAAGTAATTAGCTGCATATTTCCACTTATATTGCACAATTAGCATTCATGCATGTATAAATAATATCTGCATTTTAGCATCCATATTTGCATTAAATAAGAAGCCCAATTCACTTGTAAAAATCACCTGTATATTCACCATATTTCACCTATTTGTATATATTTTATACTAACTCCAAATCCAATAAAATTAACTTTATAGTGTATATATTACTAACATTAATTAAAGAAAAATATCAAAAAATACTAACTTGTAAATTTGACCAATAAAACCTGAGTCCAAGTTTGAAACTAGGAGCATTAAAATGTGCATATCTCTCTCATACAGTGTCCGATTTAGGTGTACTCACTTCTAAAGTAATATCATTTAAAAACCTTCAAAACAAGACGAATTTCATTAAAATCGGAGTTCGTATGCAAAACTTGGGTTTTGGGCCCCTATTGCATATTGTACTTATTGATATTTTTATCCTTGTATTTTATCATTTCATTTGACCTTGTTTTCATTTTTGGCTTACATGAAAGTTGTAGATCTCGATGAGATCTACAACTTTCATGTTTTGAGTTTTTTGAAATTTGGCCATCTTCCCCTTCTTATTTAACTTTCTTTATCACAATAATCTGATTGGGCCATGTGGCCCCATCTGGTTGCGCCACACGGCCTAGTCCCTTGAGCGCCACGCGTCTGTTCCCTCCACCCTTCGATGGCTACCTATCTCTCCAAATCTCATTCGTCCACGCCCGCATCCTCTCGCAGCCATCTGATCGAAGTCCAGATACCATCAAGGCCATCCACCCATGCCTCTTCCCCAACTCTCCACGTGCCCACTCCATGACCGCCTGATCTTATTCACACGCTCTCATCTCAACCATCCCCTCTTGTCTTTAATACCCTTCATTCGATCTCCTTCCAGATTCCATCTGGACTGCCCGCTAGCGCCCGCATCCCCCTTACGCCATGTGGCATTATCCCAGCACTTGATTCCTCCATCCATCGATTAGATCCTAGCCGCAGCTTCACGCCCAGATCTCAGCCGTTGGATCACGAGATCCAACAGTGGGGGAACTCGTCTCCTTCCTCCTGAAGACCCCTCGCCCACATCGCCCATCACGTCAACCAGTCGCCCCCCTTTCTATTTCCATCACTGCTTCCACCACGATATCCACTTCTCGATAACCTACGATGGAGCCTGCACCTCCATCATCCTCGCGCAAGACCACAATCTCCATAACCCCCTCTCCCTCGCTCCATAATCACCAAGTAAGTCACGACCTCCATCATCGGATCGCCACCTTCCCACTCTTAAATACACCCTCTCCGCCCACCTCACAACCCATCCGCCCTTGCACGAGAGACCCTCGAGCTCTACACCTCTGATATGTGACAGGGATTTAGCAAGAAGTCGAGCGAGGACAAAGGATTCCTCTCCAACGAGATCCACGGCAAACCTTCGCCGTGCAGCAGCTTCACCGCCAAGCTGCTTGAGCGACGACCGGCGGCTCCAATCAGAGCCCCAATTCCCAGGTAGACTCCATCTTCTTCTATGATCCTCCCCTTCTTCCCCTCCGATCTTCTCCGCTCAATCTCACCTTCAACTGACTATTGATCATGCTTCGCATCGAAGCTACCATCTCCGGGTATCTCTCTGTTCATCTCCACGACCCATCGAGCACCCCCGACCACTGCTCTGCCGATTACAACAAATGATCACCACAGCCCTTTCACATCTTCACGCCATAAGTCCTCGAGCACCCAACTTCATCCACGAGATCGCACGCACCATGATTTGGTGAATCACTAACATTGCAGGTGCCTACTTCTTCAACGGCCGGAATTGTCGTCGGAGCTCCTTCGAGATGCTTCGCCTCCGGCATCCAGGCATCCATCGCGACTCGCAGCTGCCCAGCTGCTCCACCACACTTCCACAATGACGCCTAGCCATTCAGGAGCAGCCCAGCGTCTTCGCCGCGCTTGATAGGAGGTGGCGGAGATTAGAGCCCATCGCCGGAGGTCTAACTTCGCCGCTCGATGCAGGAGCGGTACAACTATTGTTGGATATACCCTTTCGGTGGTCATCCAACGGTCCACAAGGATCCACATCGACGCCAACCGCACCTTCCAGCTACCGTCTGAACTTGATGATCGGTCGGCCCTAGGTCTTCCAAGTGTCAACATTGGGAGGTGGTACCAATCCTCCAGGCTTGGATTCCCCCGAGCCTAATCCGAAACTCCCCTGAGCCAGCCGAGCCTGCCTCCGGGCCCGAGCCACGTCCGAGCCTGCTTCAAACACCCGAGCCTCCAGCACCTTCCGAGCCTCCATCCGAGCCTGCATATCACATGACCCACGTGCAAACTTTAGGCAAATTGCATATGGGCCCCTGTTAGTTTTGGAAATTGCATTTCATTCCCTGCCAGCAACATCATGTGAGGTGCACATGGTCCCGTGGAGAATTTGTACTCATACCCTCAACATTATAGGTAATTGAATTTTAGTCCCTATAAGCATGTTTCTTTTTTAATCAATTTTATTTCTGTTTGCATTTACACCCCTGTGTTTGCACATTTATTCAACCACTCATTTAGCATCATTTCTTAATTCCAAAAATTACATATTGTAGAGAAACTTGTGCTCTATCATTGTGAAGGCTTGTTACATTTTTGTGAGCTTCAAGGAATTAAATATAATTGTTGTTGTGGAAAATTACATATTTTGCCTACTGTGTGCCTTTAATTGCTTATTACATTGATTATTTCTCCAAAAATCACCAAAAAATCATAATAGGTCTAGTTTAAATAGTTATACTTTGTGCCCAAAAATCACATCATTTACATACATAACTAGGCCTTAATAATTTAATTGGTGTTTTGCTTACTTGATTTTTAATACGTCCAAAATTAATCATTTTTTTAAGTCTAATACTTTTCGTAGAATCCTCTCAATTAAAAGTATCTAGGATAATTTTTATATCTGAAAATGATTTAAGTTGGTATTCATTAAAATAAATTTTGCAAAAATCACCCTACATTCATTTTTAATTCATAGTTACTTCATATATAGTCGATAAATTCCAAAATTTTGTAGTAGCTTAACTTCATTGCATTACACATTCTGGCCAAGTTTCATAAGTTTTGGACGTAATTTGACAATACTTCACATTTTTGTCTCTCGAATTTGGCTTGAATTGCACTGCATTTCTTAAATTGCATAAAAAATATAAAAAAATATTCTCTTGAAAACCTAACATCGGAATTGACTTCAAATTAATCTAAGAAAAAAGTTTCCTCCCTGAGTTCGACCTTGGGCTTGACCAAGTAAAATAAAAAATTACCGCTTGCGTTAATTGACACATTAATCAAAGTGGTTTTGATAAGTCCGATTTTACCCGACTGCAACAACACACATCACTAAATTTAATCGTTAATCCGGTTGAATTAGGTAGGGTAACACTAGGGCTTTTCAAATGGCACCGTTGCCGGGGAGGCACGGTTTAGGTTAATTTTTTGAAAATTTAGATGTTAGGTTTTCCATCCCGAGTAGCATGATTTCTGGTTTTTCTTGTGAATATTTTTCTGTTCAATTTTCAGCTTTATTTGATATGTGTCATCCTTTCTCTGACCATCATTTATTTTTGTGCAAGGAATACGAGGAATCGAAGGTGCTTCGCCAGGCGAGCCGAGGAACCTGCATCGAAGTAAACTGAGTGATTTTTTAGAGGACTTGTAAAAAAAATTTTGTGTTTCCAGCAGTTCCCGTTTGGGTTCTCGCACGTGTAAGTAATAATAAAAAGAGTCTCTGTGTGTTGTGTGAGTACTTAATGTAGGATAAGACCTGCACTTGCGGCTCTTAGAGCTCTCTTAGGACTATTTATGCTCGCAATATCTAGGACCACACTTCACCATTAAAAGATGCACTTAGTCCGTTGGACTTTAGCCAAATCTAACTTGTTCTTCACTCGCTAATAGAACTGCTTGTCTAGGAGCGGCTTTTCTTGCTTGCACCCATATAGATAAATTTCAATTATATTTTACATCCCGCATGTAGAGCGTGAGGATCACTGTAAGTCTTCTGAACTTGGCATACATCATTATTTTATCGTGCATCAGCTTTTCTCGACTCCTTCTCCATTGGTTTTCTAACTTAGGATTAAAAGAAATTGGGACTGGACGATAGGCATGCCTTGTGTGTGGACTAATCAAGTGGTCATCTAACTTAAAATCGGGACTGCTAAACAAATTGACCAAAAAATTCAAAATAAAATCAGAAATTCTATTTGCAGGAGAATAACCCCGACCTTGTGTTCAGGATGAGTGAGGGTACAAAGTGTGGGTGCACACCCTAAGGCAGAGCCAAAATCCCCACCTTCCTTATAACGTACCCTGATCTGAGCAAATATCACGGGCTGAATTATGGGTTCAACTGACCAGTGCCAAGTAGCCTCCGCCTGCTCCGGTAGGTAGATAGGAGTGAAATTGCGGTGCACCACGATAAGCTGCTAGTAGCCTCCGCATGCTCTGACATGTAGATAGGGGTGAAGTTAAAGCCTGGTAAGCCTCCGCCTACTTTGGTTGGTAGATAGGGGCAGGTCCTTAAATTCTAAGCTAGAGATAGGAGCAAAGAAAGGAAGGGCGTTGGTATCTTAGGCGACAGGTTAAACAGGGGAGACGCATCGGGCTTTGATCTGACTTCCCTATAGGTCGCTTAACCTTTGCTATTTGCTTGAAAAATCACACTTAAAATCAACCAGACTAATCGGATTCGGTTTCGGGTCCTTCACCGTGTTGAGTGTGAAATCAGGGTTTGTGGTTCATTTGCTTGCTTCAGGTAGGAGTAAAATCCTATCTTTACACACTTATACTCCCGACTCTTCTTTCTGCCATCAAAGATGATTGACTGGGGGATATCTACCCACACTTTGCAAATCTCTCCTTGAACCCCTCATGCATCTCGTCTCCATCGACCGAAGAGAAACTTTGGCCAACCCGAGCTCATGACCCTCTTGAGTTCAGGATCCCTCACTCTCAGGATGGTTACCCTCAAACCATTCCTTTTCTCTCCTCTCATCTCATCGAGGAAAACCATCGCCTCGGTGAGAATATTTTCATTACTACGCCCTCTAACCTAGACCACATTCTTTACCCGGGTGAAGAGCGCGAACCAGAAACCAAGATGCCTAAGAAACATCCAGACGAAGAGGAACACAGAGATGATCCTATGAACCAAGTCCTTGCCCGATTAGCTAGAGCCGAGCAGCAGAATGCAGATCTTATGGCTAGAATGGGACAGGTGATCGAGGCAGGTGGAATTGACCGACCGATGGTAGATGCCTACAGCCCAGCGGAGAATGAGATACATAGTTGGCTTGTACCTGAGGTGCCCCAGAAGCATTCGAGCTAAAGCCCCATTTTCTTAGTTTGCTACTGAAGTTTAATGAGAATGCCACCGAAGAATCATATTCTTTCTTGAGAGACTTCGAGTTGGTATGCAACAACCTTAGTCACCCTAGGGTTGGACAAGATTACATCAGGCTGAAGGCTACTTGTTTGCCTTATGATATAAGGTTGTTCATTGGCTGAAGAATCTCGGGGTTAGATGTACGACCTGGATGCAATCCAAAGATTTATTCTTGAAGAAGTTCTACCCGCTCAGTAGGACTAACCAGATGAGGATGAAGATCGCTAGCTTTTCCCAAGGACCCCACGAACCATTCCATGAAGCCTGGGATAGATTCAATGATTTGACTCAAAAATGCCCTGCCATGGCATTACCAAGGCAATCTTAGTCCAGACCTTGTTCTGTAGCATGACCCTGGAAATACAGAGGTTAATGAGTGCAGCCTGTAAAGGAAGCTATCTCAATAAGAACGAAGATGCCGTATGGAAGATTCTGGAGGAGATGGCGGAAACAGGAAGATCTCAAGCCACCAGGGCCTATTAGTTGTCTCCCTCAAATCTATCTATTGAGACAACTAGGAGGACTGTAGTGGATCTAATAGATGACCTAATCCCTAGCATGGGGATAATAGATGATAAGCTCACCATGGTAGAATAGATCCATAAGAGGGTCACTGACCTTGAGGCGCTTTCATGATTGACGAAGCAAGTGGAGGAATTGATTGAGAAGGTAGCCAAAATACGACTACCTGCCCCTTTTGCACCACATGTACATGTACATCGAGTTCATCTTGTACAGGAGCAGGTACAGGGGCCTCAGAGCAGCTGGGTTGAGGAGTATTAGTACACTCAGCAGGAGCAACACGCACCCCCACAGGTGGAGTCAGTCTACGAGGAGCCTCTGTAGGTGTTCGAGATCAATGGGCTGTGGTACATCCATGACCCCATCAGCAGATAGTCAGGGATAGAGAACTGTCAGCCACACTGACCGACCCTAGCTTACAGGAAACCAACTCCATCCCCATACCGCACTTTGTACAGTCCCGGCTAGGACAAGGATACCAGTCTCAACAGCACCAGCAGCAGCGCCCATTCCACTCGGGCCACCAGGGCCCTCCACCACCTTACACCGCACCGTTCCATCTACAGCAGCATCGGCAAGGACATCAAGGCCAGTATATACAGATGAATCACTCATCCTCTAGTCAGCAGCAGCAAGCCCCGCCCACTAGTGAATCGGAGTCCCTCACCTTGGCCATCCAGACTCTGACTGATAAGGTCTAACAGATGCAGAATGATTACCTGGACATCAGAACAGATCTGAATTGTGTCTCATGTTGTCCAAGATCATCAGATGGCACCAAAGACCCCAATTCCCGCTCAGGTTCAGGCCAACCCAAATAGCATGAATCAAGTCAGCAGCGACCACACGATCAGGTATACTATTCATATTATTCTCTATCTGAACACGAGATCCTTTTGTACGATAATGTGAATCATATGTCCCTCAGGAGCGGAAGAATCGTGATCGTACCTGATCGGGCGTGGGTACAGGAGGAAGACGTCGCCAAGTCTCGACCTGAGGAGAACTTGGAGGCAGAGGAGCAACATCACCATCACCACCACCAGCAGAATAAGACAATTTCTAGGTCCTCAAAGCACCATGGCAAGAAGAAGGAGAGGAGCACCAGCAGTGAATCAGGCGAAACAGATGAGGAGCCCGCACCTCTATTTGAGGAGGATGCCCCAGAAGTCGTGGTAGATGCATCACCTATTTCGCCACATGAATTTCTTTTCGTCTGAGTCCATGTCAGAGTCAGAGTCAGAGTCCTGTACAGAACTCAGTTTCTCGTTTGAATGAGAATCTTTCAGTTTCAGAATCTGAGTTATCATCAATAATCCCTTCCCCCGTGCCCTTAAAGGTGGAAAGAAGAAAAGGACCAAAAAATCCAAAAAGTTGACCCTGAGATGGCAGAGTTCTGCAACAAATATATCAAGGTCACAATTGTTAGCCATGTGAGCCCTGGGCGAACCATTCTTACAATAAATTCTATTGTAATAGATATGTTTTATCAATAAATGTTATAGATTGTTTCACTCCCTTTCTGAAATTAAGTGAATGAATGCACTATAAGGTCCCTCTGTACAATTAGGGTTATGTACCATGGCCGTCTTGACAATCATATAGATGTTGATTCATTAGATGAATCATAGAGATTGGTGCTTGGATAAATATCTAATGGGTTAGATAGAGGACTCATCAAGCACCGTTAAATGATTATTAAGAGATGATTAACAACCTGAGTAGGAGATGGCAATCCTTTCTTACATAGGCTGATATCTGACCGACCTCTTGATGCAGGTCCTCTGCATGGGAATAGTGATTCAGAGGTATCAGATTAGTTAGGTCAATGGGTTGACTTAGCGAGATCGAGATAACCTAAGCCCTATGTTGAAAGTTGTCATAGCATAGGCACGCATCCTCTAATCGGAGACAGATGTGTTACTATATGTCTGAGTGTGTACATTTGGCATACCATTAGGTTGATGACCTAACCAAGGTCTATACACCGGCGAGCTGGTGTGCATATAAGGTCATATGAGTAATACGATCTCTCAAAGGGATCATACAGGTTCACTTATGAACCGAAAGACATGAGCTCACTCATGAGGTATTGGGACTGATAAAATTCCATGCATGGTCGTCGCGCTTTGGAAGCATGACAAGAATTTGAAGGTATGATATATACTTTGGGAAAGCATATGATCGATACCAATTCCCTATGACCAAGATTGAGAAACTTGTGATCAAAACCCTGAAGAAGACAGTGTAAAATTGATCTTGATCTTCAGGTTGATCATAGGTCTTCCAGTATGCAGGATGTGCAGGTATTAGGAATACCTTAGGGTGATGTGATCATAAATGATTGTATAACCATGACGCTTCTAGTCCGAGGGAGTGATGAAACAGGTCTGAATTTTAGTGACTCCTCTCAGTAGAGAAGTAACTTGATCTTAGTCCAAATATTGGACATTGATCTGAATGAGATTCAGATGCAATGAGAAGATTAAGTATACGGATTTGATTTAATCAAGCAACTATGGGAGGTCCGTGAGATCTGGATTTGAGATGAGATCTCAACATCCAAGTCACTGTACGTAGAACAATACAATCGCCATGTCCTTATCTCCAAGTATCTGTGGAGAAAGCACATTATTTTTGAAGGAGTTCAGGAATAATTCCTATGAAGAATTTTGTATCCAAGCAAGAAGGTCTTGATGATTAAATGAGATTTAATTATCAAGTATAATATGAATAAGATTCATATTGTGTGAATGATTATCCAAGATAAATAAATGAGATTTAATTATCAAGGAAATACAGATAGTGGATAGTGCTATCCATAATATCTGTATATATATTATAAATATGATTTATGATATATTAGAGAGAGGGAAGCACTGTAAATAACATTTGTTAATTGTTAATGTGAATTGGATTCACATTAAGTAATTAATTGGAAATGTAATTTACAAATTAGTTTGGGTTGTGAATATGATTCACATATTTTTCAATGGCATGATTGAAATATTCACAAATTAATTTGGAATTAATTTGGTGGATATTATTGCAATAAAATTTATCAATTTATTAAGAAATACTAGGATAAAATAAAAAGGAGATAATCACCACCAAAATGAGGTGGCATCACCAATGACTTAGTCATAGGTGATGCCCCCCCTAATTTTTGGAGGTGATTTGGTGTCTCCCTTTTGGTTATCTTGTTATCTCTTAATAATTGATTTATGCTAAATTAAATTATGTTGATGATAATACAACATATATTTGATTTGATATAAATTATTGTTGTTGGTTTTTTAACCAACAATAATTATGGTTGTTGATTGATGCATAGATCAATTTATCCGTTGGATCTATGTATGCCCTGGATTGAGATCCATTGGATCCCAAACTAATATATAAGGAGGGCAAACCTATCTCTTTGGGGTACATCAAGAGTACATGCCTACTCTCTCTCTCTCTCTCTAATTCTTGTCGTCTCTCTCTCTAAGGTGTCCGTCCATTTTATGCGTTGAGATAGACCTTCTCGCCTTCGCCTTCGAGTACTCGAGGATCTCCATCTTCTTTGGGGCTGCTTGCTCTAGAGGAAGACGACGGATTTCGTTGGACAAAATCAGGGGATTCGAAGCTTGGATCTTCGTCGAGGATTGCGGGAGTCACGCATCTCATCATCGCGCCCGCAAGTGTTGTCTTCGTGGATCGGACTTGAGCCAGGAGGATCTCTTGCTTTAGAGATCTCGTGATCGCAACCATGCTTCGAGAGGTATTTCTAATACTTTGTGGTTTGATGAAACGATCCAAGAAACGTTCTTGTGATCATGTGGTTTCATCATATGATTTACATTTTTTAAATTCCGCTGCACATTGTGACTAGTGCGACTAGTCTCCCCGATCGCATAAGATGCGATCGTCACGCTTCCGTGATGCACTTGAGGAATATCAATATCCTTCAACAATCCCCTTTGATATGTATGTGGATATGATACCTGCATTTCAGAAGTACCTTAATGTGAGATGCACACCTACTAGAGTTAGCAGGAAAACCAAAAGCAATGTTGAGAAGCACGTTTTGTCAGTAGCCACTACTTGCGCCATCAAAAATGTGTTTCGAAGGAAGCAAAGGGACATGGGTGCCCATTATGTGGTGAGTCATGCTGATGACACTGCATTTGCATGCACTCTCCTAGATAATGGATCCTCAATTAATCTGATGCCCACAGCCCTCTATGAGCGGCTAAATCTAGGACCTCTTAGGAAATTCAGAGCCTTACTCCAGTTCGCAGACAAATCAACCAGGAGGTCCAAGGGAGAATTGAGGAACATTATCATCAAAGTCGAGGGTCGGGATTACATGGTGGACTATACAGTCCTTGATATGGAGACCCCTAGAAATTGGAGAGATTCCCAGATCATTCTAGGAAGGCCCTTCCTTAGAACAGTAGGGGCCTTATTTAATTATAAGATCGGGAAAATTTAGTTCCAAACTCCAAGTGGAGATGAGGAACTTGAGATGAAGCAGACAAGGTGGCAGAGGCCAAATTCTGAATCCAGCATCGAGTACACTTCGTCAGAAGCAGATTGTGTTTATGTAGACACTGTTAGGCCATGGAGATAGAACCCAGCTAGCACCAATGAGTCCCTCTCCTTTGGAGAGAATCTTGTACATGAGACAGTTTCCGAGATCCTTAGGAACGAATACAGCGCAAATCCTTCAGAAAATGCATCCCCCTACATCTTCGATGACGTAGAGGCCCAGTTGGGCCCATCAGTCCTTCCCTCTTTAGGACAATCAGAAGATGAGGATGATGTGTCAGACATGGCTTTCACCGATTGCTTGAATACTTTTGATGATCCGACTCCAGAGCTGAATGATTTGGTGGCAGTTACTTCAGAGACAGATCCAGCCCTTACCAGCACAGAGCTAGAATTGATTGAGCCAGATTTCCTTGATGTCCACACCTTACCTAAGCTCAAACTCTTACCCACAACCCTTAAATACACCTTCCTTGCGGGACAAGAGAGGAAATATCTGGTCATCATCAGTTCGCGATTGACCGAGGAGCAGGAATCTCGCTTGCTAAAGATCCTAGAGAAAAATCGCAAGGCGATAGGCTGGAGCATCTACGATCTCCACAGGATAAATCTCGCTCTGTGTGTGCACCATATCTACCTGGAGAATGAAGCTAGACCCTCTTGTGAATTCCAACGCAGGTTGAATCAAAATTTACGAGAGGTCATGAAGAAGGAGATTGAGAAATGGTGTGACGCGGGTTTTATACCCCATCTCCGATTCCAAGTGAGTGGCACCTATCCATGTTGTCCCGAAAAAGTCGGGAATCCAGACGACCACCAATGAGGATGGAGAGGAGATCGTAACATGAGTACCCACGTCATGGCGTGTCTGTGTGGATTACAGACGCTTGAATGTCGCGACGAAGAAGGATCATTTTCCCTTAACCTTTATTGATCAGATCTTAGAGAGATTAGCGGGAAAAAAATTCTTCTGCTTCTTAGGTGGGTTCTCGGGATACAACCAAGTAGCTATCGCTCCTAAGGATCAGGAAAAAAACCACATTCATGTGTCCCTTTGGTTCCTATGCTTTCAAGTGCATGCCTTTGGGTTATGCAATGCTCCCGGTACATTTCAAAGATGCATGATTATAGTACTCGCCGAGATGGTCGGTGAATTCTTGAAAGTCTTCATGGATGACTTCTTGGTCCACGGTGATTCCTTCAATTCATGTCTTAGAAATCTGGATCAAGTCCTCAAAAGATGTTGTGAGATTAATCTCGTGCTCTCCTAGAAGAAAAGTCACTTCATGGTGATGGAGGGTATTGTGTTGGGGTATGTCATCTCCAAGAGAGGAATAGAGGTTAACTCTACCAAGGTGGACGTGATCAGACGACTCCAGCCACCATCCAATGTAAAATAGTTACGGTTATTCCTCGGGCATGTTGGATTTTATCGGAGATTTTTTAAAGATTGTCCGACCGCTAACTGAGCTTCTAGGCAAAGACATGGAGTTTATTGTCGATCATAAATGTCTTGAGGCCTTTAAGCAACTTCAAGGGATGATCATGGATGCCCCTACAAGCCCCAGAAATGTCTCTCCCTTTTGAGATCATGATGGACGCCTCAGATTTTGCTGTTGGGGATGTGTTAGGATAGAGGAGGGATGGTGTCCTGTTTGCTATACATTACGCAAGAAAAGTGCTTGATACTGCTCAGCGTAACTATACAATTACCGAAAAGGAGATGCTTGCAGTAGTGGTCACCTTGGATAAATTCAGATCTCATCTAATCGGATCTAAGGTCATTATATTCACAAATCATACAGCACTACGGTATTTAATGGAAAAGAAGGGCGCAAAGGCGCGACTTCTTAGGTAGATCTTACTCATCTAGGAGTTTGATTTGGACATTAGAGATAACTTGGAAAGAAGAACATAGTGGCTAATCACCTCTCCCGTCTTGAAATTCTGGATACTTCTGATGATACACCAATTCAAGACTCCTTCCCTGATGAGTCAGTTTTTGTTATCGACTTACTCCCATGGTACGCCAATATAGTGAACTATCTTGTCCTTAAGAAAGTTCCCAAAGATTTGCCCAAGAGCTACATAGACCGACTCAAGTCAGATGCAAGACATTACCATTGGGGAGATCCGATCCTTTTCTTTGAAGGGTCGGATTGTGTCTAGAGGAGGTATATTCCTTAGGAAGAATATCAGAGTGTCCTTACTTTCTGCCATAGTCTGGAGGCAGGAGGACACCACTCTGGGAAGAGGACCGCATGGAAGGTACTACAATGTGGCTTATACTTGCTGACTCTGTTTCGCGATGCGCTTACCTTTGCAAAGTCATGCCCAGTATGCCAGTGAATGGGAGGAACTGTTGGTTCCAAAGATGAGATGCCAATACAGCCTGTCATCATTTGTGATGTCTTTGATGCCTGGGGCATCGACTTCATGGGCCCATTCCCGGTTAGCCATGGTTTTGACTATATCCTTCTTGCGGTGGATTATCTGTCAAGGTGGGTGGAGGCTATCCTGACCCGGGCCACAGACAGCATGACTGTCTGTAAATTTATCAGAGATCATATCATCTCTAGGTTCGGGATCCCCCGAGCTTTGATATCCGATGGAGGTAGCCATTTTGTGAACAGAGACGTGAAGAAACTCTTAAAGGATTACGGTACCGAACACCGTGTCGTGAGTCCTTACCACCCACAGACCAATGGCATGGTAGAGGTGTCGAATAGGGATGTTAAGACCATATTGCATAAGCTTGTCCGCCCAGATAGGAAGGACTAGTCTCAGATTTTGGATAAGGTCCGTTGGGCGTATAGGACACCTTACAAGACACCCTTAGGAACCTCCCCATTCAGAATGGTGTTTGGGAAGCTCTGCCATTTACCCGCTGAGCTAGTGATAAATCCGAATGGGCAATCAAGAAGGTCAACTGGAATACACACCTAGGACATAAATAGAGAGAGATGGATCTGAATGAACTTGTGGAGATTAGAAACCGAGCATATGACAACATTTTGGTGTACAAGGACAAGGTAAAGCATTGGCACGATAGATTTATCAGATGAAAGATCTTTGTTCCTGGACAGAAGGTACGATTGTTCAATGCAAGGCTGAAGGTTTTCCAAGGGAAGCTTAAATCCAAGTGGACGGATACGTTCATAGTCCGTGTTGTGTATGATAGTGGATCTCTAGAGATATCAGATCTTATAGATGGAGAGTAGACATCCCTAGTTAATGGACAACTGCTGAAACATTTTGTCGAACCTAATAAACAGTTAGTCCATGTTGAGGAGATTGTTTTCATGTGTGAGGTAAACTCAGAAGGCACACATAAAGCCGTACATGAGACCTTGCAACATTGAGCTCTCGCCATCAGCAGCATCGAAAATATTTAGATCTTGATCCTTTTATATACCCACACTTCCTGTATATATTTTCTTTCCCTCCTCCCCAGTGACTCCAATCACTCTCTCCGGCTTCATATCTTTTCATTTTATGACTATACTTAGGATGACCATATACTAAGTATAGGGGGAGAGTGACCAAAGTCTCTTAACCATTTGATGCACATCCTCAAGCTCTCACCGGTTCTCACATCCACTCCTTTCCTATACTTAGGCTGACCAGAGCCTAAGTATAGGGAGAACCGATGCCCTCCATGTATATACTCATCCATTCCCCTCTTGACCTTGTCCGCCCCATTTTTATTCTTCTTCTACACTTAGACTTCCAGAGCATAAGTATAGGGGGCGGGACGACTTCTATACATTTTGTTATGTTAGCTCTCCTATGCTTAGCACGAGTTATGTCTTTTTCCTCACTTTTCGTGCCCTTAGGACATATCACACGCTAAGTATAGGGGGTGTGTATATATTACATATATACTTTACCCATAGCTCGTACTTTCGCGTATTTTTGTATATACTATACAATAATTACGGGGTGGGTAAAAATTGAAAAAAAAGGCTTCTTGTTTACTCTTGCATATAATCCTTGTTTTTTAAAAAACAAGTATCTTACATGTCATACCATGTCATCGGCATCTCATCTGCATATCTAGCATATTCAAAGTGAAAAGTTAGTGGGTTCTGAACCAAGTTATGAATAGAAGTTGAGGATGGATTTGATTTGACCTTAATCTACCTAATTTCAGAGGAACCTTATAGGAACTGGAGTTAAGATTTTTCAGGTCAAGTGACTTAATTCTTTGAGTCTGCAAGTCTATGTTCACATGTCATCTTGATTAGTCTAAGTAGAATATCTCGTACGCACGCATGATTCTTTTAAACAGTGACCTAACTTGGACAAGCACCATGCACGTAGCTCTTCATTGATGAGGTGGTGAGGAGGTAGAATCCTTTAGCTTGGAGTAGCACATGGATGGAAACATCCAACCTCCTCTAGAGAGGGTAGTGCATCTCAACCTAGTATGGTGGTGTTGACATCTAAGGACAGGATGTTGTGGGTTGCAATAAAGCTTCAAAAGATGGATAGTCTACTGATTCAAGAGGAAAAACTCCTGATGTACATGTTGCACCTTGTATATAGTTCAAAAAAAAGAAAAATCCAAAAAAGTGGACAGGCATGATTGAAAATAAAATGCCTGCCGAAGTATGTATATTTGCAAGAAGCATGCAGCTGGATGACTTGGCTACACTGGTCAAGCATCCTGGGATAAGTAGCTACACTGGCTACCATCCATTCTTCTCTCCACCCCCTCTTCTTGAGTTGGTCGCACTTGAACTTAGAATGTGAATACCCCGCTCCTCGAGGAAAGAGTTACTGGACCGGGGAATTAGAGTTATATTGTTAGAGGAGGTTGCTTCTTTGCCATTTCTGATGTGGAGAGCTATATTTCACTTACACAGTACAAGTAAGAATCATAGTCATCGGAAATTTGCGTATGAGGATTTGTTCTGACCTGACTATTGAGGCGTCTTGAATAGAAGACTTGTGGAACTTAAAGGCTGTTAGTTCTTAAATTCAGATCCCAATAAGGTTCCACCACACAATTAATCCAAAAGTCGAGTCAAGCTCTATTTTCGCCTTTCGTTCATGACCTTTGTATGGAACCAAAATCATTTCACTTTTGCATTTCATTTTAGTTGCTTGGGGACGAGCAAGGTTTAAGTATAGGGGGTTGATGAATCTGTGATTCATCACTCTAAAATTTGAAAATAGAGCTTTGTTCTCGAGCAATCAGCTTCCTATTTCCACTTATATTGCATAATTAGCATCCATGCATGCATAAATAATATCTGCATTTTAGCATCCATATTTGCATTAAATAAGAAGCCCAATTCACTTGTAAAAATCACATGTATATTCACCATATTTCACATATTTGTATATATTTTATACTAACTCCAAATCCAATAAAATTAACTTTATAGTGTATATATTACTAACACTAATTAAAGAAAAATATCAAAAAAATACTAACTTATAAAACTGACCAATAAAACCCGAGTCCAAGTTTGAAACTAGGAGCCTTAAAATGCGCATATCTCTCTCATACAGTGCCTGATTTAGGTTTACTCACTTTTAAAGTAATATACATTCAAAGACCTTCAAAACAAGACCAATTTCATTAAAATAGGAGTTCGTATTTAAAACTTGGGTTTTGCGCCCCTATTATAATTGTACATATTGATTTTTCACCCTTGTATTTTATCGCTTCATGACGTCGTTTCCATTTTTGGTCAACAGAAACTTGTAGATCTCATGAGATCTACAACGTTCATGTTTTGAGTTTTTCCAAATTCGATCATCTTCCCCTTCTTATTTAACTTTCTTTAACGCAATAATCTCATTGGGCCACGTGGCACCATCTGGTTGTGCCACGCGACACAGTCCCTTGACCGCCACGCGTCTGTTCCCTCCACCCTTCGATGGCCCCCTATCTCTCCAAATCTCAGCCGTCCACGCTCGCATCCTCTCACAGCCATCCGATCAAAGTCCAGATACCATCAAGGTCGTCCTCCCGCGCCTCTTCCCCAGCTCTCCACATGTCCACTACATGACCGCCCGATCTTCTCCACACGCTCTCATCTCAACCATCCCCTCCCGCCTTTAATCCTCATCTTCGATCTCCTTCTAGATCCCATATGGACCGCCCGCTAGCGCTCGCATCCCCCTTGCGTCACGTGGCGTTATCGCAGTGCTTGATTCCTCCATCCATCGATTAGATCCTAGCTGCAGCTTCATGCCCAGATCTCAGCCGTTGGATCACGAGATCAAACGGCGGGGGACTCGTCTCCTTCTTCCCGAAGACTCCTCACCTACGTCGTCCATCATCACAACCAGTCGTTGCCCTTTCTATTTCCCTCACCACTTCCGCCACCATATCCACTTCTCCATAACCCCACGATGGAGCCCGCACCTTCATCATCCTCGCGCAAGACCACACTCTCCATAACTCCATCTCCCTCGCTCCATAATCACCACGCAAGTCATGACCTCCATCATCGGACTGCCACCTTCCCACTCTTAAATACACCCTCTCCGCCCACCTCACAACCCATATGCCCTTGCACGAGAGACCCTCGAGCTCTACACCTCTGATCTGTGACAGGGATTTGGAAAGAAGTCGAGCGACGATAGAGGCATCCTCTCTGACGAGATCCCCGGCAAATCTTCATGGTGCAGTAGCTTCACTGCCAAGCTGCTTGAGCTCGGGCACCTGTCGGCCCTAGGGCAACGACCGGTGGATCCAATCAGAGCCCTAATTCCCAGCTAGACTCCTTCATATTCTTCTCTGATCCTCCCCTTCTTCCCCTCTGATCTTCTCCGAATTTCTTCGACTTCTCCGCTCAATCTCACCTTCAACTAACCATCGATCAAGCTTCGCATCGAAGCTACCATCTCCGTGTATCTCTCCGTTCATCTCCACGACCCATCGAGCACCCCCGACCACTGCTCCGCCGATCAGGGCAAAGGAACACCACGACCCTTTCACCTCTTCACGCCATAAGGCCTCGAGCACCCGACTTCATCCACGAGATCGTACGCACCATGATCTGGTCAATCACTAACGCTGCAGGTGCCTACTTCTTCAACGACCGGAATTGTCGTCGGAGCTCCTTCGAGCTGCTTCACCTCTGGCATCCATGCATCCATCACGACTCGCAGCTGCCCAGCTACTCCGCCACACTTCCACAATGACGCCTAGCCGTTCAGGAGCAGCTCAGCATCTTTGCCGCACTTGATAGGAGGTGGCCGAGATCAGAGCCCATTGCCGGAGGTCTAACATCGCCGCCCGGCACAGGCGAAGAAGACTGTACAACTACCGTTGGATACACCCTTTTGATGGTCATCCAACGGTCCACAAGGAGCCACGTCGACGCCAACCGTACCTTCCAACTATCGTCTGATCTTGATGATCGGGTGGCCCTAGGTCTTCCACTTGTCAACATTGGGAGGTGGTACCAATCCTCCAGTCTTGGATTCCCCAAGCCTAACCCGAACCTCCCCCGAGCTAGCCGAGCCTGCCTCCGGGCCCAAGCAACGTCCGAGCCTGCTTCGAGCACCCGAGCCTCCAGCGCCTTCCGAGCCTCCATCCGAGCATGCATATCACGTGAGCCACGTGCAAACTTTGGGCAAATTATATCCGGGCCCCTGCTAGTTTTAGAAATTGTGTTTCACTCCCCGCCAACAACATCACGTGAGGTGCACGTGGTCCCATGGACAATTTGCACTCATACCCTCATCATTATAGGTAATTACATTTTAGTCCTTCTAAGCATGTTTCTGTTTTAAACAATTTTATTTCTGTTTGCATTTACACCCCGGTGTTTGTACGTTTATTTAACCCCTCATTTAGCATCATTTCTTAATTCCAAAAATTACACATTGTAGAGAAACTTGTGCTCTATCATTGTGAAGGTTTGTTACATTTTTGTGAGCTTTGAGGATTTTAATATAATTCTTTTTGTGAAAAATTACATATTTTGCCCATTGTGTGCCTTTAATTGCTTATTAAATTGATTGTTGATCCAAAAATCACCAAAAAATCAGAATAGGTCTAGTTTAAGTAGTTCTACTTTGTGCCTAAAAATCACACCATTTGCACGCATAATGAGGCCTTAATAAATTAATTGGTCTTTTGCTTAGTTGATTTTTAATAAGTCTAAAATTAATCATTTTTTAGTTTAATAATTTTCCTGGAATCCTCTCACATAGAAGTATCTAGGATAATTTTTATATATGAAAATGATTTAATTTGTATTTACTAAATTTAATTTTGCAAAAATCACCCTGTATTCATTTTTAATTCATAGTTAATTCATATATAATCGAAAAATTCCAAAAATATTATAGTAGCTTAATTTCATTGCATTTCACATTCTGGCCAATTTCATAATTTTTGGACGGAATTTGACTATACTTCACATTTTTGTCCCTCAAATTTGTTTTGAATTGCACTACATTTCTTAAATCGTATAAAAAATATAAAAAAATATTCTTCTGAAAACTTAACATCGGAATAACTTCGAATTAATATAAGGAAAAAGTTGCCTCCCTGAGTTCGACCTTGGGCTTGCCCAAATAAAATAAAAAAATTACCGCTTGCGTTAATTGGCACATTAATCAAAGTGGTTTTGATAAGTCCGATTTTACCCGACTGCAACGAACACACATCACTAAATTTAATCATTAATTTGGTTGAATTAGGTAGGGTAATCCTAGGGCTTTTCAGTAATCCTTGGAGCTTTCGTCTACTAAGTTAGATTCTATTGCTTAAAGAGTTATGCTCTTCTTTTTCTTAATTTTGGCTTCTGCTTAAGCGGTTTGTTGCTTCTCTACTTCATATGATAGTACTATGAACGCATCCACTGGTAAAGTGTAGGCTTCCTTTGCGTCTTCGATAATTATTGCAGTAGTATTCCAATTTACAGTAAGTTATCTGAGTATCTTATTTACTTGATCAACTTTTATTATCTTTATGCTTACATTTTAAAGATCATTGACGATCCTAGAGAATCTTAGATGCATGTCTCTGATGGATTCTCTGATCTTAATCTTAAACAATTCATAACTTTATTGAAGAAGACTAATTTGAATTTCTTTCACCTTTAGGAGCCTCCGCAAGTGACACTTAGTTTGCTCTAGATTTCATTAGTGTTCTTAGATGTAGATACCCTATTGAGTTCTCCTTTAATGATGGCACCGAAGATGGCATTCATAGCTTTAGAGTTATGGGTGGCCTTTTTCTTATCGACATCAGATAAAGGAACTTCTTTAGTAAACTTGGGCATAGTATATTTGGTCTCAATGATATTCTATGCGTCGTAGTCAATCGACTCAATGCAGATCTACATGCGAACCTCTTGTAGTTATAATCGGTACCCATCAAATGAAGCAGGCCTAATAGTGGATTGGCTATCAAAAGAATTATTTGTTGAAGCTACCATGTGTGATGATGATGCTTTACATTGTTGTAGTGGAACCTACTTTGATACCATGTTTGAGTTCATGATGATTGAGATACTACTTAGGGTGAGGGAGGGGATAAATAGTAAAACCAATGATAGATGAAATCTTTTTTGGAATAGTCTTTAGTACAATGCAAATAGTTAACCAATTAAGCACACTACGCACGATATTACCATGGAAACCCAACGAGGTGAAAGTAATGACCTAAGTCCTCATGACTCTGGATTTCCAATTAGCCAAGCCGACCATCGACTTTACTATATCCAAGAAAATTATGTAAATATCTCAATCCTTTATAAATATGCTAATTTTACAACTTTGGATCAGACACCAAATCCTACATCACTGATCTGACACTACCACAGCGTTGAGGGTAGACTAACTTCGACTATCCATTGACTTCCTTGGATGGGAGAACTCTGAGGATACAAAATCAACCTGCAAACTTTTGAATCTGTGCAAGCTTCATTTGGTATGTCATCTATAAAATTAAACATAGATTAAGAGCATTTAAACAAAGAACTAACAATAGTCTCCTCCTCCACCACCCCATACCGTGGTAGATATTAAGATCTCTCATCCTAATTGGACTGGCATCCCCATCCTTTGTAGAGAGGTCTTGCATCAAACCTATTTTCCGGGTCATCAGGCCATCCTTATTTACCAAGTAGATAGTCAGAAATAATAACATTCAATATCTAATGACTAACAAATACAAATTAGCTTTAAAAAATATTGTAATGGAATATCATTTAAACGTGTTTCCATTCACCAACAGATCATTGCATACGTTCCAAAAACTTTTAGAATTACATGCACACCAAAATCTATAAAAGGAAGTGTTAAAATAAGGTACAACAGCATATGATAAATAACTAACATGATGGATATTACTACAATTGTCTTTTGTGAAGACACGCAGTGCATAGTAAGTTGTAGACAATAAAACAAAGATCAAACAAAGTGCTTACATATAACATTAGAATTACTATCGACCTACATACATGTTTAAGCATATCTAATATAGTATAATTCGGTGCAACCCACTTGATTGAGTCGAGTCCTAAAGTCTCATAAGATATCTTGGCATATTTAGATTAACTAGAGCCATTGAGGCAAAGATGCTGGACATGTGAGCCCACAACAAGTCGCTATATAATAAAATCTATTTCGAATTATATCATTCCCTATTTAAAATAAAACATCATTATGTTTGCATTGTCGTTAATGTCCCTAAGTACGAATAGGAATAACAACCATGTCTATCTTGATGGTCATATTATTGTTGTTTAAAAGAATTAGATCATACAGGCCGATGAATGGTTGCATATTTAAAGAGTTAGATCGAGGACAGGTTGATGTATGGTTGCAGATTTAAAGAGTCAAATCGAGGACACTACTGATATGGAAAATAAGAAGGATCTCTAATCTGAGAAGAGGAGGCAATCTTTTCTAAAGACTAATATCCAATTTATACTCTTAATGCATGTATTTTACATAGGAATAGATATTCAAAGGTGTTAGATAAGTCAAGTTAAACAGTTAACTTGATAAGATTGCTATGCTAAGGCGGTATTATATGGTATCACAAAATGGGCTCATGTCTTTTGCCCAGTGACAGATATACATCCATATACTTGACCGTTTACATTTGGCAAACAAATAGGTTGATGGCCTGACAAGATATATATATTGACAAGCTGGTGTACATTCATTGGAATATGAGATGCATGCTCTCTCAAAGGAGTTATACATATTTATACTTACAAAATCAAAAGATGGGAGCTCGTTCATGAGATATTACAGCCACAACAAAATTCATTTTCATCATATTTATGAGATGAGATACGAGTTTATTTAACATATGCTTTTGAAAAATCATATGATTAATATTATCATCAAATAATTGATTGGGAAATATATTGATAAATTATTGTAGGAGACAACCAAATATGGGATAGGATTTTGAGCTATTCAAAGCCTTCTAGTATATATGATGCATGAGTCTTGGGAATGCGTAAGGTTGATGCAATCATAGTAGATTATATACCATGATTCTTCTATTTCGCACTGATAATGAAGGCGGTTGGATTTTAGGGAATCCATTTAGAGATAAATTGAATGAGGTTTAATTGAATTAAATTCCAACTTATAGAACTAAATTCTAGATTCAAAGAGTTGGAAGTTAATAAGAAATTATTCAGTTACAAAGAGCTTGGGGGGCTTGCACCAAGGTGCATGTAACTTTATATGCACCAGTGCTACAAACTCCTATTTTTTTTGAAATCAAACCTTGGGGGATTTACTTATAATTATTTGTGGAATATGTGTTTCAAATTTCGTGTAAACCAGACATTCCTAAGATGTCCATCTGGAAGGGATCAATTTTAGCAATTTTGAGACTGTTAAAATTTTGGGGTCTTGATGGATGGGTGATGAGTCTACGATTAATCATATTTTTATACCTTTTATTGAGCAAAAATCACATTTAATCAATTACATTTTTCATGATTTATGCATAATTGTCATTTAATGATTTTCATGCATTTTGCATTCAGAATCATTTAAAAAATTGCATAACATTTCTCACATAACAAATTAAAGAAAATAAAAAAAAGAATCTTGTGTCAATTAATTTTTTATGGGCTCCAAATCCATATTAAAGTTTCTAACATGTATTATTTTTTTATTTTCAGGTCTGTTTTAGAATAGGTCCAAGGGGGCTCTCCCCAATCCCCTCCCTCACCATTTGCAAAAAAAAATCTCTACATGACAAAATAGTTGACGTCATGCTAACATCAACATATAAAAAGAGGGTGTTGACGTCAGCAATGACGTTAGCCCCCCTTCTTTCCCATAGGGCCGCTACCCCTTCCTCTCCCTGCTTCGCCAACGGCTGGCACCTTCTCGCCTCCTTCCTCGTCACCCACCTGTCACGACGCCTCTGCTCATGTTGTCGCTACAATCGTCGTGCCTCCTCTCCCCCGCTGACTATAGAGAGGGAGGAGGGGCGGCTACATCGAAGGACCCAAAAAACGGGCCTAGAGCCCTAAACCTATCGTGACCCGCACCTCCCCCTCCTCCATCGACGCCTCTCCACGGCTCTGCCTCTGCAGTCGCCCTTCTCACCGCCCTTAGCGCACCTTCGCTTGTACGGTTGTAGATCCGCCAACATGGTCACGTACATCCATGCTTCCACCTCCGCCGCCCAAGGAAGAAGAAGGGGTCCCAGGGACCCCCTTTTAATTTTGATTTTCTTTAAGTTTTTTTAGTATTTTGGACTTTTATGCAATTAGAAGAACTCTGATTTTTAATGTAATTTACTTATTTCTTATTTTTATATTCCACGGCATTTGCAACTTTTTTATTCAAGTTTCTCTTAATTACGTTTCAGTCCTCTAAGGACCTTCTTGTAATTTTCTCAAAGTTTATTTCTTTTTCTGCAATTTTCTCATTAAGTATTTTTTTATTTGATTAATTTCACTTTCATCTAGATACTTATGAGTAATTAGAATTAATCCCTTGGTTTTAATTTTATTAAAATTCAAGCCCCTAGTTTTCTTAGATAATTACATAAATGCTCGTGGCACTTTCAAAAATCACAAAAAATAGCAAAAAATGAAAAATTTCTAGAAAATTCATGTATGATCCTTATGATATCTAGAACCTAGTGACAAAGGATTTGAGACATTCTAAATCTTAGGAGCAAACATAAAAATAAGATTAATTTTGAGTCAATAAAATCGAAAATGCCCCTCTAAATAGAATAAAAAGCTGTGTAAAAATGTCTGAGTCCTTGTGGATCGATCCTCTAGTTGTCCTATGATTTATTTGATATATGTTGGTCTATAATTGAATAAAAATTATCTGAATATCTCAATTTTTGTGTGTGCGCACAATGTTACATAAAAACATACTTTTAGCACATCGAAAAACGTATCTTCATTTTGGCACCTTTGCCGGGGACTCGGCAACTTTCGTAATTTATTTTAATATTTTTTATTTTTGTTTTAATTTGTAAAGTAATTTCATTTGTCTTTCATTGCATGTAAAAAAAATTAAAAAATGTGGATCTATCTCGCGCTCTCTTGTTCTCTCCCATTCTCTTTAGCTCTTACTCTAGATACAACATACCATAAATTGTAAGATCTTTCCAATCACTTAGACATTTTAGGTGTTTGCATTTGTTTGTGTATTTAAAAAAAATCTAAAATAATGAAATCAAGTTCTTTTGTTGCATTCATCCCTCTGGATCTATCTCTCTCTCTTCTCATCAATTAAACAAGATCACAATTGAGTTGCTCGCATAATCAGATAAGTTCTGGAAACCCACTGCGTGGTTCGGACGAAAGTAGTCTGAAGTGCTTGAAGTATTGTACATTGTACACAATTACACATGCACAAATTAAATCCTAGGTCATAGCCAAAAATCCTATGTAATTTTGACTACTGAATTTAAAACGTTTAGCCACTTTTCAATGAGGGAATATTCACAGAGTGGACGATTAAAAGACACCGTATTTGGCACTGTCCACAAGAAATATGGATAGTTGTTCTACGGTCTATATACTTGCATCCATAGTGGTTGAAAGTGATGCAAATAAGCGTAGGAATTTGGGACAGTCCTTAAATATACAAATAGATCATATGTCAATCTTTTTTGTGTGCTTGAGTTTTTGTGAGCAATAAATTAAAATTTTGAAAAGATAACCGCTTCTGCGGCAACTTGAGTTGTGTTGGTGAATTAAACATTGTCTTGTGTTTGAAATGAAAAATCTTAAGGATTTTGATATGTCGGTTCCTCTTGGGTCATTAACTAAGTATATATGTTCAGATGACTTGGTCAACATGCCTTCTAAAAGTAGATTACAAGCCCTCGTTACCATAGCTTTTGCAAAACAAGGGATCTTGGAGATGATACTTAATCTCTCTATACTAACAAAGTAAGGGCCCAAATTATTATGTACAATGAAGCATGACATTAAATAAATAACAAGACAAATGGAAGAGCAAGAAAAGAAGAAATTTGAGTTCACAAAATCAAACAATTCCAAAGAAATTTCCTTAACCCCAAATCCATTGTTGGAGGACTCCTCAAGTTTTACCACACTCAGAATCCGATCTTCCCTCACCTGGTTTTCAAGAGCCATCCACTTTTAAGGAGCATCATTCATTGGATATCAGTCTATTATGTCATCCCCCATGTACACCATCTGAATTATTCGAGAATATCATTAGAGACAAGCATGGGAGATTTTATGAAATCATGAATGAAAGAAAAGAAGATTTTCTTGATGAAACTCGAGGAACAATTTTACAATCTCATAATCTGGACTTTGAGACTATAAAAGAAGAATTTCTAAGCTCAATCATATTTCCATCCACTCTTATTAATATTGAATCAAATAATTTTTTTGACATTCTTGATGCTCACCATGTGATTCTCCGAAGTAGCAATGATCTAGAAACATATAATGTGAATTCAAACAAGTTTGATCTTCATTGTATGATTTGGAAAGGTCAATTTTGGATTTTGATTTTATGGACTATCTTGAGTTCGAATTTAGTTTTTTAAAAAAAAGAAAATGATATAATGTCAACATTTTTTACTCAAAAAAATTAGAACTTCATGAGTCAAGTGATAGAATTCGAGGGCTGGAGATTATTAAAATAACTGATGAGTTTGCAAATTAAATTGAGAATAATTTTGGTGAAGAAGATATTGATTCATGGGAGAATTCGACTTCTGAGATAAAATCTAAGAGCAGAAATGAAATTGTTTATGATTCATGCAATGAAATCTTGGATGACATGAATGAAGAAATTGAGAGATTAAGTGTTATGCACCTTTTCCCAACAACCCTTGACCTGGTTTCAAAAGTCTTCTTCGATGACTCTCTCGAGGATGAGATTATTGCGTCTACCTCTATTTCCTTCCCAACATGGGAAGAAAAGCTACATTACTCAGTGTACGATTCTCAATACACATTATCTATCACTGAATCGATTTCATATCAAGATGACCTCATGACACTTGATCCTTTCTAGAGTGAAACCGAGGAATACCTCCAAGCACTTGAGGATGACCGACTTACCAATTTAGAGAACTAATCTTGGTTGGACCCACCATATGTGGTCGCATCTTCTTTGGCATTTAATATAGAGGAAGATCACAATAAGTACACATATACTGACTCTGAACCCTCCCGTACTCCAAATAATCGAACATATTGAGGTTTAATCTAGATGGCATGATCTTAGTTTTGATTTGGAATCTACAAATGTTGCCATCCAAGATAACTATTGTGTATAATGGAGGGAGAAGATTATGAATCAAGGATGATTTTTGAGGATTTCGTACTTAGCTCGCTCAACATTCCAACTCCATCTGCCATCTTTCCACACACTACCATCCCCAGCCACTTACCTCATAATGATTTTTCGAACACGAATGCGGATCATACTCGAAACATGGGTTATTCCTAACCCAGGAGTCTGGATGGGGGCTTTAAAACCAACAAAAACATCGTGGGATTACTCCCATAGTTATTTTTCATGTATTTTCTCTAGCTTGTCTTTTTTATTCCATTCTCATAATTAGTTAAATATAAGTATGGAGGGAAACCCCACAAAATGGAAAAAAAATCAATTGGAAAATAAAAAAAACATCATTCATTTGTTGCATCTTGCACCATCTCCAATCATGTTGTCCCATTTTTTCCATTTTATTATCACCAAAGGGACTTGGTTCAGTCTAAGCATGGGGGGTGCATCACATTTCATGCATGTCATTTTTATCACTTTTTTATTGCATTTCATGCATCCCTTTTTTTACATTTAAAAAAACTTCTTTTCATTGCATTTTCAAAAAAAACATATTTTAACATTTTCAAAAATTTCCATTTTTTTGCATGTTTTATAAAAATAGCAAAAACATTTACATATACCCAAAATCCCATAGAAGTTTGCAAAAAATCCTAAAAAATCTTTCAAAAAATTAGCAAAATTTTTCAAAAATTCAAAAATGTTTTCCTATTTTCTCCTAACTTTTTGGGATTTTCAGTCTGATTTTTACAATTTTCGGACTTAGACTAGGAGGACCTTAATCCACTTAACTTCAGAGGATTTCTAGGTTTGAGTATTTTGTTTCTTCAAGTCTATTTTAGACTTAATTCCTTGAGTTTCACAAGTTTTATGAGGTGACCAAAATATGTGCCTAAATAGATCATCTTGACAGCTTTAGCACTCTTTTACTCGTGATTGATTATTGAACAAGTTGCATATTACACCTTAGTTCGACTTGATTTGCATGTACAAGGGATCGTTTCGATGTCTAGCAAGGGAAGGGAGTGACTCTGAATCTTGGGTAAGAAAAATTCAATGATCTATGTTATGGAACCACCTATTCTCAATAAGTTTGACTCTCTCAACAAACTTTCCTTGTAAATGTATCTAAAAATCATTTTTTTTTACATTTATGCTCTTGATACCGAGATGCCTATAAAAAAGAAGGCACCATTGTAGGATATGGTAAAATCCTCAAGCGCATCACGGAAGCGTGAGCGTCGTATCGAATACGACGAGGAGCGACTAGTCGCACTAATTGCTCGATGCAGCGGAAATTAAAAATTTTTTTATGCGACGAAACCACATGATCCAAGAACACTTCTCGGATCGTTTTATCTAAACCACAAACAAGTAATAGGATTACCTCTTGAAGCGTGGTTGCGATCGAGTCTTTAAACGAAGAGACCTCCTGTCTCAAGTCTGATCCGACGGAGGAGACGTTTGCGAGCGTGAGGATGTACCGTGTGCTTCTCGCAATCCATGTTGATGATCCAAGCGGTGGATCTCCTGATCTCGACACACGAGATCCGACGTCTTCTTCACGAGCGAGGCGCACCAAAGTAGATGGAGATCCACGAGCAGACGATCGGGCAGCATAACGACGACGCTGCAGCGATGGAGACTCTCTTGGGCATCCATGGTGGACGGCCATGAGAGGGAGAAAGAGTAGACGTGTAGAGAGAGAGATGTGCTTCTCAAGCATTGCATGTAAAGAGAGAGCATGGTATGCCTCTCTATTTATAGGGTTTTGGGATCTATGGATCTCAATCCATGGGACATATAAAATCAATGGATGAGATTGATTTATGTCAATCCAATGGTCAAGATTGTTATTGGTAAAGCCAACAAATTATGATCTAATTTAGATTAAAATATATTTGACAAAATCAAATATAAATCAATCCTAAATTACATCAACAAAATAAGGAGAGAATATACATGGAGATCAAATCTCCCATGTATAATCAAGGTGGACGGCCACCCATTCCAAATAGGACATGGGTGCCGCCCACCACATTCCATGTGGGGCAATCTCATGGATTTCCATGAGATTGCATGCCTCCTTGAATTTCTTCTCTATTTATTTCCAACAACTTTTGTTGGGATTTATTCATCAAAAATAATTCACAATTATATTTGAGAATATTGCAATCTTGCCATTGAAAAATTGTGAATCATATTCACAACCCAAAACAACATATAATTTACATTGTCAATTAATTACACAATGTGTATCCAATACACATAGTAATTAATCAACAAATATAAATTATAATTAGCTCTCTCTAATACATTATAAATTGCATTTATAATATATTATGAATAATTGGATATTACTATCCACATTATTCTTATCCATAACAATTAAATCGCATTTAATTATATTGGATAACTTATTCTCATGTGCTCAAATAATATAAATGACATTCACATTATTTACATCTTTGATAATCAAATCACATTCAATTATCTAAGATAACTCTCCTTATAATATGAATCAAATTCATATTAGTCATGATAATTAAATCACATTTAATTATCCATTTTCTCAATGCTCGGATACATATATCAACAATAGAATTATCCATGAACTCTTTCAAGGATAATGCGCTTTCTCCGCGAATACTTGGAGATAAGGATAGGGCGATTGTATTGTTCCACGTATAGTGACTTGGATATTTAGATTACATCTCAAATCCAGAACTCGGGCCTCCCAAATCTAATCTTCTCATTGCATATGAATCACATTCAGATCAATGTCCAACATTTGGATCAAGATCAGATTACTTCTCTACTGAGAGGAGTCACTAAAATCCAGACCTGTTTCATCACTCCCTAGGAATGGAAGTGTCATGGTTATACTATCGTTTATGATCACATCACCCACAGGTATTCCCAATACCTGTACATCCTGCATACTGGAAGACTCAGAATAAAACCAAAGTATTAGATCAACTTTATACTGTCTACTTCAGGGTTTTATCAGTAAGTTTCTCATTTTGATCATTGGGAGTTGGTATCGATCATATACTTCCAAAAGCATATATCATACCTAGGTCTTGATCATATACTTTCCAAAAGTATATATCAAACCTACAAATTCAGTCAAGCTTCCAAAGTGAGACGACCGTGCGCATGAAATTTGTTTCTTCCCAATATCTCATGAGTGAGCTCATGTCTTCCGGTTCAGTAGTGAACCTGTATGATCCCTTCGAGAGATCGTATTACTCATATGCCCTTATATGCAAACCAGCATGTCGGTATATAGACCTTGGTTAGGTCATCAACCTATTGGTCTGCCAAATGTACATACTCAGACATATAGTAACACATCTGTCTCTGGTCAGAGGATGTGTGCCTATATCATGACAACATATGATATAGGACTTTGGTTATCTTGATCTCATTAAGTCAACTCTTTGACCTAACTAATCCGACACCTCTGAATCTCTATTCCTATGCAGAGGACCTACATCAAGAGGTCGGTCAGATATCAGCCTAACTGAGAAAGGATTGTCATCTCCTACTCAGGCTGGAGATCATCTCTTAATAATCATTTAACGGTGCTCGATGAGTCCTCAATCTAACTCTTTAGATATTCATCAAGCACCAGCCTCTATGATTCAATAATTGAATCAACAGCTGTATGATCATCAAGATGGCCATGGTACATAACCCTAATTGTACTAAGGGACCTATTATGCAAATTATGTATTCTTCATTTCAGATTAGGGAATGATATTTGCAATAACATTTATTGCATAATGGCTCGCCATGGGCTCGCATGTCCAACAATCTCCCACTAGTCCAAAGAGCCATTGATGGGCTAGTCATTTAAACCCACACTCATGTGATAATCATAGGCTATTTAGAAAATAGCTAGGTAAGCTGATCAGTCACTCTGCTCCCAAGAGACTAAGCCAAGTTATTTTACGGCACTTGCATATCCCCTAGTAACAGTTCTCGCATCCAATGCAAATGTTACATCTTATGCAACCAATACTCAATTTTGTTATAGTGTCCTTGACACTATACCTCGATAATTATTATAACCAGTATGCCCATAATCCTTATCAGAATACCTTTATTCCTAGAGATCTCCATCTCCTAAGGTATCTACAGTTAAGACCCTTAAAGATCACTATCTACAAGGTCTTAAACTTTTGAAGATAAGACTTTGAAATCACTATCTCTAAGTTTCATCATCTTTAAAGATATTGTTATTACTGCAAATAAGTGTTTTATCTCTATAGTAGGATTAGTAACAGTTTACTATTCCCACTGCATGGTAGACATCTGGATTTTGTACACATCTAGCATACACCCAGCTTCTCAGAACTGATGCACAAGGGCAAGCAGTTTTAGCATTCACATCCTCAACTCTTTGAGGTGCTATCCCTTTAGATAGGTTACTACCATATCTTAAGGGAAGGAAGCCTTTCTTGGAATTTTTCAGAAAATGGAATCAGTCCAAGATGTACTACTAATGCGACGGTCCCAATACCCTCTTCTCTTTGCTTCTGAATGACTTTAGAACTAAGATCTAAGAGGTATCCTTGAGATCATATCTCGAGGTATGGGATAACCAGATTATAAAACACTTATTATTATCATCCTTAGATCATTCCAAATGATTAGGATAATATCTACATTCAGCACGATGAACACAATGGCACTCCCACTAAGCTTCACATAGTTCATCAAGATTTTATCTGAAATCATAACATTTATAATTTCAACGAATCTTATGTTCCAACTACAAGAAGCTTATTTGAGTCCAAAGATGGAATTCTTTAGCTTGCACACCTTGCTTTCCTTAAACATGAAGCCCTGGGGCTACTTTATATGAATATCCTCAGAGAGGTATTCATAGAGGAATGCAATCTTGACTCACATCATGAAGATGTCATAATCAAGTTGTGTAGCTATAGTTAGCAATATTCTGATGGGTTAAAAAAAGGTCACTGGAGAGAAAGTCTCATCGTAAGCGATGTCTTCTCTTCGGTGTGTATCTCATGGCTACGAACAGTGCTTTGAAGGTCTCTACCTTCTCATCAGGTTCCATCTTTCTCTTGAAGATCCATTTACACCTTAATGGGTCTTACCCATATAGGTGGATCCTCGAGGGTCCATATACAACACTTGTATATGAAGTCTACATTAGACTTTTATTGCTAACATCCATCTTTCCATGTCATGATCCTTAGGAGCTTCATCACATGAAGTCCAATCATTTTCACTTGGAATACATCCTCAAACTTATTTGAAGAAGTATTAGTGTTTCATCTTCAATTATTCTTTTAGTTTCCGATTTCAGGACCCTCATTATCTTCTCAAGATTAAATGAGTTCCTTTACTTCATTTTTATCTTGATTCTTAAGAGAGTCATCCCCTAAGAATCACATTCTCAGAGATGAGATCCTTTAAGAATCTCAAGGTCATAAAATAGGTATACAATACCATCCTTTATTTTCCTAATGAAGTAGCACTTTCCAGTGCCAGATTCCAGATTAATCACATGGAACCTTATAAGGACATATAATGTAGTCTCTACCACATATATATACCTGGAAACTAAGAGATAATTATGCTAAGATTAATCATTGATCAAATCATGTCACACATGATCAATTGTATCTCCCTACAACTCTATTGAGTAAAGGTTCATTAGGAGGATTGAGATAGGAATGATATTCATATCTCCATAAGGTATTCCTTGAATTCATCTAATAGGTACAAGCTACCTTGGATAGATCAAATTCATTTCATCTTCCTTCAAACTTTGGTTCTAAACCAAAACTGTGAAATCTTTGAACATTTCAAAGGTTTTTAGGTGAAGTGAAGAAATCTCATATCATACATAATCATCAATAGATATCGCATATCCATAATGTTTACTATGATATAGATGATTCACATACATCAATATGTATGAGATCCTGAATACCTTGACATCTTACACCTTTCCCAAAGAAGGGTGTATTGGACTTTTTACTTTGAATACAATATTCATAAGTATGCAAGTTTTTGAAATTTTTAGACATTCTAAAGTTTCATGTCTTACTTGTCCATTGATCTCATCAACAGACATATATGTCCAAAATGATGTTAGATCATTGTCAAATGATCTTCATCTTCCTATTGATCTTTAAAGGTTTAATTTTCAGTATTAGAAATCTTAATGAACAATTCATTAATTTTCTAATTTAGTGGAGTCCACTAGATGTTAGAATACTATCTGAAATAATCCCATCATAACTCTTTATGATAGATCTATTTCAGAATTCATGCTTATTCCCAACATTTAGAAATAAACTATGAGTGTATTCTAATATCCAGGTCATAGAGACATTCTCTAAGACTAAGGGCTCTCCCACTGAAAATATGAAGTATATTCATCCAGTGGAAATTGTTGCAACAATTGCATTACTTCCAACATGGATGATCATTAAACCTTAAGATCAAATTTCTAATATTCTAATACAGATGCCACCAATTGCAAATGTCATTTAGAAGATTGAGATACAATTATTAGACTTTATCTTATCAAATAATAAAGTCAATTTCAATGATTATATGTAGATTATTCAGATGTACTATCTGATTCCTTCTTTAAGGATTCTAGATAGATTCGATAGTCATACTACAACACATCAACTTATTGCAGTATTAGCATACATCCAACTCTTTAGATGTCATATGGAAGTCACAGAAGTACAGTCAACTCTTTGACTTTCCTTCTTGCTTAGGTCCAACCCATGCTTCCACAGTGCTCCCTTTATCTATAAGCAACCATTGCTCAAGACAAAGGATCTCTTATGTTAAAATCAAAATTTCAATATAAGAGTATTTCAACATTTATACATGCTTGATTCAATTCATACAATATGAATATTATGAAGCTTCGGGAATGACTAGAGTAAAGATAGTAGAATGATGAGATTCGTCGTATCTACATCCATTTAAACTCTTAAAACTTAGGTGCAGGTAGGTACTCAAACAATTTTAATATATCATCTCCTATAGAGCCACCATTCTGCATAATGCAGAGAACCATGTCATTCATGATTATATGTCGAGAGAACATATGTATGCCAGATCATTTTCTTAGATTTTATAAGGATTATTTGATAATTACGATCATTATCGACATGTCACTTCAAAAGTACATTCGATGAGATCAAGACTTATAGAGACATACAAACCCTAGGGTTTAGCCCTATTTTTTTATTTAATTATCATTCCTCATTATTATGAGGAAACTTGCATATTGCAACCACATAAATTATGTGTCCAATTGCAAGTACAATATCTAGATCATGGGTCCAATCCATGATATTCTACTGGTTGCTATTAGGTATAACATTGAGTGGGTTTAATGAAGGATTATCTGAAATAAGAAATTTGCATAAATATTTAAATATATATTTTACTTTGATTTAGGAATTTTCATATCAAAGTTGTCTTGCCTTGTCAACACTGAAAGTTCATTCCCTTAATCACTTTCAACGTAAGAGATATACTTACCATTATATCTCAGCAAGATCTGGGATCTCCTTCCTTATCTTTGTTGCATCCCAATAATATGAGAATCTGCAACTCGGATAAAAAAGAAGCGGGAACACATTCCGCCTTGCAAGTCCAACTTGCATTTCCCAATTCGGTCTTTAATACCCGGGCCCACCACCCCTAAGGTGATGTTGACCCATCATTAATTGAACCAACCGTCAACAGGAATAGAACTCGCTATGCGCAATCCAATATCACCCCAATAATATGAGGATCCGATATTGGGGTCACTACGCATACGGCCTTACTCTTTCGAGAAGCAAAGAGCCCGATCCAGATGCGCTTGCATATAGGAGCTGTCACTTCGGACAGGTGTCTCCTATATACAATCCATGGGGACGGAACCCTTCGCCTTGACGGGAGACTATGGATGTCACTTATGTGATCCTCCATATCATATTTAAATTCAAATTAATTATCACGAATCATATTCACATAATTAATTCTTCCAAGGGAAATAACACATCTATTATAATAGAGTGTTTTTAATTGGATATAATTAACTTAATCATATTAAATTAATTTTCAATCCAATTCAATCAACAAACTCGATTTTACTTGAATATATGGTATTATCTCAAAATACATATTAATTCGAATTTTAATAATTAGAAAATACATTATGATCTCTCAGGCATCATTCGTTCCCTACCCGTGTGGCCAGTACCTGCGGGAGTAGGACGGACCGCATACGTTGCAACCTGCTACCCCAGCGATCCCCGACTAGACACCATATCCGCCTCAGGAAAAAATAATGCCGAGTCAATCACTTTGTACTTGAGATGATCATCGTTTCTTCAACCGAAATTATACCATATAGTAATAATCAAAACATTTTTGATTATAAGGAAATTTGCTAGACAAATTCCCAATCATATTCAAGCAAGTTGTTTGTTGATTTTGTTTCCAATTTTGATCTAGATCAAATCTAATCAATTATTGGTTGAGGCCAAGTCAATTTAGGAAATAATCATCATCAAATATTCCTCAAATATTTTCCATAATTATTTCATGAAATTAACAATTAATTTCATTAATTGACAATCACATGGTTCTTGATTAGGAAAGTAATTTCAACAGTGACCCCTACTTACTAAAATTAGCATATCTGAATCAATTTAAATCCAAATTAAGCAAAGTAAGTTTCCAAAGTTTGCTAATTTGATTTACAACAGAACCTATATGATATGCATGCATTTGAAGGTGTTTTGAAATATTAATTAACTCTTTAATTACGTTAAGATTCGCAGTTCTCGTAACAGTGAATACATGTTCATTAAAACAACCATATCTCGAGCAAACGGAATCCAAATAACGTAAACTCAGATCCTATGGTTTCCTTATTTAATGGGGAACAAAATCCAAATGTTATTTTCGTGTTTAAACAATTTAAACAGGGCCAAAAAATTACACTAAACAGAGATACGAAAATGAAATGTGATAAAACTATCGCAACTCTAACGAACCCAAGTCGCCTTCGGTTTTATGGATCGTATCCAAAACCTTCAACTTGGCTCTGATACCACTTGTAGGATATGGTAAAATCCTCAAGCGCATCACGGAAGCGTGAGCATCGTATCGAATACGACGAGGAGCGACTAGTCGCACTAGTTGCTCGATGCAGCGGAATTTAAAATTTTTTTATGCGACGAAACCACATGATCCAAGAATACTTCTCGGATTGTTTCATCTAAACCACAAACAAGTAATAGGATTACCTCTTGAAGCGTGGTTGCGATCGAGTCTCTAAACGAAGAGACCTCCTATCTCAAGTCCGATCCGACGGAGGAGATGCTTGCGAGCGTGGGGATGTACCGCGTGCTTCTCGCAATCCATGTTGATGATCCAAGCGGCGGATCTCCTGATCTCGACACGCGGTATCCGACGTCTTCTTCATGAGCGAGGCGCACCGAAGTAGACGGAGATCCACGAGCACACGATCGGGCAGCATAACGACGACGATGTGGCGATGGAGACTCCCTTGGGCATCCATGGTGGACGGCCATGAGAGGGAGAAAGAGTAGATGTGTAGAGAGAGAGATGTGCTTCTCAAGCATTGCATGTAAAGAGAGGGCATGGTATGCCTCTCTATTTATAGGGTTTTGGGATCCATGGATCTCAATCCATGGGACATATAAAATCAATGGATGAGATTGATTTATGTCAATACAATGGTCAAGATTGTTGTTGGTAAAGCCAACAAATTATGATCTAATTTAGATTAAAATATATTTGACAAAAGCAAATATAAATCAATCCTAAATTACATCAACAAAATAAGGAGAGAATATACATGGAGATCAAATCTCCCATGTATAATCAAGGTGGACGGCCACCCATTCCAAATAGGACATGGGTGCCGCCCACCACATTCCATGTGGGGCAATCTCATGGATTTCCATGAGATTGCATGCCTCCTTGAATTTCTCCTCTATTTATTTCCAACAACTTTTGTTGGGATTTATTCATCAAAAATAATTCACAATTATATTTGAGAATATTGCAATCTTGCCATTGAAAAATTGTGAATCATATTCACAACCCAAAACAACATATAATTTACATTGTCAATTAATTACACAATGTGTATCCAATACACAGAGTAATTAATCAACAAATATAAATTATAATTAGCTCTCTCTAATACATTATAAATCACATTTATAATATATTATGAATAATTGGATATTACTATCAACATTATTCTTATCCATAACAATTAAATCACATTTAATTATATTGGATAACTTATTCTCATGTGCTCAAATAATATGAATCACATACACATTATTTACATCTTTGATAATCAAATCACATTTAATTATTTAAGATAACTCTCCTTATAATATGATTTAAATTCATATTAGTCATGATAATTAAATCACATTTAATTATCCATTTTCTCAATGCTCGGATACATATATCAACAATAGAATTATCCATGAACGCTTTCAAGGATAATGCGCTTTCTCCGTGAATACTTGGAGATAAGGACAGGGCGATTGTATTGTTCCACGTATAGTGACTTGGATATTTAGATTACATCTCAAATCCAGATCTCGGGCCTCCCATAGATGCTTGATTAAATCAAGACAGCAAATCTAATCTTCTCATTGCATCTGAATCACATTCAGATCAATGTCCGACATTTGGATCAAGATCAGATTACTTCTCTACTGAGAGGAGTCACTAAAATCCAGACCCATTTCATCACTCTCTAGGAATGGAAGCGTCATGGTTATACAATCGTTTATGATCACATCACACTGAAGTATTCCCAATACATGTACATCCTGCATACTGGAAGACTCAGAATAAACCCGAAGTATTAGATCAACTTTATACTGTCTACTTCAGGGTTTTATCAGTAAGTTTCTCATTTTGATCATTGGGAGTTGGTATCGATCATATACTTTCCAAAAGCATATATCATACCTAGGTCTTGATCATATACTTTCCAAAAGTATATATCAAACCTACAAATTCAGTTAAGCTTCCAAAGCGCACGATCGTATGCACGGAATTTGTTTCTTCCCAATATCTCATGAGTGAGCTCATGTCTTCCGGTTCAGTAGTGAACCTATATGATCCCTTCGAGAGATCGTATTACTCATATTCCCTTATATGCACACCAGCGCGCCGGTGTATAGACCTTGGTTATGTCATCAACCTATTGGTCTGCCAAATGTACATACTCAGGCATATAGTAACACATCTGTCTCCGGTCAGAGGATGTGTGCCTATATCATGACAGCATATGATATAGGACTTTGGTTATCTCGATCTCGTTAAGTCAACTCTTTGACCTAACTAATCCGACACCTCCGAATCTCTATTCCTATGCAGAGGACCTGCGTCAAGAGGTCGGTCAGATATCATCCTAACTGAGAAAGGATTGTCATCTCCTACTCAGGCTGGAGATCATCTCTTAATAATCATTTAACGGTGCTCGATGAGTCCTCAATCTAACTCTTTAGATATTCATCAAGCACCAGCCTCTATGATTCAATAATTGAATCAACAGCTGTATGATCATCAAGATGGCCATGGTACATAACCCTAATTGTACTAAGGGACCTATTATGCAAATTATGTATTCTTCATTTCAGATTAGGGAATGATATTTACAATAACATTTATTGCATAATGGCTCGCCGTGAGCTCGCATGTCCAACAACAATAAGGGATGCATATTCCAAAAATACAAATACAAAGTAAAGATCTACCAAAGAAAAATCTACTCAAATAACCCAGCTCTACCAAATAAGCCAATTAGTGGACCAACGTTGCTGTCAATTTAAAAGAGGCCAAAGAGACCCAGGGTCATGCTCTGTAAAAAGGGAAAAAAAGAGAGCAATGGACCAAAGAAGTCTATGTAAAATCATTGAAAATCCATTTTTCTCTATAATTTGCACCTATTTTCTTTTGCTGGCAGATTCAGGTGAAATGTGAATAAGCCTAGACTTAGAGAAAATAGAGGCTTCAGATTTTGTGGATCTCCTAGTACCATGCTTAAGGTTGTACGGTATACTTGTCTCGCAAGTTGGGAAGAGCTATACTTTCACACACAATTCAAATCCAACTCAAGGTTAAAGAGAATATATATTGATCAGGATGATCTGACCTGACCTAAGGATGGAACCGACTAGAATTGATAGAGCTTGAGGACTGTTGAATCGAATACTCGAGAATAATAGGAGCCTGAACACATTGTCAATCTAAAGGTTGACTCAGTCTTTGTTTGTTATTTGTTCAGACTTGGTTTAAAATATCAGGACTTTGTGGGTGTGTCTGTTGCAAACCCTCTCTGAGCATTCTCTAGTTGCTTTCTCTTTCTCTTTGCATATTATTGTTTTGCTCGGGTCTGGAAAAAGTTAAGTATGGGCGTATGATTAATATACGATTTATCATGCTGACATCATGTGATGAATCTCGTATTCATCATGTTAAAATTGACATATTAATCTCCTAGCTTAAATAATTCAATAAAATTTCCTAATAATTCATTAATTTTAAATTGTATTATATTGTATATTAATTGTGTATAATTAACATGTATTCTAACTATAATTAGTGTATTTAATTACTTCCATATTCCATGTTTTTATTTCATATTGAAAACCTCTAAAAATTAGGTTAATTAATTGTCTATAGTTGTTTTTGCTTTAAAAGAAATAAAAATACAAAAAATCTCAAAACCCAAAAACAATATTTTTATCCCTTTGAAATTACCCCTAAAATATACTTTTGTACAAATGACCTCTTTTGTCTTTTTATCCAACATGAAACTTGTAGATCTCATTGAGATCTACAACTTTCATGTTCTGACTTTTTCCTAATTTTTCCTGTAACTATTTCTTTTAGATTTTTTTATTTTTACATTTATTAATTTTTCTAGAACAACCACGTGGCGCTCTCTGGAGCCGCCATGCGGCCGCTCCCTCCTTCTGCAACCCGACCCTTTCATGGTTGTTCCCACCTCCATCCCTTTCGTTCTTCCTTCCTTCTGCTTCCAGCCATTGGATCCTAACTTCAGAGGCAATCGCATCCGCTCCTTTGCGCCTCAATTTCAGCCGCACGATCTACTCCATCATCCAACGACTCTTATCATAACATGTCATTCGCTCATCCCCCGCCATAGGGTGAGACTTTAAGTCCCATCTGGACCGTTGCCCCCTGCTACCATCCTAACCGCCAGATCTAATCAGATCGTAGCCCTCCGCCAGCACCTCCATCTAGAGGACCGTTGGATCACATGATCCAATGGCCCAAGCCTTGTCTTCCTCCTCAAATGCCCTTCCTTCCCCATGCGTTACACTTGCGACCAACTCCTCCCCTTCCTATTTTGGAGACTACATCATCCACCTTCTCCCTCTCGTAACGCCTCCACAATGTCGCACATTCCTCCGCCATCGTCGCTCGCCACCCATCACTTTACCTCCATTACTCCCCCACCATCAAATCACTGCTATCCCTCCCCCCCCCCCGCTCCACCTTGTAATCGCCATTGACCTAAACCGATAAATCCCTCCCCTCTGCTCTCCGTTCACGTTGTCCACCATTTCTATGGTTCAGCCTAGCCATCCCTAGCCTCCCTGTGACAAACGGAGGCGGGTGGCTTGGCGACAATGGCCATTCCTCCCAGTGTTGACCCACGATCAACTTGACCGTTATTACGGCCGCCCTCGGGCACCGTCGAGCTCCATGTCAGGCCGAGCATGTTGAGTGACGACCCGGGCTTCCTCTGAAGCCCAGCACAGGTTGCCTCCTCTGCCAAAGGTTCCTTCCAATGAAGTACTCTTCTACCTCATTTGTCCCTTGTTTTCTTCCATTTATTCTGACGCCTATCTTCATCCTCACCATCCACCAATTATCTTCCAAGCTTCACCTCACCGCCCTCATCTTCGTGCCACCCTCTGCCATTACCTTCCTTTCTCCATAAGCTCTGTCTCCCCCACTCCCTTCTTCCCTGCTCCGCCGGAGAAGAAGACAAGGGTCTATGTCTCCTGTCCCCCCCCCCCACCCACGGCCCTCCACCTCACTTCATGTATCACTCACACACTCTTCACGCACACTTCGACTATTCTAACATCTCCAGGTACCCTGTTCTTCAATGGTTGGAGTTCTGCAAGAAGCTCCATTCAAGAGCCAGATCGCTGGCGAGGTTCCATCACCATCCCCTTCCTGGACCTCCCACGCCTCCTCCTCCATCGAATATTCATTGACAAGGCTCCAAGTATCTTCTCGAAGCTCCAGCATGCACGGAGGGATGAGGCAGAGCTCAGGCAGCCTTGCCGGGGATCTAATATCGTCGCCCGCTCATAGAGGAGGAGAATAGACGAGATGTTATAAGTGTCGTTGGATGGTACCTCTCTGGTGTCCATCCAACAACTCATAAACAGCCACTTCGTCGCTCCAGACCTGGAGCCTTGGTGTGCCCGAGACTCTCCTAAAGCACCTGATGATCGCCACATGCCCCGAGCCTAGAGCGCCTCCCGAGCCTGGTCCCTCACGTGCCCTGCACGTGAGGGGCTAGGTAAATCACACAAAGAACCCTACGACTTTTGAAAATTACATTTTTATCCCCAGGCGCGTGCCTCATGTGCGTGCCTGGGATTTTATAGGGAGCCCCTAGCAGCTTTAGAAAATTGCATAAAGGTCCTTCTTTATAATGGAAAAATTAAAGAGGGCCCCAGAAGATTTTTTGAAATTGCAAATAGGTCCTTATAGGGACCTATTTGTAACTATTTATCTTTTATTCTCGCGTTTTTATTATTACATTTATGCCCCTACATTGTTTCTTTCATATCTTGAGCATCTTAGATCCAAACTTCATGATTTTAGTATCATTTTGTTGCTTATTTCACCCTCTATTTTATGGCATATTTTAATCAATGTTTTGACACTTAATTGAATGTGATGAATTTTTAATGTCATATAGTGTCCTTTTCTAAATGCCTTGCCATTAAATAGATGCTTGCTCATAATTTTTATGCTCAAATTGACTTTGAATTTCAAACCTTAACTTGTGCTCAATAAATTAATATTTTCTAGGGCACATTTGTGGTAATCATTTGCATACATATCCTTTGTATTTATTCATGCATGCATCATTTTATAATTGCATCTAAAAATCCGTAAAAATCACATACATCGTATAATTGCATTATTTTATCTGCATTTCATTGTGCATCTGCATGAAGACCTTAGATTGGAGAATATATTCATTATTAAATTAATAGACAAAATTTGATAAATATATTAAATAGGCTTGTGTCGCTGCATTCGACCACAGTACACTTACCAAGTAAAATAATGTCCACAGATTTGAAGGTGTGGTCTCTCTGCATGATCGAAATCTACCTACTATACTACGACAATTCCTTAATTATATAGAGGCAAATTTCGCATTCATCAAATGGTATCATTGCCGGGGACACAGTTCACCTTTATTATTTGTCAAATTTTGAAATATTTTTTGTTGTGAATATTTTCAAATTTTGCAGGTCTTCTCTTCATGCATTTTTGCATCATTTTTGTTGCTTATTTTTCTTGCTACATTTTTAAATTTTTTCCTTTTATGACAGGGTCCCATGAAGATCGAGGACGCTTGATCTTCATGGAGTTGTGGAGTTGGGAGCTCCCGCTGAGAAGGCTGCAAAAGAAAGGATGAAGAATTCAAGGAAGAGTAGTCAACCCTCATGTGTGTTCATGTTGTAAAAAAATATATTATATCATATGCATTTTTAGTTGTCCTCATTTGAGGGCTCGCGTGTGTAAAGGGAAAAAAAGGAGAAGAAGAAGAAGAAGAAGAAGAAGAAGAAAAAGTAGCTCACTCGATGTTCTAACCCCCTCCCCCCCCCCCGACACACACACGCGCGCGCACGCACACATCCATCCACTCAACCCCACCCCCACCGTCTCTGTATATTTCACACAATCACACCCGCCCCATACATCTCAACCTGCAAAAATGCACATACACACACCCCCTCCCACGTCTTCATAATCATCTGTAAAAAAATCACCCCTCCCCTGTTCATGTATCTATGTATAAATCCCCTTCTAACCTATGAACCTCGGACCCCCCAGCATAAATTTCAGATCATTTACTTAGGCTATTTTCATCCTAAGTATAGGGGGAACCTGACTCATTCATCCATCTCTCCATCTATCTTCTTATACTTATGTCATTTTTTACCTAAGTATAGGAGGACCCTCCTCTTTAGTTCCTCTATATCACCTTATACTTAATCAGAGCTATGGCTCCATATCACTTGTGCTATGAGGACATAGCAAAAGTTAGGTATAGGGGGTATATCGTATATTACTGTATATATACTTTAGCCATAGCTAGTTTAAAAAAAAATAAAAAAATCTTTTTGGGCTTGGTTAAGTTGACTTGTGAACTGAGTTTTGTAAAAATTCTTGTAAAAACTTTTTCTTAAAAATTTAGAGATCAACTATTTGTAAATAAAATCAACCTTTTTTTAAAACTTTCTAAAAATATGAAAAATTAAAAACTTATCTTTGTAAAGACTCTGACTACTAGGCTTAAAAATGAGTAGCTACTCTCAGTGATGGAACTTCGGTCTCCCTTAGCAGAGTGGGTGGTTTAGAGGACACTGTATATGGCTCCATCCTCAAGTAACACGGGTCCGTCTAACGGTCCGTACTTACACCCATACTGGCTGGAAGTGGACGCAACTATTCATATGAGCATGGGCCAGTCATTGTCTCTTAAAGGAATTACAAAATGAAAAATTAAAATTCACAAAAAAAATTACAAAAGATAAAGTCACAAAAATTCACTAATCGAGGAGTTGGTGTATTCCTGACACATTCACATTCACTCAAGGCTTAAGGATTTTGAGGACACTTGATTTCTATGATCTTGAGAATCTGAGTTAGCCAACCTTAGTTATTCAGGTTTTAAACTTAATAATCCACACTTCCCTAGTTTGAAAGATTTGAGAGATATATTGCACTCTTCATCTCTACTTTCTAAAAAATAGATCAGCGCAATACATTCACAACTACATGATTGATGAGATGAGTTGAGTTATAACTTGAGGAACTAGGACTGGAGATTTGAGTTTAGACCTGATCTAATGATGCTCGAGGATGGGATAGAGTTAATGAAGGCTTCAAGAAACCTGAGTGTCTACAAAACCCTAGCCAGTATGTTAACAAGTTCATATGCTATCATTTGATATTTACCTATGTGCTAGGGTGTAGTGAAACATAAATAATTGTTGATCAGTGTGCACCAACTTTTGGTAAAATCAGTGGATCTAGCCAAAAAGAAAAGAAAAAGAAGAAATATTCAAAGAAAATCTCTATCCTTCAAAGTCATTTTTAAAAGAGCTTCCACATAGCACCATAAAAGGGCTCTACATTGTATAGTGATACAAGTCTGGGGTGTTGAAGGTATCTTAAATACTCCAAAGAGACACACCCTGATGTACTCCCAGAAAAACAAGTGCAGACGACTCCGAATTCTCTTGACGGACACATTTATCAACAAAATAAATATACGTGTGTTGGGTAATAAGGCACTTGAGATGCCCCATGTGAGGGAGAAAAAAATAGACAAAATCTTATGCCCTCCATCCTCTGGCCGTCCATCTACACTTTCAAGTCTGACAAACTAATGAGACGGTTGACTAAAGCAAGAATAGACTTATACCCTAGTGTTGAGGATTAAGACTAGAGGAGAGTCTCCTAGACTAGAACTTTCGACGATGTTTCGACTCGACTCTCTTGATTGCAATACACTAATCTTCATATCCTTATATTTTATGTACAAACATAGAGTCTAATAATTAGAGATGTTGGATTCCTTCTGACTAAAACATTGTTGAGCCCAGAATTTTAGGATCTGTCAAATTAAGGGCCTTCGAAGGATTGAACCTGAAATTTCACATGCAATGTTAGGAATTAATCCGACTCCTTCATTCTTTAGGTGCTCGAGGACGAGCATAGTATAAGTATAGGGGTATTATGAATCTCGTATTCATCATATTAAAATCGACATATTAATCTCCTTGCTTAAATAATTCAATAAAATTCCCTAATGTGAGTGATATGTGAGGTGAGGTGGAGGAACATGGGGGGGGACGGGAGACGGAGACCCTTGGATTCTTCTCCGGCAGAGCAGGGAAGAAGGGAGTGGGGCGACGGAGGTTTTGGAGAAGGGAATGTATGGCGGATGGTGGCACGAAGATGAGAGCGGTGAGGTGCATCTTGGAAGATGATCGGTGAACGGTGAGTATGAAGATAGGCGATGAGATAAACGGAAGAAAATAAGGGATAAATGAGGTAGAAGAGTACCTCATCGTCTGGAACCTTTGGCGGAGGAGGCGGCCTGGGCTGGGCTTCGGAGGAAGCCTAGGTCGTCACTCAACATGCTCGGCCTGAGGATGGAGCTCGACAGTGCCCGGGGGCGGCTGCAATCACGGTCAAGTTGTTCGAGGGACAACACCATGGTGAATGGCCATTGTCGCCAATCCACCCACCTCCGTCTGTCACAGGGAGGTGGGGGGATGGCTAGGTTGAACCCTAGAAATGGTGGACAATGAGAACGAATGGCAGAGCCGAGGTATTTATAGGCGGAGGTCGGCGGCGGTTACATAAAGGAGGGGGAGGTTTTAGCGGTGATTTGATGGTGGGGGAGTAATGGAGGTGTAGTTATGGGTGGCGCACGAGGATAGCGGAGGAACGGGCGATGTTGTGGAGGCGTTACGAGAGGGAGAAGGTGGCTGATGTAGCCTCCAAAATAGGAAGGGGGAAGTTGGTCATAGGTGTAACGCTTGGGGATGGAAGGGTGTTTGAGGAGGAAGACATGGCTTGGGTCGTTGTATCATGTGATCCAACGGTCCAGATGGAGGCACTGGTGGAGGACTACGATCTGATCATATCAGATCTGACGGTTACGATGGTGCGGGGGAAACGGTTCAGATGGGACATAGAGTCTCATCCTACGGCGGGGGGTGAGCGAATGACGTGGTATGATAAGATTCGTTGGATCATGGAGTAGATAGTGTGGCTAAAATGCGCGAAGGAGTGGATGTGATTGCCTCTGAAGTTAGGATCCAACGGTTGAAAGCGGAAGGAAGGAAGGAAGAACGATAGGGATGGAGGTGGGCCAGAGAGATCCAACGACCAGGATAGGGCCAGGTGATGGAAGGAGGGAGCGGTCGCGTGGCGGCTCTAGAGAGCGCCACATGGCCGCACCAGAAAAATCAATAAATGTAAAAATAAAGAAAAAACTAAAAGAAATAGTTAGAGGCAAAATTAGGAAAAAGTCAAAACATGAAAGTTGTAGATGTCAATGAGATCTACAAGTTTTATGTTGGACAAAAAGCCAAAAGAGATCATTTATACAAAAGTATATTTTGGAGGTATTTTTCAAGGGATAAAAATATTATTGGGGTTTTGAGATTTTTTTGAATTTTTTTATTTCTTTTAAAGCAAAAATAGTAATTAACCTAATTTTTAGAGTTTCTAATACGAAATAAGTACAATGAATATGGAAGTAATTAAATACAATAATTATAGTTAGAATATAGGTTAATTATAGATAATTAATATACAATATAATACAAGATAAAATAAATGAATTATTATAGAGTTTTATTTAATTATTTAAGCTAGGAGATTAATATATCGATTTTAACATGATGAATACGAGATTCATCATCATGCTAACATCATCATATCAAAAGAAATGGGGTGTTGGCATCAGCAATGACATCAGGCCCCCTTCTTCCCCCATGCAGGGCTGCCACCCCTTCCTCTCCCTACCTCGCCAATGATCGGTCCCCCTTGATTCCTTCCTCACCGCCCATCGCTCACATCATCACTAAAACTGTCGCACCTCCTCCTCTCTCTCATCGACTATATAGAGGGGGAGGTGCAGACAGATCGAAGGACCCCAAAAAAACAAGCCTTCAGCCATAAACCCATCGCATATGCACCTCCCCTTCCCCCATCTCCCCCGATGCAACCGCCCTTCTCGTAGCCATCCGTGTACCACTGCTTGAGTGGTCGCAGCTCCGCCAACATGGTCGTGCATGGGTGTGCTTTTGCCTTATCTGCCCAAGGAAGAAGGTGTCGAAAGGACCCTTCATAATTTTGCTTTTGTTTATGTTTTTTTAGTATTTGGGCTTCTTTGTAATTAGCAAAAATCACGTTTTTATTCAATTTACCTATTTTCTTATTTTTATTCCGTGACATTTGCAACTTTTTTATTCAAGTTTATCTTAATTATATTTCAGTCCTCCAGGGACCTTCTTATAATTTTCTCAAAGTCTATTTCTTTTTCTGCAATTTCTCATTAAGTATTTTTTATTTGGTTAATTTCACTTCTATCCAGAAACTTCTTAGTAATTACAATTAATCCCTTAGTTTAATTTTATTTAAATTCAAGCCACTAGGTTTCCTAGATAATTACACAAATGCTCCTAGCACTTCTAATAGTCACCAAAAATAGCGAAAATCCGAAACAAAATCCCAAAAAATTCATGTATGATCCAAATGATGTTTAGAACCTAGTAACAGAGGTTTTGACACATTTTAGGCCTAGGAGCAAACATAAAAATAGGATTCATTCTGAGTTAATAAAGGTGAAAATGCCCTTGTAAATAGAATAAAAATCTGCGTAAAAATATCTAGTCCTAGTGGATTAATCCTCTACTTGTCATATACTTTATTTGATATATGTTGGCATCTAGTTGAATAACAATTATCCGAATATCTAGGTTTTCATGTGTGCACATTACAATGTATAAAAACACACTTTTAGCGCACTGAAAATCGCATCTTTGATGGGTTAGAAGTCTCGAATTAAGTAGAATTTTAAATGGCATCATGGTGATATGGTGACCTAAATCCCACATGATTTCATTTCAAAAACAAAAAAAAAGGACGGTTGTGGTTCCGATGCATGTAAAGTAGTAGGCGCCTTGGTGCAAGCTCTGTAACCTCGAATACAAATATATAGTCACAATGTGCAGTCTATATAATCTGCATGATATTTTCGCCAAATGTCTGTAAATTCATTACACAAATCCTAATTTGATTAGGATTCATACATCTGAGAAATTGATAATAAGGATATGAGGATTGTGAATTCTTATTATTGTTGATTAATCTTTAGGAGTAAATATTATGAATATAGATTCTTATATTCACAATAATTAGAGTTAACGTGAATGTGATTGACATATCTTATTGGGAATTATGTGAATATGATTCACATGATTGATATTTAATTAATGTAAATATAGGTTCGTAATAATTAAAAATTAATATAAATGTGATTCACATTTACGATTGGGACTTATATGAGTATGATTCACATATTAAATAATTTTTAATGTGTATGGGATTTGCATTCTGCATTAAATAAGTGTAGATTGGTTTTACATTTTATTTTGAACTAAGAAATTGGATTCATTGACTAAGATAATGACTAGCTAATTGTCCCAAGATAATTGATGGTAACTATGAAGAAAGATGTCCACACTTATCAAAGACTAAGTCCAAATATGACTTGAATTAATAAATGAATTTTCAGTATAGATAAATACCACCAAAAATTCAGAGGGTCATGCCTCCTTCCCATTCATTCAATTCATGTTTCCTTCTAGTCCTAATTCCAAGAGGAGACAATAAGAGAAGAGAGTCCAGCCTATCTACTTTTATCGGTGGTTACCATATCCTCTCTTCTCAACATATTGATTGTCCGCCTATAGACTCTCCATATGTGTTGGTGTGCCCAATTACAAGAGAAGATGTCTTCCTCTCTATATTTTGTGCTTGAGAAGAAGTAGATTTTGTAAGAGGAAATCCTATGCAAGGTGATCTATCTACATCATCTTTGGCAAAGACAACTGAAGAAAGAATCATCTCTCAAGTTCACGGGAGGCTCATGATTCGTCATCATGGCCCTGAGTACATCAATCGTTGGATCATACTCAAAGTAGGTTGTATCTTCCATTATAAGCTATACAAATCAAAAGTATAATTATCTTACTCATGTGATTTGTGAAATGGTGCAGCAACGGTATCTATATCCATATGGTATCGCATTTCGATAAAAACTTATATTTGTGATCGATATATTGTTCGTACAATGACAAATTGTTTTCGAATTTGATTCATATTTTCCATATTTTTATAATGTGAAAGATCAAATCTACCATCAAATCGTATCAAAGACTGATTGGAGGATTTGGATTGCATCCATCTCAGAAGAACAAAGGGACACATTTTTCCCCAATTGGGGATATATTGTTTTTCTACGCTCTTTTGTATCTCAAACCATTTAATGGCAAACAACGTTACTTTTGTTTTACCCTATTTTCAAAATGTTTATTTGGTATTAATGATGTTTATAAGGTCTAAATATATCTCAAAACACCTGCCAAAAGTTGCCATCATCCGAAAAGATTCGGATATAAAAAGTGCCACCGAGTCCAATTTCAGTGAAAAAACTTAGAGGAATTTAATGGAATTTTGTGCTACTATTTTTAAGTCATTTAAAACTTAAAAAACTAATCAATAAATGATTAATAAAGTCCCCCATCAACATGAACTTTTTTCACGTGATTGTGATTGTGTAGCCTTATGAAATTGGATTTCTCCATGGGGGAGTTGGAAGAGGACTCCATAAAAACTAGTGACTAATTTTTCAAACTCAAAATAAATTTTAATATATTCAAAATATTCAAATATGGATTTGGAATAATATTATGAAATATATGGGATTGTGATGAATTGTATATCCATCCTATATGGTACCTTTCAATTTGAAGTTCGATGGTCGCAACTTGCAAATTCAGGTCCCACATTTGAAGTCGTGCAATAACTAGACTGTCTTTTTTATTCTATATTATTGATTTCATTATATATGTGCAATTACAAATCATTAACAATCAAAGAAATTGATTTAGGATTAAACAACTAGTAATGGACTAGTTCGCTCATAGAGTATTAACTAGGGGGTTAAAACAACATTGTATACTCTCATATTTGATATGGATAGATCTAATTGTGTGCCTATATGTATAATCCGACTGCAATTTATTTATCGTTGTGGCAAGTAAGTTTGTGTTGTGGAGAGTTATATGAGAAGATTGCATTGTAATTCCTAAATGAGAAAGGGTGAGTGTGTATCTGTTACAGGTTGAATGTAAAGGAGCGTTACACCTCGCACATCAAGAAAATTAGAAAATACGAATCAAATTCATAATGAGAGGTGGTCATCCTATGAGTACCAAAGCAAACATATAAAGAAAAGATTGTAAAAGTGAAACAACATAGTAACAGAAACTATATCTATACTATTTCGCAAGATAATGAGTATAGGAATATACCTTTTATGAGTGAGCCTCTAAAGAAAGATACATCCCGACTTAAGTCCGATCCAACGGGACATTGCACTTGGTAACACAACGATGACTAGTGGTATTTCCTTCAAATTTCAGAGTTTTTCTACACCAAGTTGTCCAATCCCAAAAATGATTCAGAATAATCTATGTCTCCTAACTTCTTACAAAATCATGTCCTACTCGGGCACGAAGCGCAGAGAAGATGGCAGATCCTCTTGTAATGGTTGGGCCAATGAAAAAGATAGTAGAGGTTATATGGTGGACGACCAAGGGGATATTTGATGAAGTATATGGGGCACGGACAAAGGCAAAAATAAAAAAAAATATTCTATATTATTTTCTCCACTTTGTTATTAGGACTAGAGAGAACTTATTGTGAGTGTATTTAATTAACTAAGAAGAGAAACCAAGCCCTCCTTAGATAATAAGGTCATGGATGACCAAGATGGAGTCCTACTCATATATGGATGTCCATGATGAGATTGAATCAAGAGGAAGTCTCCCTACTCTCTCTCTAAATTAGTTGCAACTTCTAGATACGACTTGAATTTTGAATTAGTGGAAGAGAATAAAAGAGAAAATAATGTTTCTCCCTAAATATTTCTTTCCGTCTAGAGAAATTGGATGGAAATTATCTCTTTCAATAAACTCAAAAGTCAATTGATTTATGATTTATGGAATTATTTATTTTATTCAAATACTTAATTTCCATCAATCATTATGAGCTAATTATAAACATCATCCAACCAAATAATGAATTCAATTCATTAGTTCATAATAAAATGTAAATCCAATATGTATTTATTTAATTGTGTGTCACATTCACATATGCCTAAATAAATATGAATAAATTCATATTAATATTAATTATTATGTATCTATATCTATATTATTAATTTTCAATAATGTGAACCATATTCACATATTCTCGTATTTCAATGATAATAACAATCATTATCTTGATATTTAATATCTCAATATTTGACTCTTAATCTAGTTAGGATTCATGTATAGCATTCCCATATATTCAGAGATAACGTTAGTGAGACAATATAGACCATGTACAGTGATTTGATGATTAAACTTACATTTAATATCAAAGTGTAAAGCACTTCGAGCAATTTCAGTCATATAGTTTTTGAATTATTTCTCCAATTATCTCTGAAGTCTTTCGGATCAATTTCTAATTTTTAATTAGTACAATGAAAAAATTCGCTCCTTTCCTAGGAAATTTATGTCAACTTTCTCCATAGGGACATGGACCGATAGCAAAGGAAAGATGAAGGGTGCCCTACTAGTACATCACTTTATTTACACGGTAAGGGAGCGATATTATATATTCGTTTGGACTAGAGGTTGTGGATATTACTAGTGAAGAAGGTGGGACTAAAGTAGGGGGAGTCCCCATAGTTGAGGAACCAATGGCAGAGGAGCCAGAAGTGGAGCAAGAGTCACCAAACAATGCATATGTAGAAATCCTAAATCATATTTGAGGTTTCTAGGCTGGATTTCTAGTTCGGTGGTAGAGTCTCTATTACACCAGAAGGGGATGGTGACCATGAAGATGGGAGTTCTGGAAGTGAATCATCCCCTGAATTGTTTGAATATGTTCAGGAAGTAGCTCCTACACCACACATTTGCATTGGATTCGACCTATGTGGATCCCACTTCTAATGGTGAGGGGTGCTTCTCGGACTTCGACTCCTACATCTGCTACCTTCCCTCATTCGAGGTCTCCCTAGTCTTAGTTAAGCGGATTCGACTGGACCTGCAAATTCCAAGAGCTTGGCTACGAAAAGTGAGGTCGTAGCCTTGCATTTCCCATTTGTCTTAGCCCCAGAGGAAATTTCTTCAATAGTGATCTCTTTCCCATGACATGATGATAGAGATTCTGCGAAACCTGCCTACCAGGTTCTCAGAGTGGTGAGGTGGACTTACTATTCTTTTTTTCTAAAATGGCATGATTAGAGATCTTTTGTGCCCTCATCCTCCCGGCCTCATCTTCCTGGTTCCCCAGCCAGTTAGATTTAATACAATTAATTCTCGTTTATTTAGCATCAAAGTGAAATCACTAACTTCACCTAGTTCCATCATTCCCTCTGAAATCAATCTAGAGTATTCCAAATACTCAAGCATCATTCATGTTGGAGGACATTAAATAAACATGAAGTTAAATCCCATATTTAGTTGTCTCCTTCAAGGTTTATCAATGCTTTATCAATCATTGGGTGACAATATCAATCATCTAGTTTTCAAAAGTATATATATAATATTCTTGAATTCTTATCTTATTTCATAAATAAGATGACCATGCATAGAATTTATTGTGACCTCACTGTATCATGAGTGAGCTCTACCTCCTGATTCAGAAAGTATGAACATGTTGGTGAATCTCCATTTCATTACCTTTATTCTTTCATTTTGACCTTCTGTCCCTAGTTAAATACATATAAATAGCATTAATTTATGTAAAATAACACTCATTTTTTATGATGTAAATATTGTTTAAAATGTCGTATTTAATGCCAAAATAAAAGAATAAAGAAAAGAAAAGAAAAAGAAATGAAGTACCAGAAGTATTGAATGATCCTAAACTCCGAGACTAAGTTAAGAATTGACTTGGTCAACAAGGAATAAAGTAGGGGGAGATAAGGGCTAATAAATAAAAAATCCTAATTTTCAATTCATCAATAAAAAGATTTTAAACCCATTTTGTTTTATTATTTTTACACCTTAAATTAATAAACTTTTTAATCTAAACTTGTACATAAAAATACAAAGGAAAATACAAAATTTACTTCACTAAAAAATAATGCACGGTGTGCCTTAGACAAACAGAATAAAAAATCACAAAGAAAACTTCCCAAATATGCATCTTCTCCAAACATGCTCAACATTCGCCAAACTCAACTTTATTGTTCATAAAATTAAATTATCTATTTAATGAAGGTAGTTTCATTCAGTTTGGAGTTGAGATGCAAAAGTTGACTGTTGGGCTATCATTGTGCGATATACTGGTATAAAATAATCAATATATTTATTCTTTATATTTTCCAATATCTTATATTTTTATAAATCTGTAAATACTATTCAAAATAAATGTACATAATAAAATTAGAATAAATGCATTAAAAATACATTAAAATAAATAAGTATATTATAATACACATATGAATTATACTTATAAGTACATATATAAAAATATACATAATTATTTATGTAATAAAGAACCTCATAAAATTACAATAAAAATATATTTATGTGTATTTGAATAATTTATAAATATTTAAATTATGTCTATAAAAGAATAAAATCTAAAGTACAAATTAAAAATAGAATACCCAATATATAGGTAATTATACCTACATTATACATGTAAAAATTAAAACATAGTAAACTAATTTGTAAAAATAAATAAAAATCATAATAAAATATTGTGTAAAATAACAAATATTTTCTTTTCTTGACAAAAAATAATAAAATCATTTATTATTTTAATTTGCTTTAATAAGGATTTTTCTCCTGTTTTGTCGCTCAGCGGTCTACGTGGCCCAATAGGGGGTCGGCCTTGGTTGACCCGTCGGTCAACTGGCCCCTACTTTTGTAGATGTGTTAGACTTGCTAACCCCTCATTTTCCTCTATTTTTCCCCGTCAACCTTGCACTTTAAGGGAATGATTCCTTCAGCAAAGTTGCTCCTCGTTCATTGCTCTTTAACGCCAAGATCATTCCTCGATCGATGGAGCCTTGGTCATCAAGCTAAACCTAATCAAAGCCTACCTGTATATATACTAACCCTCCAACCTACATTCAAATTTGATCCCACGTCAGCCCCAAAATCCCTGATTCTCCTAGTTCCTGGCGTTGTTGGTGACAACAGCAACTTTGCCCGAGCATTTAACACAGAGGAAGAGGCCCAGAGCTGGTGATCTGAGTTCATCAGCGACATTCATGCAAAGTACCTCCTTGGCTCGTTGTTCTGTAGGTAGAGCAGTATCTTATGTGTTCTTTTTGTTCCTAGTAGTAGCAGTAGTCTAACGTAGGTTTTAGTTTCAATTGAATTCGTATTTATTTTTTTATTTTCCAAATCTAAGTTCGTTGGAGCTTCTGCTCCAACCACTGTTCCACCATTCCCTAACTATGCTCCACCTCATCGAACACCTCCATCTTGTTTCTTCTATGCTTCTCTATCTCCCTGGCCACTTCATTCATCTACTTGGTCCTCGATCAAGGAATTGAGGTTCTCATCAACTACCTTCATCGAACCTCGCCACCCCGCCTCAATTCGCATCCATTTCACCGGTAACGGGTCAAGGCAGTTTTCCCTCAGCCCCTCTTTCTTTTCATGCAGGTCGGATCCTTCAAGAGCCCATCTGGGCTAGATTTAGACCTGGAAGAGGTATTCCATGTGCTTGAACTTTGCAGCGCATCCAGGACCCCAGCACTGGGTCTCGGACCTTTCTAGCACCTCTGACAGCTTCGAGGAGCATCCAGCTCCATTTGGCAACCCTTGGGATGCCCCAGGTGGTGGGAGTTACGCAATAGCTCCGACTAAAGCTTAGTCGGTCGTGAATTCTTCCATGTTCTTCCAGGGGGCTCATCGACGTTCAATTGAGATCTACCCTCTAGGGGCTCCAGCAGTCGTTGGATGAGCGAGACAACCACCACCAGATCAAGACCTGGGATCTAATATCGGTCGCACATCCGTAAACCATCATCGCGCCTCCAACAGCCAAAGCATGGCAAGTGAAGACCTATCATATGTTGGATCGCGCTCAAGAAGGGTAATTATACCTGATACCCCTCCATTTTTGTATTTCTTTTTAGTCTATAAACAATCATCTATAGTTCAAAATAATTTTTTATATTTACATTAGGCCCCCATATTTATTTTATTTACATCGAGGTCCAGTCCACATCATCTCACGTTCACATACACGTGAGAGGTCTGGATATGTTGTAGGGGACACCCTATGAGTTTTTATTATTATTTAGTCTAAGTAAATTGTAGTTTATTGTTATAACTTTTGGAAAAATTGCAAGTAAGCCCTGCAACTTTTTAAAAAATACAAATATACCCTACCAACATGTATTGAATTAAATATTCTAGATATTTTTGTGTATATGCCCTTTGATTTTGGAAATATGTTCTAGAATGAATTGTAGGTTTATGTAAATTGCATTTATATCCCTACTAGAATAATTAATTTTTATTGTATTTTCTTATAGCATTTCCATTTAAAAATTATAGGAAAATTATTCTAGGAGCATGGAATTTATTAAATCACATATATTTTTCGTGAGGTAGTCCAGTAATTTCCTATTTTTAAAAATATAAAATCATTGCATATTTCTCATGTTTGCATCTAAAAATACATAAAAAAATAAAAATATTTGAAAATTTCCAAAAAAAATTAGATTATCTTTCTATTGTATTTTTAAACTCCAGACCAAAAATCAATAAAATTTAAAAAAGAAAACACTAAAAATTGAAAAACTCTAAAAACTTATAAATTTTTTAAAATTATTTAAAATCCCAAAAATATTAGTTTATATTTCTAATTTTTTAATATTATCTATTACATATTAAAATAGTTTTATAAAATTTTGAGATATTTATGTATTTTTAAAATTCTAAAACAATCTAACCTATTATTATTAGTCACTATTTTGACCCTCTTTGATCAATTGAAAATACAAAAAAATAGTAAAAATTATAAGAAAATTCCAAAAATAAAGAAAAACATAAAAGAGACAAAAGCGTTTTATTTTACCAATTTTTAGTATTTATATATATATCTATAAATATAAAAGCCTACACTTTATATATAGTTATATATACTTATATTATTATTAAAAATTCTTAAAATATATATATATATATTAAAACCTTAAAAAAAGATTGTACCTTAGCGTATTTTTCTGATTTTTTATATATTATATATTTATATCCTATATAGTTATTAGAGTATACATATTACTTATATATACTCATATATAAAAACATATTACATATATATAGTAGAAAGAAAACTATATAATGTTAAAAAAAACCCACAAAAATTAAAAATCCCTGTAAAACACATGAAAACATTTGTTGATTTTTTGTCAATTTTTGTGGTTATCTTCGTTGCTCCTTTGTGGTTAGGCATCTACTCTTGCATACTATACATATTATTTTGTAGGGTATAAAAAATTTACCCCTCCTTATTCATTGTTTGATCATCAATATGGGCTAATCGTCGACTCACTTGATTACGGATATTATGTATAGGGTATAAAAACTTTACCCCTCCCTATTCATTGTTTGATCATCAATATGGGCTAATTGTCGACTCACTTGATTACGAATATCAAAGAGCTGAGAGAGCGGTCGACACAACAATTGCCGGATCTGACTTATTAGCCACCACAGACCCTCCAAAATTGAACGTTAGGATCACTCTGTAATCTAGATATTTATCAAATGGCACTGTTGCCGAGGAGCAATGCTTAGGATAGATTTTGTGTTGATTTTTCTCTTTCATTATTTTCTATTTTATTTTTATTTTTATTGTAGAAATATTTATCTATGCTAATTCATTTTCTCTGTCGAATTTTTTGTGATGGACCATGTGGCGAAGGCAACTTCTTAGGAGGTTGGTGCACCTGAGCTATGAGGAGATTAGCTCTTCGTCTTGTGAGTTGGAGAGAGCAGGAGAGAGATACACAGTAGAAATTAACATAGCACCTTTCTTTTATTTTTGTGAGAGAGAATGTCATTTTATTTCTTGTTATTAATTTGTAATAATACAGGTGAACACTCAGGACACTTGGATTTATTTTACCAAGTAACTAATCACTTGGGGGCTCACCGGATTTCCACGGATTTCTTCTCCTTCTTCTTTTTATTCTCCTATTTCCCTTTATTTTATTTTATTTCCATGTGATTTCTACTTTCTACCTTTATTTTTTATTTTATGTGATTGAGCCCATAGCATTTTAGGGTTGCTTGATTAAGGTAGATAGGTCCACACACCTAATATATGCATGTTCCTGTAGTCTACACTTGGATCTAGATCAAACTCGATTTTATGCTTCACGCTAATAGGAATTCTTGCTTAGGACGATTTCACCATTTTGCATCTCATATAGATTAGGTTTAAAATTTATGTCTTAATTTTCGCAAGGAGAGAGCCGGTAAGCATTGTAAGTCCTCTACCTGAGCATCCATCATTTTGACACGTGGGTGAGTTTTCCATCCTAATGTCACCTTGCATTGCTTTTCCGATATCTCCCTCTGATTAAGAGGACTTAAGTTTAAAAGAAATCCAAAAAAATCACTAGGTGCTTATTTCTCAAAAATTCTCAAAAAATTGAAAACCCAAAAATTCAAACAAGGGGTACTAAATAAACTTCAACCCTAATTAAAACAAGTAACGGACATCATTGTTTGGAGTTCACAATGTCCTCATTGTATTTAGGTACACTCCAGATAAAGCGGGGCACGACCCCTAAGGAATAGATCCAAAAACCCTATCTGTGGTTGCCTCAATTATCACCCAGGATCGATAATGTATTAGCGCTTCTATCGTACGTAGGTGAGTAGACCTTGTCGACGACGGTGCTCTCACCTTGTGTAGAGCATCCGACTTGGTCTGAAGTATAGGGCATATGCCATTCCCTCAAGGGTGTGTTTGTATCATCGTCTTGCATCCGAGTCCCTCATTTTTTAGGGAAGTAGTGGTTTCATTTATCGGCTTCATCTCTTCTTCTGTGTCTGAGTAGCCCCCCAAGCCCTATATTGAGGATCTCAAAAAGTGCAGATCACATAATAGAAAGGAGGTAGAATAAGTACGGGGATACTTTTCTGAGAGTACATGCTCTCCTCTTGGGCTAGTTGATAAGGACATAAAAAAATAGCTGAACCATCACGGCTTCACTGGTGTTTAGTTAGTGAACCCAATTTTGTTGATGTTTGTTTGGATTTAGATTAGGATTTTAAGATCAGTCTCGCGTATTTGTGCCATTTTGTCTTCCCTCCTTTTTACATTTTTCTTTGACCCTTGCTCATTGTGAGTCTTCTAGTATTTTACACTCATTTTCTTTCTTGTTCATCATTGTATCTTCCATCCTTGCTCAACCTTCCTTTCTCCATCAAGATATTGACTCTTGGATGATTTGGTCGGGACTCCACCGACACCCACATCGATTCCATGAGTACGACATCTCCAATATCTAGGATAATTTACAGGTACTTGGTTCAGAGTCTGCGAACCACCCCCATGACTCTCTGCTTCTTCTATCTCCCACAAACCATGAAAACTCTCTTTCTGATTTCTATCCTTTTATGGAGATTGATTTTACTCCTTACACTTCTCCATCATTAATAAAATTCAGAATTTACCCTAATTTTGAATTATTCTATACATCAGGTGCTTGCATGCAGACTAATCAGGGTATTTTCCCAATTGCAAATCAGGACCCCGATCTAGAGCCTGAATCTTCACAATCAGATTTTGAGATGGCTCTTATAGGTAGAGGAAATGGACCATAGCTTCCAAGCATCAAACAAAATATTGAGCATGGCATGAATCCGAACAAAGTGAATAGTTAGTTATTGGCATCCATTCAGGTTATACAACAGCAGTTGACTGATCAAGTATTAGCCTAGTTCGCCTTTCAAGAAATGTTGAATGACCTGAGGAGGAAGTCAGAGAGAGAGAGAAGCACATCTAGGAGGAGGATTTGATGATTTACATGGTGATGATAAAGATAACCTCTCTGTAGATGGACCCAGCAGAGGCGAGAAAGAGGGAAGGAGATGTCGCCCCAAGCCCACACTGAAGCAGACATACAACCTTGGGGAAGGTCACATCATCAGGTGGATATAAATTTCATCGATACATAGACACTTTGAACTGAAGCTGCAATTCCTTTCTCTCCTCCCATGTTTCCATGGGAACCCCAATGAGGAACCATATATCCATCTAGAGTAGTTCGTACACATATGCATCACACTCACTACCCCAACATCCCGTTGTGCGTAGTCGAGCTGATCGCTTTCCCTTTCAGCCTTTAAGGAAAAGCATTGTACTGGATCAACCACTTGGGGAAAGTGGTGACGACGTGGGAAGAGCTGAAGTTTGCTTTTTTGCACAAATACTACCCACTCGGTCGTCTCAATCTGATGCGCTACAAGATTTCTAGTATCTCCCAGAGACCCCAAGAGTCCATTCACGAGACTTGGGAGAGGTTCATTGATTTATAGAGAAGTTGTCCCACCACAACATCCTGAATACCAGCTTGGTCCAGCACTTTTTCGGGGGACTCGCTGAGAACAGTCAATGTTTGGTTGACATCGCCTGTGGAGGATCACATGTTAACAAGGATGAGGATGTAGTCTGGTAGATATTCGAGGAGATGGCTGAAAGAGAGGCCATAGTTTCCTCCTCTTGATCCTTTCAAGTATAGTCGCGGATCTTCCGCAAGAATATCAATATGGCAGATATCCATGAAGTGGACAGGTGAGAGAACTCCGATCTCAACATCATTGGGAGTCATCTGTCCAAGGTTAACATCATAGAGAAGCGATCACAAGTTCTTGAGAAACTAGTTATAATCGAGCAAATAATGAAGGGCTTGGACAATCTTGATACAAGCCCCAAGCAATTGGAGTTGTTGGTGATCACAATCAGTGCATGCAATTTCATGGCAGCCACCCCATGTACTCCCGCTGAGAAGGAGTAGACAGTACAACACCTGCCTCAACCGAGTCTGGTCTAGCCCCAGGTCCAACACGTATACTATGTGCAGACATCCGAGCAGTCGTAGTCGCATCTGTAGACACATAAGGATGTTTACTAGACACCTGAGTACCGCTCCACTACATTGAGCCATGTTCCCCACCTCCACCACTCATTCAGGAGGTGAAGGTATTTGAGTAATGATCAACAAATGACCTGTCCTCAGGGGCAATCCCAGCATTAGAACACAGCCATCCGGCCATATCACCAACAACATGGAGGACAGAACTTCCAGCCCAATCAGTCCCATCACCAGCAGTCTCTGTAGCTTGTGTATCCTAGAGGCAAAACTACCAGCAATTCAAATACTGTTGCAAAATCACTAGCAGTCAATTGTTCATTATCAGCTTCAGTACTCCTCATCATGGTACAAGCAATATCCTTTCCTTCCCCCTCCTCCTCAATATTCTCAGGGTTACTAGCAGCATCCTCCCCCGTATCAGCACAATCAGAGGCCACACCAGGCCGAATCCTCCAAGGTCGTGTCTGTTAACCCGATACTTGATTGTTTGGCCCAACTCATCAAGAATATGGCTAACATGAGCAAGAAGATAGATGACATGATAGCCACCAAAATTGTCATTATGGTTCAAGTCGAAGCCAATCTGAATAACTTCTGTCGTAAGGAGCAGGTAGTCTATAGTGCCCCACCTGATTCAGATGAAAAAAATATTGTTTTATAGGACACTCTAGATGACTGCAACAGCGAAAGAAAAACATAAAGCATCTGATGGTGAGTCCTCAACCATGCTAGCAGAAGAGAATTTTTTGTTGATACATCACATGATCCAAAAACACAAAAAATGAAGAAAACAAGAAAACGCAAAAAGAAAGCAACAACCAAGGTGAAGCCATGCCAGAGATGGAGAAGCAAGCAATAGCAGAACTAGAGCCAGCCGATGGATCCATGCCTGCAAAATTTTTTGGTCCACAGAATGTAGATGATTTTTCACATTTTTGCCATCTACCCGTATATAATGACATGGACAAAAATATACAGAATTCAAATTTTCCTAATGTACATATTCTATTTCCCGATGCAAATAAATCAAAAACCATAAGAAATGAAAAATGCTTTATCTAATCTTATCATTATGGAAATATCGCAAAACGTTATGCTTGAAATGTCGTTGCTCAAAGCCATGGAATACATGCCTTCTGCGAAAAAAAGATTAAAAGAAGCATGTACAACAAAGCGTTCGAACCCCAAAAATAGACAGAGGGAACCAGACACGCATTCTCACCATGTCCACCGTAAATGCCATCATCAATATCCCAATAAAAAAGAAAGACAAGGGATCTCCTCTCGTTATGCCAAATTTTCAATCCAGAATTCGAGCGCACATTGCTCAACAGTGGATCATCTATTAATCTGTTTCCTCCTTCCCTGCTCATCGAGTTTGGATTAGTATCGCTCAAGCCTGCAAAGATGATTCTGTAATTCGTAGATAGATCATTTAAGCATTCCAGAGGAATGTTGGAGGACGTGATCGTCATTGTTCAATGGACGCAATTCCCTGTTGATTTCGTTGTCTTGGACATGGATACCTTTGTACCTGTACTCCATACATCGATCATCCTCAGATGGATGTTCCTTCGAACAACTGAAGTAGTGGTGGACTACGACACTAGAAAGATCATTTTATGCTCCAGTAGTGATAAAGTGCTAATATAGACGTTTCAGAATCGAAACTAGCTGAAGGGTTATCTGTTTTGAGAGAGCTCGAGCCACATGGACAAGAAGATTGTGACTTTTTGGTTGAGATCAGAGACACCAACTTGTTCTTGGATGACAAGGAAGAACAGTACTCCTCTCCACTCATGAAGGCGTGGATGTCACATTCACCGAGTTCTTTGATGACAAGATTTTCGTTGATGGATTCACTGAGATGATAAAACAACCATTCTCTTATGAGCATGATGATTTTATTGTAGATCCGTGTGATGTTTTAGTTTCAGATACTGAATGCACAATGGTGGACAACCAACAGATGAAAGATTTGACACATGTTACAGTTGCTGAGGTTGCCACCAAGTCGACTCCCACCCACCAGAGATCAAGTCTCTTCTCTCAAACATGAAATATGACTTCCTTGGGATTGAACATGATATGCATATGGTCATCATAAATTCCCATCCGATCGAAGAGCAAGAATCTCATCTTCTTGAGGTTCTTGAAAAAAATCACAAGGCGATAGGCTGGAATAAAATAGATCTCCATGGGATAAATCCTTCACTCTTCTAGCATCACATGTACCTCGAAGAAGACAGCAAACCCTCCTAGGAATTCCAACGTAGATTGAACCCCAACCTGCGGGAGGTTGTCATGAAAGAAATTACAAAATGGTGTGATGCAGGATTCATCTATTCCATCTCTGATTCCAAATGGGTGAGTCTCTTGCATGTAGTACCGAAGAAGTATGGGATCACCATTATTACCAATGATAAAGGAGATAATATTCTGACCAAGGTAACAACTTCCTGGCATGTATGTGTTAGCTATAAATGTCTAAATCTTACAACAAGAAGGACCACTTCCCATTGTCCTTCATCGACTGGATAGTCGAAAGACTGTCCGTGAAGGAATATTTTTGCTTCTTGGATGGTTACTCTAGATACAATCAAGTCACCATTGCTCCTGAGAATAGGAGAAAACTACCTTCACCTATCCATTTGGGACTTACGCCTTCAGAAGAATTCCCTTTGCATTGTGCAATGCACCAGCCACATTCCAAAGGTGCGTGTTGGTGGTTTTCATAAATATGGTCGGTAGTTTCCTTGAAGTATTCATGGACAACTTCTCGGTCTATGGAGACAGTTTTGATCAATGCTTGGGATACTTAGACCGAGTCCTAAAGAGGAGTTGCGACGTAAATCTTGTGCTCTCGTGAGAGAAGAGTCACTTCATGGTGACTGAAGGCATTGTACCGGGTCACGTCATCTCCAAGCGTGGCATGGAGGTTGACCTAGCCAAGGTGGGCGTAATTTCCAAACTTGAGCCACCAATAAATTTGAAGAAAGTCTGGTCATTCCTAGAGCATATAGGATTTTACAGAAGATTTATCAAAGACTTCAGAAGGATTGCGCCCGACCGCTAACTGAGATGCTTGGCAAAGAGATTGATTTTGTGGTCGACGATCGGTTCTCCAATCCTTCAATCTATTGAAGGATCTCATCACACATGCTCCTATCCTATAGCCACCTGATTGGTCACTACCCTTTGAAATCGTAATAGATGCCTTTGATTTCGCAATTGGTGTTGTGCTAGGACAGAGACGGATGGCCTTCCATTTGCAATTCATTATGCTAGAAGAGCACTAGATGAGGCCCAAAAGGACTACATTGTTACAAAGAAAGAGCTGATAGCCATGGTGTTTGTCTTGAAAAAGTTCAGATAACACCTTTCAGGATCCAATGCCAATATTTATACAGATCAGAAGGATGCCAAGCCTCATCTGATTCGTTGGATCCTTCTACTCCAAAATTTGACATAGAAATCTGTGACAAGCCTGGAGTCAAAAATGTGGTAACAGACCTTGAAACTTCTGAGATGAATTCAATTCCTATCAGTGAGACCTTTCCAGATGAGGCAATTTTGTTTATAGCCTCGCCCCCTTGTTATGTTGACATCGTGAATTACCTTGTCTCCAATAAGACTTTGTCTGATTAGCCAAAGATCAAAGTTGATAAATTCTTGTCAGCCATCCATTTATATAATGGAAGGATCCTCATTTATTATGCGAGAGAGCATATTCCATCTAGAGGAGGTGTATACCTCGGGAGGAGATTATGGGTGTCCTAGACCATTGGCACAAACTAGAAGCTGGTGGACACCATTCTGGAAAGAGAATGTCAGCAAAAGTACTTCAACGTGGCTTCTGGTGGCCAACTCTCTTTGAAGATGCAGCTGATTATATAAAAAGATGTACTGACTGTCAAAGAATGGGCGGAAACATCAGTTCCGGTGACATAATGCCTCTGAAATACATTTAGATTTCAGACATCTTCGATATATGGGGCATTGACTTTATGGGCATGTTCCCTAATAGTCAGGGTTTTGAATACATCATGTTGGTCGTTGATTACATAATAAGATGGGCAGAGGCTATCCCCGCTCGAACCACATAAAGTCAGACTGTTTGTCGATTCTTGAAGGACAAAGGGATTTTGAAAATTTTGATATCTGATGGAGGAAGCCACTTCATGAACAAAGAAGTCAAGAAATTTTTGAATGAGTACGGCATCTAAGACTGTGTTGCAACGTTGTACCACCCACAATCGGATGGCTCAACTGAATGCTAAAATATGGAGATTAAGATAATTCTGCAAAAACTTGTATGACCAGATAGGAAGAACCGCTCATAGTTGCTCGACTCGATTCTTTGGGCTTGTTACTGCACAGCGTACAAGTCTCCTCTTGGCATGTATCCCTACCGCCTAGTCTATGACAAGCCATGTCATCTGCACGTGGAATTAATTCACAAATCCTTATGGGCATTGAATATGTGTAACGTGGATTTTGAAAAAACTGGGGAAAATAGAAAAGTTGGTCTGAACCGCCTGTTTGAATTAGAGACTATATGTACAACAATAGCCCTATGGATAAGGAGAAAGTAAAGAAATGGCACGATAAAAACTTATGCGAAGACTTTCGAGCATGGATAGAAGGTGTGGTTGTTTGACGCAAAGTTGAAAATTTTTGCAAGCAAACTGAAGAGAAAATGAATCGGTTGTTGATGAATCTCGTATTCATCATGCTAAAATCCACATATTAAACCCTTGGCTTAATCAATCCAATAAAAATCTCCATTAATTCTTTATTTTTATCTTGTCTTATATTGTGTACAATTAACCTTAATTAATTGTATTTAATTTCCTTTATTTTTCTTGTAATTATTTTCTCATCAAAAACCCCTAAAAATTAGGTAGATTAATTGTCTATAATTCACTGACCATTAAAAAGACTAAAAAATACAAAAAATCAAAAGATAAAATTCGGTGTTTTTACCCCCTTAAAAATACCCCCAAAAATATTTTTTATACAAATGACCTCTTTGGCTTTTTGTCCAACATGAAATATGTAGCTTTCATCGAGACGAGCAACTTTCATGTTTTGACTTTTTCCTAATTTTACCTCTAACTATTTCTTTTGTATTTTTCTTTGTATTTGGTTTTTGGAATTTTCTGATTGGGACACGTGGCGCCCTCTGGGCCGCCCACGTGGCCCGCTCTCTCTCCCCGCCACCTGGCTGCTCCTGGAGCCATCCAATCTCACTTCCCCACCTCCATCTCAACCCTCCATTGCTGCCTCATCCCCAGCCGTCAGATCTAACTCCCAGATCAAATCCCCGCCATTACCTAGCGCCTCATCTACAGCCGTTAGATCCACCTCCTATCCTACGGCTCCCCGCACTCCATGTAGCCCCTTCTCCATAGCCGCTCGATCACTCCTTATCCTACGTTTCTCGTTTCGCCACATCACCCCGCTCTTTCTCACCGTTGGATGTCCGACATTTCCCCATCGAAGCTGCTCGTTAGCACCTAACTCACAGCCGTTCGATCAGATCCTCGGATTTGATAGCGACCCTCCACTAGCGCCTTCATCCAAGCCGTTGGATTGTTAGATCCAACGTCTAATGCTCATCGTCTACCTCCGAGCCCAGTCGTTACCCTCTCCGACGCGTCGCCCCCTTCCAATTTCGGAAGGCGCCACAAGCCACACCCTCCGCATCGAAACGCTCCTCCACGTAGCCCACTCCTCCGTCTCCTTCACGTAACCCCCAACCCTCCCTGCCATTACTCCCAGCCTTCACTACCTCCAATCAAAACCTTCACTCCCCTCACCGATAACCGACCCCCCTATAAGACCGCCTCCTACGTGACCGTCAACGCCATCCACCACTTGGGGGTCTCCTACCTAGCTTCGGTCGCCCTTTGGTGACAGCGAAGGGAAGCTTGGTGAGGTGATCATGGTTGTGAGTACTCCGGTGTGATCCATGGCCTCCGACCATGTCGTGGTTGCCTCCGGGCACCGCTGAGCACCAAGGCTGATTGCCCTCATCGTGCGACGACCCCAGAGGTCCGATGAGGACCTCAGCCCAGATCCCAACCTCCACCAGCACCTTGCTCCGGCGAGGTGAATTCCCCTTCTCTTTCTCTTAATTTTCCTGTTCTCTCTGATCATTATCACCTTCCACTGATCATCGTTCCCTTTCCGCCACATTACCTTCGTACACGCCGACCCCTCTGCCGCCACCATTCCTTTCTCCACAACCCCGTCCACCCTCCGCCACCTCCTCCTCTACTCCGCTGGAGAAGGATCCCTTGGTCCCCCGCTCCGACCACCTCCCTGGGACTCCATCTCACTCACCTCGCATGCACGACACGCTTCGGCTATGACTAACTCTTGCAGGATCTTGATTGGCCGGAGATGGCGTCGGAGCTCCTTCGAGCTATTCTCTTCCGGAGAGGCTCCACCGATCTCCCCCTCCGACCAGCTTCGGAGCTTCGCCCCACCTCCGGGAGCTTCGCCGGCCTACCAGCAGTCTTCCCCAACCTCCAGATGCTGACTTGGATTACGGAGGAGCAAAAGGCAGGTCGTTGGAGCCCTGCCTTCTCCGGTTTCCTGCGGAGGAGCACGAAGACATAGGTGTCGTCCGATCATATGGATCGGACGGCTCAGATGACGATACATGATGGATCGAGCCTCTAGCCGAACTTACAGGCTCAGGTCCACCGAACCTCGAGCCGAACCACCAAGTGAAGCCATGTGTCCCAAGCCTCAACCGCCTCCCGAGCCTAGGCTCCTCACGTGCACCGTACATGAGGGCTTGGGAAAATTTGCATGAAAGACCCTGGTACTTTTGGTATTTACACATTGGTCCCCAGGCAGATGCCTCCATGCGTGCCTGGGTAATTTACAGGGAGGCCCTCAAAGTTTTTAGAATTTGCAAAAAGGTCCCTATGCGCATGGAAAATTTACAGAGGACCCCAGGCGGTTTTTGGCCTTTTATTTTCTTTCATTTTTATTATAATTATGCCCCTGCATTGTTTTTAGCATAGCTTGATCGTAGTAGGTCCAAATTGCATGATTTTAGTGTCGTTTTGATCCTTGTTTCTTCCTATATATCATGGCATATTTAATTTTCTCATCTGTCACTATTATAAATGAAGTGAATTTTTTATGATAGATGAGATGTTGTGCTCCATATGTGTGTGCTCTGATTAGATGATTGCCTTTATTTTGATGTTCAATTTGACTCTGATTTCAATCAGTATTTTATTGCTCACTCGTTTGTGTAATCTTTCTTAGGCATAATTGTTTGCATTATCATAGCATGTATTTAACCTTGCATAATTGTTCATTCATCACTTTATAACCGCATAAAAATCAACTAAAAATTACATACATCATTTTATTGCAATGTAATTAGCATAGTGCACTCCGCATTTTCTTGAAGACATGAAATTGAGAAATAATTCACACATGAGTTTCATTAATCAAAATTCGATAAATAGAGAGAGTAGCTCATGTCCCTGTGTTCGACCTTGGTAGACTTGCCAAGTATAAATACTCTACACCATTCAAAAGATTGTGGTTTTTGATCGACCGAAATTCGCCTCCTATACTACAATTCATCATTATTGAAGAGGTGAATTTGGCGTTCATCAAATGGCACCGTTGTCGGGGAAGAAAAAAAAGAAAAATGTGTTACATGTGCATTTTTATTTTAACAGACCTCATTAGAGGGCTTGCATGTTGTTAAAAAAAGAAGGAGAGAGTAGATTACTTGATGATCTACCCCACCCCCCCCCCTCATACACACTCACCCCCCTCCCTCCCTCTGTATATTTCACAATCTCTCTCTCTCTCTCTGTGTGTATGTGTGTGTGTATTTCACCACCCCCCCCATCTGCCCCAAGCAATCTGTAGAAATACAACACCCCCCCCCTCCACCCTTGTATCATAGTGAAAATACTTCTCCAGATACAGACCCCCCCAACTCAGAACCTTAGGCTATTTGTAGCCTAAGTATAGGGGGGACCCACCTATTCATCCTTCCCTTGCAGTGTCTCCTTAATACTTAGGTCAATTTTTGACCTAAGTATAGGGGGATCCTCCTCAGTTCTGCTATATCACCCTATATTTGATCGAGCCATGGCTTCATGACACTTGTGCTATGAGGACATAGCAAAATTTAAGTATAGGGGGTATATCGTATATTATTATATATTTACTTCAGTCATAACTCGTTTTTTTTTTTACTTTTTGAAAATTTTGTGTTCGGGCGTGGTTTTGGTAAACTTGTGAACTGAGTTTTGTAAAAACCTTATAAATTGTTTTCTTAAAAATTGAGGGATTAATTTTTGTAAATACTCCTTTTCAAAAAAATGAAAAATTAAAAACCTTTCTTTGAATAAGACTCTGACTACTAGGCTTAGTGGACACTTTCAGTCAGGGAACTTCGATCTCCTTAGCAGAGTGGGTGGTTTAAACAACACTGTATATGGCTTCGTCCTCAAGTAACACGGGTCCGTCTAGCAGCTCGTACTTACACCCAGACTGGCTGAGAGTAGATACTTTTATTCATTTGAGCATGGGACTGTCATTGTCTCTCCAAATAATTAAAAAAAGATAAATTGAAAATTTTAAATCCATAAAAATATGCAAAAGTCAAAAATGACACAAAAATCACTAAGGAGTTGGTGTATTCCTGACACAAACACATTCACTCAAGTCTTGAGGATTTTGAGGACACTGGATTTCTGTGATCTTGAGAGTCTGAGTTAACATGCCTTAGTTATTAGGGTTTAAGCTTAATTATCCACACTCCCCTAGTTTGAAAGATTTGAGCGCTATATTGCACTCTTCATCTCTACCTTCAAAAAGAATATGATAAGCACAGCCACTTCCACAACTACATGATTGATAAGATGAGTTGAGATATCACTTGAGGAACTGGGACTAGAGATTTAAGTTTAGACCCGATCTAATGATATTCAAGGATGGGATAAAGTTAATGAAGGCTTCAGAAAATCTGAGTGTCAGCAAAACCCTAGCTAGTATGTGAACAAGATTCATATGTTATCTCTTTGATATTTACCTATGTGCCAGGGTGTGATGAAACTTAATGGAAATTGTTGATCAGTGTACGTCAACTTTTGGTAAAAGTAGTGGAGCTAGCCAACAAAAGAAAAGAAATGTCAAAGAAATGCTCTAAATGCCAAAGTCAAATTACAAATGAGCTTCCACCAATGGCGAGCGCTTCCAAACATTTTCAAAGTGTCCACTTGGACCAAGCACTAATTAGGACCAAGGAGTCGGGCTGACACCACAAAAAGGGCTCTGCATCGTAAGCGATACAAGTCTGGGTGTCGAAGGTATCTTAGATACTCAGAAAAGACACACCCCGGTGTACTCCCAGAAAAACAAGTGCAGATGACTCCAACTCTCTTGACAGACACATTGATCAACAATCTAAAAATTTACATGTGTTGAGTAAAAAGGCACTTGAGAGGCCCCTTGTTCCAATGTGAGGGAGAGAAAAATAGACACAATCCCATGCCCTCCATCATCTGGTCGTCCATCCACATTTCAAGTCTGACAAACTAAAGAGACAGTTGACTTAAGCAAGAATAGATTTATTCCCTAGTATTGAGGATGAGGTCTAGAGGAGAGTATCTTGGATTGGAACTTTTAGTGATGCATTGACTCGACTCTCATGAAATGCAGTACACTTAATTTCGTATCCTTATATTATATGTACAAAAAGAGAGTCTGATAATTAGAGAAGTTAGATTCCTTCTGACTAAGGCTTGGATAAACCCAAAATTTTAGGATCTCTTAAATTAAGGGTCTTCGAAAGATCGAGCCTTGAAATCTTCACTTGCACTATCAGGAATTAATCCGACTCCGTCATTCTTTAGATGCTCGAGGATGAGCATGGTTTAAGTATAGGGGTATGATGAATCTCATATTCATCATGCTAAAATCCACATATTAAACACATGGATTAATCAATCCAATAAAAATATCCATTAATTCTTTATTTTTATCATGTCTTATATTGCATATAATTAACCTTAATTAATTGTATTTAATTTTCTTTATTTCTCTTGTAATTATGTTCTCATCAAAAATCCCTAAAAATTAGGTAGATTAATTGACTATAATTTACTGACCATTAAAAAGACAAAAAAATACAAAAACAAATCGAAAGATAAAATTCGGTGTTTTTACCCCCTTAAAAATACCTCCAAAAATACTTTTTATACAAATGACCTCTTTTGGCTTTTTGTCCAACATGAAACTTGTAGATCTTGTCGAGACGAGCAACTTTCATGTTTTGACATTTTCCTAATTTTGCCTCTAACTGTTTCTTTTGTATTTTTCTTTGTATTTGCTTTTTGGAATTTTCTGATTGGGCCACGTGGCGCCCTTTGGGCAGCCCACGTGGCCCGCTCTCTCTCCCCGCCATCTGGCTGCTCCTGGAGCCATCCGATCTCACTTCCCCGCCTCCATCTCAACCCTCCATTGCCTCCTCATCCCCAGCCGTCAGATCCATCTCCCAGATCAAATCCTTGCCGTTACCTAGCGCCTCATCTACAGCCGTTAGATCCACCTCCTATCCTACGGCTCCCCGCACTCCATGTAGCCCCTTCTTCATAGATGCTCGATCACTCCTTATCCTACGTTTCTCGTTTCGCCACGTCACCCCGCTCTTTCTCACCGTTGGATCTCCGCCATTTCCCCATCGAAGCCGCTCGTTAGCACCTAACTCACAGCCGTTCTATCAGATCCTCGGATCTGATCGCGACCCTCCACTAAAACCTTCATCCAAGCCGTTGGATCATTAGATCCAACGGCTGATGCTCATCGTCTACCTCCGAGCCCAGTCGTTACCCTCTTTGACGCGTCGCCCCCTTCCAATTTTGGAAGGTGCCACAAGCCACACCCTCCGCATCGAAACGCTCCTCCACGTAGACCACTCCTCCGTCTCCTTCGTGTAACCCCCAACCCTCCACGCCATTACTCCCAGCCTTCACTACCTCCAATCAAAACCTTCACTCCCCTCATCGGCAACCGACCCCCCCTCCTATAAAACCACCTCCTACGCGACCGTCAGCGCCATCCACCACTTGGGGGTCTCCTACCTAGCTTCGGTCGCCCTCCAGTGACAGCGGAGGGCGTCTTGGTGAGGCGATCATGATCGTGAGTACTCCGGTGTGATCCATGGCCTCCGGCCATGTCGCGGTTGCCTCTGGGCACCGCTGAGCGCCGAGGCTGATCGCCCTCGTCGTGCGACGACCCCAGAGGTCTGATGAGGACCTCAGCCCAGATCCCAACCTCTACCAGCACCTTGCTCTGGTGAGGTGAATTCCCCTTCTCTTTCTCTTAATTTTCATGTTCTCTTCGATCATTATCACCTTCCACCGATCATCGTTCCGTCTCCGCCACATTACCTTCGTACACGCCGACCCCTCTGCCACCACCATTCCTTTCTCCACAACCCCGTCCACCCTCCGCCACCTCCTCCTCTGCTCCGCCGGAGAAGGAGCCCTTGGTTCCCCGCTCCGACCACCTCCCTGGGTGTCACGACCCGCTCCGCTAGCCGAGACGAGCGTGACAACTAATGGTATCAGAGCATATAATACAGGACCAATGTCTCGAAAACTTATATCATAAGTTGTTATTTGGGACTCCATCTCAATCACCTCGCACGCATGACATGCTTCGGCTATGACTAACTCTTGCAGGATCTTGATTGGATGAAGATGGCATCGGAACTCCTTCGAGCTATTCTCTTCCGGCGAGGCTCCATCGATCTCCCCCTCCGACCAGCTTCGGAGCTTCATCGCACCTCCAGGAGCTTTGTCGGCCTACCAACAGTCTTCCCCAACCTCCAGATGCTGACTTGGATCGCGGAGGAGTAAAAGGCAGGTCGCCGGAGCCCCACCTTCTACGGTGACCTGCGGAGGAGCACGAAGACACAGGTGTCGTCCGATCATATGGATCGGACGACTCAGATGATGACACGTGGTGGACCGAGCCTCCAGCCGAACCTACAGGCTCGGATCCACCGAACCTCGATCTGAACCACCAAGTAAAGCCACGTGTCCCAAGCCTCCGCCGCCTCCCGAGCCCAGGCTCCTCACGTGCACCGCACGTGAGGGCTTGGGAAAATTTGCATTAAAGACCCTGGTACTTTTGGTATTTACACATTGGTGGTAATTTACTGGGAGTCCCTCAAAGTTTCCGGAATTTGCAAAAAGGTCCCTATGCACATGGAAAATTTACAGAGGACCCAGGCAGTTTTTGGTATTTGCATTAAGGTCCCTCCAGGGACCTAAATGTAATAATTATCCTTTTCTTTTCTTGCATTTTTATTACAATTATGCTCCTGCATTGTTTTTAGCATAACTTGAGCATAGTAGGTCCAAATTGCATGATTTTAGTGTCGTTTTGATCCTTGTTTCTTCCTCTACGTCATGGCATATTTAATTTTCTCATCTGCCACTATTATAAATGAAGTGATTTTTTATGATAGATGAGACGATGTTCTCCATATGTGTGTGCCCTGATTAGATGATTGCCTTTATTTTGATGTTCAATTTGACTCTAATTTCAATTAGTATTTTGTTGCTCATTTGTGTAATCTTTCTTACGCATAGTTGTTTGCATTATCATATCATGTATTTAACCTTGCATAATTGTTCATTCATCACTTTATAACTGCATAAAAATCAACGAAAAATTACATGCATCATTTTATTGCATTGTAATTAGCATAGTGCATTCCGCATTTTCTTGAAGACCTAAAATTATGAAATAATTCACACATGAGCTTCAATAATCAAAATTTGATAAATATAGAGAGTAGCTCATGTCCCTGTGTTCGACCTTGGTAGACTTGCCAAGTATAAATACTCCACAACATTCAAAAGATTGTGGTTTTTGATCGACCGAAATTCACCTCCTATACTATAATTCATCATTATTGAAGAGGTGAATTTCACGTTCATCAGTTGTTCATAGTGAAAACTGTGCGTGACAATGGAAGCCTCTTGATATCTGAATTATCACCTTACGCACGGCCTTTTATACTCAACGGATACTTACTGAAGCCGATACCTAGATCATGATACAATCCTATCCATTATCGATTCCGTCCAAGTGTTGTTTCAAGAAGAGCTCATAGATACAGATGGATCATATACTTGAGCTAAAAATCACATAAAATTTTCTTTTCTTCTTTTTTTCTTTCTAATTCTTCCGAAACATACTTATCCTTTTTCATCATTGTTATACTTAGAACGTACTTTCCTAAGTATAGGGGGATGAGTACTACGAGTTGTTCATTCTTTGATCCCTCGTATGTCTCCCAACTTGTTGATATTTTGTCTATGCTTAGGGATTTTTTACCCTAAGTACAGGGGGAGACAGGTCGAGATGATGATTTTGTACTTTCCCATCCTTGACCATCCCTATTTTATGTATAGTCTGTTATACTTAAGATTATTTTATCTTAAGAATAGGGGGATGGTCGCCTTCTCATTCTTTGATTCTTTAGTCATTGTAGTATAGGATTTTCTATAGTTAGTATGAGTTATTTCTTCCTTTTTTCTCTCAGATCTATGAGGATATATCTCAAGCTAAGTATAAAGGGGTCGTATATATGTTGTATATACTTTAGACATGACTTGTACTTTTTAATTTTCAATAGTATGACTAATTAATAAAATATACACAACTCTTTGTAGACACAAGTAATAAATTGGGTTGAAAATATTTTTCAAAATGATTTGAAAAATGGTTGAAAATGTCTTGAAAAATCTTTTGAAAACTGTTTGGAAAACTTTCGCAAAATATTTTCAAACCTTTGTAACAAAATTTTGTTTGTAAAAAAACTTTTATTTATGTAAATATTTTTTTTGAAAATCTATTTGCAAATGATTTGAAATTTTGTTGTAAAAATCTTTTGAAAAAAATATATACATACTGTGTGAAAATTATTTGCAAAATAATTTTCAAATTTTGTAAATGTTTGTAAAATGGTTGTCATGTTATTTGCAAAAATAAGTTTTCAAAATGTTTGTGAAAATGATTTCAGATGTTTTGAGAACCTTGTGTAAATAATATCTGAAATATAAACCGTTATAAAAGCGTATAAAAGTTTCTTATAAATTCTGTAAAATAATCTTTAACATTCAATTTGTATAAAATTTCCTGTGTAAAATACACCCTCACTCTCATAAATATAGAAGCACTCCCATGTAAATATCTGCAAATATTTCTTTCACTGGCCTTTATTCAAAAAACTAATAAAAGTTGCAAAATATTTTCAAAAATCTGCATGAATTTTGCAAAAAAAATCTAAAATCCATAAAAAAGTTCAAAATAAAAGATGGCTTCACAAAAATATTTCTTTTGCATTCTACATAGCATTTGCATTTTTCGGGATGATCAAGACAATTGAACAAGTCTAAAATAAAGTCTGAAGATTGGAGCTTGGTATAGACCTTAATACATTTAATTTTAGAGGAACACATTAAGGACTGAAATTGGGATACTTCATGTCACCTTTGACTTAATTCTTTAGGTTCTGAGAGAATATATTCATGAGTTGATTCATTGTGTGTAATTAGAACCCTTCACATCATCTATACAACTCTTGAGATAGTGTCTTGACCAGAAACCTTGCACTGGACACTTATCTCAACCCAGATGGATTGTTGAAGAATTTTAGAGTCAAAGTCGGGACGATGCTAGGCTGCTTTGTCAAAGGGTAGCTCAGGAACCATTCTTGGGGATTCCAAAACTGATACTCTAACCCACTTCTTCTGGTAGACGTGATATCTAAAGACTTGAGACTGGATTGAGACAATGCTTCAGATGAGGAATGGTCTACTGATGTAACTTTTTTCAAGACCCCAAAACAAGGGCGGACCAAAAAACTCTATATCCGTCGGGACACAAACAAGAATGTGAAACAGTGCAAAGTCAAAGAATAATCCAAAGAATAATCCTACACCAAAAATTCCACAAAAATTTGAGCTTCCAGAAAAAGCATGCTTCTTGGTGAAGACTCACTTACGTTGATCGTGCTTCACAAGGGAATGAAGACTACACTGGTACATTCCCAGTTATTTTCCCGTTCTTCTAGATTCTCCCTCTTTCGATTGTAAAGACTGACAGCACCTGACCTTAGAAGGGAATATCTATCTCCACAAGGATGAGCTACCAGATGAGCAGACTCTTGTATAGTTCAGAAGAGCTGAAAAGTTCACACACATGGTTCTATCCTTTCAGGGTAGCAAGAGTATGCGATTGAGAGGATGGTTCTGACCAGGATGTGAAGAGAATTGCATAATAGTATTATGTAACCTAAGGGTTCTTGTGTCGCATTTCCTGATCTTGATGCGGTTCCGAACAAACCGAGAATCCAAAGGTCTTAATTGAGCTCCAAACTTTGATTTTAATAAGACAAGTTTAAGAGTCGAAAATTATTCCAAGTTTTTTTCTTTTTTTTCTTTGTTTCTTTTTCGACATTTATAGGCAAAAGTGTTTACTAGGTACTAGTAAAGGCAAGTACAGGGGGTGATGAATTTCAATTACATTACCTTTATTATTTCATTTTGGCCTTCAATCCCTAGTTAAATGCATAAAAATAGCATTAATTTGTGCAAAATAACACTCATTATTTATGTTGTAAATATTGTATAAAATTTTCTATTTGATGCCAATGCTAAAGAATAAAGAAAAGAAAAGGAAAAATAAATAAACATATAAACTATGTCTATAAAAGAATAAAATCTAAAATACAAATAAAAAATAAAATATCGAATATATAGGTAAAAATAGCTACATTTATATGTAAAAATTAAAATCTAATAAAGTAACTTGTGAAAATAAATAAAAATCATAATAAAATACTACATAAAATAAGCAATAGTTTTCATGTTTTGATAAAAAAATTAAAATCATTTACCATTTTAATTTGATTTAATAAGGATTTTTTCTCATGTTTTGTCGCTTAATGGTCTACGTGGCCCAATAAGGGGCCAGCCTTGGTTGACCCGCCAGTCAACTAGCCCCCTACTCCTGTAGAGGTGTCAGACCTGCTGACCCCTCATTTTCCACAATTTTCCCTGATGATCATTTCACTTTCTAGGAATGATTCCTTCAGCAAAGTTGCTCCTCGTTCATTGCTCTTTCACGCCATGATCATTCTCCGATCGATGGAGCCTTGGTTGTAGATCAAACCCTAGTCAAAGCCCCCTATATATATACTAACCCTTCGACTTCCATTCAAATTTGATCCCACTTTAGACTTGAAATCCTCGATTCTTCTGGTGCGTGAGGTCGTTGGTATTAGAAGCAACTTTGCCCGAGCATTTGGCATGGAGGAAGAGGCACGGAGCTGGTAAGTCGAGCTCGCTGGAGACACTCAGGCATAGCTCCTCCTTGGCTCCTTGTTCTGTAGGTAGAGCCGTAGTTTTTGTGTTCATTTCGTTCCTAGCAGTAGAAGTAGTCTAACTTAGGTTTTACTTTCAATTGAATTCATCTTTTATTTCATAATTTTCCAAATCGAAGTTTGTTGGAGCTTATGCTCCGGCCGCTTTTCCACCATTCCCCAACTGTGCTCGCTTCATTTGACACCTCTCCATCTCCCCAACCACTTCATTCATCCTAATCGTTCCTCGATCAGGGAGTCAAGGTTCTAATCAGCCACCTTCGCCGGAGCTTGCTACCCCACCTCATTTCACACCCATTTCGTCTGATAACGAGTCAAGAAAGTTTTCCTCAACCCCTCTTCTTTTTGTACAGGTTAAATCCTTAAGGAGCCCATCTGGGCTAGATTTGGACATGGAAGAGGTACTCCAGGTGCTTCGGCTTTGCAAAGCATCCAGGACCCCAGCATTGGATCCCAGACCTTTCTAGCACCTCCGACAGCTTCGGGGAGCCTCCAGCTCCATTTTTTGACCCTTGGGACACCCCCAGGTGATCGGAGTCGCCCATTAGCTCTGATCGAAGGTCGGTCAGCCGTGAATTCTTCCATGTTCTTCCAAGTAGCCTCATCGTCGGTCGATCAAGGTCTTCCTATAGGAGCTCCAGCAGTAGATGGATGAGCGGGCCAAACACCGTCAGATCAAGACCCGAGTTCTAATCCCAGTCGTGCGTCCGTGAACCTTCATCGTGCCTCCAGCAGCCAACACGTGGCAAGTGAAGACCTATCATCCATAATGTGTAAGAGGAGTAATTTTGCCTGATACCCCTCTATTTTTGTATTTTCATTTTAGTCCATAAATATTCGTTTGTAGTTCAAAATATTTTGTAATATTTACACTTAGACCCTGCATTTATTTTATTTGCATTGAGGTTTAATCCGCATCACCTCACGTATGCATACAGATGAGGGGTCTGGACATTTTTCAAAGGACCCCTTGTGGGTTTTTGTTACTATTTAGTCTAAGGATTTTGTAGTTTAGTATTATAAATTTTGAAAAATTTTAAGTAAGCCCTGTAACTTTTTGGAAATTACAAATATACCCCTACCATCATGTATTGAATTAAATATTCTAAGGATTTTTGCAAGTATACCTCTAGAATTTTTTAAATATGTTCTGCAATGACCTGTAGGTTTATTTAAATTGCATTTAGGTCCCTACTTGAAAAATTAATTTTATTTCTTATATTTCCTTTATTAAACATAGCATTTTGCATCTAAAAATTATAAGACAATTATTTTAAGGCCAATATTAAATCACATATAATTTTTTAAGGCAATTAAAAATAATTTCCTATTTTCAAAAATATAAAAAATATTGCATATTTATCCTATTTTTGTATTCAAAAGTACATAAAAATTATAAAATTATTTTGAAAAAATCCAAAAAAAAAAGAGTTTATTGCTGTATTTTTTAATTCCAAACAAAAAATCACTAAAAACTACTAAATAAAAAACTAAAAATAGAAAAACTCCATAAACCTTCTAAAAATTATTAAAAATTATTTAAAATCTCAAAAATAATAGTTTTTATTTCTAAATTTTGTTTATATTAGCTATTTTATATTAAAAAAAGTTTTGAAAATTTTTGATATATTTATTTATTAAATTCCAAAACAATCAAGCGTATTATTATTAGTCATTATTTTGACCTTTTTAATGAATTAAAAATACAAAAAATAAGAAAAATATAAGAAAATCCAAAAAATAGAGAAAAACATAAAAGAGACAAAAACCTTTTATTTTATCAATTTAGAGTATTTATAGATATATATATAAATATAAAAGCCAACATTCTATATATAAATCTATACATACTTATATCATTATTGTTAAATACTTAAAATATATATTTTTAAAACATTAAAAAAGACTATATTGTAGGGTATTTTTATGATTTTTATATATTATATATTTATATCGTATATAGTTATTATAGTATACATATTACCTATATATACTTATATATAGATACATATTACATATATATTAAAATGAAAACTAAAAATCAGATGATATAAAAAGAATATAAATTTTATAAAATAATATATATATATACATAAACTAAAATCCAAAAAATATAAAATATCAAAAAAATGCAAAACTAAAAATCCCTATAAAACACATAAAAATTTTTATTGATTTTTTTGCCAATTTTCGTGGCTATCTCGATTGCTCCTTTGTGGTTTGAACCCTACACTTGCATGTTGTACATATCATTTTGTAAAATATAATAAATTTTAGCCCACTTTATTCATTGTTTGATCATCATTGTGGGTTAATTATTGATGCATTTGATTGTGGATATTTGAGAGCCGAGAGAGTAGTCGACACAGCGATTGTTGGACCCGACTTGTCGGGCATCGCAAACCCTCCAAGATCGGACGTTAGGATCACTCCACGATCTTGATGTTCGTCACCTGTATGATTCCTTTGAGAGATCATATCGTATATTTCCTTATGTGTGCACCAACTCGCCGACATACAGACATTCTTAGATCATTAATCTAATGGTCTACCAAATATAGATACTCAGATATATAAATGTATATTTATCTCTAGCTAAATGATGTGTGCATGTTCGTAACAGTATACAATATAGGTCTTTAGTATCTCGATTTTGTCAAGTCTTCAACTTGACTCACCCTACACCAGTGAATCTATATTCCTATGCAAAGGACATGAAACAAGACCATTAGTCAGATATCAATCTTTAAGGAAGATAGACATGTCTTCTTAGACTAGATATCCTTATTAAATATCAACTGATGATACCAGTTGATGTGGCATCCATCCCCCTAGGATCCTGGTACTCGGCAACCCATTTCATGCACATAAATTCCACATTCAAAATATACAATAACATAAAGCAGGAGAAACTGGCATGAAAGACTGGGATAAAAAAATCTTTCCATTCACTTCATAACATGTCCATCATTGCATTTCATTACAATCCATGTCCACAAATGTACATGTATGCAACAAAGAGTGTGCACATACATATAGTATACATCTCATGTCTCCCAAAAACTACAAGTAAATAAAGCAGTAAAAGCTACAACAAGTATTGTACTACAAATGGAAGCCGTGTAACTGCACAAAAAGAGAAGCAGCTCCAACTAAACAAATATTTCTCACCGCTATGGCTTTTACTGAGAACCTACAGATCCACACACAGGTACATTATGAGCAAATTTGCTCAGCGTGATAAAAAAACTATAACAATAGGCAAGATATAAATAAATTTGTGCAAAAGAGAATAGTTGGGTAAATCATCCTCACAAATATATATATAAATTTTAGGCATTGTTATTTGATATGGATCGCCCAAGATTTGTGGATAGTTTGTGGTCTTGGTCTGGGTGAGACCTCACACTATGACTCTAAGGCAAAATTAAGGACTTCGGGTTGGGGTGCCTCCATAGGCATGCGGTGCAGTACAATGCATCCTAACTAAGTTCCCAACACATCCACTTGGCTTCACTTATAAGATTATAACTCTGATTCTCAAAGCGGTTTCCAATCCACAAATTACCATGAACCGCTAAAGTCCACTACCCATGTATAAGAGTCCACTGTTGCGTAGGGCACGAGTGAGGGTACAGATTTCCAAGACTCATTTGTACCATAGTCAAGATCACCACGATCACCACATCCTCCTTATGCACAAGAGACACATATCCCATTTCCAACTTCAATGAACCACATTTCCTAGAACTCCCCTCCTAGCGCTCCCACTCGGAATACTAACCAATGTGGCCTACACTAGCCAGTACATGAGTGTTAACTCTAAGTGAACAAGCGAAACACTAGACTACCAACCATGAGTACTTGGACCGCACTCGAAGCACTGGGCTAAAGGCACACAAATGCTGAAGTTGAACATCGTGTGGTAACCCCTCGGTGTGCCAAGCAACTTGTCCTCCGACCGTCGCATATATATAGTAGTAGTTAGGATAGCAGTCATCTAGGCTTCCACCCAGGGTCTTATATATGATTTATACTTTTAAAAAATTTTCAAACATCCATATGTGAAGTTTGGGGTAAGTAACAAGTACTTAAATCCTTCAGCACTATACTTTCTAGAAAATAGACTAACTGCATGAATTTTCATCATCGCAAAAAAATTCACTCAGCAAAGTGGAGATTTACTGTATACACCCCATTTACTACACGCAGTCTCCAGTACCTTAGTGAATGAGGATCAAGGCGGGCAGATATGTATAGGTCTCCTACATCTCTTTGAGGTTGTCGTCGCTCAACTTGTCTCCTACAACTGTCACCTGAAGGTTAAAGGGGCTCGACCTCTCTGCTCTCGAAATGGCAGATAAGGGGAAAATGAAGAAGAGGAGATGATTAAAAAGAAGATGGAGAGGTTGGAAAAAATATGGAAGAGATGGAGTTGAATGAAAGTTGGTTGTAGAATGAGAAGTTAGAGTAGAGAAAGGAAAATAAATAAATAAATAAATAAAAAGAAATTAAAATTTGACTACTAAAAAATAAAATAAAATAAAATAAACAAAAAATAGAGTGGAGAATTTACAAAAGTAAGTCCACAAAAAATAAAACAAACAATATGTACGTTTTTTTTACTTTTATAGTTTAATTTTGTGTATTTTTAATAAAATATATTGACAAAATAAAATAAAATAAAATATTAAAAATAAAATAAAACACAAACATATTTTTTTTAGATTTTTTTAGTAATCAAGAAAAGTAAATTAAAAAATGAGAAAAGAATATTTACATTATATACAAAGTCAGTTTGCCTTATTTTCAATGACAAAATATTTTTTGAGATTTTTTAAATTATGTCGTTTATTAAAATATATATTAAATAATTTAGTAGAAAAAATGAATCAAAAAGGGTTAAATTTGTACAAAAAAATATCAAAGTCACATTTATTGCATTATGTACAATATACAACTAAGTCCTACTTCAAATTTTGCAACGAGCTCTGACTTTCATTGGATAGATAATTTTCTATCTTAAACTTCAAAAATGAGTTTGGTGAATTTGGAGTTCATACGGAGCAGAAATTTGACCAGGAAGTTGAACTCTACGGGTTTTTCTCTTTGGTATCTAGAAGTATTTATTTGCGGTGAAATTTATTTTATATTTTTGATTTTTTAGATACATTTTTAAAAACAAGTCAGAGAAAGAACTAGCTGAAAAGGAATTAGTATGAAATTATTAAAAATACGGTAAGTTTTGATTATTTACAATTGAAAAACTCCTTTATTTTACGATTTTTATTATGAAATTATTTTGTATAATATAATATGCAATAATTAGTATATTTTATTTACAAGAGTTATTTTATTGATTTATTGATTTTATGGATATTTATTTGAGATTTTACTCAGGAATTTTGCTAAGATCAATATATTGATAAGATGAATCGTAGATTCATCAAACATATAGCTCGATGCCGGGAAGGGATAGGAGATTGTATACTTCTCTATTCAAAAGCATTTTTTACGTTTAGAGAACACAACATAGAGATGGTTCCATCATCATTTACAGAAAACTTATGAGCAGTCGTTTTACCAATGTAAGGGAGAATTTGTAAAATGCCAGGAACATCTATCTAAAGAAATGGAGAAACCTCCAAGAAGATGTTCTGAAATAGAACATGAAATTCCAATGCCATCAATGTAACTGCAGCAAATAATTAACAATGACAAAAATTGGAAATGGTTGTGTGCATGAACATTGTTAACGAATCCAAATAATCAAGAGTTGGGTCAAACAAAATTAACAAGAGAGCTCTTCTTTCATGGGTGGAAATTAATTGGGCATTGGTGCTATTAGAAATGGAAGTTACTTGGTTGGTATGGCATCCAAAAGTCGAAATCTTTTCTTCTTAGTCTGAGTAATTGTTCATTTCAGGTGAAATGGTTGAATGGGTGCAGGATCTAGAATGCAGATTCTTTTGGGAAGAAGATCGGGAAAGTTTACATGATTGGTATGTGACAAAAAAATGGGATCCTCTAAGAGCACAACAGCAGAAATCCTTTATCTTCTGCTCAAGCATGTAAGGATATACATCATTTCATATGTCGGCACCTTATAATCACGAATTAGCATGGTACCCTAATGGTATTCAAAACATAGAGGCAGAAATCGTGTGTAACCACAGCAAGAGGAAGGGGACATCATACCTCAAAATTTCTCGCTACCTCGGTTTCTCCTCCCGTGAAGAACGACGCACTCGATGCTCCGTTCGCGATGCAAAGCAGCACATGAGGATGAATTGATTCTTCTCTACGCGGGGATGGTCTTGGATCGCCGATCCGAAGTGCTTCGGTGAGCACCGGCGACACTCCAGCAAGGGGAAGGGAGGAGGAAGGGGATGGTACGAGGCTTTGGGTGTTTTGGAAGAGAAGGGGCTGGAGTTTATGGGTTATGACTCGGATTCGGATCGAGATTTGGATCTGAATACGACATGGACCCCGTCTCACTAAAATAATCATAACTCGAGCTCCCAAACTTGGATTTCCGTGTTCTTAGACTTGTTGGAAAGATCTCAACAAGCACTACGTGATGGACTATTAAAAAGAATTTTTTGGATATTGGATATATACATATTTTGCAATTTAGCACAGATCCAGTTTCGGGGTTTCATTGGAGTGTCCTTTATGTATTTTAGATCAACAACCTTACATCAGCATATATGACCTAACTGTTTAATAGTTGTGTGATATCAAAATGGACATGGTATATAACCCAATTTTGTATAGGGGAATCATATTAGTGCAAAACTTAATTATGTTGTATTCCTTAGATAATGGAATGATACAATTATTGTGCAATGACATGTAGCATCCAAAAAAGCACACTTTTGATGACTTGAGTTCAGAATCAACGCGGGTTCTACAAATGAAATAGACTATAGAAGTAGGATACTTGACCACTTACACACTAGGTTAGTATCGGGTTCTTATTATAATGTCGTAAGAGAGATCAACTAAAACCCATACTGCTTAAGATCGCAAAGAGAATATGCATCAGGGAAATCAAGAAGGTTTTTCCATAGAAGAAAGGTAGTCTCCATAAGGAAAAACACGAGAAAGCTAAGAGAGGAGAGAGCATTGGTGAGCCTGGAAAATATGGTCCAGGTCGCACGACAAAAAGGCCCATGAACCAAGAAATAATGTGCTAACAGAGAGAGGAAAGCATCCATCGGGAGATTTGACCAGGAAGGTCGCAAGGAAATGCATAAGCTATAATGAGAAGCCACACGATAAATATTAACTAAGGGATTTTATCACTTGTGCCCCTCCGAGATATCGCAATATCAGTTATGCCCCTATCTTTTTGGTAATATCAGTTGTGCCCCTCAAAACTTGCTATTTTATCACTTGTGCCCCTCGGGTTAGTGACTATCCATCTACAGTGCAAACGGACGTTAACTTCGAGGACATAAGCGGAATTATCTTTAAAAAAATGGTTCAGTGGTCATTTGACACCATTTTCCTCATTATCTTCTTCTTCCTCCTCTTCTCCCATCCTCTTCCTCCTCCTCCAACCTCCTACTCCTCCCTCTCCGCCCCCGCCCCTGCCCCACGCCGCCCAGCTCCGCCCCGAGCTTCACGCACCTCCTCCCAACCCGTTGCCTCCGCCCCTGCCCCGCGCCGCCCAGTCCCGCACCCTCTCCCCTCCCCGATGCCGCACCTCCTCCCCCCGCACCTCCTCCCAGCCCTCCACTGCGTGTCCTTCCTTGAGATGCTGCTGACCGCCGACGAGGAGGATGAAGCCAAGGAAGAAGGTCAAATTGGTTGCTTGAAGGCGGAAATCGCAGCAAGTTTGAGCCTTTTGGTGGGTCTTCTGCGAATGGTGAAGGATCGAAAGAACCCAACTGGGATTTTGCCCGCACTTCGCCTCCTTAGGACCCTGAGCCCGCAGGAACAGGTCAGGGGTGCGCTGATCGGCGTAGGAGCGATTGCCCACCTAGTGGATTTGCTCCCAGAGCTCCCGACGGAGTGCCTGGAGCTAGCGCTCCACATCCTGGAGCTGCTGACGGCTCGCGGAGAGGGGATAGAGTGCTTGAAAGGGTGCGCGAGGGCGATACCCAATGTGGTTCGGGTGATAATGAGGGTGTCAGAAGGGTGCACGGGACACGCCCTGGAGGTGCTGAGGGGCGCGTGCGACGGGGAGCCGGAGGGGGTGGCAGCGGCGGTGGAAGCGGGGATGGCCGCAAGGCTGCTTCTAGTGATGCAGAGCGGGTGCAGTGCGGGGGTGAAGCAGAAGGCGGCGAAGCTACTGAAGCTGTGCAGCATGAGCTACTGCTCGGAGACGAGATTCATGTCAAAGTGCAAGCTCACAAGGACCATCCAAGGATGACGACGACGATGCTCCAGCTCTCATGGTGGTCGAATAATGCTGCTGATGTGATCAGTGGTTGGTGGACGATGATGATGATGATGGGTTCTTCTTGCTCTGTTCATGGAAAATAAGCCAAGGATTTTTGGATTATGGGTGTTTTTGTTTTGTTTCATGTAAATATTTCCTTGATTTTTGTTCTGTGAATTGGTATATGGTGGAATGACTCCTCCCCGATGCCGCACCTCCTCCCCCCGCACCTCCTCCCTGCGCCCCCTAGCCCCGTCGCCCCCTGCCGGCCTCCTCCCTGCGCCCCCTAGCCCCGCCGCCCCAGGTCGCCCCCTGTCGGCCTCCCCCCACCCCCAGGTCGCCCCTAGACTCGTCGCCCGTAGCCCGCCGCCCCAGGTCAGCCCCCAGGGCTTTCAGCATTTAGATAAATTTTCGATTAATTGATTCATGAAAAGTCACCAAAAAATTCAATAAAATTCTCCATTTGATCCGTAATGAGTGATATATCCGTGAAAATGCAAAAATTTAAAGATTCGATGGATGCATGAAGGTGCAAATAAGAGAGAGAAATTATAAAGAGAGGAAGAAGAACAAATGGAGGAGGAAGAAGATGAAGAAGATGTGTGGACAATAATACCACTCTTAACTGCACCAAGGTTTGAAAAAACCATGGTTAAGTCAACTCATTGACGGTCAATCTGACGGAAGGGCACAAGTGATGACGGAGCAAGTTTTGAGGGGCACAACTGATATTACCAAAAAGATAGGGTCATAACTGATATTGCGATATCTCGGAGGGGCACAAGTGATAAAATCCCTATAACTAAATAGTAATAAGAACTTAAAATGGATGCATAGAACGTTTCCGCTTGCGAGGACCTAGTAATTACAAGGGGCTTGTGCCTTGATTATTTAAAGGATGGACACAATGCCCAACAATATTTTAATGAGTGCAATGGACTCAAGTGACGCACACTGCAGTACTCAAAGAGGGGTAGATCAAGACAACAGAGGGATCCAAAGGGATGAAAGGGCAGCGATGTGTGCCAGTTGCAAAGATAGAAAAAAAAGGCTCCATAGTCACTTCAGAGTTAAAACCAGTGGCATTAATGGCGTGACTCAGTTGCACACAAGTTAATGCTTATGCATGTGAAGTATCATTTTCTACACCATTTTTACATACTAAACGCATTTTAAACTGCAAAAAAACAATTACAGGACTAGTAGCATTGTTGGAGGCAGGCCGGCTCTCCTACTTTTGTACACTCTCCATCCTTCTCTAATGGGCTTTTACAGCTTAAAAAAATGAGATAAAACATTGTAGTCCGGTATGGCATTACAAGCTTCATAATTGTGCAGCTTAAATTAGTTAAAATTGCATATAATTAGCTTCACTCTAGGCAATGTTTTTAAATCGAACCAGACACCGAACCGAAAATCTTACCAAAATGGTCGAATCGAGTTGAACTATGTAATTAAACCGGTTCAACCAGATGACGACATCATCATTATTTAAAATCGGAATAAACCGAACCAGTGAGAAAAAAGTGATTGAACCAGCTAAAAAAACAAAATGAAATAAGATGCATATAAAATACACTTGAATATACTTGAAATAAAAATAAAATACACATAAAATGTATATATCTTACAAGTATGCCTAAAATATTTTCCATATGCACCATCAAATATTTGGACTAGATGTTATATAAAATAATAGTTTAATTATATATAAAACCTATTACATGTAAAAAGTTGTGCTAGAGTAGTTGGTTATGAGTTTGAAACAAATTTATCAAAGGTCTTGAGTTCAATTCCCACCACCTACATTATTTTTGAATAAATTATACCGTTCAATTTCGGTTGAACCTAGTTAAACCGGGTTTTAAATAATAGGTTGACACGACGGTTTAATTAATATTTGGACTTTCGACCGAACCGAATAAAACCGGCTAACCGGACTGGTCCAAGCCCGGTTCATCAGTGGAACCGGTTAAACCGGCCAGTCCGATCTGATTTTCAAAACACTGGTTTGAAGAGAAGAGGCCGAGACCAGCACATTCTTGTCCCAGATGTAAAGAAAGCACTGAAAAATCTGATAACATATATTATTCCTACCCAATATTTAAAAATAACAAAACAGCAACAATCCCTGTGAGCCATCAACCCAATTAATACAAAAAGGACATTATTACCCACCAAGACATGCAAAGTCGTCAGAAATCATAATCACCATGGAAGAATGTAAATAAAATGGACGAAAGAGATTGGCCCAGCAAAATCCATTAACCCTTATCCACGAAGATGCACGAAAAAAACACCAAGGTAACTGTGCAACATGAACTGAATCACCGTTGTGAAGGCTCAACCACCCGGACACTTGGACTGGATATTCCTTCCAGTTGCTCCTTTGTAATCTCCACAAAATGGCCTATCATTTCATGGAATTGCTTTAATCCAGATAGAGGCAGAATGATGGAAGAACGATCAGTTCCAGCCACCTGCATTTGCAATACGTTATTAGATACACACATGCATGCGCTGATGTGCGGGGTATTCATCTGCAACATTTCTTTCATATATACCTCAGATATCCGAAGAAAATGTCCCCTGTTGTTACTACCTAGATCAAAGAAAAACCTCTTCTGATCAACTCTTATAACTTTCGAAACAGCAGGGCCTCCAGCTTCATCTTGTGGGTGCAGGTCTACAGATCGGTCAACGATAACATCTGGTCTAGAGGCAGACCGAGAACTATGCCCTGAGATGAATCCAGCACCAACATCATCTGAAAGTCCTGAGAGATGCTCAGAGGGCTCCGAGGTTTGATGCTGTTGCGATTCAAGCACAAAAATAGTTAGTATAACTCCTAATAATAACTGTGACTAATGAATATCATAATTTACTCATAACCTGATTAGACAAGAGAAAAAGATTAGAGGCACTCTCGTTTATCTGCTGTAGAACATCTCTGAATGCAGTCCACCCATCACTATGGGCATTTCCAGCAGGGACTATGATAGTACTGCGGTTTCTGTTAACTGATGCTTCCGCTATCTGAAAATATGCATCATCATTGGCACTGTGAGTTAATTTCTTTATCTATTTACACACAAATTTTGCATCATCGTTAACACTAGCAGATTTTGCATACATTTTTTGTTTCATACATCTTTTGATTTTGAAAATATGCATCATCACTAGCACTAGCATGTTTTGCAACTTTTAGTTCCAATATAACGGATGGAAGTTGCAAGTATTTTTTTCTAGGTTTATGGTATATTTGAAATCGGCCACTACACATCCATCACTGCCTTTAAGGGGTCTGGGTGTACATCCGGTAGGTACATCAGCATCAAAAATAATAATGGCAGCAACTAGAAAAATGACACTGCAGATTGGGCTGGCCTCCATAACAGGAGCTTTAACTCATGCAAATTTCTCTTGCGAGAAGACAATGCAGCTCATCCTTTTGATCATACAAGGCCTTTGTATAAAGTGGCAACAGTCATACAATTAGAAACATGTGTACTGCTGGTGATTCGAGATTTGGCCAATACACAAGTCTTAACTTCTTTCTTTTGAGAAGAAGTCTTAACATATAATACTGTTGCAGCCATCAGCATCTAGGCCCCCATCCATATGACTGGGAAACATAAAGGCATATCATGGAAAGTGTCATGGAACTCATTAAGAAACTGGATTATGCTCAGTCAACTTGCAATAACATAAAATACTGTGAAGCCAAGATTAAAATAATTAAGCTACAAAACGGAATGGCAATTTCTAAAGAAATAAGGATAAACAGAAAAGAAGTTACAGATCCTGGATTCAGAATTTTTGGAAGATGCAAAAGCCAATGATGGCACAACTTTCTTCAAAATATGAGTGCTAACATCATCCATGTTCTTATTTTATTTTTTTTTAAGACATCGATGTCTGCACTATTACCCCCCAAATATGAGATGAAAACAATGAGAGAGGCCCATCTATAGACAGAAAAGTACAGGTTAGTTTTCTATGATAAACTTTAGATAGGCATCAATGACCAAAAATACAAACACTTGAGGATCCCTTGTTCAAGACAAAATCTTGTAAAGGGTTAAGAGTCACAGTCTAAAACACAGCATGCAGAACAGACACACTATACGGGGCTATATACTGAGCAAAATAGCATGGATAGAAGACTTTGTCTGTCGACCTTGACTAGCCTCATCACCCCCAACTCACGCTCGACTCAAATTACTTTAGGTGGGCTTGTGTCCAACTCAAATGTTAATGAAGTCCGTAATATTTGAGAACAAAGCATCCAAATTATTCAAGCATAGCCTCTAAATAAATCCTTAATATATTTTCAATTTAACCTGGCATGAGGAGCAATTCGCCACCCCACCCTGTAAACTTAAAGAATCCTATCGAAGAATGCTTGACTCACACTTCTAAGAGTTGAAAGAACAGGACCAAAACCTAAGGCAAAAACTAGAGCATTTCAAATGTCATAGATGTACCACTATTTCTTCTCAAAAATAATTCTCGAAGGACTGACAAACTCAACAAACTTTAAGTCTCGGTTCATATTGCCCGAAAGAAATTATCACTGGTTGACATCTTCTCATTCTATATCATGCGAGGAACTCTAACCAGTTGGGGAGAAAGTTTGGGAATGTGAAGAAGAGAGATGAATGAGATGTCTATTCCATAGAGATAGGGTTTCTTATATAGAGAGAAAACCCTAGAGAGTACAAAAGGAAAAATACATAAATACCTCCGAGGGGTTATGGAACCCGAAGGGTTACGAACGTAAATGTAAGTATAATAACTCTAATACTCCCCCTCAAGTTGGAGCATATCTGTCGATCATGCCCAACTTGGATACTAAGTACACGAGGCGCTTCCTTGGAAGAGTCTTTGTGAGGATGTCTGCAAGTTGAAGTTCAGTGGAGATATGTGGAGTGTGATTCGTCCTCCTCGTACTGCATCACGAATGAAATGGCAATCAACTTCAATGTGTTTTGTCCGCTCATGGAAAACAGGATTGGTGGCAATGTGACAGACTTGTTGTTACAGACTTACAGTATAAGGGTACAGGACTGGCGACTGACATGCCAAGTTCTGTTAGGAAAGAGACAACACATATGAACTCACAGGTGGCCTGAGCCATTGCCCTATATTCTGCGTCCGCACTGGATCTGGAGACCACTGTCTGCTTCTTACTTCGCCAAGTGACAAGGTTATCCGCAACAAATATGGTGTATCCTGTGCTGCATCGACGGTCCTCAGAAGAGCTGGCATAATCAGAATCTGTACAAGCGGAGATATTAGTGTGCCCATTCACCCTATAGAAGAGTCCACGTCCGGGAGATTCCTTCAAATATCGAAGGATCAAAAGAATATCCTGCCAGTGATTGTAAAGAGGCTTCTCCATATGCTGACTGGCTCTACTCACGGCATATATCTGGCCTAGTAACAGTGAGATAGAGTAATTTTCCCACTAAGCTTTTGTACCGTATTGCATCCTCAAAAGCTGGATTAGTAAATGTTGAATACAAGTTGCAAAAGTCGGTACTCGGTCGGCAGGGTCACTGACTAAGGATTAATCGACAGTCGGGAAAGTAATCGGATTTAGTCGGGCATTAGTCGGTTTTGAATTTTTTTAATTATTTTAAATATATAAATCAATTTTTATAACATGTAATCTCAGTTATATTCATATATTTGGTATTTTTAATATTTTAAGAGCTTAAAAATTTATTGCTACAGCCGACATTATTCGGTTTTGATTTCTTTTAATTATTTTAAATATATAAATCAATTTTGAAGAGCTTTAATTGTGTAATATTCAATATTAAAAATGGCAGTATCGTTAGAGCATACAACCATGATATACAACAAAAATCATGGCTTAGGTTTTTTTGTTATATATACAATACTTACGTGTAGTGTTTTAACCTTTGGTTCTTACCCTTTTGACTCTCTACTCTCTATTTCATTTTGCATACCTAATCATTTATGCCTGATCATAAGCATAACCATTTTTTTGTCATTTATTATACATGATCGTTTAAGTGGAATTCACATTGCTATAGAAATCAGATTTGAATATAATCTATGCATATAATGAACAATCCACATTATTATTAAAACTATCACTAAAAAATCTAAATGTCCTAATCATATATAAAATCAAATACCAACAAAAATGTCATAATCATATCTAAAAGTTCAAAAAAGCAAAAAAAACAAAAAAAACCTAACCTGGGCGCGAGGATCGGGCTTTGGAGAAGCTCCGAGGAGAGCTTTGGCTGCAGCTGGAAGGAGCCTTGAGGTTGGTGATGCCGAGGCGTAAGGTGCTTTGACCGTCGTCGAAGAAGATGTGGTCTGACAACACAGTTTGGCGGAGGCGGAGATGGAGGTTGCATCGAGTGTTGGTTTTCGGTGGCTCGGGTTTGGGTTTTCAGGGTATGGGAGCTTACTGTCGAACAGTAAGCTCCTCTATTGACTTAATGGGGTATTCGGTTTTTAGGGGGGTTGGATAAAAAAGGTCTATGCAAAAAGCGACCGAGTAATCGTCCAAGTAAACCGACTAATCGGTAGACTAATAGGGCTGGTCCGCTTATAGAGCGACTTTGGCTAGTCGACTCGGCTATCCCATCGAGTCGATTAATCAGACCAACTAATCGGATTAGTCGGTCGATTTTTGCAATAGTGGCTGAATATTTTCTCACTTCTGCAGGGATGCCAGATGGCTCGCATCAAAGTAGTCATGCCTCAATCAGAATATCAAGGCAATACTTCCTCCGTGAAAGATGGAGCCCCTCTGTATTGTGTATTACCTCGATGCCTAAAAAATAGCAATGTTGGTCGAGGTCTTTCGTGAGAAAGACCTTATGAAGGAAGGTCTCGGTCTCCTGAATATCGTCTACATCATCTCCTCTGAATACCGTCTAATCAACATAGACAGCAAGAATGATCGTGCCAGTAGACCGTCGTCTAACAAAGACGGAGTAGTCAGATGTTGTCCTCTGAAAATCAAGTGTGTTGATATCCATAGTGAGCCTGTCAAACCATGTTTTGGGGTTCTACTTCAGACCATAAATGACCTTGCATAGTCGACATACATGCCCCCCCTCGACTACATACCCCGGCGGTTGCATCATGTACACCTCCTCCTCAAGATCACCACAAAGAAAGATGTTCTTCACATCAAGTTGATAAATGGACCAAGCCATATTGGCAGCAATGGAGAGAATGGTATGTATCGACCCCATTCTGGCAACGGGAGAGGTCTCAAAATAATCAACTCCAAAAGGTTTGTGTGAAACCTTTGGCAACAAGTCTGGCTTTCAACTTGTCAATAGAACCATCGGTCGACTGTTTGGTCATAAAGAACCATCGACAAACCACAAGACGAACTCATGGGGGGCACAACACAAGATCACACGTGCCTCGGGAAGTAAGTGCATCCATCTCCTCATCCATGGCATGTCGCCGATCATGATCCTGCATTGCATTGAAATGATCTCTTGGAAAAGAAATAGCATTCAGAGCATATGCAAATCTCTTGTCGCATCTAGATAAACCATCTGTAGAAGTAAAATGTGACATAGGGTGATATGTGAATTGCCTTTTCTGATTGCGTAGAGCTATAGGAAGCTCCTCAGGTACATTCGATGCAGCAGTGGTGGGAGCGAGAGCACTTGAAATGGTCATATCATCCTGCATAAAAGGGACAGGCAAAGGTACAGACACTGGTGCAGAAGGTATAGAGGTATGCTGGTGAGTATAGACGATTGGTGGAGGGAGGTCCAGAGGAATGTCACTCACAGCCTGTGTGAAATAACTTGTTTGCTCAAATAATGTGACATCAGCAGACACCAGTATTGTAAAAGTCGCCCGACTGGCCCGACTAATAGGTCCGACTAGTCTAGTCAGTGGGGTGGCCGACCGAGTACCGACTAATTCCGACTATGGACACTAGTCGACCGGTTTTTGCTTGGATATACCATATTTTTTTTATATTTTATTTTTTTATAAGCAAACTTATTATAATATGCTTACTGTTTTATTTAAATTCAATTACTTCTTTTAATTTATTATGATAGTATAAAAATGTACAAAATCTATGTAAATATATGTATGAAAATGAGTTATATATTTAAAATAATCATAAAATTCAAAGCCGATTAAAGTCCGACTAATTCCGATTAGTCGTCCGACTGCCGATTAATCCTTAGTCAGTGCCCCGGCCGACCGAGTACCGACTACCGACTTTTGCAACCTTGGCAGACACATAGTATCGACGTCTAACAGGATCATAGCAACGATAGCCTTTCTGGGTACGAGAGTATCCAAGAAAGACACACTTGATGGCACGAGATGATAATTTGTCAGTTGCATGAAAGTTATGAACAAAAACAATACATTCAAAAATTCGCAGAAATATGGGAAAAGAAGGCTCAATAGGGTAAAGTAAGGAAAATAGAGGTACCCCTTCTAGAGTAGACGAAGGAACACGATTGATGAGATAAACTGCAGTAAGGACACAATCTTTCCAATAATGTTTAGGAACACTCATCTGACTAAGAAGAGATCTGACAACATTTAGCAAGTGTCGGAGTTTCCTCTCAGTTATACCATTCTGTTGTGAGGTATATGGACAAGATGTTTGCTGAATAGGTTCCTGAGATGCAAAGAAAGAGGTCAAGTCCTGTTGGGTTAACTCAAGAGCATTGTCAGTACGAATGATCTTATCAATGCTAGAAAAGAAGGTTTTTAACATATTGAAAGAAATTTCTAACAATTTGATTAATCTCTGAACACTCCTTTAATAGATATACCCAAGAAAATCGACTATAATCATCAACGAAAACTATAGAATAGCGATGACCACTTAATGTGTGGATCGGACAAGGTCCCAAAACATCACAATGAATAAGATGAAAAGCAGCAATACTACGCGACTCAGTACGAACAGGAAAAGAAGCTCGATGGTGTTTCCCGAACTCACACGCCTCGCACTGAAAGGGCTTCAGAGCAAAGAGTTTAGGAAACATCATGGAGATGGCCTTGGCAGAGGGATGTCCAAGGTGCAAATGCCATAGGAGCGGATCTTCAGAGATGGACGCAACACCAACAAAATTGGAATCATAGGGTATGTCAAGATAATATAGGTCGTTCTTCTCATGACCCCCACCAAAAATCCGCCCAGTCCGAATGTCCTGAAAATAACAAGACTCCTCAAATATCACACAGCAATGAAGCTCAATACAAAGCTTGTGAACTGACAGCAAGCTAAGAGGAAAATCAGGAGCACAGTAAACCCCAGAAAGTCAGAGCTTGGAAGAGAATTCCATAGTTCCGACCGTAGTAATCAGTGATTGAGTCCCATTAGCAACTCGAACTGACTTCACAGAGGTAGATGGTATGGAAGAGATGAGAAGACTACCTTCTACAGTGAGATGAGTAGAGACATAGGAATCAATAATCCAAGCTGGAGCAAGAGTGACAACAGAGTTGGCTATTGTACATGGACAAGTAGCCAGAGCAGCAGGGGTAGTGTTACTAGTGGTAGTAGACCCTGGAGTCTGAAGGATCTGCATCAGGCGGGAGTAATCTTACTCAGCGTCATTAAGGTGAACAGTCTTACCACTGGAGGTTGTTGTAGGCGATGCCTCCTCAACATCATAGGCATCCTCATAAGCATTATTGGCGTGATAAGAAGGTACGTCAAACTTCTGCCAGCATCGTTCAGTCGGGTGGTAGAGTCTCGCCTACGGCCACGGCCAAAGTCACAGCCTTGTCCAGATTCCCGTCCACTGCCACGCCTTGGATCATGATTGTGTCCTCCTCGTAAGCCGTATCTGCCTCCTCGCCCAGACGAGGCAATGTGTGCAAAGTTCTCTATTGAAGGTAAGACGGGAGGTCGAGCAGCCGATGTCTCGAGTTCTTCAAGTCGGTCAAATATGGCCTTCATGTTAGCAGTGTGTCTGATATAAGAAATTGCTCCTTTGTTGCATGGTATCTAGAATGCATTCCATGAAGAAAGTGGTATACCTGCCAGTCAAAACATTATTGTATTTGTTTGGTGCAAAATGAGAGCTGGAATATTGCAAGCTCCTCATACAGTCTGGAGAGATACTTGTAGTACTCGATGAGGGTGGATCACCTTGAGATGCCGACCAGAGTCGCCTGTAATTTCTGCAAGGCGTGACTTCATCTTCTTTTGCGAGTATGTTTGCTCGATATCCTCCCACATTTCCTTAGCCGTATTTTTGTAAAGAAGATTTGAGGCAATCTAAGCCTCAACACGGTTGGTCATCCAGTTGATAACCAAGTAGTTGTATGTCTGCCAGTTGTCGTACTCTGTCCTTTTCATCTAAAGGATCTTTAGTCAGAATGTAGAACTTCCTCTGACCACCAATGAACACCATAAAAGATCGAGACCTGAGCATGTAATTTTTTGTGCCCTTGAGTTTGATAGTAGTGCCTTGTGTCATAATATTCGTGGCCAAGGATTTTGTCTCAGTAGAAGAAGGCGCCATGGTGGTTTTAAAACAGAAAGAAGATCTTGTGATCAACTAAGGATGTATTTAAGGGTTGGAAAATGCCCTAGAACTCACGCTTACCCTTGAAGAAGGGCTGAAAAACCTTAACGGGATGGCTGATTTGGATTCCTAGCAGCAGTCTGGGATGAGTTTTGAATCTCCGAAGAGACCTACAGTACCTGTGGACAGTAGCTGTAGGGCTGACAACCTTCGTAGAAGGTCCTAGAAGAGTTGACAGCGCTAACGGGAGGGTTGTGGCCCCCTAACGGCACTATCAGGCATCCGTGGGTGGTTCCAGCAGCATCGGTAGGTGCTTGAGATGCTGCTTTGGGGTCGAGCTGCTGCACTGGAGGTGATTGGAGGGCCTTGCGCGTGACCCTAATTCGGGGAAGAGGGCTCGTGCAGGCTTTTGCGAGGTTGAAGGTGGCAGTGGGGATTTCAGGTCAGAACCACGATCTAGGACCATTGCTATGATACTATGTGGAGAAGAGAGACAAATGAGATGTCTATTCCATAAGGATAGGGTCTCTTACATAGAGAGAAAACCCTAGAGAGTACAAAAGAAAAAAATACATAAATACCCTCGAGGGGTTATGGAACCGAAGGGTTAAAGGTTACGGAACCCGAAGAGTTACGAACATAAATGTAAGTATAATAACTCTAACAGAAGAAGACTCTCATACAGGGTGGATGAGGATGGAAGTTGGTCGGAGCAAGGTTTTTGTTCAAGTTCCAGGTGGTTGACAGTGGTGGTTTCAACCACCTGGAAGTTGGCGTAGGGATATAGGTTGCAGCTGCTAGAAGGTTGGCGTGAATGGCAAAGGAAATGCGATCAAATATAACATCGATATCGTGATCGGAAGCCACATGTAGAGGCCATGAGAAATGGGTGGAGTACCAGTCAACAGGCGCGACCTTTGGAGACTTATCCTCGAAGGTTGAAGATGGCCCTTGGCCATCTGATCATGTGATCGGACGGGGGAGTATTAGAGCGATAGGAGTGTTGTGGGTTGCTTGATCAAATGATAAAGCAATTAATAATAAGGCGGCCTTAAAGAAATCCAAGCCGTTTAATCAAATAATCAGACGGCCTCAAAGAGAGGTAGAGGGTAAAGAAGAGACGCCAAGTGGCTAACTCTGATTAGGCCATGTGGCCTAATCAAAAATAGGGAAAATACATAAAATCTTAGAAATTAGATATAAATTAGTTAGAATCTTCAAAATAAAAAATGTTCAACATGAAAGTTGTGTATCTTTTCAAGACTACAACTTTCGCGTAGAAGTCAAAGTTAAAATACATCATATATATTTGATATTCTTGTAAGTATTTTTAATGAATAAAAATAATTCTTTTGTTTCTTTTGTTATTTTTTTGGTATTTTTGGATAATGAATAATATACAATATATTGTATACATTATTAAACTAATTTTTATGGGATTTTTAATATTGAAAAACATAAAAAAATTAAGGAAGCCATAATACATATATTGTGTATTTATTTATATACAGTAATTAACTTAATTATTTATAAGGTATTAAGAGTTAATTTCTATTAATTAATTATTATGTTAATTGATTAGTTTAAGATATAGGGATAATTAGTGAAAATAATGATGATGAATCTGGGATTCATCACCCTTCCATCTCATTGCAGTGGAAGAGCTCCACCTCGCATCGATTGAAGAGTGGCACCGCCTAGCATCACCACCATCGGCGGGCTACAGATCATTACCACCGTGCATCGTGCTTACTGCTTAGTGCCTCAACAAGAGAAGAGCCCTTCAATGTTGCAGAGAATGAGACAAAGAACCCTAGTCATGGGATGAGGAATGGGGAAAAGTGAGGGCATATTCGTCGGTCCAGGCAAAAGTTCAATGGCCTCTAACGCTGTTAGTTGCTCTAACATCATCCTAAACCCATCCCTTATTTGTTACAATCTAAAATTGAGTCCCTACATTGGAAATCAACATAAAGTTGAGTCTATTTTTAGTAATTATTTAAGGAACGAACATAAACACCATTTTATGCCGACTGCTTATGAGGTTGTTTTGCCGTCAGCTTGTTTGCAGAGGAGCATGTTGTATCACCATCAGTTGATTTGATCAGGGCAGGGATGTCCACAACAGAGGATTTGGGCTGCCTTAAGTAGTTTGCATCTTTCCTATCCAGAACCAGATAACGCTATTTTTTAATGCAGATCCGATACATGGCAGGATATAAATTGATTTCTTATTTGAAATAGGCCAGATTCAGAACCTAGTCATATGATGGAACATTCATTGCTCCACCAACAGACCATTCACCATTCAAGTTAGTTCATGTATACCTTTATTTAAGTCTGGGTCGCAACTATTAAAACCATAATCTGATTCTCATGTGTTTTTAGCTATTTCTACGATTTCCCCTCGATTTCTTTCACTGTCCCAATTTTCTTGGAACATCTAACATAAATGTTGGTGAGTAAAACTTTGCAAAAAACGTCTTCAGCTGAAAAATTGAAGGGAAAAACTACATTGCAACAGCAATTATCCAGGGAACGAAGTTCCTCATTAGAATTGCCATGTGCATAGAAGATGGCTTTTTCACATAGAGATGATTGTTGACACTACATTTCCTGATATAAGCGAAAGAGTTTAAAAAGTTGTATTTTGCTACAAGATATAGGATAGTTGGAAATGGACTTCACCTAGTCATACCTCTATTAAATTACCAACAGGGTTTAGGAAACTGACCGCATAGGCTGCATATGCTATCTCATAGACCCATGTGGCATGAAGAACACACCGATTTCCTTAATCGGTCCACTATAAGCTCATCCACATATGCGGCCCGCATATGCCGCGATTTCCTGCCGTTGCTCACCAGTGTTGGTCCACTTCCTACGTGGATCAACATCTCATTGGTGCTTCTCTTGGGTTCCCCAATCACTGTTGGAAAATCAACATTTCATCTTGTGCTCAGTAATCCCATAACTTATAGCATTCATATTTTTTTACGTATATAAAATACTACTTCAGTTATAATCATGTGACTTCTTGAATATATGATTGAAACTTATATGCATTGAAATATTAATCATAAACAAATGTTGAAACTATAGTTACTGGACATGTATGAAAACTTAAATTGTAAGCATGGACTGAAATTATTGTTATTGAAATACACATATAATCCCATATCTAATACTACAATCAATAGTGGTTGAATATATACTTTTTGAATATATGCATTAAAGCAAAGAAATAGTTTTTGTGTACTTCAATAGTTACTGGATATGTATTAAAGTAAAGAAATAGTCTTTGTGATAAGTATTCTTACGAGAAATATCATTTTATATATCACGTATGCATCGACTATAGTGTTTTTTTAGATATTTATTTATTTATTTTTAATTAAAATTAGAAAGCCATATAGAACCGTATATAGCCCACATACCACTTAATCACTACTCAGTGATATGTCGGAATGCATACACATACCACTTTCTTGAACCTTGACTACCAGTACTAGAGAAAGTGACATCGTACTCTCAACATCTTTAAAAAATAGAGTTCATATGGTTAGGTTGTCTTGTGGAGGTAAAAGTTTGCAATATATGGAATGGGCCACAAGGACTAATACTTGCATTTTCTAGCGATGTCATCATATGTACCATTTTAGACATTGAGAACATAGTTTTGTTATGGATAATTGTTGAGATAATTTTTTTAATCATATTTCAATATATAACAAAAGAACCCACTTAATGGTCTAGTGGTAGTACAGTGTGTCTACCACACAAAAGACCAGGGTTCAAATCCCACTCTTGCAGGGGTTGTGTTAGGTAGTCGACGGCCAGCGTAAAAAATAGTCGAATCTTTCAACATGGATTTGAGCAAGAATCCATGTAGCCGAGCCTACTTATAGTGGGAGAAGGCTTAGCACTTTTTTTATTTCAATATATAACAAAATAAGAGATGGTTTAAATTATTTTGCAGCTAATCTAATGGGCTTCAAAATGCATGTTCATGCAGTTAGTATGATCGATTTTTATGGAAATATTTATTTTTAAGAATTTTTATTTTTATCCATATTTAGCCGTGCTAATTTGATTTATGGTAGTCAACATCATAAAGACTTGCAATGATAATAATCATGTCCAAATTGGTAAGACAATATCATTGTCCAAATCGGCTTGGACCATATACACGTATATACAACAACAAAGCCTCCTACCACATTAAGTAGGATCAGCTATGTGGGTTCTTGGCCTCCATTGAGATTTATTTTGGGTCACTCTCGAGCTTATATCCAAATAATTAAGATCCGTTCGGATAGTCTCTTTCCAACACTTTTTGGGACTTCCTCGTTCTAGCTTGGCCAGCTCAACATACCAAATCTCGCATTTTCTAACCGGTGCATCAGCAAACCTCCTTAGCAAATGACCAAACCACCTTAAGCGATTCTATCTCATCTTATCCTTGATCGGAGTTACACCAACTTTCCTCTTGATCGCATCATTCCAAATCCTATCTTTTCGAATATGTGACTACACATCCACCGTAGCATTTTTACCCCTGCTATTATAACTCTCTACACATGTTTATGGTTCACTTGCCAACACTCAGATCCATAAGGCAGAGCAGGTCTCACCACTTCTTTGTAATGATTTCCTTTAAAATTCGGTAAGATGTAAAGAGAATAATGAAGAAAACTACCTTACTGTAAAAGACCTCAGATTTAAATCAGTATAGTTGCAAAATGAAAATATTAATATTTGCCATCATTTCTCAATTGCATATGGAATAAGACAGTTTTTCTCAGCTATGGGAAGAAATTCAGCCTTTGGAACTCATCGACATTTGTCACAGTGTACTCTGTAATAACTTTACCTTGGTAGAGAAGATGCCTCCAAAAACCCACCTCATCTTACCACAAAACAAGTTAGCAAATAACAATTCTGAACTGTCAGCCTCACGTTTATGGTATCTTCATCTTTAAATCTAATGCTTCTTAAGTGAATCTACTTGTAGGATCTGCATCTCAGCACTGATTGATATTTGCCGCATTAGCAAACCCGGAGTTTAAAATCTCAAAGTCACTTGAGGGTGGGGATGTAGAAAGTTGCATCTTATCTTGCCACATAAACAAAACAAACCAGCAAATGACAACTCAAAACTGCCAACCTAACATGTATGCCATCTCCATATTTTACACCTAATTAGCCTGTGGTAGCTGCATCTCAGCATTGATATTTGCAGCATTTGCGAAGCCAAGTTTTAAATCTCAAATGGCTCTTAAGGATGGAGACATTGAAAATCTATTTGCAATATTCCAGAGATGGGGAATTAAGCCAAAACAGATCAGCTGGTTCAATTCATTGATTGGAAACGAACCTTCGCTGATTCACACTTGTATCACACATATCGGTCATTTAACCCCATATATCGCACATACTGGTCATTTCAAACATATTGATGTTAATATTGATTCATGATTTGTAGATATTGGAAATTGAGTCTGTCTAAGTTCTTAGAACACAAAATAACTTACAAATATGCTCTTATATTACACATGTCGATCATCTATGACCCTTATATCGCATATACCGGTCATATCGAACATACGTTGGTACTGTTAGTTGTTGACATACAGATATTGGAAATGGAGTTTGTCCAAACTGAATCTCCTCTTTGGAGAGCATGTGCTCTGTACCGCGTCTGTTAGAGTTACTGCAACTGAAAATGAGTCTCTTCATCGGAGTACTCTGGTCCGCTGCATCATGTGGACAAGTGCTCCATCTTTGAAAGGGCCAAACTGAAAAGCCGTGAAGACATTCTCATCGGAATCCACAGTCGTCGGAGAATGAAGTCTGAAAAGTCTCATCGTCGGAGAACCGGGTCTCTCCCATACTGGCTCAGAGAATGGGATCTCTACTCTGGAGTCCCTATGAAACCACATGAAAATCCTAGCCCACATGGCATAGGGAATGGGATCTCTACACTGGAGTCCCTATGGAACATATGAAAACTCTGAGATCAAAAACAAAAATGGGGACTACACAAACAATGATCGCAAACTTGTGCAAATCAAAGTGAAGACTCGGAATATGAACGTCAAGTTTGAATATCTGAGCTATAGAGTCCGACATCTGGCTAGTCTGGAATATGAAGAATCTAACATCTGAATTCGACTTGTGACTCTACACAACACTCCCCCTTTTTCCTGTATTGGTCGGAATAACAAACATCGATCAAGTTGGGAGAAGACAAGAAGATGGGGAGGAACAAATGAACATTCTCAAAAAAAAAATCTTAGCGGCTATCCCCCCTCCTTTAATAGTCTTCTTTTTTTAATAAACAGTTCTCTTTTGTCTCGACTTTTCTTTTCACATTTTTTAATCATTTTTCAACTATTTCCTTTTTTTATAGTCGACTTCTCCCCCTTTTTTCCGCGTATGGGTTTTTTTTGTACGTACCTCTTTTCTTTTCTTTTTGAAAACATGATCCAAAATTGTGCCTAAATAACCGTGGCTAATTTTTTCTGACCCTTCACTGTTTTTTTTTTAAACTCAGCCCAATTGGGCCCTCTCCCTTTTTTATATTTAGGGTTTTCAGTGGGAACCCCTTTCTTTCGAAACCCACCCCATCATTTGTTCCTCCTCACATGAACGGCATGAGAAGCAACATCCTCGATAGCAGCCAACAATGTATTTACGTTGAGTTGATATTGTTTGTAGTATCTTGTAGCGTGAGTTTGAGATTTCTTTCTGTTTGTCCAAGTTAAGTATTGCTTGCTCCAACTTGCAGGGGAGCGTTGGAGTATATATGTTATGCATCACTTATGTGGTAGATGGGAAAATGGATCCCTCCAGGATTCATTTACCACATCTAGTTGTTCAATCTCACATCGACTGTTAGTGGGATGTGGAGACTCGGTGAGGGCTATATAAGAAGCCCATCGCCCTCTTGTAACAGTTGAGAAAGTTCAAAAGAACAATCAGCCCTTTGAGGCATTCTCCCGTGGTTTCATCACGCTCCTTAGGGTAGGGTTCCATGTAAAATTCCTGATGTTTTCTCATGTTTAATCATTACCTCTGATAATTGATTCCACATTCATAGTTTCTAACATATTGGTCCTTAATTGCCCGACTACAAGAACAATTCGAATTAATTAACTAAGGGCGTTTTAGGTTTTTCAAGAAGGTGAAGTTTGGTGAAAATGACAAGGTGGCAATAGAAACAAAAGGAGAATGGCAAGGTGATGGTGGCTTCGTGTCGGTGAACGATTGGTTGGAGTGATGATAACGGAAGCATTAGGGGTGGATGAGTTCCAAGTATCACGATTGAGGCACATTTACGCTCATAAGTTGTGGATGATGAAAGGGAACAATGCCATGTGATGAACATTGAACTTCGCTTTGAATGTGTAACTAAAGTAAACACAACTAATGTATTAAAAAACGCAATACGGATCGAGGCAATTTTCTATAATGAGACGATGCGTAAGCCCGAGCAATTTATGGAGAAAATACACAAAACTATTATTAAACATAATTATATTATCATAAACTCCTACACTTTAAATATTCAAAATATATATCATCATAAATCATAACTTTGTGTATTCCCAAATTGAACATATGCACACAATATATCACAATATATCATATTAACCATATAGGTAACTTTATGATATGGCATCCTTTTTTGCTTTCAAAAAAACACTTACAAATTCATGATTGTGTAATGTTCATATTAAGAACTTGTGAATCAATTATATTCTTATAAAATTATAGAATCTCTTGAATATATACCATATTCATCGTATGATACAAGCAATAAAATATCATAAATTGATAAAAAATGTTCATACTACATAAAAACAATTACTATGCATATACATGATTTTTTATGAAACAAAAATCATGTAGATGTAGTAATTGTTTTTAAGATGCAATAATTATGAGTTGATCATCAGAGATGTGTGCACTTCCAATCCCCCTTTTTGTGATTCCCTCGATCAAAGTTTGATTTGATAAGATGCTCTTAGAGGGAAGCAGGAGGCGCACGAAGGTGTTGCGAAGCAAAAGGCGAGCGGCAAAGTCGACAGAGAAGGGAGTTTAGGGAGGATGTGAGAGGTCAGGAGAGGAGAGTTGACTAGTGAGGGAAGAGGGAGGGCACACGGAGGTATTACAAAGAAAAAGGAGAGTAGCAGAGTCGACCTGGTGGCCAGACCTTTCTGGTGTTATGGATGTGGTGTTGGTGGTCATTTCGTCAGGAAGTGCCCGAAGGCAAAATCAGTTTGTTTTCAGTGCGGTCATCCAAGTCATCTCCGATGCGGGTGCCCGAGGAAACCATGCATCTGGAAAGGGCAGGAGGTGTGGCGCCGACCAAGCTGGATTTTGGCATCGTTGGGGACGAGGGGGGATGGGTGACTTTCGCCACCACCATACCACGTCTCGTGGTGGGCGCAACATCAATCACCCATGGGATGGCTTGGTGATAGGGGAAGATGATGCGGTGGCCCTACAACTGATCCTGAACGGCGTGTCGGCGGCAAGGATGGAAGGTGCATGGGTGGATGCTCTTCAGCTCCTAGGCGGTGGTGTGTGACTCTGAGGCCTCTCTGCGGAGGGTGCGAAGGAGGTACTTCGCAGTGACTTGGAATTCTACTTGCCCCCAGAGGCGCGTGGCCTGGTTAAGTGGCGAAGACCAAGGACCTCGATGGTGCTTCGAGGAAGGAGGGGACGCGGAAGGTGAAGATACTAGGGATACCCCTCTGATACCGCCGAGAGGCAGTCATCAGGGAGGCGATATCCTATGTTGGTAAGGTTATTAGGCTTATGAGCATCGATCTATTGTCGTTCGAGGAGTTAGAGGTGGCGACATCTATGTGTAGGGCTAAGCCACCAATTCCTCTTCGCGCAACGCTGTTTGTTGGGAGGCGACCATTCGTGATTTGGCATGTCCCCTTGGATGAAAAACCCCTTGGTGGAGGAGGAAAGGGAGCCTCTGGGTTAGTGGTGCGCCTGGCGGAGAAGTCGTCAGAGGTGTTTTCTATGGGTGGTAGAGTTGTCCAACGATCGGGCGACGTGGTGGGCCAACAGTCGAAAGATTGGGCAGGTCTCTCGAAGGTGCTTTTTCCCATAATGGAGGCACACCTCCCATTTCCGGAAACCATAATCGTTAGTCGCCTGGGAAATATTCGCCAGATCTTGGTGATGATATCGAAATGGCAAAATCGGGCAACCTGGTAAGCGCGGCTTTGGTGGATCCTGGTATTGACTTGACTGGGTTGGCTCAAGGGAAGCAGGATAACCCGAGTCCACGTGCGTTCTGTGGTGCCTCAAGGGGAGTGGTTCTGCTCTACCCGGTTACCGAAGATGCTCGGATGAACCGGATGCGCAGCGGCTTCCTTCGAGCCTGATTGATCAACGTGGCCCATCGGACCCGATCGTGCATTCGGACCCATCAACTCTTGAGATTGATTTGGTTGCCAGAAATGGGTCATATTGGTGGAGCCGTAGCTCGAGGTATGGCTCGGTGATCTCAGAGATAAGAGGAATTTTTCGACCCAGCGAAGGCTTTGTTGGGGATGGAGGGTGGTAGCGGTGATACTTTCCGTTGTCCTGTTGTTGGGCTGGTGCCCGATATCTTGTGGGGATGCCCTGGGTGGCTGCCTCGTGGGGGGGGGGGGTCCGATGGAGAGAGGGTTGTGGCTGGACTTTCATGCAGGAGCTAGGAATCTGCTTTGGAGGGACGCAGGTGGAACTCGCGAGAGTTGCGTCATACGAAGATCAAAGGTGGGGTGGTACGAAGCAGGGCGGAGAGGCAACAAGTGATGTCCGAGGAATCCAGATCGCTAAAAAGGTTCTTCTCGAGGAAACGTCAATGTGTAGATGTGTTGGATTGGGAAACCTCCAGAATGGACCGCGTGAGGGAAGATGCGCTCGTTAAGGAAAGTTCGGTGGGCACGGAAGGAAGGGTGGAGGTTAGGGGGAGTGGCCGACCAGGCCTGCAGTAGGGTTGACTTCCTTCAGGAGGATGATCGTGTGGTATATGCAAGCAGTGCAGGTGAGGCTGAGGGGAGTGGTTTGCCTGATAATGGGAAAGGTGGGATTAAGGTAGTTGTCGTCCTCTCAGTAGGGGTGGAGAGAGGGTAGTCGAAAGAGGCCTATGCTATGGATGTTGCTCGAGTGATCGGGGTTCAGCTAGTGAGGTCTACCCCTTTGGTATCTCGATGAAGTTGTTGTCGTGGAACATGCGCAGGCTGGGGCAACCTAACAAGAGGTTGGTAATTAGTTCTATGATGGCGAAGTGGAATATAGATGTCGCTTACCCCAAGAAACCAAGATTTCTTCGTGGGATTCCGTAAGGTGGAGCTCGGTCTCGGGACCTTTCCTTTCGAATTTCAAAGCGGTACTAGCGAATGGTAGCTCGGGTGTGTTGGTGGTGGCCTAGAATGGGGGCCTTTTCGATCTGGTTGAGGAGGTAAAACTGGTGTACTCGGTGTCGGTTCTTCTGGTTAACAAGTCGGATCATACCAAACTCTTGATTTCATCAGTGTACGGTGTTGCGGGAGGTTCTTAGAACGTGGTAGTATGGGATGAAATGAGACACATTCGGGGTAGATTTTCGAAGAATTCTTGGATTCTGGGGGTGACTTCAATGTCACCCTCTACACAAACGATAAACCAAGGGGTGTAGGTGTGCAGGACCCAGGGTCGGAACTCTTCGTGTAGGTTGTGGAGGCACTCTGCTTGGATGTTGTTGATGCGACAAACTACAGGTACAATTGGATGAATTCAGCATCGCGGTCGCGGATCAATCGTTTCATTTTGTTTATTAAGGCTCTTGAGATATTCAACCTGGCGATGGTGAAATCACTGCCCAGATCGCGGTCTGGTTACTCACTCATGTGCCTTGATACTACTAATAGCACTGGCTCATCCTTTTACTTTTGGTTCGAGAGGTGATGGATGCTTGAGGATGGTTTTCGCGACTTGGTAGCCTCTTTCTGGGCGGGGTTGTCAGTGGAAGAGTCTGCCACTGTCAAGTGTCAAATTGGCATTGAAGTTCAGTGCCCTACGTCGCAAACTGTCGGAGTACAAAAAGGTGAGTAGAACTAATCGTGCCATGAGGAAGGATCAGGTGCTTGAGGAGCTGATGAGATTAGTCTCACTGAAGGATGAAAGGGATCTTGAGGGTGATGAGGTGCTTTTTCATGGGCTGGTGCTTAAAACTTTGAAGGAGGATAAGAAGGAGGTTGAGTGGAGGCAGAGATCTAGGCAGCGGTGACTGAAAGAAGGGGATGCCAACACTCAGTTTTTCCATAATGTTACTAATTGTAGAAGAAGAAGAAGCTTGATTCATGCAATGGAAGTTGGACGAGGGTGGAAGTGTGTGGTGACACGGTGATCGCGAGGGCAGCTACCCAATATTTCAACCACATGAGTAGGCGATCTAACCGTAGTGGTGAGAGGTGGCGGGGTACGGGGTGACTTGCATAACCAACCGAGACAAAAAGGATCTTTTGAGACCATTTGCAGAGGCGGAGGTTCATAAAGCTCTATGCAATCTCAATCAGGATGGTTGCCCAAGTCCATATGATTTCCCGATTTACTTCAAGGAGTTTTGGACCTGGTGGGTAGGGAGGTAATGGTAGTTGTGGCAGAGTTCATGGAAGGTAACTTTGGGTTCGAGAGGTTGAACCGCTCCTTTATGTTTTTGCTTCCAAAGAAGGATGTCACTATAAGGGTGGAGGACTACAGGTCGATAGCTTTGTCGAATGCAATATACTAGATTCTCGCTAAAGTCATGGCAAACAAACTGAGGGGGATCCTTTCGAGGTTGGTGGCGCCATCTCAATGCATTTTTCTCCTGGGCATACAGCTTTTGGACAATGTGGTCCTGGCAATAGAGGTGGTGGCTGACCTGGCATAGGCGTGGGATGAAGGGGGCCATATGGAAAGTGGATTTTTTCCAAGACATATGACTATGTGGATTGGCGGTTCATATGGGTCTCCTTTCATAGTCGTGGGTTTCCTGATAGGTGTATTTCTGGATGAAGAGGTGTGTGACAACTTCTTCGAGCGCAGTGCTGGTGAATGGGCAATTTAGGGGCGGTTTTTTCCATCCTTAAAGAGGGTTCTGTCAGGGTTGTCCTCTAACATCTTTCCTCTTCATTTTGGTTTCTGGTCCATCATAATGGATCGGGCGATCTCGAGTGGTCTATTTATTGGCTACGTTCGTGACGAGGTCTCAATTCCGTTGCCCTGATACGATTTCTATTCTCTAAAGGAGGGGGATGCTAGCAATCGGGGAATTTCTGTGGTTCTTGATATCTTCGAGAGGGTATTGGGCTTGGTATCAACAAGGCCAAATCAAAATTTGTTTCTTTCGGGCTGGATGGGGAGGGTGGTGGGGAGATGTGAGAGTTGGCTACAATCTCTGCGTGGTCAGTTGCCGATGTCCTATCTGGGCATTCCACTCATGGTGGGTAAGATGAGGGTCACGGTTTGGCTACCTGTTATCAAGGTTCAGAAAGTCGGTATGCGGTATTCGTTCGGTCAGGCGGTCTGAAGCGAGTAAGCGGATATGCGGAAGTATATGCGGACGTATATGCGGATTATGCGCTTGTATTAGTTTAATTTTAAAAATAATTAAAGTAATACATTGAATTCAAATATTAGAGATTTATGTTTCGAAAAAATAACAATAGATGAAATATATGCACAAACTTTTTAGTACAACATGATTTCAGAGAAAGCTTTTTAAAAAATGACCATTTTAGATAAAATAATGTATCATAAAAAAAATAAAAGTGAAATTTGTTGGCATACTTACTATAGGAATGAAAATATAAGAAACAAATAATTTGAGATATAACAATAATAAATCATAGAAACATTTGTTATGTTTCTATAGGAATTAACTGAATGAAAATTGGATTGTAAATCAATATATTTCAATTGATTAAATAACCAGATTCCCTTTTATCTAGCATTAACGAGATGGCTGCTAGCTAGGGGATTTAACGTAATTTTCTATTACAAAAATTCTTAGCAATTGAGAAAAGTATTGACTGAATAAAGCAAACGACTCATAGATATACTTTTCACAAAAGAAGACGTATTTGATTCTAAAATAAAAGTATATTGAATATAAACTAAACAAATGCATGAAACGACATTCATAAAAATTAAGTAAAAATCTTCTATTTAAATAAAAAAACGAAAATTTATTTTTTACAAACAACAACATAAAAATCTTTTCTAATAAATAATCAGTAACATTTATTTTAAATAAAAAATGAAAAATGATTTTTTACAAACAACATAAAAATCTTTTCTAATAAACAATTAGTAACATTTATTTTTTACTGCATTAGCAGTAGCTATCAGTTCCAGCAACTAAAAGATGAAGCATGTATGGAAGGGCTCTATACAAAAGGCGACCGAGTATGCGGCCGCATATGCGGTTTACTCGGCCGCATACTCGCCCAAACCGCATATGGACCGAATACTGGATATGCGGTTCGGTCAGTGCCCGACTACGCATATGCGGCCGCCTGGGCCGCCTTTCTGAACATTGCTTGTTATAGAGAATCTGGAGCAGAAACTAGCAGGTTGGAAATCTATGTGTCGGTCAAAAGGGGGCAGATTAGTGCTTCTAACAATCGATCTTATCGACAATCCAAATTTTCTTTATCTCGTACATGCTGATGTCAGTGGGGGTGCAAAGGAGGCTTGAATGACTCATAGGGAGATTTTTTGGTCCTCCTCTAATGAGAAGAATGGCTTCTCCCTTGTCGATTGGAAGACCGTCACTCGCTCCGTGGAGGATGGTGGTCTTGGGATGCGTAGCTTGGAAGAAATGAATAAGTCCCGTCCTACTTGGGAAGTGGGTGTCTCGTATTTGGGGTGATTGTGATAGCCTAGCGTGCAGGACGATCCGAAAAATTTACGGCACTGGTTGCTCATTCTCGAATGCTCGAGAGACTGGGAGGAAGCCATCCTACTTTTGGAGCGGTGTTTGCGGGGTGGCGAAGGAGGTTCGCACCTTCATGAGACCAGTGTTGGTAGGGAGTTCAAGTTCTAGAAGATGATTGGAGCGAGGGGGTATACTTGGTACCTGCTTTCTAAGGTTGATGGCGATGGTCGTGAACAAGGATGTTTTCGGTGGTAGATATGTGGGATGGTCGCACCTTCCTTCCCAGGTTCAGATCGGCTTTGTCAAACCAATGTGTGGTGGACCTAATGGTGATGTTTGTGGGCATGGAAACGGTTTCCGGGGGCACGGAGGGAAGGGACTGCTGGTGTTGGCATGATGGTACATTCTCTGTAGGGAAGGCATACAAAGTGCTGAAGGGAGCTGCGGCTTTTGTTCCGGGGGTAGTGAGTCTGACTGCACCAAATTGATGGTTGGGTTAACCTTCAAAACCTCGGCTTTAGTATATTAGTGATTGGGGCATGTTGAGCATGAATGGAGACATCAATGTGACTAGGAGCTCTGCAACATGTGGAGGTAGCGAGCAGCTTCTCCAGAAATACTGTGGGCATTGCAACAAATGCCAAGTCTTTTCCTAAAGTCTCCTCAAAAAAAAATTTACTTATGGGTAGATAATAACTACTTCATCGGGGGGCTTATTATGACATGGACAACATAGGCCACTGTATACTTTGAGATTAATATCATAACCAATTGCATGCTTGAACGCAAAAAGGAAAACTCTGAAGGACTTGTCACAATTGATGTGCCGTAAAATCACACAAACAGATAGACGTAGGCAGCCAATAACAAGTTTGTCCATTAGCAAATGATGTTGAGACTAAGTAGTGTCTTGAAATACACAGAGGACAGAAACAAAAAAATTAGTATCACCTTAAGAAAATATAATTTATGATGTTAGGCGGCAAGACTACCAGAAGCGCTAGATTAACAAAACATGTCCTGAATCTGGCAACTAAGCGCTAGTCGTCTACCGTGGCCACATTGCAAAAGGCAAACCATGTGTTGCAGTTTACGGATCCACACAAACAAGCAAAAGGAATCTCATGATCAGCAACAGATTACACATAAATCCGCACCTCATTAAGAAATGCAATCCCATTAGTAGAGAAAAGCAACAGAAAATTTTGCAAACTTAAAATTGCCATCAAGAGAATTCCTGTGAAAATATCCCCTCTAAATAAACAACATTTTGAAAGAGAAAAAATACGGGACAGCAAAAACCACTTCTCTTATCCGTTTCAACCACTACCAAAACCAATCACAAAAGGCAATGACAACCAAACAAGTCACCATCAACCAAACATACCAAGTACAACTCGGCTCTTTGTTTTGTTTCAATATCCACATTTGTAACCTTACCTTCAGAAAGCGCCCTCTTTTGTTCTCGCCGACATCGAAGTAGAACACCTACGGTTTAGATAAATCCACATGTTTCAGATCTAAACGAAGAGGAAGATGGAGGAGGAGGGAGGAGGAGGAGGAGAACACGAACACGACCTTTGTGTCGAGCTGGAGCTCCTTACTGAAGAGGTGGTCGGCGGGAGTGGAGATGTAATAGTCGAAGAGTCGAGGAACCAGGGGACGCCGTTGAGGGGGACGATGATGGTAGAGCGAGTGGCGGCGGTCTTTTCGGATATCTTGAGATAGCGCCCGCGGGGGTTCTCCTTGAGGTCGAGGGTAGAACAGCTTGTGCTCCACCTGAAAGGCTCTTGCTCACCAGCTCCACGTCTCCCCACCACCAGAATCCATCCACCCCCCACGGGCTTACTCGATCGGTACAACCAGATCACAATGATATGAATCTGATGAATCCCCTATCAGATCAGATCCAATCCGATGGGATTCTCCCGCTCTTTCTCTGCTCCACGACGATCTTCCTGGGGATTCGAGATTTATCTAGGGTTAGGGGTTGACCTTCTGCTTCTGCGGGATCGTCTACTCTTTCTTTGTTCTCTTCCTTTGTTTCACCGTTTTGTATCTCACTTATTTTATTATTATTTATTATTAGACTTTAGTTGCGGGCGTTGAAAGCGGGTTTTACCGTCCGCCACCGCCGCCTGTGGATATTTCACCATTTGTTTAATCCTTGTTATGACAGTGTGGCCGACTCCATTTATCTCTTGTCATTACAGTGCAGGCCCGATCTTAACTTCCGTTTTTTGGTAGAACATTGACATTCCATCGTAGAAGGTTAGCAGCAACATAACAGAAAAGATGGTGCGCAGCCAAGGACCTGTCGTCAGCAAGCTCTCTCCAAAAAAAAAAGCAACCCCCACCTCGGTGACCTCCACATCGCGCTACTTCCCTGTTGACCGTTTTGCAGTTATAGCCCCCCCTTTGTTTCTTTTTGCTTTTATCATGGATGATCATTTTGTAGTACTATACTTTGTTAGGAAGAATAACCCTGGTTGTACTAAATACCTGGCTTCCTAAGCTTTTTGGTTGTTTCTTGCAGACGTCTTGTTACCATTTCCGTTAGTTGGCGAATGAATCGATCCTTCTCTTAAAAAAGAAAGATAGTTCTCAAGGCAAGGGGCTAGGTTCCTTTGCGAACGCGAGCCTTACAAGAAAGAAAATAAAAAGAAATAAGTTGTCCTCGATAGAAGTAGTTGTGTCTCCAAGCACCATATGAAAGCAATTTACCATCATGAATATGAAAATCTCTCATGACCATCAAGATTAGAGATTGCTTCAAAACCCACCCACTTCGAATGCACGATGAGAAGAGATAAAGCACACGGTGATGATTGGTCATGTTCTTTAAGACTTTGAGTTTAGTTTTGGACTTCGCAATTCTAAGTTAATAAAGGTTAGTTATCTAAAAGAGTATCGGAAAAGTATACAACTTTGTGGATTAGATTCGAGATATTAAGAAAGTTATCTTTGAAAGCAATGTTGCATCTAGCTTTCCAAATGAATCACATGTCGAGGCAATCTTGAATTTTGTTCTCAAAACTTAACACCATGTTTCAACCCCTTTGGGATCCTGGAAAACATCCTCTAAGGAAAAGTCCACAATAGGTTATTCAATTTTCAGTGATATAAATTGATTGAGACGGTATTTCTAAATATATGATCATGTTGGACTTGTAATACATTACATCCATTTGAAGGAAGTAAATAAAAATTATTTACTACATATCATGGAAATGCGGAATATTTAGCAAACATTTTACCAAAACAATCTCAGTTCATCGTATGATCTAGAAAATGTAGCACAACAATTTGTACATTCAGAAATTAAAATTATTAAGGAAATATTTTCTAAAATAAATTTTGATATTCATAATGAATATAAAGAACAAATCATGGTTACCTCTTGAATGTGAGTCTCTAAGGTAAGAGACCTCCCGAATTAAACCCGATATGTGCTTGTCTCTCTCGTGGGCACGATAATGAGTCGTGTTGCTTTCCACATACTCGGATGTCGTCTATGGCAACAAGAAGAGGGGTATGAGAAATGAAGACTCTCAAGACTCTTCTATATCTCAATGACAGGAAATTCTAAGGACTATTTCTCTCCAAAATTCAAGTGTCTAAAAGAGAGTCCTACTCTCCTTTATACACATTGTACACGCCTATTGAAGAGTCTAGGTGTGTGTACTGATAACCCTTGGATTATTGATCAAGGGCTCAAGACCAATTCCTTGTTCAAAAACATAATTATCTTCTTTTTATCTCCAAATAATTTAATCAATAAATCAAGCAACAAATCGCTAAAGAATTCTTCTCAAGGACTCTTTGTAGTGGCGCCATGTGTCATCACACATGGTCAACCCAATTCCATATATGGAATGTATTTGTTGATAATTTATTAATTGATTAATAAATAATACAACAATATAGAAACTCTTATTAGAAATAGGACTCAAGCATATGGCGCATGTGTATTCAATACATATGCCCATGTTGAATAAATGTAGTCAATATTGTTGTATTTTATTTATCAATTAATTAACTTGATAATCACATTATCGATATTAGAAAAATTATGAAAATAATCCTTATAGCTTATGAATCATATTCATGAGCATGAAATTAAATGTAAATCCAATTTACATCTAAAAAGGTGAATCAAATTCACACAATCGCATGCCTTGGGAAAATTATGTAAACCATATTTACATAAATATTTATATGAATCACATCCATATAAATATTAATTATTGTGCACTACTATCCACATTAATTAATTGGATATATTTGTGAATCTTATTCACAAAATTACCCTTGCAATAACTATTATTACAACATTGACATCAATAGGAATGAGTCCTAGTACAATTAGGACTCATGAGATACAAATGCATATACTTGAAGAGAATAGCAGGGAGATCATATTATCCGTGTATAGGTAAGGATTTATACCATTTTCATAAAAATCCATCACCTACGAATGTTGAGCTTGAGCTGTAACACTTTATACTCTCATTGAGCTCAACGAAACGCATCACACTCTCCATGAGATGGATAAAGTATCGATGAGTTGAATCCAGGTTCCTTGACCATTTCTAATCATAGTCCAAACCAATTGGAGCTAAGAAATTAGTTCAAGGAGCTTGTATATTTCCATTTCCATGACCATTTATGTTTCCAACATTTGGACATTGAGAATGGAATTGGAATTGGAAATTCGATTCAAATGAATTGTGATTTAATCCAATTAAATCACAAATCATCTAGCTAAATGGAGCCACTAAAATCCATCCTATTTCATCACTCCCTCCGAATGGAAGTGTCATGGTAGATGACCCATTACAACAGATGTAACCACGAGTATTCACAATACTCATTCATCCTTCAAACTAGAAGACTTTGATAAATACGAAGTTCAAACCCTGGTTTGATTGTCTTCTTCGAAATGTATCAATAGATTTCTCATTTGATACTGGGCGATAATATTAATCATATACTTTCCAAAAGCATATATTAATATCTCGAATCTGTATCTTCTTTTATAAACAAGACGACCATACATGGAATTCATTTTGACCTCAAAATGTCTCATGAGTGAGCTTTGTCTCCTGGTTCATCGACTATGAACCGGTATGATTCCTTCGAGAGATCATACATCTCATACGACTTCATATGCACACCAATGCAATCAGTATATGGACATTGGCTAAGTCACCACCAATTGGTCTGTCAAATGTGCATACTAACGCATACAAATGAATATCTATCTCTGGTCAAAAGATGGATGCATGATCGTGACAATTATGATTCAGGGTCTTAGTTTATCTCGACCTCGTCAAGTCAATTCTTTGACTTGATTATTCAAACACTTCCGAATCTCCATTCTCATGTAGAGGACTTGCATGAAGAAGTCAATTGGAAACCAGTCTTTAGAGAAAATTACCATTTCTTTCCTATATTGGAGATCTGCATTGAATATCACATGTTTGAATTCAGTTGTGCTCTCCCAGCTAAATGGTATTCAATATGATCATAGTACATAACCCTAATTGTACAAAGGGACCTTGATAACAAAGTGCATTCATTCAATTATTCATTTCATTTCAGATGGACATGATACAGTAATTTTATTACATTAATGGGTTGTAGAGGGCTTACAAGTCCAACAGTCTCCCACTAGCCCTCAGAGCCATTCATATACAAATCTCAACCCTATATTAATTGTTCTAATCATCGACTATTTGTCAAATAACCAGATAAGTTAATTAGTCACTCTATCACCAGTGACTATGCCAAGTTCTGTTACAAACTTGCATACCCCAGTAACTACATCCAATGTATTTGTCGCATCTTATGCAGTCATACTTTATTTTGTTGAAAAATCCATAGTGTCATGCTTCTTGCTAAACTTAGCTCACAGAGCACTACTGTCCAACAAAAATAAGGACCCTGAGATTGATTTCCTATCATCAACATCTGATTGGAAGTCTGAATAAAGGTACCCTAAGACTTGGAGATCATTATCTACATATACCAAGACGTAGTCTTGAGTTCTTCTTAGGTACTTGAAGATGCTCTTCATTGTTGTCCAGTGTTTATCTCCTTAGCAGGATTGGTAACGACTTACCACACCTATTGTATGGTAGATATCTGATCTAGTAGACAACATGTCATACATCATGCTTCCCATAACCGATGCGTAAGGGCATCCGGTCGTGGCTTTCCTTTCCTCAACAGTTTGAAGAGTCGTCCCTTTAGAAAGGTGAATACCATGTCTTAAGTGAAGGAAGCCTTTCTTGGAATCATCCATGCTGAATCTTTCCAAGATCTTCTTGATGTATCCTTGTTGTGACAGTCCAATATCCTCTTTTGCACGTTTCTGAACAATTTTAGGCCCCAGATGTAAGAGGCTTCTCTGAGATCTTTCATCTTAAAGGTATTGAACAACTGGACATTAACACTAGTCATCATCCATGTATCATTCCCAATGATAAGGATGCCATCTACATAAAGCATAGTGAACATAACAACACTCCCACTAAGCTTCTCGTACACACACATGGTTCATCCGGATTCTGTATGAAATCATAACTCCTTATGGTTTCATCAAATCGAATGTTCTAACTATGAGAAGCTTGTTTGAGCTCATGGATGGATTCTTTAGCTTGCACACTTTTCCTTCCTCGGCTACGAATCCCTAGGGCTACTATATATAGATATCCTCTTCGAGGTATCCATTGAGAAAGCGGTCTTGTTATCCATTTTGCAAGATGTCATAGTCCAGGTGTGCAACTAAACCTAGCAATACCCTGATGGATTTGAGCACGGTCATAGGAGAGAATGTCTCATTATAATCGATGTCTTCTCTATGTGTGTAACCTTTGGCTACGAGTTGTGCTTTGAAGGTCTCTACCTTGCCATCATGCCCCCTCTTTCTTTTAAATATTTGGTTGCACCTAATAGGTTTGACCCCTTTAGGTGGAATCTTCGAGGGTCCATACACCATTCTCGTGCATGGAGTATATATCAGACTTCATTGCTTGCATCCATCTATCCATGTCATGATCATCCAAAGCTTCATAAAAATGAAGTTGGATCATCATCAGACTTTTCTAATACACAGAATCCGTACCTTTCAGGTTGTCTTACAACCTTAGAACTCCTTCCAGGAGGTACGATCGTGTTCTTTCAACTATCTCTTAAGTTTCTGGTGTAGGAACCTCACCAGTACCGTTAGATTCGATTAGTTCCTTAACTTCATTATTTTCTTGATTTCTAAGAAATTCATCTTCCAGAAATTTGACGTCTCTAGAAATAAATGCCATTCTTTACATATACAATGAAGTAGCACTATGCAGTGTAGGATTCCAATTTGCTTGCATCCATATTTTTAGCATGAACCAGACAATCCCAAATCCTCAAGTGTCGTACACTTGGCTTGATGCCATACCAAAGCTCATGAGAGGTTTTGGGTACAGATTTAGATGGAATCTTATTTAGGGCATAAGCTGCAGTTTCTACTACATGTCCCCAGAAACTGAGAGGTAAGTTTGCTTTACTCGTCATTGATCTCATCATGTCCAACATGATTCTATTGTGTCTCTTTTGCAACTCCATTGAGTTAAGGAGTACTTGGAGGAGTGCGATTGGAAATAATTACTCTCTCCTTAAGGTATTCTTTGAATTCATCTGAGAGGTATTCGCCACCTCTATTAGATCGAATATGTTTTATCTTCTTTCGTGCTTTATTTTCAACCAAAGCCATGAATTTTTTGAACTTCTCAAAGGTTTCATGCTTGTGACATAATAAGAAGACAAAACCATACCGTGAATGATCATCAATAAAGGTCACATAATATTGGTGCCCATTTCGAGTCGTGGTACAAAAAAGACCGCATACATTAGTATGTATTAGGTCCAATTAACCTTCGCATCGTTCATCTTTCTTAGAGAAGGGTACCCTGGACATTTTCCCACGAATACAATGTTCGTAAGTTGGTAAATCACTAACTTCTAGGAAATCTAGAGGTCCATCCTTTACCAGTCTATCGATCCTATCAACAGACACATGTCCAAGTCTTTGATGCCAGATCATAGTTAAATGATCTCCATCCTCCCTTGATCATTTAGGGATCTTAATAATGATAATGTTATCAATGGTATTGAAATTCACAACACAATCATGCATGTTCAATTCATAGAGTCCACCTGATGTTAGAGAACTATCTGTTATAAAATTACCATAGCGATTTATGATAAGTTTATTACAGAAAAGGAAAGTGTATCCATGTCTAACTAGCTTATATACAGATAGTAAGTTCCTTCTAACATTCGGTACATAGAGACAATCTCTAATATCAGGGACTCTACCACTGGATAATGATAGTCTACATGTCCTGATGGCGATCGATGCAACAGTTGCATCGGATCCATCTGGAAGACTATCTCCCTTTCATCAAGCATTTCAGTGTCTTGAAACATATGCAATCGATTGCATACACGTACAAAAGCACCAGAATCAACAATCGAACTTTCTTATCGTCCTATGAGTAAGTTGGTTTCAATGATGAATGTACATTTCTTATTCGACAATGTTATAATTTCATTCTTCTCAAGGACTTTAGATATTCTAGACGGTTACTCTTTCAGAATTCCGGCTTATTGCAGTGATGGTAGACATCCATCTCTATGGGTGTTAGATGTGTTGAATCTTTAGAAGTTTGATCAACAGTCTGACCTTTTTTTTTCTCTTGGATCGGACCCTTCCGAGATCCACGCTTCCTCTCTGCTTCCCTTTACATGTGAAACTATTGCACCGCTAGAGGGAGATTCTTTATTCATAATATCCCCAGTGGATTTTAATGTAGAAAGAGTGCATTCACATCTCCATACATTTCCATCAGATTCAAGAGGATGTTGAGCAGATTCAATGTATATAAGTTGCTTCTGAAGCAAATTAGACAATGCTCTAAGAATGTAGCAATGGCCGATCGAATGAGCCTCGTCCCACTATTTGTTGAACTCACATACATCCTTTGTCTTAGGGTTCTCATACTTCACAAACGAGAGCACGGAAGCTATGTGTTCTATGTCAAGTATGAGTTCTAAATTATGGATCCAATATGAATAATTTGGACTGATCTATTGATTGACCTTAAGCAGATTGTTAAGTGGGTTGAGAGATTTCATCTCAAATAAAAAGGAAAATAGAATACACTTTAATATCTTGATGAAGAAAATTAGACAATTTATTATTTTTAAGTCAATAGTTCTCGTATTTTTTGTACTTTGAAATGCTTTTCCTCATAAGCTTTCAAAGCATGAGACATGCTAACCAAAGGCCTCACTACGAGATCTGAATCTCCTTTCCATTTTCATTGCACCTGAATAATATGAGAAAATACAAATACGATGAAAGAAGCGAGAACTCTTTCTGCCTTACAAGTCCAACTCGTATTCTCAGTTTGCTCTTCAACACACACACGCATATGCCTATATATATGGAGTTAGCATGTTGTCGATTAAACCAACCATCGATGAACGAATATTAATTTACACTATGTAAAATTCAGTGCTGCCTCAATAATATGGGGAACAATATTGGGGTCACTATGCATATGTGATGAATCCTCAATCATCACTCTTTATTCTTTTATTTTAGCTAAAAACTTTTGCAAAATACCATGTAGATATGTGTAAATAGACTAAATTACCAAAATGCATGCATTGTATAAATAGCAATAATTAGCATGTTTTTGTGTAAAAATAAAAGAATAAAGAAATAAAAGAAAAGAGGGAAATATTTAGAATAAATACTGAGTGACCTAATCCCAAGGGAGGGCTCAGCATGGGCTTGACCGTAAAATAAAATAAGTAGAGAGATAGGGTGACTCATCATGGTGTAAATACCCCTCTTTATGTATATATTTTATTTTCTAAAAATAAAAATATATTTGTGCTTCCCATATTGTGTACATAGTTATAAAAATAAAACTAAAGTAAAAATGGAAAAAATAAAAGAAAAATAAAAACAAATAAAATTCTCTCTCATCAGTGTACATAGACCATGTATATAAAATAAAATACCTATTTATTTTCTCCTTGTAAATAATTAATAAAATTCCAATAAAAATATTTTTATATTCCATATTTTATGGTGTAAATAAAAAAAATAAAAATCAGAAAAATAAAAAGAAACAGAAAAATAATAAAATTCATTTCCCACCTTGTATATATACCATGTACATATGTATATAGATCTATTTATTTAACTAATGTAAATAAATCATAAAAATAAAATAAAAATATCTTTTTATTCCAAATTTTATGTTATAAATAAAATATAAAATTGGAATAATTGCATAAAAATAAACAATTATAAATAAAAATAAAAATACATATGTAAATATACCTATATATATAATAATATAATGTAAATACGTTATTTATTTTTCAAATAAATAAATAAAAAATAACAAAAAAAAATAATTTGAAAAATAATAAACATTTTTCATGTTAAAACTTTTTTAGAATAAAATCATTTACTAATTTTAAACGAATTTACAAATAATTAAAAAATGGAATAATTTGATTGGTCCACGGGGGATTGTTGACCCCCGGTCAACTCTCCCCCACGGACCTCTTCCAGGCGGATCACGTTTTGACCCGATTTCTCAAATTATCCCAACTCGATCCGATCACCTCTCACTTAAACCCCGGGCCCCGATTATTACTGATTGATCCAAGACCCTCGCCCGGGATTTGCCTAGGGATCCATGCACCACAGTGCCATGCTCGACTCCATCTTTGCCGGATCTCCACCACTATTTACCTAAGCTCCGCCGCAACTTTCAAGGCATCTTTGGCCATCGTCTTCCAGTCCCATGACCTCCATCCTTCTCCTTAGAGTGACAGCTATCGAGTGAGGGTGTCGCAGCGAGGGAGTGAAGGGCTGTAGCCACTGATCCGTCGAGTTTCGCCGCCGTGCTCCGCTACCGAGCGGGCTAAGCCTCTGTCCTCGACGAGCCATCGGAGGCAAAGACCCCGGGAGCTTCCTGACCTCCAGCATAGTCGACTACGTCCATCAGGTACCCCCGATACCCCTTAGGTTAGGTTAATTTCAGATTTCCCCAATTTGCGCAGCCAGCCTTCGCCGGCCGATTCACTCCGATCAGTTCACCCATTCGATCATCTGACCCCGGATTCATCTTCACGAGACTTCGTTCCATCTTCTCCGCACCTCCGATCACCTTGGTTTGCCCCGGAACCAAGGCTCGGGTCTCATTCGTCGTCGCTTCGCCGGAGGACCCCTGCTCCGCCTCATTCCGACCACCCCTTCGCCCGCTAACGGGTCGAGGCACTTTGCCCTCGACCCAGGTTTCTGTCTGTGCAGCTTGCAGGTCAAATCGACCTCATCTAGAGGCCGGGTCATTCGAGCACAACATCTCCGAGTCACCTTCGTCACTGGAGCTCTCTGGAGCTCCTTAGCCTCTTCAGAGCTATCCACCAGTTGCGGACCATCGTAGGCGATCTTCTCCCCATCTCAGCAGCTCCTGAGGAGCTCCCCACCGTGCGCATTGGGCCGGCGAACTTCGCCGGCGAAGTGTTCTTGGAGGACCTCCAGTTACCGTCCGATTGAGCCTCCTCTGCTAGTTTAGATCGTCGTCGTCCATCTGCGGGAGGGCTCCAGCCGTAGATCCATCTGAGGATCAGATCGGGAGCGTCGATCCAGCGAAGAGGCGTGCATGCTTTCCCACCGTCAGATCTCCACGTGGCGCGCCTCCAGCCGTTGATCGTTAATAATAGGGGTAATTTCACTTAGGCCCCTTCTCTTTTAGCATTTATAGAATAGTCCTGTAAATATTTTAGTGCGTTGTTTTTAATTAGGATAATTTGCACCTTGGACCTCGCTGTTTATTTCATTTGCATTTTCGTCCCTGCCTGTGTGAGACACGTGCTTCGACACGTGATATGTTGGACATTTTGCATGTATGGGCTTGGGTTTTCTGCTATGTTATGAAATGAAGTTTTAGTTTCCATATTTGCAGTTATACCCCTGTGCATGAATTAATTTGGACATGTGATGATTTTTTGTGAAATTTACAATTTGAAACCCTAAGGTTTTCGCAAGTGTTACAGTTTAGCCCTCTGAACTATGTTTCTTGCAAATGGGTCCCTATGTGCTGTAGCTCTTTTATTGGTTGAATAAAATATCAAACCAAACCCATATCGTGTGAAATTTGGATAAGTGGCTCCTGCCACTGTGTAAAATTTCGCTATTTTTTGGGACATTTTTTAGGCTTTTTATTATTTTTAAAAAAAATCAAAAACATTGATTTTTGTTACTTCTAGCATAGAAAATCAAAGGAAAATATAAAAATTCCTTTTTTAAAATTCCAAAAAAAAATTGTGTTTGTTATCTTGTTGTTTGTTAGTTTCTATCCAAGTTTCACCTCATCTGTACCTATAAAACCCAAAAAAAATTAAAAAACACTAAAAACCTTACAAACATTCTAAAAAATTCTATAAAATTCAAAAAATACAAACTCTTTTTATGGAGTTTAGTTTTATAATTTTTTTTCATAAAAATTACCATCAGAATTTTTATAGGCCAATTATATATTTTTAATTGGCCTTTCAAATCTGACTGTACATATTGTTACTGTTTTCCCCTTTCTTGATTTTTACTAAATTAACTAAAATTTGAAAAATTCTGAAAAATCACCAAAACACATAAAAAGATAAAAAACACAAAAACAATTTTTATTTGATTTTTTGACTTCTTTTGGAGTGTTTTATAAATACTTGTTTGTTGCCTTTTTCATTTGTTTTATATTTTCCCTTATAATTAAAAACATAAAAAAATTAAAACTTTAAAAAATCCACCAAAAAGATTTTTGTTTACTATATTTTATTTTTAGACTACTTCGTAGGCCGTCTCGGCCATCTCGTGCTCCTTATGTTCGACCCTGGTAGCTATACCAGGTAAAATAAAATAGCGATGACCACTATTTGTTTGACTTGTTTGATTTTATCTTTGATTTTGGTGGTTCCTTGATTTTTCTTGATTGAGCCAGGCTCGAGAGGTTGAGGTCGCAATGAGCATTGACACCTATCTTGCCTTAGTCGCTCGGATTTCCAGCTCATCAGAATGGCGCCGTTGCCGGGGAGCACGACTTCGTAGTCGTAGGTTTTTCGATTTTTGTTCAGTTTTGTTTTTCGTGGCTTTTTCGCAGCTTTTCAGTTTTCCATAGCTTTTCGCGGCTTTTTGATTTCCTCTGTTTTATTTTTATTTTTATTTTTATTTTATTTCCTTTGATTTTGTTTTTATTTGTTTTTCATTTTGTGTGTTTGTTTTATTTTTGCATATATAGTCTTTTATTGCCTTTCTCTTATTTTTATATATAATCTGGTCTGATACACTTCTCTCAGTTTCTTGTGAGGGTTCGAGGATCGAGGCGGTTCTTCTCGAAGAGCCGACACAACTACGGGATTCGGAGGCGGCTCCCCTTCTGCATGGAGCCGTAGGAGAGCGCGAGGAGGAGAGCAGAAGTGAGGGAGCGTAGTTAGATTAGATTAGATTTATTTTCAGACCATATTATTGTAATAATACTGGGACATGACTTGGACTTGTCGGTGATCTACCTGGGGTCTGTTTCGCCGAGCACTAGTGTGCTCGGAGGACCTCACCGAGTTTTTCGTCGGTTTCTCGTTTTTTTTATTTTTATTTTCTTTTTAACTGTTCATATGATTTTCGCGGTTTTGGCCTTAGCTTAGGATTTTTGTTGATTGAGCCGTAATTAATTAAGATCCAAACACCTAACTATCTGCCTGCACCTATTAGATTGTAATTGGACTAATTAAAAATTAATAAAGAAAAGGCTAACCTGGTCGCTTGAGGGGCCCACGTGCCGCTAGAGGCTGTATACAGCGCTGGCAGGACCCGTTGTGGCAGGCACCGATTGGCATCCGAGGTCAGACACCGACCCCTCCTGTTGACTCGTTAGTCAACGGTTCTCTCAGTGTAGAAATTGCTTGTTAAAGCCGGATTCTCGTGCATCATATAGGTAGTTTTATTACAGTCTTTATTTTATGCGCGGATCACCCTGCATGTAGAGTGCTGGAGTCAGGTACGCCTTTCTTACTCAGCATGCATCATTGATTTTATTGCGCATCGGCTTTTTCGTCTTCTCCCCCCATTTTCTGGACTTAAAATAATCAGGAGAACCCGAAAAATTCGTTAGGCATTGTTTGCTTTGAAAAATAACTAAAAAAGAAAAACTATAAAATTGGGACTGCTAAACACACTTGACCCTAAAAGACACCTCATCGAAAAATTTGTCTTGGGGAGAGCAACCCCCTCATTGTCTGGTTTGGATGAGCGAGAGAGCGACCCGCACCCTAGGCTAGAGCCACATCTGACCCCTTTTCAGACTACTGCTTACGGGCTAGTCGTTCTCCAGTGAGGATCACTCCGATCTCCGATGAAGCGGGCCGCGATATCCTTAACAGAGCGAGCCGATCGGGTAACCGGTAAACGGTCCCAGCTTGTACTGGCTAGGAAAGATCTAGTTCGGGACCGGGACAGTCTCCTGGGGGAGTCGTATTCCTAACAGCTCGGTAACCGCTCTGATATCCTGACTAGATTATCTAAATAAAAATTGACAAGATAAATTGACCGAACCCTTACGGTCTTTAGCTCTGTGTTGAGTAGGTGAACTTGGGGTTTTGTTTGCTCATCCTTGTGTGTTTCCAGATCTCGTCCGCCTGACTCGCCAGATCATGATGATGGGAAGGAGGTCTCTTAGGCAGCCTCTGGCTGCATCGCTTTTTAACACTCCAGCCCATTCATCTAGGTTGGTTTGCGAGAGCCGAGACCCGCTCTCCGAACCCGAGTTCGATTCTGCCCTGTTCCCCCTTGACCACCCTTCTACCAACCCTGAGATGACAGTGCCAGATGAGAGATAGCAGATAGATGATTTATCGGCACCAGAGCTTGGGTTTTTTGCCTTTGCAGAGACCATGGCCGGCAGCAGCGATGACCGCACTGGAGGTCCCTGAGCCGAGCCGACCTACGTCCTGGACCAGGGTGCGATCAACAACACCTTGATAGCCTACCTTGAGATGATGCAGCAGCAGATTAGGGATTAGGGGGCTTTCATGGTCAAGATGAGGAGAGAGATGGAGAGGATGAGAGCCAACCGCGAGCAGCGCGGGCCCGGTGGAGACGGACCGGATCAGCCCGACGAGCCAGCCCAGCCGGCAGTAGCAGCAACAGGAGCCAGACTGATGCGAGAGTTGCACAACCCCGGATCGATGCTGACCCACCGGTGGATAGTTCTTCCAGCGATCGTGGGGGACTTCAAGTTCCCCCCACAGACACTTCAGATCCTTCCACGCTTCCACGGGCTCATCACTGAGGAGCCCCATCTACATCTCCAGGAGTTCAAGATGATCTGCAGCACCATCCACGATCGACAGGTGGACGAGGACACTATTCGGATGATTGCATTCCCTTTCTCCCTCGCCGACAGAGCAGCCAACTAGCTGAAGCATCTAGGGAGATTTGTCTATACCTGGGAGCAGCTCCGCACCGAGTACTTGAACAAGTACTATCCACTCGGGCGGACCAATGCAGCGAGGGCCCTTATCAGCAACTTCTCCATGCTCCCCAACGAGCAATTTCATGAGGCATGGGAGAGGTTCAGAGAGCTTACAGACAGATGCCCGCACCACGACATTTCGAAGCTGAACTTAGTTTAGAGCTTCTTCTACGGGTTGACACCAGAGCTGTAGGGCCTGGTGAATGCTTCTTGTGGCGGTTCCTATTTCGCCAAGGATGAGGACCATGTCTGGGCCATCTATAAGGAGATGACCGAGAACTATACAATGATGTCCCAGACCCGCCTATACACTCAGGGATTCCCCCAGCCACAGACCGTGCAGTACCAGAGGATAGCACAGGTTGATGCCGGTCCTTCCACTTCGTCTGCGGCATCATCAGCGAGAAGCTGGATCGGATCGAGCTGATTGAGAAGAAGCAATGCCAGGGCATGATGCAGATTGATCAGATTGCACAGACGTTAAGTGACCTAAAGACACAAATCATGTGTCTCTAGGAGGCATAGACAGCTTCTCAGCCCCGTCTTAGGTCACGAGGAGATCCGAGCAGCAGCGGTAGCTCATCCCAGCACTCCAGCCAACCTAGACAGGTTCACCATATCCAGGTGGAGTCGTACCAGCAACCACAACAGCCTTACCAGTCACCACCATCCCAGGACACCCAGATGGTGGTTTACCGGCCGGATCAGCCTCTGGCAGTACTTCCCCTGCCCTCGTATGAGCAGGAGCCGTTGATGGACGTCAACGGGATTTGCTACGACCGACCCCAGCCTGGTATCCAACGAGACCATCTCGGATTCCGTTGGACGGCCGACAGTTCCCAGCAGCAGCCTCCAGCCCAGGGTGGCCAGTACGACCAACAACGTGAGCAACACCAGCAGCAACAACCCGTAGTACACCAGCAGCAGCAGCCATCCCATTACCAGTAGTACGATCCTCGTCCCTATCAGCAGGGACAATCTTGGAGGCGAGAGCAATCATCAGCCACAGTATCATCATCAGCAGTACCCCTCTCACCCTCACCAATAGCAGCAGCAGCCTCACTACCAGCGAGGCTACCCGTCAGGTTCTCATGGGCCAACCTATGAGAACCCTGCCTTGGATGAGTTAGCCCGCCTCATGACCGAGCAATAGGCCACATATCGACGGGAGATGGACGAGTTCCGTCAGGAGATGAGGGAGATCTTGAGAGGGAAGGCCGCCATCCCTGCCTAGATTGAGCCGAACCCCAACAGCCTCAAGAGGAAGTCTGAGCAGGTAGAGTTCACTGAGATTATCACTCCTAGTGCTTCATTTGGTGATATGTCTGCATACATGTTTGATGCTGATTTTGTTACACTTAGGAGCGGTAGGATGCCAGCAGGCGGCGCCTCGTCTGAGCGACGACTCGAGGGCACTTCAGGAGCGCCAGGCGAGGAGAGGAGCGGTGCTGAGGCCGCTAGAGATGATGACGGTGGTACTAACGCCACCGCGGACGTTGATCCAGCCGACGGTACTGAGGCCGTCGTTTCACCTGATGGAGGAGGTGGGACTGATGCCACCAGATACGATGCCGCACAGCCAGATGCCGAGGGTGGTGCTGAGGCAACACTTCTACTGAGAGTCCTGTAGTTTTTCCATCTGTTCATGTACCTCAGGACATTTCTGTGAATAAAGGAAAGGGTTTATTTTATTCTGATCCACCTGTGGTGATTGATGATGTATGCGTGGATTTTGCCGTACTTGAGCAGCCCAGACCCTCTCCTAGTCCTTCATCTGAGAAGGACCCAACAATCCCCTTTCCCCAAGCACTCCGCTTGGCTAAGGGGCAGAAACAAGAAAATCCCAAAAAGAACCATCAGATAGAGTTCAGCCAGCAGATGATAGATCGATTCCACATACAGCTGACTCTACAGGAGGCCTTGGAGCACATACCTCTACTCCAGAGATCACTCAGAGACAGGACCACTGTTAGGAGGAAGAGGAGGAACCACCAGTCAGAGATCCATGTGCTCACTCGCGCCACGTGCTTCACGATTTAGAATCGTCTACCAGCCAAGAGACTAGATGCAGGAGCCCTGTATGTCAGATGCCACATTCAGGAGCAGAGGTTCGATCGTACTCTATTAGACAGCAGGTCTTCGATCAACCTACTTCCGGCAGCCTTACTCGACCGCTTCGAGTTGGGCCCTCTACGACAGAGCAGGACGGTCCTTCAGTTTGCTGACCGATCTGTCAAGAAGCCAAAGGGGTTGCTGAAGGATGTTGTCATCACGATTCAGGGCCTGAAATTCCCTGTGGACTTTGTTGTGTTGGACATGGAGATCCCTGAATCCGTGACTGATACCCCCATCATTTTAGTACGTCCGTTTTTGGCCACAACCAAGGCAATATCCGATCATGATGGAGGGAAGGTATACTTTCGCGTCAAGGGCGAGAGTGTACAAATAGAGATGATCAAGGAGACTAGAGCCCGAGATTCAGCCTGCTCCGAGCAGACTTCCGATTCAGAGTAGATGACAGATGCAAGGCGAGACATCCACCAAGACTGCGACTTTGTGATCACAAATGATGAGGCAGTTTGGGCAGATCCAGCAGCACATGCCATCCTCTCACCTTCAGAGTTTACTGATGCACAGATGACAGCAAAGGAGTGCTTGGATAGCGCACCCCTGGTCCAGGATACATCTCAGGCAGCAGATCATGTTCCCGATCGTGAGGCAGAGTTTATTAGTGATTCTGATACAGATCCCTTGGAGTCAGATTTCGACTGGGTCGAGTTTGATGATTTGATACCGTGTCTGACTTCCACAGAGCCGACAACTAGGGAGGAGGCTGATTCCACACAGAGCAGAGAGATACCAGCAGAGCAGCCTTCGCCTGATTCAGATTGCGAGAGAGAGTTTCCATTCTCCCATACATATTTGGCCGCATTCACTCAGACCTTTCAGAGGTCAGATCCACCAGCATAGTGTTGTCCAGAGCTGAAGCCACTTCCTTCATCGCTGAAGTATAGGTTCCTTGCGGGTGAGCATGAGATGCACCCAATCATTATCTCAGTGGATTTGACTGGAGAGCAGGAATCCCGTTTGATGGGGGTTCTTGAAAAGAACCGCAAGGCGATAGGATGGAGTGTAGCTGATCTCCAGGGGATAAGTCCGGCCCTGTGCTCCCACCATATCTATCTCGAGGAGGACGCGAAGCCGTTATGTGAGTTCCAGCAGCGACTGAACCTGAACCTTCGAGATGTTGTCATGAAGGAGATCTCGAAATGGTGGAGCGCCGATTTTATCTACCCCATCTCCGACTCCAAGTGGGTCAGTCCGTTGCATATGGTACCCAAGAAGATTGGGTATCACTACAGTTGTCAGCGAGTCTGGAGAGGAGATCGCTACCCGGGTACCCACTTCTTGGCGGGTCTGCGTATATTACAGACGACTTAACCTGGCCACCAAGAAGGATCATTTTCCCCTGCCCTTTATTGATCATATCATTGAGAGACTGGCAGGGAAGAGCCATTATTGTTTCTTGGATGGGTACTCCGGATACAACCAGGTGGCGATTGCGTCAGAGGACCAGGACAATACTACCTTTACTTGTCCCTTCGGAACATATGCTTTCAGACGGATGCCCTTTGGATTGTGAAACGCTCCGGCGACATTCCAGAGGTGCATGTTGTCCATCTTTTAGGATATGGTAGGGGAGTGCTTGGAGGTCTTCATGGACAACTTTTCGGTCTACGACGACAGATTTGATTCATGTCTTGACTGCCAAGACCGCGTCCTCCAGTGATGTATTGAGGTGCACCTGGTGTTTTCTTGGGAGAAGAGTCACTTCATGGTGACTCAAGAGACGGTGCTTGGCCATATCATCTCCAACAGGGGCATGGAGGTTGATCCGGCCAAGGTGGATATCATTAGGAAACTCAGTCCACCGTCCAACTTGCGGCAGTTATGGTCTTTTCTGGGGCACGTCGGTATCTACCGACGATTCATTCATGATTTTAGCCGGATTGCCCGACCGTTGACTGATCTGCTGACGAAAGACACCGAGTTCATTGTGGATGATAAGTGTCTAGCGACATTTGAGACTCTCAAGAGTCTAGTTGTCGAGGCTCCTGTCCTGCAGTAGCCTGATTGGTCTCTCCCATTTGAGATCATGACGGATGCCTCCGATTTTACCGTAGGGGCCGTGCTGGGACAGAGGAGGGATGGAGTCCTCTTTGCTATTCACTACGCTTGCCAGACTTTAGATGCAGCTCAGAGGAACTACACAGTCACTGATAAGGAGATGCTAGCCGTAGTGTTAGCCCTAGATAAGTTCAGATCGTACATCATTGGATCTAGAGTGACCATTTTCACTGATCAAACCGCCATACGATATCTCATGGCAAAGAAGGATGCCAAAGCCAGATTGATCAGATGGATCCTTCTACTCCAGGAGTTTGATATAGAGATTAAGGACAAGCCTGGAGTCAAGAATGTGGTGGTGGATCATCTCTCCAGATTGGAGTATCTTGAGGATTTCGAGCAGATCGAGCCTATTTGTGAGACCTTCCCAGATGAGGCGATCCTTGCTATCGCCTCTCTCCTGTGGTACGCTGATATTGTGAACTTTCTTGTTGCCAAGAAAGTCCCACAAGATTGGCCCAGGCAGCGACTCGAGACCTTCCTCGCGAAGGCCAAGTTCTACCACTGGGAGGATCCCGTCCTTTATCACAAAGGAGGGGATAGCGTCTGGCATATGTGCATTCCTCAGGAGGAGCACCACAGCGTCCTCACTTACTGCCACAAGCTTGAGGCAGGAGGACATCACTCTGGGAGGAGAACGACACAGAAAGTGCTCTAATCCGGCCTATGGTGGCATGCCCTCTTCAAGGACTCTAATGAGTTCGTGAAGAGGTGTACTGACTGTCAGAGGATGGGCACTTGTGGACAGCGTGATATGATGCCGATGTGGCCCATTCACTTCTGTGAGGTTTTTGACGCATGGGGCATTGATTTCATGGGTCCATTCCCTAGGAGTAAGGGATTTGAGTACATTCTGTTGGCCATTGATTATGTCAGTCGTTGGATTGAGGCCATCCCTGCCCGAACCGCAGATGTTAGGACTGTTTGCATATTTTTGAGGAAGAGTATCATTTCACGGTTCAGGGTACCTAGAGTGTTGATATCTGATGGGGGGTCTCATTTCGTCAACGACAAGGTAAAGGCCCTTGCTAGCGAGTTCATCATAGACCATCGGGTTGCCACACCTTACATTCCTCAGACCAATGGTCTTGTTGAAGTGTCGAATAGGGAGATAAAGACTATACTGCAGAAGGTCGTCCGCCCTGACCGAAAGGATTGGTCACAGCTTTTGGACTCGGTCTTGTGGGCATATCGGGCGTCCTTCAAGACGCCATTGGGTACGTCTCGCTTTCGCCTCGTTTATGGCAAGCCATGCCATTTACCTGTTGAGATTAGACATAGGTCACTCTGGGAAGTTACAGACATCATCATGGATCCTGTGAGTGTAGGAGACCAGAGGAGGGCATAGTTAGCAGCCCTGGAGGAGCTTCGTGATATAACCTTTTTGAGCAGCCTACAGTACAAGGAGAGAGTGAAGGAGTGGCATGATTCTTATATCAGCCATAAGCAGTTTGAGCCAGGACATCGAGTATGGTTGTTTGATGCCAGGTTGAGATTATTCCCGGGGAAGCTATAGAGCAAATGGAAGGGACCCTACTTGGTTAGAAAGGTACATGACAATGGGAGTATTGACATATCTGAGTTGTCTTCTGAGAGTACCTTTTGTGTTAACGGGCAGCGACGCAAGCCATATCTAGATCATGAGCCGCTGGTCGTTGACGTTGCCCCGATTCACTTTGCGTGAGGTGTGGTCTCTTGACTCACATCTATTGCATCTCATGCCTGACTATCACTGTTCTCCCGACTTGTATAGATCCATTTGTCCATATCACACCATTCTTCAGTCCAACACCCCATTACATCTTCGACGTTGCTATACTTAGGGAGCACTTTACCCTAAGTATAGGGGGTGTGAGACTTTTGAGTTTCTTTTGATTCATTTTTACCTCTGTTTTGCTGCCTATACTTAGGGATATTTTACCCTAGGTATAGGGGAGGTAGACCCTGTACATTCTCACTCGGCTTTCCCTTCATGTACAACCTGCTATACTTAGGATTATTTAATCCTAAGTATAGGGGGAAATCCCGAGATCCTCTTGCATTTCTATTCTTTCATTCATCTTTTTATATAGCCTTCCTTTTCACTTCCCGATACTAAGCACGAGTTATGTCTTCTTCATCGCTCTTGACTCTGAGGACATCATTCGAGCTAAGTATAGATGGGGTGTATATATTTCATATATACTTTAGCTATAACTCGTACTTTGTGTGAGTGTGTTAATAAATAAAAATGACTAAAAACCCAAAAAATCCATAAAAATTAAAAATTTTCCTTGTAAATAAAAATTCTTTTATTGCACACACATAGCTAGTTTTACAAATTATTTTTGTAAAAATGTTTGTAAAAATTGTTTATGTAAATAGCTTGTAAATATTTTCATATCAAAATTATGTATATAGTACAAAATTTTTATAAAATATTTTGAAAATCAAAAGTTTGCAAAAACCTTGTGTAAATTTGTGTACATATTTTGCAAAACTTGCATTCATGCATACATCCATGTTTTCAAAACATTTTTCAAAAATTTTGCACATGTGTAAATAGGTTGTAAATAGCATCTTTGTAAATATTGGTACAGTTTTTCATGGATCATAGTTGACATTTAAACTAGCCTGGAATTAAATTGGGAAATGGAGCTTGGTTAAGATCTTAATCCACCTAATTCTAAGAGGAACCTTATAGGGCTTAGGGTTGAGACTTTTCAGGTCCATGGTGACTTAATTCTTTGAGTCCACTAGGCTATGATCATATGTCGTCTCGATGAGCCTAAGTAGAGCACTTAACAACACACACATGACTCATATAGACAATGGCTTGACTTGGACATGCACTTTACATCGAGCTCTCTACAGATGAGGTGGTGAGGAGGCAGTCTTCCTTGACTTGGGGTAGCATATGAGGGTGGTACTTCTAGGCGGAACCTCTCTTCTTCTTATAGTGAAGGAAGTACGTCTCAACTTGGTCTGGTTGCCATGAGGTCTAACGACAGTGTCGCGACCCCGTTTCCCGGGCCATCAGATCCTCCCATATCCGGATCTGGTTACTCAGCAATAATTTATTCAGCAATCACAACTAACATTCAGAAATAGACTGCAAATAAAAATACTCAGAAGAAAGTATTTCAACATGTTTCCATTCATAAAATAAAGTTCAGATGATACACTGTCCCACTATAACCATTTACATGTACATCAGCTTGAAAGGAAAATATACAAAAGATTACTAACTGCCTTAAAGAGTAAAGCTACTGTGGCTGGCTGGATGTCTAGTATATAAGCTGGTGTATTTTTTTAAAGTCCTTGCGATGGCTCACCGATACCTGTTGGGTTTTCCATAAATCATAGGATAAAAATTAGCGAATGCTAAGTAACGAAGAAGAGAAAAGCAAACAAATTGTGTAATTTTTCAAAACTTGATATCACAAAAATTTTATTCCTTCTCATTAATTTAAGTCCTATTCCTTTCTATTCCACATCAGGGATTAGTCCAGGGGAACCCCACCATTCTTGGACTCCGAAGCTGTGGACACTTCGGGATTGGAGATTGTGTTGATCTTGGTAAGCTTATGCCGCCGCACGTCACCTCAACCAATCCTCCAATACTACCCTGACAATTTCCTTTTCTTTTATTAAACAGGGTCTCAACCCTCAGCCTGGAAAAACAAATGAGCACACCGTCCTCGAAGACTCGGTTGCTTAAAACCTCAGGCTAACATTTAATCATATAACCTAGCAGCTTTAAATACATATTATCGTGACCCAGCCGCTATTGAACCACCCGTGCCTCCACATGGCACGACCACATCTTCCATCGTTCCAACCTGAATATATTGGCTCCCGGTACCACGCGTTGCAAAACATTCATTTTGTGCGCACTTATCATAACAGGGCAACCGTGTACGACCTAGGTAGGGAAACGCCAATACGAGTTCCTTCCGACAAACCTATGTTGCATGCCCGACCTGTAGTTCTACTTCCAGTCATCCTTAACGTGACATATGATCCTTTCCAGGATCCAACTCAAACCACATCAATTCCCATGATGTAATTCTTTTGTTAACTCTTCGATTTGGTACTTACATATATATTATTCATAACCATATATATACTCGTATTTATGCCTATTTTAACTCCCAAACCCTAACTTTCAGAGCCACCGCATCAATTTGATGCTTAAACCTTATTTTAGTGGGAATCACAAAGCAACTGTTCAAACTTTTTCAAAAATAACCAAAATTAGGGTTCTTCGTAGCAAAGAACACAAAATCAAGAATTTCAATAATTTCGTATGAAAACCCAACAACAAAAGGAAGGATTTTGTTACCTAATCGAGCTCTCTCTCATGTATGCAAGGCTTTATCGTGTTTCGTTTTTAGAAAGGCTATTTTAAGGCTCCTAAAAAGATCGAATTTCATTTTTGTATCAAAAATACTAAGAATGTGCGAAGAACAAACGAAGAACACGAAGAACACGAAGAACACAAAGAACACGAAAAACGCCATGAACATATTTTCTTTTAAAATTTCGACAGAGTTTCCCCTTATATCGGTGATGAATCCACATTTCATCGTCTTTATTCTATCATTTTGGCCTCAAAAACCCTGGCAAATGCCTGTAAATAGCCTTAATTCCTGCATTCTAGCATTCATGCACATAGGTGTAAATAGTGTATAAATGTGGTTTTTAAAAGCCAAAATTATAGAATAAATAAAAGAAAAGAAAAAGAATAAAATATTGTAAATATTTTATGACCCGAAACCCCGAGACCTAAGCATCTTGATGAATAGGTCGACAAGGAATAAAGTAGGGGGAGATAAGGGCCAAATACCTATATTTATTAATTCATTCTTTATTCATTTTGGGACCTATTTTTGGTTCCACTTTTTGTGCATAAAATAAAGAAACTTTGTATATGAAAGTTGTAGATAATTTTATAAAGAAAAATACAAAATTGATTTCACTGAAAAATATTGTACAGATAAAAAGTTCTGGTCCGAATAAAAAGCCAGAATCCCAACTTCCCAGACCTGTATCTCACAAATGAAAACTCCAAATGCCTCAAAATCACCTTTAATTGTATATAGGACAAAATAAGCTATTTAATGGCGGTGGTTTCGCATTTGGCGGAGCTACAGTCTGAAAGTTGAATTTTGGACCCCTATTGTATACTTGTACAACTTAAAATATTCATTTTATTATTTATTCATTATTTTCTTAATTTTATATTTTTGTTATTTTGTAAATATTACCTATATTAATTATGTGCATTGAAATCAAAATAAAACTCAAAGAAAATCCCAAATAAAATACATGTATGCACAACACATAGGTAAAGTACACACACATATACCTATACTTTATATCCTTTTATTTTATTAAATATACAAAACACATCAATAAAATAAAATAAAAATATAATTATGTGTATACAAGTATGTTATAATTATATAAATTAATAAACATAATTAATAACATTAAATACACAAAATAAAAATAAAAGAACAAAATATGTAGATATTATACCTATATAGGCCAAAATAAGTAACTTCTAAAATACATCTCATAAAATTAATTAAAATTCATAATAAAATACTTCATAAATTAATAAACATTTCTTATTTTTTAACCAAAATGAAATTCGTCCATTTACTATTTTATTTCGATTTTTGAAATCATTTTTTGAGGATTTTTCCTGGTTGGTCCACGTGGACCAACCAGGTTGGTCTGACAGTTGTCCTAGGTCAACTGTCTGACCTTCTCCTCCAGACTTGTCAGAGTCCATTTTGTCTCTTCTTCTCGCATTTCTCTAGGGCTGACCTTGCATTGATTCGTGACGATGCCTTCTGCATTTTTTCTCCTCGATCAATGGTGATACACGCCCTAGTGAAATCTGGGGCTGAAGACCATTGATCGAGGCGTTTCGAGCATCGTCTTCCACGCCGCCCGTCAACCTTACAAAAGAGCACCCCCGACTTCAATTCAAATCTAATCTTTCTTCCGCCATTTTCACCCTCAAACCCCTAGCCCTTCGTGCTCCTGGTGACAGCAGGCGTCGAATCGAGCCTGGGTTCGAGGTATTTGGTGTAGAATCGAAGCGATTCGACCCTCACCGGAGCTCCGCCTGAAGCCATCCACTTCCGTATCCGGTGAGCTTCTCCCTCTTATTTTTCCATTTTCTTGTAGCTTTATCCTAGATTAGGTTAGGTCTTTAGCAGTTTAGCTTTTCGTTTCGTCGAGCGCCATGAATCTTCAATCGAAGCCACGGCGGAGCTGAGCTCCGCCCGTCGTTTCCGGCCACTCCAGTTGTTGATCGCCGCCCAAATCACCTCCATCCTTCCCCCTTCACTCCGTCGCTCCGCTCCACCCATCATTTCGCCTCGATCTCGCCCAGATCGAGTCCACGAAGCTCCTATCTCCGCCGCTCGCCGGAGCTCACCATCCGAGCCCATCCCGCTTCCATTGCACTATCAGACCCCACCATTTTGCTCGCATGGTTTTTGTGGATCTAACCTTGCAGGTCCGAGCCCAAGAGAAGGCTCCCTCGACCATCGAAAGCTCCAGGAACAGCCGCCCAGGTCGCCTACCCCGTCCGACCACTCCACGCCGCCTCCGCTTCGCCGAAGGCCATCATCAGACGCGGAAGGGCCCCAGGATCCTTTTGCCCTTGATCCGGGGGCCGGAGCGGCCGTGTGTCGGCCGTAATCGCCGATCGAAGCTCGCCGGGGAGGTGTTCTTCGTGAACCTTCCCCCGCCGTTGGATCAGACGCCATCTCCAGACGCTACGCCAGCCGTCCGATCGCCTGTTGCTCCCTGTCGTTGGATCAACATCCCAAGATCTAATCTCAGCCATCCAGGACAAATGGGCACCGGCTGCTCGATGCTCGCCACGTGTCTAAGTGAATCTCCATCGGTCGCACGATCGGGAGCTTAGGTATTTTGCATCTTCAGCCTAAGCATTTTTGTTTTTACTTTTTAGTCTAAAAACTTTCGTCTGAAGTTTAAAAAGTTTTGTAATATTTGCACTTAGGCCCCTCACATTTTCACTATTTGCACTTAGGTCCACGCCACGTCACTTCACGTGACTGGGGCGCGTGACTTTTGGGTATTTTGCATATTTGGTCCTGAACTTTTAGTTATTTACAATTACATCCCTGTGCGTAGTTAATTAAATATGTTTTTGGAAAAATTGCATGTATGCCCAACCGATTTTCATTAATTACAATTATACCCCTGTGAATGATATATCACGTGTTCTGCGCGTGCCCTTTTTGGTGAATTTGCATCTGAGCCCCTATATGTTTCTATAATTACATTTATGCCCCTACCAGGCTTAGGATTTTTGTGTGCTTAGCCTATTTATTTCACGCCTCATTTAATTGCCAAAAATTCTCAAAAAATATGGTTTAAGCTCCTGTTTGCTTCTACTTTCACACCACATTTTTAGTTTCTAATTTTATTGCATTTTTAGATTTATTAAAAATCAAAAACATGTTATTTCAGCACTGTCTAGCTTAGAAAATACCAAAAAATATTAAAATTCCTCTAAAAATTCTAAAAAAATTCACCTATTGTGTATTTTGATCTACTTTACTTTCAGTCCAAAAAGCACTAAAAATTTCAAAAGAAAAACCTTAAAAATTCAAAAATACTTTAAAACTTCAAAAAAATATATAAAATCAAAGAAAACTCAGAAAAATATAAACTCAACTCCTGTTTGTTCCATATTTTATTGACTTTATTTGAAAATCAGTTGGAAAATTTTTGTGACTGTTTGTTATTTTTAATTTGCATTTTACTCCCAGCTAGTACCTATTTCAATGTTTTCTTTCATTTCAGTATTTTAAAATACCAAAAACAGTTTGAAAATTACCCAAAAATCACAAAAACAGTAGAAAAATATAAAAAGACCAAAAAGATTTTATTTCTGATTTTTTGACTATTTTTGTATTTTTTATAAATATTTTATCACCTCTTTTATTACATTGTCTTTATTTTCCAATATTGAAAAAGGAAATAGAAAATCATAAAATATAAAATATAAAAATCAGAAAATTAAAAATCAAACAAAATTAAAAATTAAATAAAAATAAAAAAATAAAAAAATTAAAAACCCACAAAAAATTTAGATTGGCTAAGTGGCTTATTAGACCTAGGTTTGGATCTTCATCTATACTCTGCACCCTTGTTTCCTGTGTTCGACCCCTACTTGCTTGCCACTGTACTTTGTTAGTAGGGTATAATAAATTATAATCCTTGCTATTGATTGCTTTATTGATTGTGTGGGTTAATTGTTGATGAACGAAGAGGCTTGAGTAGTTGCATCAGCGACAGTGAGTCTGTGTTGTCAGACCACTATTTAGCGGCTCTCGCTTTTTCGCTTTTCAAATAGCGTCGTTGCCGGGGAACATCGACTTGTAGAGTACCTTGGTGTCTTTTATTTACTTAGCCATTTTTGCTTATTTATTTTTCTTGCATAATTTGTTTTGAACTGTCTGACATCTCTTTTGTTTTCTTGCGAGGGACCACTGACCGAGGAGGATCGCTTAGGGGATCCTGTGCATCCTTGGGAGGAGGAGCCGGCTATTCTACCCTAGCCGGCAGGAGAGAGCAGGAGAGCTTGAGAGAGAGAGTGACAGTTAGCTTTTCATTCTTTGTGTGAGAGAGATTTGATTAATTGTAATAATACAGGACTTGGACACTTGAACACTTCGGGCCTAATTTCCGGGTGTTTGTTCACCCGGGGGCTCACCGCGGTTTTCTCGTGTTTTCTCGACTGTCATTTTCCGGTTTTGTTTTCTTTTTCATTTCTTTTGTGGATTGAGCTCTTAGATCTAGGCATTGCTTGATCGCTTAGATTAGGTCCAAACACCTTAACAACAATTGCATGTACCTATAGATCGTGCTTGGACTTAGTTTAATTAAACAACGAAGTCACTCTTCTTTGATCCGCGCGCCGCAAGCTCTCCCTGTAAAGCGTTTTCTCCTAAATCAAGTGTGTTGAGCAGAGGAGGGGTGAGCCTAGACCGGACCTTAGGATTGGAGTTGAGTGATTAGCTTGTGGTTCTTCACGCTAGCAGTTGCCTATCTTAAGATGATTTCCGCCTTGCATACCGGCATATAGTTAGGTTGATAAATTTCTGCTTTGCATCCCGCATGGAGAGAGCTGGGATTCGCTGTAAGTCCTCTATCTTTGCATCCATCATTTAGGCACAAAGGTGAGATCTCCACCTTGGTGTCGACTTGCATCGGCTTTTCCGACTCTATTCTCCCTCTGTTTTTGGACAAAGTAGGATCAAGAAAATACAAAATCGTTAGGCGCTTGTTTGAATCCACTCAAAAGAAGCGATAACACCAAAAAAATTAAAAAAGGGACTGCTAAGAAAACTTTGACCTAAATAAAATTGGTAATTGGACTCATTGATTGGGGAGAGTAACACCCTCACTTGTTTTCAGGTTGCATGGGTGATGAATCTCGGATTCACCATTCTAAGTCTCATTAATTAAGCTCAAGTCCCCCAAAATCAACTGCATTTCTGCATCTATTTTGCATAATTAGCATTCAGGCATGTATTCATAAGAATTGCATTTTAGCATTAATTTCTGCATAAAATAAGAAGCCAAAAATCCAAGCCAAAAATGACCTGTAAATAGCCTAACTTCCCCTATTTTTAACTCCTCCATGCTGACACCGCATAACCTAAAACCACCTCCACTGTGTACACATCACTAACAAGAATCAATAAAAAATACAAAAAAATCACTAACCCTGGTAAGTGGACCAAAAACTCAAACCCTAGTTTCAGGATTTTTAGACTAAAAGCCCCATATCTTCTCCATCCAGTGTCCGATTTGATCCTACTCACTTTTGAACTAATGTACATTCAATTACCATCAAAACAAGACCAAGTTCAAGTGAATCAGAGCTCGTATGTGAAAGTTGGGTTTTGGGCCTCTTTTGTACATTGTATATTTTCACGGCTTTTGACCTTGTATTTTATGCATATATTTTCTTAATTAATAAAAATCCAAAAAAATTAGATTTAGATGTCTTTTATTTATCTTTGATTTTTCCATTTTTTTCTGGATTTTTATCGTGTTTAAAAATGACAAAAAAATTGGAAAACCCAAAAATCTAGGTATTCTATGTACATGGGATACCCCAAAAATTCACTTTTTACATTTGACCGATTTTGGCTTTGATGTCTTCATAAAAGTTGTAGATCTCGTCGATACGAGCATTTTTCGTGAAGGAACTTTTTCAATCCAAGGTCATTTGCTATTTCCTTTTGATTTTACAAAAGATTTTTTTCTTCGATTTTTCTAGTGCTGACACGTGGCAACCCAAGAGGCCGCCACGTGTCAGCAGTTTTTAACATTTATTTTTATCGTTTTTAATAAAAAATTTAAAAAAATAAAAAAAATAAAAAAATAAAAACCACGCACGTGCATCGCACGTGCCACCCCCGCACGTGCACTGCACGTGCGCCCGCTCCCTCTCTCCTTTGTCCTCTTCGTGCCACGTGTCTCATTTGGGGCCGTTCGATCTCGGCCGATCAGATGGCCCGCACCATCATCTTCCCCAACCGTCACCCCCGATTTCGCGGGCGCCGCCGCCCCCTCCGCAATCCCCGCAACCACCACACCGTCTCCCCCGATTCCTCCGCCGACGACTTCTCCTTTATCCTCGCACACCCGATGATCTCGCCAGCCGCCAAACTACCTCCGCTCGCATCCTATTTAAGAGACCCGATGCCACCGGCCTCCTTATCTGCCGAATCGCAGGCCACCGGAGGTGACAGCTTTGCGTGGCCCTCGCCGGTGAGATCCGAGGGCCACGCCCCTCGTTGCAGCGCCACCTTCGCGGCCCTTGCTGCCCTGCTCCGATCTTCGTCGAGCCGACCACCGACGACTTCATCATCATCATCACCTTCGCGCCGCCGCCTTGTCAACGACAACGCTACTACGACTCCGCCTTCAACCATCATCTTCTCCGACCACGACGTCAACTACGACGCCTATTATCACCGGCATCGCCGTCTTCGCTCCACGACACGCCACCGCTCGAAGCTCCTCCAGGAGATACAGCCAACACCGATCGTCTCCGCCTCGACATCGTCTTCTTCGCTCAGGCCGTGTGTCGGCCACTACCTACGACCTTCGTCTCCGACATCAACTGTGCCTCTATCGACTCAAGCTTCAGCGCCACCGTCGTCTTCATCGGAGATCCGCCCGCACGCGCCACAGCTTCGTCAACACCGACCTCACCGATGCCACCGCTCGCCATCGACTCCATCGCCGCCTTGGCGTCGACGTCACCGCCCTTCGCTCCACCAGCACCGCCGGCCCACTCCGCCTCCCCTCCGCTTCGGTCGGCCCGCCCTCCGCCTCCACACCGCCAGCAGCCGGGTGCCAGTCCCGAGACCCCCCACGTGCGAGGCACGTGTGGGGGACGTCAGCACACATCATCCCAGGGGGCCACGTGCTGCGCACGTACCCCTTGGGCAATTTGCAAGATTGCCCCCGAAGCTATGCCTTATTGCGTTCCAGTCTAGACAGAGGGCACGTGCTGCGCACGTGCCTCTCTGTGAAATTTGCAGAAAGGCCCCCTCTATTGCTGGTAAATAAATCTAGGTCCCCCCTTTGCATTGGCTTTATTTATTTATTTATTGCATTTACCCCCTGTGTTCTCCCTCTGTTTTGAACCTCTTCTAGGCATCATTTTATTTATTTAAAAATAGCACTGTGTTCCTCATGTAATTCTCTACATTTTGACATGTTGTGAACATTTTTGAGATTTACGGTTAATTAATAAATATATGTTTTATGGAAATTGGAATATTTTGCCCAATCTGTGCTCTGAAATTCATAGTTAAGTAACCGTTGCTTTAAAAATCCCTGAAAAATCACATATTGTAGAGTTATTTTTGATCAACATTGTGCCCAAAAATCTTTGCATTTGCATGCATAACTTGCTCTGTAAAAATCATTTTGCATATTTCATTGTTTAATTTTTAATAGGTATTAGACCCCATATTTTCGAGATTTAGATTTTTCTGAGATCCATCACATAGTGATAGATCTTAGATAATTTTATTTCTTGAAGATAAGTAGGTTTAATATTTATTATAATTAAATATTGAAAATCATTCTGTTCGTATTAAAAATTCATAAAAAATTCACAGTACATCCAAAAATTCCAAAAAAATTACAGTGCATTTATTTCATCATCATTTACATTGTGGCCAAGTCGTATTTTTCGGACATTGTTTGATCGAAGATTACATTTTAGTCCCTAAAATAGGCCGAAATTGCATTTTGCATCTCTTTATTGCATTGAAAATTCCAAAAAAAAAGACCGCCTTGAAAACCGAACTCAAAATTGGATAGACACAACTCTAGGTTGTTCCTTTGCCTCCTTGTGATCGACCTTGGGACTTGCCCAAGTAAAATAAACATAAAACCACTTGATTGAAATTGAATAATTATTTGTGGTTATTTTCTTGACTGTTTCCGATCGCCGCCTACAACGAACGACTTTAATTATTTTCACGAACAAAGATTAAAAACATTCTTTTACACGCGCGATTCCGGACCAATCAGATGGCGCCGTTCTCGAGGCGGCAAACGGCTTAGATTTTTGTTTTGAAAATTTTTATTCGATTTTCCGAATTCGGGTAGTCTGACCCCCGAATTTTCATTGTAGATCCCATATTTTTTCTCCAGCATTTATTTTCTTATTTTATTATTTCTTGAATCACTCTCTGACATATTCTCTCTTATTTTTCTTGCAAGGTACCCGGCGCACTTGGAGCGGTTTTTCAAGAAACCGACGCATCTTCACCGACACCCGAAGAAACCACAATTAATTTAAAATCGAGTCGAGTCGTGAGAGAGCGTATAGTTTAGGTTTTTAATTTCTGTTTTTTTAATTTCTGCTTATTTATAGCGGTGTCCGTTCGGACTCTCGCGTGTGTAAGAAGACCTTGAACTCTATTTGTGGTGTGTCGTGGCCTGTTTCACTCTCCGGCAAGGGTGGGGCCCGACTTGAGTGGCGATTAGGATAGACCTGCACATACGGCTCTCAGAGCATTTTCATTTTTTATTGTGCTCGTAGGATCTTAAGCCACACTTCACTTTAATCAAGACGCACATAGATCGTTCAACTTAGCCAAATTTAATTCAATTCTTCCCCGCTAATAGAACTTTCTGCTTAGGTGCGGCTTTTCATCGGCTTGCATTCATTTAGAGTAATTTTTAAAATTCTGTCTAGCATCCCACATGGAGATTGCGAGGAGGCACTGTAAGTCTTCTAACTGAGCATACATCATTGTTTTTCACGTGCATCGGCTTTTCCCGAACTCCTCCCTCTTGATTTATCACATAATTTTAAAAGAAATTTGGGACTGGACGGTAGACGTGTATTTGTTCTCATCTAATTTTCTCAGTGATCACCTCATTAAAAATTGGGACTGCTAAATATAGCCGATCTTAAAAACCCATAAAATCAAGAATTTTTGCGGGAGAGCAACCCCGACCTTGGATGATTTTATTTTTCTGAGTGAGCGAGAGACGACACTTAAGGATAGAGCCCAAATCTAGAATCTCAGCTCGTTAAATTTTTGCCAAGATTGAATTTATCACCAACTAAAATTGAAAAGATAATAGCCGAACTCTTACGGCTTCATTGTGTGAGTTGGTGAACCCGGGGTTTGAATTGTGTTTGCATTGGTGTGCGTGAACCGATTTCAAGATCAATAGCCGCACATTCGATAAAAATTCTCTTGACTATCCCGTGCAATCATCTCTTCCCTCTCTTGATTTGAACCTCATAATGGAACTCTTGTCCAAAAACTCTCGCAGATCCAACCCCCCATTCCTCTCAAAAATGACCGAACACCCATCAGAGCTATACTATGAAAATAAATTTGTTTTGGTTAGGCCCAAATCAACTAAATCCCCTTCTTTCAATAATCCTCCAACATTTGCGGGAGGCTTTCGCCCGCAGATAAATTTGGCCTCCTCATTGAATTTCTATTCGAACCATCCAACCGCAAATGACCACCTACCATCTTGGACTGAATCGTCTTATTCTCAGTTTCTCGCCAATGAAACTTTTCCAGATCAAAATCCCTTCAAATCTCATGACTGGCAGAGAAATCAAACTCAGATGGAAGGACATGCACTGAATAATCATTGGCATTGGAATGACCATGATAGACCCCTCGTCAGACATGATACTCATACAGAGGACTGGACAGACCTAGAAACACATAAACCCTGTATGTTGACTCCACAATATCAAGGTCTGACCAATCAACTACACATGTCTGAACCATATGAGCAGCCTCCTTCCATTATTTTTGAGGAGAAATTTTCAGAAAATAATGATCATATTTCGGATATTCCAAGAAACTCTCCTCTCAGCACAAAGGGAAAAATGGAAGATGAAATTATCAAACATACACCTACTGCTCCCATAATTAATCATGAACCGAATCTTGAGGAGGACATTTCGAGGATAAATAAGAGATTCAATTCAATAGAGGAGAGATTTCAAAAATTTACCGATCAATTCATCGCATTCTATGGTGGCTCGGACAGTAAAATGAATGAAAAAATAACTGGACCTGAGATTGAAAATTCTGAGGATATTCAGGGACCTAGGGATGATTCTGAAAATGACTATGTCGTTGACCCTCACCCTGAACTCCAGAGCCCATTTTCATCTGAAGAACACCCCACACCCCCACACCACCCAGAAAATACCAAAAAATGGAAATATTTGAAAACCACAAAAAATTGAAAATTTAGAAAATTTCATAAAAATTGAGACTGAAGACGATCTAAGGAATTTGGATCCGACTGTACGGGAAGCACTAGGAAAGAAATTGATTTTTGAACTTCCCTTTCTACAGGCCATTGAACACTTCCCCGACCTTAAAAGATTTTTAACGGAAAAATTAACTATGAAAAAGTCGGGCAGGATTAGAACCAAAACCGAGAGACATATATTGTCAATGGCCTCCTCCTTGGTGTTGAGGAGAAAAACCAAGAGCCGCATAGTGAAGCGGTTGCCCAGATTTGACTGCGAAATCAAAGACACAATTTTCACCCATGCTCGGATTGATGATAATTCACCGATTAATATCCTCCCGACCTCTGTATTTCACGAACTCAAACTCGGACCGATTCTGAAGAAATGAGAGATTATTCAATTAGCGGACCGATCTATAAAGCGACCGAGAGGAATCATTTCTGTCATCATGAAATTCCAAGGTGCTCCGCTCAAAGTAGACTTCACGATCATTGATATTGAGCATCAAGGAGAATTCACCCAATCTCCAATCATTCTCGGAAAGCCATTCTTGGCATTGGCCAAGGCGAGTATCGATTGTGAGACTCGGGAAATCAATTTCGCAGCATTGGAAGCACTTAGATCTGACCCTATCTTTGAGGAACCACGATCTTCTGAGGCAACTCACGAAGTCCCCAACAACCGTAACCATGAAGCGGTAGAAGAGCCCTACCTTGCAGCCACACCTGAGATAGCGGTTGTTGATGAGACTATTGGTTTAGAGAATCTCCCCCTTGCTCCATTCCCGACCGCTCTCACCATGGAGAATCATGTATATGAATCATATGATCCGGAGACTTATGCATGGGCACACCCTGGGTCAACCTACTCTGACTACATGGATTACATCAACTCGACACAGGAATGCACCAACATCGAATCAATTGAGAAAGAACATGCAGAGACTCTCCCCGGTATTTCAATTCCCGTAGATCTCAAAATAGACAAATTTTTCTCCTACGATCATGAGACATATGCATGGTCACACCCTAGAGCAACATTCTCTGAATATCTTGACCAAATCATCCCAAATCGAGAGCGCTCAAACATTCGGGAGACTAAGAACAAACGCGCAGACCAAACACCGACCAAAAATTCTAATGGCTATTCATCTGGATATTCGAGTGAACCGACACCTTCACGACGAAATAAAAAGAGAGCCACCTTTGACCTTTCGGAAGAGGAATCAACTGATGATCCCTCATCAGGTCCGGAGAAGATGGTCTACATGAGTGAAGTCTGTTCAGCAGCCCTAAAGCCATATCTTCGTAAGGATCCAAAATTCAATTCTCGTTGGACAACTCCCGTTCCTAACTACTACTCATCCAAAGCTGATGCTCCTGCACTCTTCAAGTACACTGAAATTATTTCATATGAGCTGACTGAGACCGGTGCTTCTGAGTATTCATCCGAGGACAAACTGATTGACCCCAAGAAGGAACGAATTCTGAGGAAACAACTGAAGAAACAAAAAGACCAGAACACTTGGAGTATGTCCACTTTCAATTACTACTCCTCTGAGGATAACTCTGATGATGGATATCTTTCATCTGACTCAAACACTTCATCTATTATCCATCATGACTTTCTGAGGATGACACTGATCAGAGTTGGGAATCATATGTTTCATCTCCGTCTCATCACTACGATCTCCCACTACAGGCTCACAAAAAGATTAGCCGAAAACCGCCTTAATCATCGGCTACCCACCCTCCCTCCCGACCACATCGGTCTCCTTGTGCAGCTTCTTCCTTTACTTAGGCCAAGGCCTAAGTATAGGGGGGGACCGATGCCATTTGTATATACCATTTCTCTCATCACACTCCTTCTCCCGATCACTCCATTTCCATCCTTCTCTTACACTTAGGCTGACTAGAGCCTAAGTATAGGGGAACCGACATCCACCTGTATATACTCTCCTCATTTCCTGACCGCTTTTCTTTTCATTTTATTCCCACTCCCTTACGCTTAGCCCGAGCTATGTCTTCCGCTTCTTGTGCTCTGAGGACACAACACTCGCTAAGTATAGGGGGGTATGTATATATACTTTGTATATATTTTACCCATATCTCGTACTTTCGCGTAAGTCTATATGTATTTACGGGGTGGGTACTAACTTAAAAAAAAACAAACAAGCACACAAAAAAAGGTTTTGCTACTAACACTAACTTTGCCCAAATTTTTGAAAAAAAAAGAAGAGAGAAGGCTTCTTATTCCATTTTCTGCATAAAAAAATCCCTTGCATAAAATGTCAAAAAAGTCAAAAATAAAAAAATCCCTCAAAAAAAAGTGTCTACATTTCACACACCTGCACTTCATCCAGCACAGCATGCATTTGCATTTGTGAAAAGTCATTGGGTTCTGAACCGAGTTATGAGCCGAAACCGAGAGTGGTCTAGACTTGACCTTAATCCACCTAATTTTCAGAGGAACTTCACCGAGAAATAGGATTTTAAGAGCTTCAGGTCTTTTTGACTTAATTCCTTAAGTTCCACATGACAATGTACATCGTTTGACTCTTAGTGTCTAACCTGGTCTCTTCATTCTGGGTACAACTCTGGAATAGGGAATTAATTTGTACTCTCGCACTATGCACTTAGCTCAACCCAGACGGAATATTGGAAGACTGTGTGAGTCTCTTTTCTGGTAGCGTGGAAATCTAAAAACTGGAGTACGGGCTGAAATAAAACTTCGGAAAAGGGATGGACGGCTGGGCACAATTTTTTTCTAAGACCCCAAAAAATGTACGGAACAAAAAGATTCTATATCCGTAGGGGTACAACAAGATCCAAGCAGAACCACCAAAAAATCCAAATACAAAGAAGCATTCTACCAAATAAAAATCCGACCAAAAAGGTCCAAGCTTCAAGAACCTGCCGATCTTGGTGGAGACTCGGCTACACTGGCCATCTTCACAAGGAGAGGTGACTACACTGGCCACCCTCCAGTTCTTTTCTCTTTCTTCTATCTTCTCCCTCATTCGATTGTGAACACAGCGCGACAGACCTTAGAAGGAAATACCTGACTCCCCGAGGACTAGTTACTGGAGAGGAGAGGAGCATGGTAGTCCGGCATTCTTGGATGGGAAGAGCTAAAACCTTTCACACACTTGAGTCGGTTATTCAATGTTCATAGGGTATACTTCGGGAAGAAGATTGATCTAAGATGACTTCTGAGCCGAAACTGTGACAATGATGTGTAGAACTTGAGGGCTGTTGATCTTAAAATTCTAAGTCTCACAGAAGTTCCGACACACTAATAATCCAAAGGTCGAATCTAGTTTCATTTTCACCTTCAGCGCATGGTCTTGGTATGGAACCCGGTCTCATTTCCCTTCATGGAATTCTTTTTGATGCTTAGGGACGAGCATGGTTTAAGTATAGGGGGATGATGAATCTCGGATTCACCATTCTAAGTCTCATTAATTAAGCTCAAGTCCCCCAAAATCAACTGCATTTCTGCATCTATTTTGCATAATTAGCATTCAGGCATGTATTCATAAGAATTGCATTTTAGCATTATTTCTGCATAAAATAAGAAGCCAAAAATCCAAGCCAAAAATGACCTGTAAATAGCCTAACTTCCCCTATTTTTAACTCCTCCATGGCTGACACCGCATAACTAAACCACCTCCACTGTGTACACATCACTAACAAGAATCAATAAAAAATACAAAAAAATCACTAACCCTGGTAAGTGGACCAAAAACTCAAACCCTAGTTTCAGGATTTTCAGACTAAAAGCCCCATATCTTCTCCATCCAGTATCCAATTTGATCCTACTCACTTTTTAACTAATGCACATTCAATTACCTTCAAAACAAGACCAAGTTCAAGTGAATCAGAGCTCGTATGTGAAAGTTGGGTTTTGGGCCCTCTTTTGTACATTGTATATTTTCACGGCTTTTGACCTTGTATTTTATGCATATATTTTCTTAATTAATAAACACCTAAAAAAATTAGATTTAGATATCTTTTATTTATCTTTGATTTTCCATTTTTTCCGGATTTTTATCGTGTTTAAAAATGACAAAAAATTGGAAAATCCAAAAATCTAGGTATTCTATGTACATGGGATACCCCAAAAATTCACTTTTTACATTTGACCGATTTTGGCTTTGATTTTTTCATGAAAGTTGTATATCTCGTCGAGACGAGCATTTTTCGTGAAGGAACTTTTTCGATCCGAGGTCATTTGCTATTTCTTTTTGATTTTACAAAAGATTTTTTTCTTCGATTTTTCTGGTGTTGACACGTGGCTGCCCCAGAGGCCTCCACATGTCAGAATTTTTTAGCATTTATTTTCATCATTTTTAATAAAAAAATTAAAAAAATAAAAAAAAATAAAAAAAATAAAAACCACGCACGTGCAACGCACGTGCCACCCCCGCGCGCGCACTGCACGTGCGCCCGCTCCCTCTCTCCTTTGTCCTCTTCGTGCCACGTGTCTCATTTGGGGCCGTCCGATCTCTGCTGATCGGACGACCCGCACCATCATCTTCCCCAACCGTCACCCCTGATTTCGCGGGTGCCGCCGCCCCCGCCGCAATCCCCGCAACCACCACACCGTCTCCCCCGATTCCTTCGCCGACGACTTCTCCTTTATCCTCGCACACCCGACGATCTCGCCAGCCGCCAAACTACCTCCGCTCGCATCCTATTTAAGAGACCCGATGCCACCGGCCTCCTTATCCGCCGAATCACAGGCCACCGGAGGTGACAGCTTCGCGTGGCCCTCGCCGGCGAGATCTGAGGGCCACGCCCCTCGTTGCAGCGCCACCTTCGCGGCCCTTGTTGCCCTGCTCCGATCTTCGTCGAGCCGACCGCCGACGACTTCATCATCATCATCACCTTCGCGCCGCCGCCTCGTCAACGACAACGCTACTACGACTCCGCCTTCAACCATCGTCTTCTCCGACCACGACGTCAACTACGACACCTATTATCACCGGCATCGCCGTCTTCGCTCCACAACACGCCGCCGCTCGAGGCTCCTCCAGGAGCTACAGCCAACGCCAATCGTCTCCGCCTCGACATCGTCTTCTTCGCTCAGGCCGTGTGTCGGCCACTACCTACGACCTTCGTCTTCGACATCAACTGCGCCTCTATTGACTCAAGCTTCAGCGCCACCGTCGTCCTCATCGGAGATCCGCCCGCACGCGCCACCGCTTCATCAACACCGACCTCACCGATGCCACCGCTCACCATCGACTCCATCGCCGCCTCGGCGTCGACGTCACCGCCCTTCGCTCCACCAGCACCGCCGGCCCACTCCGCCTCCCCTCCGCTTCGGCCGGCCCGCCCTCCGCCTCCACATCGCCAGCAGCCAGGTGCCAGTCCCGAGACCCCCCATGTGCGAGGCACGTGTGGGGGACGTTAGCACACATCATCCTAGGGGGCCACGTGCTGCGCACGTGCCCCTTGGGCAAATTGCAAGATTGCCCCCGAAGCTATGCCTTATTGCGTTCCAGTCCAGACAGAGGGCATGTGCTGCGCACGTGCCTCTCTGTGAAATTTGCAGAAAGGCCCCCTCTATTGCTGGTAAATAAATCTAGGTCCCCCCTTTGCATTGGCTTTATTTATTTATTTATTGCATTTACCCCCCTGTGTTCTCCCTCTGTTTTGAACCTCTTCTAGGCATCATTTTATTTATTTAAAAATAGCACTGTGTTCCTCATATAATTCTCTACATTTTGACATGTTGTGAACATTTTTGAGATTTACAGTTAATTAATAAATATATGTTTTGTGGAAATTGGAATATTTTGCCCAATCTGTGCTCTGAAATTCATAGTTAAGTAACCGTTGCTTTAAAAATCCCTGAAAAATCACATATTGTAGAGTTATTTTTTATCAAAATTGTGCCCAAAAATCTTTGCATTTGCATGCATAACTTGCTCTGTAAAAATCATTTTGCATATTTCATTGTTTAATTTTTAATAGGTATTAGACCCTACATTTTCGAGATTTAGGATTTTTCTGAGATCCATCACATAGTGATAGATCTTAGATAATTTTATCTCTTGAAAATAAATTGGTTTAATATTTATTATAATTAAATATTGAAAATCATTCTATTCGTATTAAAAATTCATAAAAAATTCATAGTACATCCAACAATTCCAAAAAAATTACAGTGCATTTATTTCATCATCATTTACATTGTGGCCAAGTTTCGTATTTTTCGGACATTGTCTGATCGAAGATTACATTTTAGTCCCTAAAATAGGCCGAAATTGCATTTTGCATCCCTTTATTGCATTGAAAATTCCAAAAAAAAGACCGCCTTGAAAACCGAACTCAAAATTGGATAGACACAACTCTAGGTTGTTCCTTTGCCTCCTTGTGATCGATCTTGGGACTTGGCCAAGTAAAATAAACATAAAAACTACTTGATTGAAATTGAATAATTATTTGTGGTTATTTTCTTGACTGTTTCCGATCGCCGCCTACAACGAACGACTTTAATTATTTTCACGAACGAAGATTAAAAACATTCTTTTACACGCGCGATTCCGGACCCGTCAATGGGAAGGTCTCCTTCCAAGTGAGCAGAGTGATTCGTAAGGATTAGAGCCCAAAACCCAACTTGTGGCTGCCTTGTGTATCGCCTGGATTTCCGAAGTATTGGCGCTACTATCGTACGTAGTCGAGTAGGGCTTGGTCGCCATTGGTGACTCACTATTGTATGAGCATCGACCTTGTCCGAAGTACCGAGCATAGGCCACGCCTTCACGGGTGTATCTGTCTCACCGGCTGCGTCCGAGTAGGATCTTGCACGCTCACGGGTGATTCCGTTGCGAGCAAGGTCCGAAGTATCGGTTTCGCCTATCGGCTTCCTCCCTCTATTTCTTTGGCTGAGTAGGGATCCAAGAAGGGTTACAAGGACCTTAAAAAGCGCAAGTTACATGTTACACAGGAGGAGGACAAGTACGGGAATACTTTTCCGGCAGTACTCTCGCTCCTATAGGCGTAGCACTCTAAGGACTCGTTGAAAGATAAATTCCTGAATTCAAGATAAAAAGTACAAAGATAAAAGCCGAACCTTCACGACTTCATGTGTTGAGTTGGTGAACTCCCTTGTCTTGTGTTTGGTTTCTAGTTACATTTAAGTCAAAGATCAAAAATATCGCGCCTTTGCGCCAATTTTGTTCTCCTTCCATTTGACCCTTTTGCTCATTGTGAGCCTTCTACTGTTTTACAATCCTTTTATTTCTTGTTTATCATCGTGCTCTTCATCCAACATCTTTTCCTCTTGGCCTTCTCGAGATGTCGTCACACGGATGGTTTAGTCGGGACCTCGCCGACGCCCATATCGATTCCGTGCCGGCAACATCTTCAATAAAGAGGGGTAATCTCCGAGAAGTTAATTCGGATCTTGCGAATGTCTCCTTGGATTCCCCTATACTCGCCTCTTTCAATACTTGCCTTTCTCCAATAAATCTGCTATTCGAGATGGACTCGTAACCCGAACTAGCTCTTCCCCTTCCAAGCAACCGGGATTACTCTTGTCCCCGAAACAACCCCTTGTGGATGGAGGTCGATTTAAGTCAATATCATATGCTCCATTCACGACATTCTGGGATTGACCTTAATCCCAGATTCATCTCAACAACAGGTGCTCAGGAAGATACTGATCAGGGTTTACTCCGTCATGCAGATCCTCTACCCGATCACGAGTCAGAGATTCAAGTGCAGTCTGAGATGGCAGGTGGAAGAGGAAAAGGACCACAGGCCCCACCTGAACCTGAAGTCAACCCTGGGGAAGGACAATACACCACACAGGGTGAGGTTAACAGTCAGCTGCTGGCTTCCATCCAAGCCATTCAGCAGCAGTTGACTAATCAGGCCCTAGCCCAGACAGCCTTCCAGGACATGCTGAACGATCTGAGGAGGAGGGCTGATGCGAGAGACGGCCGACGAGAGGATGATCCGAACTTCGATCCCAATTTCCATGAAGTCAGAGATGAGTTTTCAGTGGGACCCGAATATGAAGTAGCAGAAGAAGATCCATCGCAGCCCAAGCCCACACTCAAGGAGACATACAACCCAGGAGCAGGGCGCATCACTGAGTGGATTCAAGTTCCACGTATGCATGCCCACTTTGAGCTGAAGCCGCAATTTCTGTCACTGCTTCCCACTTTCCATGGGAACACCACTGAAGAACCATACATTTTTCTCAAGAAGTTCAGCCGCATCTGTTCCACTGCTCACTACCCTGGTATTCCTTTGGGGGTAGTCAAGATGACCGCGTTTCCCTTCAGCCTTCAAGACAAGGCCCTTTATTGGGTTGACCATCTTGGGAAGGTCGTCACGACCTGGGAGGAACTGAAGTCCGCATTTCTCCACAAATTCTATCCTCTCGGGCGATTGAACTAGATGCGCACCCGGATCTCCAGTTTCTGCCAACAGCCCCACGAGACCATTCATGAAGCGTGGGAGAGATTCAAAGATCTTCAGGAGAAGTGCCCCCACCATGATATTCCAAAGACCAGTCTCGTACAACACTTCTTTGGGGGGCTATCATTTGAGAGCCAAAAGCTTGTAGATGCAGCTTGCGGCGGTTCACATTTCAACAAGGACGAGGACGTGGTATGGAACGTCTTCGAAGAAATGGCTGAAGGAGAAGCAGCCCAATCCTCGTCTAGAATATACATGAAGCCACCAACCGCCATCAACAAGCCAGTGAACATGGCTTCTCACACCGAAGACAAGGATGAGAGCTCCAACCTGAGCATCATTGGGAGCCACTTGTCCAAGGTGGATATCATCGAGAAGAGGTCGCATGACCTCGAAAAGTTGGCAGTCATTGAGAAAAGGACCCAAGGTCTGGAAAAGCTCGACCAGATTTCCCAACAGCTGGAGCAACTCGTTCGAGCACTGAATGCAAACATGTGCAACGTTGTGTCTACCTCTGCAGAGCCGAATGCTGAGAAGAAGGAGCCCGCAAGGCAGCAACACCCTCAGCCGACTCCACAACAACCCCAACCTGTCCAGCACGTGTATTACGTGCAGGCCCCGGAGCAGCCCCCGTAGCCCCAGACACAGATGGTTGTGTATCAACCAGAGCCCCAACCAGCATACTCTGAGCAGTTCTCTCCACCCCCGCCACTGATTCAGGAGATCAATGGCGTATGGAACAACGAAGCGCAACTGACCCGTCCTCAGGGACATTCTCAGGGTCAGAACATGGGCAACAGGCCCTACCAGCAGCAGCAGGGTGGGAGACCCTTCCAGCCTTCCTACCAGTATCAACCTCCATTTTAGGGTAACACCTGGAGGCAGAATTACCAGCACGGTCCTCAGCAGTCCGGATATCGCGGACAGGGATATCACCAACAACGGGCTGCTCAGTTCAATCAACATTCCTCTAACCCTCCTCCTCACCAATTCTCACAAGGTTATCGGTCGCAATCTCAGCCGCCCTATCAGCATTCTAGACCCCATCAGGGGGACTCCTCTGAGATTGTGCCGGTCAACCCGACCCTGGCCTGTTTGGAGCAGTTAATGAAAAACATGGCTGAGATGAACCAGAAGATCGACGACCTAACGGCAGCCAAGACCGCCATACCAGCCCAGGTCGAGGCCAACCCGAACAATTTCCGACGCAAGGAGCAGGTAGCTGGCAGTGTCCAACCCGAATCAGGTGAATTAAATTGTTTTTTTTCTAATGCTGTTACTCTCATGAGCGGTAGGACACTCCAGCCATTGACGACGGCGAAAGGGAAGCATCTTGCATCTGACGGGGAATCGTCAGTCTAGCCAACACCAGGGCCGAGCAGTATTTTGGGAGCAACACCAGCATGCAGAAAATTACAAAAAAATAAAGAAAATAGAAAAAACCAAAAAGATAGCAGCAACCTCGGTGGAGATCAGCCCGCATTGGAGCCGCCTGCACCTGCCTCACAACCAGTTCCTGACAGGAGGAGCACCACACCTGCAGCGAGTCCAACGCCAGCACCTGAAGACGAGCCTGTCATTTTTGGTCCACAAATTGTAGATGAATCCATTCCTTTTTGTCATCTACCTGTATACAACAATATGGACACTATTTTGAATGATAGTGGTGGAGATTTTGTAAATATTCCTTTTCCAGAAGCAATGAAAAAACACAAAAAAATGAAAAATTTGAAAAGTGCTTTGTCTGATCCTGCCATCATAGAAATCATTCAGAACTTGGTGTTGAACATGCCACTGATGAAAGCTCTTGAGTACATGCCAGCCGTGAAACAAGGATTAAAAGAGGCATGCACGACCAAGCGCAGGCCGAACCCCCACAATTCCAGAAGCAAAGGTGGCAAGTCCGAAAAACACATTCTCACAATGGCCACAGTTAACGCCATCAGCAACCTCCTAGATAAAAAGCCAGATATGGGAGCACCTCTTGTACGTTGCCAGATGTTTGATCAGGAATTCGAGCGAACACTTCTCGATAGTGGGTCATCTGTCAATTTGATGCCAGCCTCACTACTCACTGAGTTCAGGTTAGGACCGCTCAAGCCTACAAAGATGATTCTGCAGTTTGCAGACAAGTCAGTCAAGCGGCCTAGGGGCCTGTTGGAGGACGTGATCGTCACGGTCCAAGGAAAGTCATTCCCGGCCGATTTTGTGGTCTTAGATATGGACGTCCCCTCTCTGTTACTCCTTACCCCGATCATACTCAGAAGACCATTTCTACGGACATCAAACGCAGTTGTGAATTATGGGACGGGAGAAATCACTTTCGGCGCTGGAAGTGAAATAATCAGAGTAGAGACCCTGTCTGAGGGAACACATGCCGAGTAGACATCTACATCATGTGCAAGGGTGATTGAGTACGCTGACGACTGCGACTTTCTAGCAGAGCTTCAAGACACCAACTTATTTCTGGATGACAATGAGATCCATGAACTCCTCTGCCCTGAGGAGGGAGTGGAGACCGCGGTCGAATTTCCCCTTATCATTCAGGATGAGGAACTCGCTGATGTGCTGCAAGAAACTGCCGTGGGAGTAATGTGCCTTCAGAACCAAGAGTTGAAGTCTGAAGAATCCTTGAATGAAGAAGAAATTATTGAGGAATTCTGTCAGGATTTGAGAGAAGAAACAGATCAGAACATGGTGGACACCGAACAGTTGAATGAATCACCACCTGCACTGATAACTGAAGTCACCACTGAAGCAGCTCAGACTCCGCCAGAGCTAAAACCTTTGCCCTCCAACATGAAGTATGCCTTCCTTGCGGGAGAACCTAATATGCACCCGGTCATTATCAATGCCCACCTGACCGAAGACCAAGAATCTCATCTGATGGAGGTTCTTGAACGCAACCGCAAGGCGATAGGCTGGCAAACTTCTGATCTCCATGGGATCAATCCGTCACTTTACTCACACCGCATCTTTCTGGAAGAAGATTGCAGGCCCTCTCGAGAACTGCAGAGAAGATTAAATCCGAACCTGCGGGAGGTTGTTATGAAAGAGATCCAAAAATGGTGTGATGCGGGATTTATCTATCCCATCTCCGACAGCAAATGGGTGAGCCCGCTGCATGTTGTGCCCAAGAAATCAGGGATCACCATTGTGAAGAATGACAAAGGAGAGGAGATTGCCACCAGAGTACCCACTTCTTGGCGAGTGTGCGTGGATTACAGGAGACTTAACCTCGCTACCAAGAAGGACCACTTTCCTCTACCCTTCATCGACCAGATCTTGGAGAGATTGGCCGTGAAGGAATACTTCTACTTCTTGGATGGATACTCTGGGTATAATCAAGTTGCTATTGCTCCTGAAGATCAAGAGAAGACCACGTTCACCTGTCCTTTTGGCACATATGCCTTCAGACGGATGCCGTTCGGGCTATGCAACGCCCCAACCACATTTCAGAGGTGTATGCTTGCAGTTTTTGCTGATATGGTGGGCAACTTTCTCGAGGTCTTTATGGACGATTTTTCGGTCTACGGAGATTCCTTTGATCAATGCCTGGATTATTTAGACCGAGTCTTACGGAGGTGCTGCGAAGTCAATCTTGTGCTCTCATGGGAGAAGAGCAACTTCATGGTGACCGAAGGAATTATGCTGGGTCACGTTGTTTATAAACGTGACATGGAGGTTGACCCAGCCAAGGTGGATGTGATTTCCAAACTTGAGCCACCTACAAACATCAAGCAAGTCCGGTCGTTCTTGGGCCATGTCGGTTTTTACTGACATTTCATCAAAGATTTCAGTAAACTGGCCAGACCGTTGACTGAGTTGCTCGGCAAGGACAATGAATTCATTGTAGATGACCGTATGCTCCTTGCCTTTAATCAGTTGAAAGAGCTCATCACACATGCCCCTGTCTTACAGCCACCGATTTGGACTCAGCCTTTCGAAATCATGACTGACGCGTCACATTATGCCATCGGGGCTGTACTGGGACAGAGGAAAGATAATGTACCATTTGCGATTCACTACGCTAGCCGAACGCTCGATGAAGCCCAAAGAAATTACACTATCACTGAAAAGGAGCTGCTAGCGGTAGTTTTTGCCTTGGAAAAGTTCAGATCATACCTCCTTGGGTTCAAAGTAATCATTTACACTGATCATTCGGCCATTCGGTAGATACAGCAGAAGAAGGATGCCAAACCACGTCTCATTTGGTGGATCCTTCTCCTCCAGGAATTTGACTTAGAAATCAAAGATAAACCTGGGGTAAAGAACATAGTGGCCGATCATCTGTCAAGGCTTCTTGAACCAGAGTCTCCTGAACTGAACCTGCAGCTGATCACATAGACCTTTCCAGATGAGTCAATTCTGTCTGTCGCCTCACTTCCTTGATATGCGGACATTGTGAACTATCTAGTTGCCAAGAAAATCCCACAGGACTGGCCTAAATTGAAAATAGACAGGTTCTTGTCTAAAATCCATTTCTACTAGTGGGAAGACCCGTATCTGTTTCGTGAGGGAGCAGATTGCATCTGGAGAAGGTGCATTCCTCAGGAGGAAGTTCCAAGTGTCCTCGCTTTATGTCATGATCAAGATTCTGGAGGACATCATTCAGGTAAACCGACGGCAGCAAAAGTTCTTCAAAGCGGCCTCTGGTGGCCTTCATTATTCAAAGATGCAGATGAGTATGTCAAATGTTGCACTGACTGCCAAAAGATGGGTGGAACCATAGGAATGAGAGATATGATGCCTCTGAAATACATTCAGATCTCAGATGTCTTTGACGCATGGGGCATCGACTTTATGGGCCCGTTTCCTAACAGTCAGGGTTATGAATATATTCTGCTTGCTGTCGATTATGTAAGTCGATGGGTGGAGGCTATTCCCGCCCGAGCCGCCGACAGTAGGACTGTCTGTCGATTCTTGAGAGATCACATCATAGCACGGTTCGGGATTCCCAAGATTCTCATATCTGACGGGGGTAGTCATTTCATAAACAGAGAGGTGAAGAAGCTGACCCAAGAATTCTGCATTGAGCATCGCGTCGCTTCACCCTACCACCCGCAGTCCAATGGCTTAGCTGAATGTTCAAACAGGGAGATCAAGACAATCTTACAGAAGCTTGTGCGTCCGGATCGCAAGAACTGGTCTCAGTTGCTTGATTCCGTTCTTTGGGCTTATAGAACAACGTACAAGTCACCCTTGGGAATGTCTCCCTACTGCCTTGTGTATGGCAAGCCATGCCATTTGCCCGTCGAACTGATTCACAAATCTTTATGGTCCATTAACACCTGTAATTTGGACTCCAAGCAAGCAGGAAAGAACATAAAACTGGATCAGAATAGATTACTGGAATTCAGAGATTACGCATATGACAACAGCCTGATGTACAAGGAGAAGGTCAAAACATGGCATGACAAGCATATCCGTTGCAAGTCCTTTGATCCAGGTCAGAAGGTGTGGTTGTTCGATGCGAAATTGAAGATCTTTCCAGGCAAATTGAAGAGCAAATGGACTGGACCGTTTTTGGTTAGGCAGGTGCGTGACAACGAAAGTGTATTGATATCCAATCTGTCAGCTGACGCACAACCATTTGTAGTCAATGGACAGCTTCTGAAGCCATACCTTGAACATGATACATTCATGGCTGTCGTTGACTCAGTTCAAATAATCTATGAGGATGTGCTGAATATCTCCAAAGAAGCAGTGAGAAGCGAAGCACAACAAAACATTTTTGAATGATTTTTTTTGTCCTTTTCTTTTTCTTCTTTTCTTCTTTTCAATGTCTTTTCTCCCCTTCTACCGAATTGATGCCATCCCTTTCATCATTGCTACACTTAGGATGTACTCTATCCTAAGTATAGGGGGGATGCGCATCCCGAGTTGCTCATATCCACTTTCATCTCTTTTTCTTCTTTTCTTCTTTTCTTCTTTTCCTCTTCTATTTTCTTAATCTATCAAAAAGGTGTCGCCCCTTGTAGACAGTTTTCTATACTTAGGACGTACTTTGTCCTAAGTATAGGGGGGTGTGCACCCCGAGGTAATTCTATTCTTTTCGATCCTCTCCATTGTCTCCTCTTCTTGTCTATACTTAGGAATACCTTACCCTAAGTATAGGGGGAGACAATCTGAGTACGATCTGTTCATTCCCACCCTTGACCCTCCCTGCTTTGTATACAGTCTGCTATACTTAGGATTATTTGATCCTAAGTATAGGGGGGACGGTCAACTTCTCATTCATTCTTCTTTAGACGTGCCTATACTTAGTACGAGTTATGTCTTCTCTTTTCTCTCCGATCTATGAGGACATAGCTCAAGCCAAGTATAGGGGGGTCGTATATACTACGTATATACTTTAACCATAACTCGTACTTTCGTATTTTCCCAATAATATGGCTTATAATTCATTAAAATTCATTAAAAGCCTTAATAAAAAGGTGTTCTGTTCCTCAAATTCTTTTTGTATATACTGATTAATAAATCAGGTGAAAATATTTTTTTGCAAAATGTTTGAAAAATAGTTTGAAAATCCTTGTGAACATTTAGTGAAAACTATTTTGAAAATATTTTGTTACATGTTTTCAACCTATGTAAAAATGTGTGGATTATAAAATTTCTTTTCTTTGTGTGAAATAAAATGTTTGAAAAATGATTTGCAAATGGTTTGAAAAATGGTTGCAAAAATACATTGAAAAACCTATATATACTGTTTTGAAAGCCTTTGCAAAATAATTTTCAAATGTGTGTACATGTTTGTAAAAATGTTTGTAAAAACTATTTTGGACTATAGTTTTCAAAAATTGTGTGAAAAAGCTTGTGTCAAATAAGTTTGAGGAATATTTACATCACACCAAAATCCACTATATATATGTATAAAATTGACCACTTACCCCTGTAAATTCTTAAAATCCACTTCTTGTATATATAAGAAGCACTCCCGTGTACATATTTTTCACCTTGTTTTCAGCCAAATCTTTTTGTTTTCAAAAATTCCCAAAAACATTTGCAAAACTAAAATCCAAAAACATCTGAAAAATCTTTTTGAAAAATACAAAAAATGCATATGCGTCATCATCATATTTTCAAAAGTCTATAAAAAGTTCAAAATCTTTGAAAATTACATCACAAAAATATTTTCTGCGTATCATTTGCATAGCATGAGCATTTTTCGGATTGAGATTGATCGTTGAACGAGTCTAAATAAAATCCTGAGATTGGAGCTTGATTGGACCTTAAAATCTACCTAATAACAGGAACCTTATAGGAACTGGGTTTGAGGTACTTCAGGTCTAGTTGACTTAATTCTTTGAGGATCACGGGACTTGATTCAATGGATTCTTGACTGCCTAAGTAGAGTATTTCGGAGCACACGCACGACTCTTGTTGATAATGACCTAACTTGGACACCTGCACCTTTCACATGGCTCAACTCAGTTGGAGTGGTGAGGGGATTGGATTTGCCGGTATGAGACGCACACAAGTGGAAACATTTGTCCTCCTCTAGGGAGGGAAGTGCACCCCAACCCGTCCAATGATGAGGAAGTCTAAAGACAGGAGGCTGTGGGTTGCGATAAAGCTTGAAAAGAGGGATAGTCTACTGGCTCAAGAGGAAAAACTCCTTATGTAAATGCTGTTGTACATAGTATAAAAAAAGTGTGTTCAGGCATGTACAAAAATAAAGAGCCTGCGAAGTATGTACAAAGTCAATAAGCAAGCTTGAGTTCCAAAGTCAAATATGTGAGCCTGCAGCAGGATGACGTGACTACACTGGTCGTGCATCCCCGGATAGGTAGCTACACTGGCTACTGTCCATTCTTCTCTTGATCCCCTCCTCTTGAGCTGGTTGCCACTTGAACTTAGAAGAGAATACCCCGCTCCTCGAGGATTGAGTTGTTGGATCGAGGAATCATTGGGTTGTCGTACTGGAGAAGTCACTCTCTTTATCATTCTAGTTGGGGAGAGCCACCATCACTTACATTGAACAAGTCGGATTCATAGTCGTAAGAGTTTGCGTATGAGTTGAAGTATTTCTGACCTGGCTATTGAGGAGACTTGGACAGAGTTTTGGGATTCTCAAGGACTGTTGAATGTCAAACACGGTTCTCACTAAGGTTCCGCCCGCACTAAAATTCCAAAGGTCCGACTTAAGCTCCAAACTTTGATTTTGTGAAGACAAGTTTGATAATCAGATAAAATCCAAGTTCTTCTTTTTCTTTTCTTTTTCTTTTTGCACTTATTGCATAAGTGTTTGCTAGGGACTAGCAAAGGTAAAGTATAGGGGGATGATGAATCCACATTTCATCATCTTTATTCTATCATTTTGGCCTCAAAAACCCTGGCAAATGCCTGTAAATAGCCTTAATTCCTGCATTTTAGCATTCATGCACATAGGTGTAAATAGTGTATAAATGTGGTTTTTAAAAACCAAAATTATAGAATAAATAAAAGAAAAGAAAAAGAATAAAATATTGTAAATATTTTATGACCCGAAATCCCGAGACCTAGGCATCTTGATGAATAGGTCGACAAGGAATAAAGTAGGGGGAGATAAGGGCCAAATACCTATATTTATTAATTCGTTCTTTATTCATTTTGGGACCTATTTTTGGTTCCACTTTTTGTGCATCAAATTAAGAAACTTTGTATATGAAAGTTGTAGATAATTTTATAAAGAAAAATACAAAATTTTCACTGAAAAATATTATACAGATAAAAAGTTCTGGTCTGAATAAAAAGCCAGAATCCCAACTTCCCAGACCTGTATCTCACAAATGAAAACTCCAAATGCCTCAAAATCACCTTTAATTGTATATAGGATAAAATAAGCTATTTAATGGCGGTGGTTTCGCATTTGGCAGAGCTACAGTCTGAAAGTTGAATTTTGGACCCCTATTATATACTTGTACAACTTAAAATATTCATTTTATTATTTATTCATTATTTTTTAATTTTATATTTTTGTTATTTTGTAAATATTACCTATATTAATTATGTGCATTGAAATCAAAATAAAACTCAAAGAAGATCCCAAATAAAATACATATATGCACAATACATAGGTAAAGTACACACACATATACCTATACTTTATATCCTTTTATTTTATTAAATATACAAAACACATCAATAAAATAAAATAAAAATATAATTATGTGTATACAAGTATGTTATAATTATATAAATTAATAAACATAATTACCAACATTAAATACACAAAATAAAAATAAAAGAACAAAATATGTAGATATTATACCTATATAGGCCAAAATAAGTAACTTCTAAAATACATCTCATAAAATTAATTAGCATTCATAATAAAATACTTCATAAATTAATAAACATTTGTTATTTTTTAACCAAAATGAAATTCATCCATTTACTATTTTATTTCGATTTTTGAAATCATTTTTTGAGGATTTTTCCTGGTTGGTCCACATGGACCAACCAGGTTGGTCTGACAGTTGACCTAAGTCAACTGTCTGACCTTCTCCTCCAGACTTGTCAGAGTCCATTTTGTCTCTTCTTCTCGCATTTCTCTAGGGCTGACCTTGCATCGATTCGTGACGATGCCTTCTGCATTTTTGCTCCTCGATCAATGGTGATTCACGCCCTAGTGAAATCTGGGGCTGTAGACCACTGATCGAGGCGTTTCGAGCCTCGTCTTCCACGCCGCCCGTCAACCCTACAAAAGAGCACCCCCGACTTCAATTCAAATCTAATCCTTCTTCCGCCATTTTCATCCTCAAACCCCTAGCCCTTCGTGCTCCTGGTGACAGCAAGCGTCGAATCGAGCCTGGGTTCGAGGTATTTGATGTAGAATCGAAGCGATTCGACCCTCACCGGAGCTCCGCCCGAAGCCATCCACTTCCGTCTCCGGTGAGCTTCTCCCTCTTCTTTTTCCATTTTCTTGTAGCTTTAGCCTAGATTAGGTTAGGTCTTTAGCAGTATAGCTTTTCGTTTCGTCGAGCGCCGTGAATCTTCAATCGAAGCCACGGCGGAGCTGAGCTCCGCCCGTCGTTTCCGGCCACTCCAGTTGTCGATCGCCGCCCAAATCACCTCCATCCTTCCCCCCTTCACTCCGTCGCTCCGCTCCACCCATCATTTCGCCTCGATCTCGCCCAGATCGAGTCCACGGAGCTCCTATCTCCGCCGCTCGCCGGAGCTCACCATCCGAGCCACATCCCGCTTCCATTGCACTATCAGACCCCACCATTTTGCTCGCCTGGTTTTTGTGGATCTAACCTTGCAGGTCCGAGCCCAAGAGAAGGCTCCCTCGGCCATCGAAAGCTCCAGGAACAGCCGCCTTGGTCGCCTTCCCCGTCCGACCACTCCACGCCGCCTCTGCTTCGTCGGAGGCCACCATCAGATGCAGAAGGGCCCCAGGATCCTTTTGCCCTTGATCCAGGGGCCGGAGCGGCCGTGTGTCGACCGCAATCGCCGATCGAAGCTCGTCGGGGAGGTGTTCTTCGTGAACCTTCCCTTGCCGTTGGATCAGACGCCATCTCCAGACGCTACGCCAGCCGTCCGATCGCCTGTTGCTCCCTGCCGTTGGATCATCAGCCCAAGATCTAATCTCAGCCATCCAAGACGAAGGGGTACCAGCCGCTCGATGCTCGCCACGTGTCTTAGTGAATCTCCATCGGCCGCACGATCGGGAGATTGGGTATTTTGCATCTTCAGCCCAAGCATTTTTGTTTTTACTTTTTAGTCAAAAAACTTTCGTCTGAAGTTTAAAAAGTTTTGTAATATTTGCACTTAGGCCCCTCACATTTTCACTATTTGCACTTAGGTCCACGCCACGTCACTTCACGTGACTGGGGCGCATGACTTTTGGGTATTTTGCATATTTGGTCCTGAACTTTTAGTTATTTACAATTACATCCCTGTGCGTAGTTAATTAAATATGTTTTTGGAAAAATTGCATGTATGCCCAGCCGGTTTTCATTAATTACAATTATGCCCCTGTGAATAATATATCACGTGTTCTGCGCGTGCCCTTTTTGGTGAATTTGCATCTGAGCCCCTGTATGTTTGTATAATTACATTTATGCCCCTGGCAGGCTTAGGATTTTTGTGTGCTTAGCCTATTTATTTAACGCCTCATTTAATTGCCAAAAATTCTCAAAAAATATGGTTTAAGCTCCTGTTTGCTTCTACTTTCACGCCACATTTTTAGTTTCTAATTTTATTGCATTTTTAGATTTATTAAAAGTCAAAAACATGTTATTTCAGCACTGTCTAGCTTAGAAAATACCAAAGAAATATTAAAATACCTCTAAAAATTCTAAAAAAATTCACCTACCATGTATTTTGATCTATTTTACTTTCAATCCAAAAACCACTAAAAATTTCAAAAGAAAAACTTTAAAAATTCAAAAATACTTAAAAACTTCAAAAAAATATATAAAATCAAAGAAAACTCAAAAAAATATAAAGTCAACTCCTATTTGTTCCATATTTTATTGACTTTATTTGAAAATCAGTTGGAAAATTTTTGTGACTGTTTGTTATTTTTAATTTGCATTTTACTCCCAGCCAGTACCTATTTCACTGTTTTCTTTCATTTAAGTATTTAAAAATACCAAAAACAGTTTGAAAATTACCCAAAAATAACAAAAACAGTAGAACAATATAAAAAGACCAAAAAGATTTTATTTCTGAATTTTTGACTATTTTTGCATATTTTTATAAATATTTTATCTCCTCTTTTATTACATTGTCTTTATTTTCCAATATTGAAAAAGGAAATAGAAAATCATAAAATATAAAAAATATAAAATCAGAAAATTAAAAATCAAAAGACAACATTAAAAATTAAATAAAAATAAAAAAATAAAAAAAGTAAAAACCCACAAAAAAATTTAGATTGGCTAAGTGGCTTATTAGACCTAGGTTTGGATCTTCATCTATACTCTGCACCCTTGTTTCCTGTGTTCGATCTCTACTTGCTTGCCACTGTACTTTGTTAGTAGGGTATAATAAATTTTAATCCTTGCTATTGATTGCTTTATTGATTGTGTGGGTTAATTGTTGATGAACGAAGAGGCTTGAGTAGTCGCATCAGCGACAGTGAGTCTGTGTTCTCAGACCACTATTTAGCGGCTCTCGCTTTTTCGCTTTTCAATCGGGACATATTTCTCAGAAAATTTTGATAGAGTTTTCCCTTATATCGGGACATATTTCTCGGAAAATTTCGGCAGAGTTTCCCCTAATATCGGGACATATTTCAAAATAAAAACGAAAAGAGTTTCTTCTATAAAATTAGTCGAGAAAAATAACAAGAAACTGAAATAATATACTCAACAACAAGAGATGAAGAACCAGTAGACACCACACATCTTAGGTGAGTGAACGTGTGACGAATCACAGGGTCACTGACGTGCATAGCCGCCCGCACCTAAGTAGGGTATTACACAGATTTCTCCATCAACATAATTATAAAAGCATAATAGAAAAAATAGAAACATAAACGATGGAGAATCGGTAGACACCACGCGTCTTAGATGAGTGAACGTGTGACGAATCACAGGGTCACTGACGTGCATAGCCGCCCGCACCTAAGTAGGGTGTTACACAGATTTCTCCTCGAACCACAACAGGAAAACGAATCAGAAAGAAAGATGAATCACGAGTAAAACTTAGAAGAACAAGAGGATGAATTGAAAGCCTAGCTTACGAAGCAAACTAAGAGAGGATCATACCTTTCTCCTCCTCGTTCTCCCGACAGCGCTTCGCTAGCGCTCCTCCCTCGCCTCCCACTCCTCCTCTCGACCTCTCGAACCTAGCCCTTGGGGTGGTGGTGGTAGTGGAAGTTGTAGAGAATGAATGGGTATGGGGGGGGTCTATTTATAGGCCCCAGAAAACCACTAACCATGGTTAGAAAACCATGCTTTAGACCTTAACCATGGTTTAGCGGCCCATGGTTTTGGCCCATGGTTTTAGCCAAAACTTATCCCAAACTTGGGGCTTAAGTTAGAACATTCTAGAGGATTCTAGATTCGCTAATGACACTTAATTAACACTAATCGTAATTAACTTTCACTAATCGTGATTTAACTTTTACGGCTTATGCTGATCTTTTGCTAACTATTGATTAGTGTTTTCTAATGATCATTAGCGGTTTTTAATCGATCATTAGTTTTTTTAATCATGTTTAATTAGTCTTAATGACAGTCATTATGGGTTAATGACATCTTAGCCTTCCTCACTTCTCTTTCTTCCGAAATTCATACCAAATCGAAACGAAGTCCGATTCACACGAAACAAATTCTGTTGGTTTCCTCTTGACGAGCCGGATCTTATTATATAGGATCCGAGATATGCCAAGTTCAAGGCTTTACAGACAGGAGTTGTGGGTTGCAATAATGCTTCAAAAGAGGGATAGTCTACTGGCTCAAGAGGAAAAACTCCTTATGTATATATGCTGCACTTTGTAGATATGTTGTATATATGCACATCATCAAAAAAATGCAAAAAGAAAATAACTCCAAAAAAGTGGTGGGTTTGAGAGAAAATGATAATCCCACCGGAGTGTATATGGTGCAATAAGCAAAGCTTGAGATTCATGTTCCATCTTATGAAGCTTGCAGCATGAAGACTTAGCTACACTGGTTGAGCTCCCAGGGATACATGGCTACACTGGCCATGGTCCATTCTCCTCTTCCCCCTCTTCTTGAGCCGGTTGAACTTGAACTTAGAAGGGAATACCCCGCTCCTCGAGGAAAGAGTGGCCAGACTAGGGTCATAGAGTTACCATGTTGGGAAAGGTTGTCATTTTGCTACTTCTGGGGTGGAGAGATATACCTCACTTACATTGTACAAGGAAAGATTCATGGTCTTCAGGGTTTGTGTATGTAGACTTGTTCTGATCTGGATTATTGAGGAGTCTTGACTATAGATTAGTGGATCTTAGAGGCTGTTAAGTTTTAAACCTAAGTCCAAATAATGTTCCGACACATTAATAAACAACATTGATCCATGCATTTCTCCTCCTTTTCTTTTTCTTTCCTTTTGCACTTCTTTTTCAAATAAGTGTTTGCTAAGGGACTAGCAAAGTTAAGTATAGGGGGGTAATGAATCCTCATTCATCACTCTTTATACTTTTATTTTAGCTAAAACCTTTGCAAAACACCATGTAGATATGTGTAAATAGACTAAATTACCAAAATGCGTGCATTGTGTAAATAGCAATAATTAGCATGTTTTTGTGCAAAAATAAAAGAATAAAGAAATAAAAGAAAAAGAGGGAAATATTTAGAATAAATATTGAGTGACCTAATCCTAAGGGAGGGCTCAGCATGGGCCTGGCCGCAAAATAAAATAAGTAGAGAGAGATAGGGTGACTCATCATGGTGTAAATACCTCTCTTTATGTATATATTTTATTTTCTAAAAATAAAAATATATTTGTGCTTCCCATATTGTGTACATAGTTATAAAAATAAGACTAAAGTAAAAATGGGAAAAATAAAAGAAAAATAAAAACAAATAAAATTCTCTCTCATCAGTGTACATAGACCATGTATATAAAATAAAATACCTATTTATTTTCTCCTTGTAAATAATTAATAAAAATCCAATAAAAATATTTTTATATTCCATATTTTATGGTGTAAATAAATAAAATAAAAATCAGAAAAATAAAAAGAAAAATAATAAAATTCATTTCCCACCTTGTATATATACCATGTACACATGTATATAGATTTATTTATTTAACTAATGTAAATAAATCTTAAAAATAAAATAAAAATATATTTTTATTCCAAATTTTATGTTATAAATAACTAAAATATAAAATTTGAATAATTGCATAAAAATAAATAATTAAAAATAAAAATAAAAAATACATATGTAAATATACCTATATATAATAATAATATAATGTAAATACGTTATTTATTTTTCAAAAAAATAAATAAAAATCACAAAAAAATAATTTGAAAAATAATAAACATTTTTCATGTTAAAACTTTTTTAAATAAAATCATTTACTGATTTTAAATTAATTTACAAATAATTAAAAAATGGAATAATTTGATTGGTCCACGGGGGATTGTTGACCCCCTGTCAACTCTCCCCCGCGGACCTCTTCCAGGCGGATCGTGTTTTTGACCCGATTTCTCAAAATTTTCCCAACTCGATCCGATCACCTCTCACTTAAAACCCGTCCCCCGAATATTATTGATTGATCCAAGACCCTCGCTCGGTGATTTGCCTAGGGATCCGTGCACCCCAGTGCCCTGCCCGACTCCATCTTTGCCGGATCTCCACCACTATTTTGCTCAGCTCCACCGCAACTTTCAAGGCATCTTTGGCCATCGTCTTCCGGTCCGAGGACCTCCATCCTTCTCCTTAGAGTGACAGCTATCGAGTGAGGGTGTCGCAGCGAGGAGTGAAGGGTTGTAGCCACTGATCCGGCGAGATTCACCGTCGTGCTCCGCCATCGAGCGAGCTGAGCCTCTGGCCTCGACGAGCCATCGAGGCAAAGACACCAGGAGCTTCCTGACCTCCAGCATAGTCGACTACGTCCATCAAGTACCCCCGATACCCCTTAGGTTAGGTTAATTTCAGATTTCCCCAATTTGCGCCGCCGGCCTTCGTCGGCCGATTCACTCCGATCAGTTCACCCATTCGATCCTGGATTCATCTTCACGAGACTTCGTTCCATCTTCTCCACACCTCCGATCACCTTGGTTCGCCCCGCCGTCGCTTCGTCGGAGACCCCCGCTCCGCCTCATTCCGACCACCCCTTCGCACGCTAACGGGTCGAGGCACTTTGCCCTCGACCCAGGTTTCTGTCTGTGCAGCTTGCAGGTCAAATCGACCTCATCTAGAGGTCGGGTCATTCAAGCACAGCAGCTCCGAGCCACCTTCGTCGTCGGAGCTCTCTGGAGCTCCTTAGCCTCTTTGGAGCTATCCACCAGGTGCAGACCATCATAGGCGATCTTCTCCCCATCTCAGTAGCTCCCGAGGAGCTCCCCACCGCACGCATCGGGCCGACGAACTTTGTTGGTGAAGTGTTCTTGGAGGACCTCCAGTTACCGTCCGATTGAGCCTCCTCCGCCAGTTTAGATTGTCGCCGTCCATCTGCGGGAGGGCTCCAGCCGTAGATCCATCTGAGGATCAGATCAGGAGCGTCGATCCAGCGAAGAGGCGTGCACGCTTTCCCACCGTCAGATCTCCACGTGGTGCGCCTCCAGCCGTCGATCGTTAATAATAGGGGTAATTTCACTTAGGCCCCTTCTCTTTTAGCATTTATAGAATAGTCCTGTAAATATTTTAGTGTGTTGTTTTTAATTAGGATAATTTGCACCTTGGACCTCACTGTTTATTTCATTTGCATTTTCATCTCTGCCTGTGTGAGACACGTGCTTCGACACTTGATATGTTGGACATTTTGCATGTATGGGCTTGGGTTTTCTGCTATGTTATAAAATGAAGTTTTAGTTTCCATATTTGTAGTTATATCCTTGTGCGTGAATTAATTTGGATATGTGCTGATTTTTTGTGAAATTTACAATTTAAACCCTAAGGTTTTCACAAGTGTTACAGTTTAGCCCTCCGAACTATGTTTTCTTGCAAATGGGTCCCTGTGTGCTGTAGCTCTTTTATTGGTTGAATAAAATATCAAACCAAACCCAAATCAAGTGAAATTTGGATACGTGGCTCCTCCCACTGTGTAAAAATTTCCCTAATTTTTTGGGACATTTTCAAGGCTTTTTATTATTTTTAAAAAATCAAAAAGATTGATTTTTGTTACTATCTAGCATAGAAAATCAAAGAAAATAATAAAAATTCCTTTAAAATTTCCAAAAAAATTTGTGTTTGTTTATCTTGTTGTTTATTAGTTTCTATCCAATTTTCACTTCATTTAGACTTATAAAACCCAAAAAAATTAAAAAACACTAAAAACCTTACAAATTTCTAAAAATTTCTATAAAATTCAAAAAAAAATAAAAACTCTTTTTCTGGAGTTTAGTTTTTGTAATTACTTTTTATAAAAATTACCATCATATTTTTATAGGCCAATTATATATTTTTAATTGGTCTTTCAAATCTGACTGTACATATTGTTAATGTTTTCCCCTTTCTTGATTTTTATAAAATTAACTAAAAACTGAAAAATTCTGAAAAATTCACCAAAAACACTTAAAAAGTTAAAAAACACAAAAACAATTTTTATTTGATTTTTTTGACTTCTTTTGGAGTGTTTTATAAATACTTGTTTGTTGCCTTTTTCATTTGTTTTATATTTTCCCTTATAATTCAAAACATAAAAAAATTTAAAAAACTTTTAAAAAATCCACCAAAAAGATTTTTGTTTATTTTATTTTATTTTTAGACTACTTCGTAGGCCGTCTCGGCCATCTCGTGCTCCTAGTGTTCGACCCTGGTAGCTATACCAGGTAAAATAAAATAGCGAGGACCGCTATTTGTTTGACTTGTTTGATTTTATCTTTGATTTTGGTGGTTACTTGATTTTTCTTGATTGAGCCTGACCCGAGAGGTTGAGGTCGCAACGACCATTGACACCTATCTTGCCTTAGTCGCTCGGATTTCCGGCTCATCAATATGACACATCTCTTCTGAGAAATGAAGAGTTCAATTCCATGGCTATTTGTATTCCGGAGTCATGACTATGCATGAGCGTCTCCAAAAATATAACCCATGGTGAAGAATCTTCGCAATGACAGGAGACCATGGATGTCATCACATGACTTAGTCCCATATCGTGTTTAAATTAACAACTAATCATTTCGAATCATATTCCCACGATTAATCTAAGGGATAGAGCTAGGATACATGTTTATTATCTTAGTTTTGATCTAAATAAAAACAATAACACTTAAGCAATACCAATAAGGGTTTGATTCTTTTGTGCACTAGATTTTACCATATAATATTACTCATTCACAAAAGTACAATTTAGTGTTCCAATTTTAGTTGTTAAAGTACGCCGTGACTCCTCATGCCACCTTTCCAACCATGTCAGACAGACAATGCTAACAGGGAGCACTTCCACTGCAAATGCGGTATAGGGTGCCAATTAAGTAACCCATTAGAATTTCCATGGCCTAGACACTTTCTCTGAATCAATCCGAGACAACATAATCGGTACATATTGTACTAAAGAGGTTTTGTTGATCTTTCGATCGAGTATGATACTATACAGTAACTCTCAGATATTTTAGGAATTTTAAATTCTTTTTAATTTCCCAAAGTGTCTAGTGCAAAAATTAAAATTTTTAAATTAAAAAACTTCTTTTTAATTTCAAAAGGTCTAGTGCAACAATCTAGATAAATGTTTGAGTCAAAATAATTTCAATTTCAAAAGATGTCTAGTGAAATAATCTAGTCAACATAATTTCAATTTCAAAAGATGTCTAGTGAAATAATCTAGTCAACTCGTGAAATTAATCAAATTAATTCCACAATTCTAATTGAATTGTAAACAATCAAGTTCATAAATAATCAAGAAAATACGAAATAAAAAGACATTCTACTTTATTATATATTCCTAAAATAAACAATGGTTTCATATTCGAATTTTCAAGCTACGACCATCACACTTCAAATTAAAAGACATCATATAAATTGAACTTTAAATTCATTGTGACCCCTAATATTTATAAAATATTATGTCCAACTCCTGATGTAAAAATACCTAATATATTTCCATCAATTTCGAGTCCCAAAATATGAGAAATAAGTCAATAGGACAATCGAGTCCTCTTCCAACTCCACCTATGGAGAAATCTAATTTCTCGAGGCTGCACGGTCGAAATCGTGTGAAACTTTTATGTGATGATTGGGGACTAGATTTATGACATATTAATCATTATTTTATAATGTTATATGATCCAAACCAATAGCTAAAAATTTATAACTTTAATGCTACGATCTTTGGACAAAATCAAAATCTGAGATTGCTTTTAACATATGAATCTTCTCCTTAATGTCACCAACAATCAATGCATCTTTTGGGCATTATTCCATACCTTATATACCTCATATATATCCCAAAATTATTTTTAAAATCAGGAGAGAAAAATAGCACTTCAATAGTCACCGAATCATTCGACTCGTTAAAACTATCGCAAGACAAATATACCCGATAATCGGGATAATCTAGCCGATTGTTCATTGGACTTGGATGTAATTCAAATCCTCTAAACCATTACTCTTATATCATTTAATGTAATTAAATAAAAATTATTTACTACACATCATGAAAATACGGAATATTTAGCAAATAATTTTCCAAAACAATCTCAGTCCATCGTATGAACTAAAAAATGTAGCACACCAATTTGTGCATTCAAAAATTATAAATTCTAAGAAAATATTTTCCAAAATAAATTCTTATATTCATAATGAATATAAAGAACAAATCATGGTTACCTCTTGAAGTGTGAGTCTCTAAGGTAAGAGACCTGATGAATCAAGTCCGATCTGTGTTTGTCTCTCTCGTGGGCACGATGATGAGTTGCATTGCTTCCCATGAACCCAGACGTCATCTAGGACAACAAGAAGAGGATTATGAGAGATGGACGCTCTCAAGACTCTTCCATATATCAAGGGTACAAAATTCTAAGTACTATTGCTTTCCAAAATTCAAGTGTCTAAAAGAGAGAGTCTTACTCTCCTTTTGTACACATTGTATACGCCTATTGAAGAGTCTTCTCTTCAAGCAGGCGTGTGTAATGATAGACCTTGGATTGTTAATAAAGGGCTTAAGACTAAGTCCTTATTCAATAATACAATTAAATCCTTTTTATCTTCAAATAATTTAATCATTAAATCAAGTAACAAATCAACAAAGAATTCTTATTAAAGACTCTTTGTAGTGGCGCCATGTGTCATCACACAAGGCCAACCGATTTCATATATGGAATGTATTTGTTGCTAATTTATTAATTGATTAATCAATAAATAATGCAATAATATAGAGAGTCTTATTAGAAATAGGACTCAAGCATATGGCTCCATGTGTATTCAATGCACATGCCCACATTGACTAAATAGAATCAAAGTTGTTGCATTTTATTGATCAATTAATTAACTTGATAATCACATTATCAATATTGTAGAAATTATAGAAATAACTCTTATAGCTTATTAATCATATTCATGAGCATGAAATTAAATGTAAATCCGATTTACAACTTCAAAAAATGTGAATCAAATTCACAAAACCTAATGCCTTGGGAAAATTATGCAAATCATATTTACATAAATAGTTATATGATTCACATCCATATAAATATTAATTATTGTGAATCATTATTCACATCAATTAATGATATGTATTTATGAATCTTATCACAAAATTGCCCTTACAATAATAGATATTATTACAACATTGACATCAATAGGTATGTAGCCTAATCCAATTAGGACTCATGAGATATAAATGTAGATACTTGGAGATAATGTTGGGGAGATCATACTATCCATGTATAGTAACTTGAAATGTGGATAATTATCTAATTTCAGGATTTTATACCATTTTCACAACAATCCACTAGCTACGAATGTTGAGCTTGAGCTATAACACTTTATATTCTCAGTGAGCTCAACGAAACACATCACACTCTTCATGAGCTGGATGAAATGTCGGTGAACTGAATCCATCTTCCCTGACCATTTCTGATCATAATCCAAACCATTTGGAGCTGAGAAATGAGCTCAAGGAGTATGTATATTTTCATTTCCATGATCATTTCTGTTTAACCGATCTCGTTTTCCACTCCATTCCGTTCCCCTACATCTGCTCCATCGATTCCATCATGTGTTCACCTCGGGTCTTCTAAGATTGGGCGAATCGAGTTCCCTTCTACTGCATATCATTGGAATTCGCCGCCCTTCGCCCATCTTGTTGCTGCAGCTTCACCATTTGGTGGAGGGGATATCCCTTGAACCAAAGAAGTTTTGGTGCAAGTCTCCACTCTTGGTGACCCATCAGGAACTTCATCGAGCACCTGGAGTCGCTCCAGGCCAGCTGGAGCCGTATGAGATCCCCAGTCATCCCCGTCCTCACTGGAGACCATTAGCACACGCGGAGGAGTGCCAGGAAGCTTCTCGGGCCATCAGATTGAGAGAAAGTCGTCGGAGTAAGGAGAAAAGCTAAATCAAGTGTCGTCGACCACATGTTCTTCTTGTGTTCTTGCTGAGTCCTTCCCATCTGTCCGATCAAGAACATGACCCAAATCTAATATGGGTCGTCGATTCTTTTCAAAGGGGTATGCAAGAGGATCCCTTGGATCAACCACGTGGAGCGCTAGTAGCGGTTGGATGAAACGACTTAAGTGGTAACATTTGTATCTGACCCCCTATGTATTTTGTTACTTGTAAAAGGTCTTGTAGTTATTGAATTAAGTACAAAACTTTGTGGACTATTTGCATGTATACCATCAGAACATCTTGATTTTGCACTTTAGTCCAATGCTAGGTCACCTCACATGGACCACCACATGAGTGGACATTTTGCAGGCATGACCCTCCGGGTCTTGTATTTATTGTTTAATCCTTAAAAATTGCAGTATCAACATTAAAATTATTTTGCATATGAGCCCTTGGTATATATTTTATTTGCAAATATACCCCTGCTAGCTTGATTTAATTTTATTTGTGCATTTCTTTTTATTAAAAATAGCTCATGTGCTCTAAAAATTTTGCAAAAATAGTGTAAGTGCATGATTGATTGCTTGTCCAAACTCTTTATTTTATTTCACATTTTGTTTGCATTTACTATTTATTAAAAATAAAAAATCTTTTTATTCCCTGTTTGACTTAAAAAATACAAAAATATAAAACCTTTTGTTTAGTCAGGGATAGTTGAGATCAGTACGCTAATCTCTCACAATTAGCGGTCGTTATGTTACCGAACACAAGACGGATGACTAACAACAACTAAGCCACACAAAATAATGAAGCAATGTAAACCAATGTGTGAATAAAACTTTATTATAACATACGATGAATGTTATCACGGACACGCAGATAGGGGTTGAACTCAGGGAAAAATACGTGGTAGCACAAAATATTATTTATAAATAAATAAATAAATAATATAAGTATAGCGATGAATCTGCATTTCATAATCTTCATTCATTTATTTTAGCTTAAAATCACATATAAAACACTTGTAAATACCAATAAATCTATTCTTTTACTAACCAATATTCTTATGTAAATATTATATATTTATCACTATTTTATCCTAAAATAAATAAAGAAAAATTAAGGAAAAATAAAGAAAATCAAAGACTGTATATATGTAATAGATAGAGGTTGACTCTGATCCCGAGAGAAGGTCAAGACTTGACCTGACCGATAAGGAATAAAGTAGGGGGGAGATAAGGCCCAAAATACCAAAATCTCAGAAAATCATTTATCACTTGTATATATTCTCAACCAAAATTCCAAATTCATCAAACTGACTTTCATTATACTCCACATAAAATAATCTTCAAAATTGAGGTAGTTTCATAAAAAATCAGAGTTAAAGTGTGAAATGTAGCTATTTGGGGTACTATTGTATATTATACCTATGCATATTGTGTACATTATTTATTTATTTATTTATTTTATTGTACATATTTGTATATATTATGTTTTTAATTGTAAATATTGTATTTGACTTGTATAAAATACAAATAAAAATTACAAAATCAAATATCAACAAAATAAAATCATGTAAATATTGTATAAGTATCACTATGCATATACTGTACATATACTTATTTATTTAAACTAATAATTTAATTCCTAAAAAGCTAACAAAAATACCATTAATATCCTTATAAATTATTGTAAATTAATAAATCATTAAATTATGTGCATACTTGTATTAAATAATTAATTAAAAATCAAAGATTGTATATATACATACCTATAAATAACACATTGTATTTATATATCTTATTTATTTAATTAAAAATCATTATAATTAAGGTAATTAAACCCTTAACATTTTTTATTTGCATTATTTAATTATTTAAAATCATTTTCAATTTTTAAACTAATTAATTCTCCATTTTCACTTTTTTGTCGTCTAGCCTATTTTGTCCTCATTCTTTGCGTGCTCCCATTGGCCAGCCCATGTTTGTTGACCCGGGACATCTGCCTAGTCTACCCGCAATTCCTGCTAATTAGCTTACAGTCCTTCCTTCTCCCAATTTTCCACACGTCTCCATTCATCTGGCCCTGCTTTCTTCTCCAAATTTCTAGTCCTAATAACCAACATCCATTCCAGCACCTTAGATCCATCGATCATGCCTTGAATCACTCACATTTTAAATTTGAAAACTCGCTGCAGCCATTCCTATTTGTATCCTCCATTCATCGCCTACTACTGATTTCATCCAATTTTAGCCTCTATTTGCCTGAGATTGAGTGAGAAGGATTGCTCTCTGCTGATAGAGAAGTGTTTCTCCAATCATGAGTGTAAGTAGGGTGCTCTAGTTGTGATCCAGCCATTCGCCGGAGTTTTGCCGGTGAGTTTTCACCTCTCCCCACCAACAACATATCGAGGCCGATCATCTCCATTCCTTCATTCCGTAGGTACCCTAGGTAGTTTCACATTATTTTCATCTTTGATTTTGCATTTTATTTTCTCAATTTAGCTCAGATTAGATCTGATTGTTCAACTGCCAATCCGATCGATCGAAGGTTCTGCGATCACTAATATCAACCTCCGACCTCGCCATCACATCCACATTGTTGTTCTCCATCTCTGTCACAGTCTGATCCCCCTCAGATCGGCCCAAATCTGAGGTTCGATTTCCATTCTGACCATGCACGTCGGAAAACCCCATTCCCACCATGATTCTTCATGTTTTCTGCTAATAAACATGTTCCAAAGTTATCCTCCAAGCACTTGCATCATATTATAGGTCTGAGGAGCATACCTGGGAATGAATCGCTCCATCTGGAGGTCCACATGGAGCTTCATACAGTTTGACCTCCAGATTGCATTCTAGGTGAAGCTGACAGCCGTGGACTCCTTGGATCAGAAGAGGGGCACTGAAGGAAGCCGTAGCACTCGTCAGAAGACGATTTGGGCGGAGATCGGTTGAGATATCCTCAATAGACTTTCGTCGAAGCTCACCTTCAAACTTGTTCTTCCAGAAGTCTCCTCGCCCGTTGGATCAAGAATGCAAGCCCCAAATTCAATCACTATCATCCGTGAATCACTAAAAGTCCACCGTTGATCTTACTTCATATTGGATCCGAGCTAGTCACTCACGCGTCAACTTCGACCGTCCGATTAGAGCTCAACGAAGATTTGTCATCCGCTTTACCACATAGGTTTACGGGTATATTTACGCTCCAACCACTATATTTATTTTATTTTGCAAATAAGTCCATTTGAATACGTATATGTTTGAAGATGTTTGAACTTTGCATGATTTTCCCTAGTTTTTATTTTATTTTCTTTCTGGTCCTATTTAAACCGAGAGCGTGCCTTGCACATGATATCTTGTGAAAATTGCAATAAAGAACTTGCATGTTTTATGTTATTATTTATCCTTGGAACTATTTTTTACATATAAATCCATTCCAATGCTACTTGTGTGCCATTGCACAAACTTTTTTGACATTTTGCATGTTTCTTAAACATTGTTTCTTTGCATCCATATCCTTGTGCATCTACATATTATTTTACATAAAAAAATAAATTAAAAATAGCACAACATCACTAAAAATCACAAAAATCATGTTAGTTTCCTGTTAATTAGATAATTCATATATAATTTTTATTTTGCATTTTCATCATTTTTACTATTTTTAAAATTCAAAAATAACATAAAAATTTGCTTCCTGCATTTAAAGATAAATAAAAAATATAAAAATTTTGCGAAAAATTCTAAAAAAATCCCACATATTTATTTTCATCTCTTTTAATTTCTATATCATTTTTGTATTTTAATTCTTCATAACAACCAAAAAATAGAAAAATACTCAAAACTTAAAAAATTCATAAAAAATTCCAAAAAATATAAAATTTCATTCTAGAAAATATAAAAAATTATCTTTCTTTGTGTGCATATTTTATTTATTTATTTATTTTATTTGCTATTTTTAAAATTCAAAAACATTTGCTTTGTATTCTGCTTATTTTTTTTTCTATTTTTGACTTTTTTTATAGCCTTAAAAATTTGAAAAAATTTGGAAAAATTATAAAAATATTAGAAAAATGTTAGAAACTCAAAAATAATTTTATTTCAATTTTCTGTTATTTTTGATATAATCTAAAAATATAAAAAAGTTGCCTCTTTCTTTTGTATTTATTTTATTTATTCTTCTTTTATTTACTTTCAAAAAATAAAAAATCATTTACAAAATTAAATCATAAAAAATATAAAATCGTATAATAAAATTAATAAAAAAATATAAAATTAAAATCTCTAAAAATACAAAAATAAAAAAAATCCAAAAAAAACATGAGTAGTGTTAATAGAATTCCCTCTTTTCTTTTCATTGATTTTTCATTGAATTGAATAACTCTGAGGATTTTTTGTAGCCTCCTTGAGTTCAATCCTGCACGCTACACATGTAAATAAATATCACTCATTGTTCTTGTACTTACAATCTTTTCTTATTTGTTGGCTTGAGTTGTGAAAAAAATACAAATAATTTTTTAAGGCTTCTTTGGGTTGCGACGACCACAATTTACTTGTGAATAATTCCGATAAATAAAAACATAATTTCAACGTATCAATAAAATGGCGCCGTTGTCGGAGAGGCACGACGAGGGTAGCCAGGTTTTTCTTTTGATATGCTATTCTTTGTTGTAGATACATGTTTTTCTCTTTCTAAATTTATCCACATTTTCTATCATTTATTTCATTGTTTATATTGATGTCATATATTCATTGACTATATTTTTTATCATTTATTTCATTCATTTATTTGTCTATATTTTGTGAATATATTTTCATTTTATTTTGTTCATATATTTCATAACTTTATTTTTCATTCTTTCATTTTATTTTTGTTCAGATTTTTCTGACAGTATCTTGTGTTTCCTCTTTCTTGCGAGGGTCCGACGACCGACAATAGCATTTTTAGGAGCACCGACGCACCCAAGTGAAGGGGAGGTGATTGGTTTCTTCATTGAGTTGCATGAGAGCATAGGAGGAGGGGTAGAAGCTTTGAAAGAAGCGGTATTTTTGGAGCATTTTTGCACTTATTTTTTGTTTTATTTGGCATTTCTTTTTATTCCATCATTATCCTTGTCAAAATTTATAATTATTTATCTGGTGCTTGCCTCTTTTTCTATTTTATAAAAGGCCATTTTATACCTTGTGTGTATGGGGTTTGTTTCACCAAGTGCGGGTGCACTTGGAGGACCTCATCGGTTTTGTTTTCATCACCTTGTTTATATTAGTTTTCTAACGGTTTTATGTGATTGATCCCTTAGTGATAAGGTTTATTATCTTGCTTGAGCCAGGTAATTAATTAGGTCTAAAGCCCCTAAACAATAATTTATGTACCTAAGAGTAGATCGTAGAATGGACTTAGTCAAAATAACATGTTCTTGCATGCTAATAGAAGTTATTACTAAGATGGTTTTCGTGCATCATTTAGGTTAGTTTATTTTCCGTCTTTTATTTTATGCACAAATCACTTTGCATGTAGAGTGTTGGCGACAAGGTGCACATCCTCTATCTCATGCATGCATTATTCATTTTCTCGCATATCGGCTTTTCTGAATTCCTTCCCCATTTTCAATCACATAAGATCAAAAGGAATTTGAAAATTCATTTGATGATTCATTGAAGAAAATTCAAAAAAAGTGATAACATTTGTAAAATCAGGTCTGCTAAAGAAAACTCGACCCTAAAACTAAACGTAAGAACCAATCATCAATATTTTGGGAAGAGTAACCCCCTCATTGTTTGCAGGTACTTATCTCTAGACAGAGTGGGTGAGGACGTAGCCGTAAGGACAGAGCCCAGATCCCTGGGATTGTACCTTAAGTACATGTACATCACTTTTCGGTGTATGGTCGCAACTGCAAGCACTTGCCTCCGACCTTAGAAAATCGTTTTGGTGTTAATCCTTTTATCTCCCTTTGGGCCTGATATTGAACCCGATGACTCAGGACGATGGTACCACTATTTGAGGAGGTCTAAGTATGCACATTGGGTGATAACGGTGACTCAACTTGTGTATCTGGTAGTAAGCAACTTCTTGTAGATACACTAAACTTAAAATTAAAAAGATAAAAGACCGAATTCTTACGGTCTCCACTTGTGTCCAGTTAATGAATCATGGGTTTGTATTGTGTTTGATTATTAGTGTAAATATCCTTCCACGCACTTTGCGCCTTTTTTTATTTTCTTTCACGTTCTCGCAACTTTGTTGTTGATATCGGAGATGTCGGATTGGAGCATTTATCGTTCGGACTTTGCAAACTCATTTCACACTCCTAGTCGGTTGTCTTCTATTCAGGAAGACTCACTTCCCGAGTATTCCTCTTTCTTCACTTCACCATTCATCTTATCAATCAATCCATTGTTCAAGATTGAATCTAATCTTGAACTATCATTTGAGACTCCACCATTCTTGAGGACTAATTCAGTGTCGTGTACATTTTTAGAAACTAAGACAGTGCACTTGATGCCATCGAAAGGCAAAGGTTCCATGGTTGAGTAGAGCGCGATCAACAATACAATGTTAGCCTCCATATAGGCCATTCAAGCACAGTTGATTGAACATGCTGACATCCAAGCCATGTTGAGAGACATGATCTTAGCTGAGGAACGATAGAGAGGAAAGGAGATATGTGGATAGAAACCCTAGAGGAGGTGGGAATGGGGGAGATGATCCACTACTTGAGCCAGTGGCTAAGATTACATTGAAGGATGCCTATAATCCAGGGGCAGGATAGATAAATACATGGATTAGGATCCCTGAGATTCATGGGCATTTCGAGCTTAAGCCCACAATTTTACCACTCCTCCCAATACTCCATGGAAACATCAATGAAGAATTATATGTACACCTTCAATAGTTTGCTCGCATTTGTGGCACAATGCAAAATCGAATGTTCCCTTAGAGGTAGTGAAGATAACATCCTTCATGTTCAGTCTCATGGATAAGGCTTTATATTGGCTTAACCACTTGGGAAGGGTTATCACAACTTGGGAAGAGTTGAGGCCCGATTTCTTAAACAAGTATTATATACTGGGATGTCTCAACCAAATGTGATCTTTGATTGCCAACTTCTCTCAAATGTCCCATGAGCCTATTCACGAGGCATGTGAAAGATTTAAGGATTTAGCGGAGAAGTGCCCCCATCATGATATTCCAAAGACAATCCTTGTGCAGAACTTCTTTGGGGGTTTGAGAAGATAGAACCAGAAGCTGGTAGATGCTGCTTGTGGATGCCGCTTGTGGGGATCCTATTTCAACAAGGACGAGAATGTACTTTATCAGGATTTTTGAGGAGATGACGGAGAGCTATGCCGCTCTTTCTTCTTCATGTGCTTTTCAGAAGTACCGTGTACCGTCTTTTGTAGCACCCCACAAGGCTGTCAACATGACTGAATCACATGATATGGATATGGTGGACAGTTAAGATCTGACCATCATAGGCAATCACCTATCCATACCATACTAACAGACACTATACAACAGACGAGGAGGTCAGATACTCCCGTCTAGTGAAGCTAGGACCCGAAGCAAAGTGGACATAAATGAGAAACGATCCAAGGAGCTTGAGAAGCTTCAAGTGATCGAACAGTGGACGAAGAACTTGGATAAGCTAGATGAGATTACAAAGCATCTAGAGCTTCTTGTCAGTACGATTAGTGCATTTCAAAGTGCGAATGCATCAACCGATACTTCTATTCGTGAGCAGACTTCGTATACTTCAACACAGTAGAGTATCGAAGGACAGTCTACAGTTCAACACATTTACTACATGCAGACTCCAGACCAGGTCCAGTAGTAGTCACAACAGATTGTACCGTACCAGCAGGATCCCCATTACATTCCCGAGCAGCAGTCTCCACCTCCACCTCTCATTTAGGAGGTGAATGGTATTTGGTTCAATAGAGAGCGCAACCAGCCCCGTCCATCAGGACAAGGTCAATCGATCATCAGTCGGGTTAGAAGCCAGTCCACCATTTTCAAGGAGGGAGACCACAACCCCAACACCAATAGTTCCAGTCTCACTTCCAGTCTCCACCACACTTCCAGAACTGGAGACATGGTTAGTAGCAGATACAATCTGCATATTTTCCCCAGCCTTACTACCAGCAACAGTCTGCATCGTATGGACAGTTTTTACATCCTCCTCCTGTTCATTACCAGCTACAGTACGGATACCAACAACCTCCTCACTACTAGTCTTAGCGACAACCTGTCATTGAGCACCCTGAGGCACCTTCGGCGAATCCAATACTTGATCATCTTTCCCTATTGATGAAGAATATGAATTACATGACTCAGAGGCTTGATGACTTGACTACCATGAAGACACTTATTCCAACACAGGTCGAAGCCAATCCCAATAACTTCAGGCACAAGGAGCAGGTAGCCCATGATCCATCCACACACGAGATATGTTTGTCCCTTGATTTTACATATTATCTGATACCATTCATCTTAGGAGTGGTAGGAGATTAGAACTGCCTTCACAACCATTGGGATTGGGAGATCAAGCCATTGAGAGAGCTTCATCGACTTCATTATCTTCTTTACCAGCAGAGCAATGGCCTTCTATAGCAGAGCATGAGCATGGAGTTTCACCATCTTCTTTACCACCACCACCTTCATCTCCACCACCATTATTCAGAGAGAATAAAAAGAGATGCAGTTCATAGTCAGCCATGAAGGAGAACACACTAGTCGTAGATTCTTCTTCTACACCACCTAATGCAGCCCGTCCTGTTTCTAGTTTATTTCTTCTACTCATGTTTCAGGTGATACTATACAGACTGAATCTAATCACTCAATTATAAATGATGATTCTATTTTGAATAGAGGAATTGAGTAGTTTGATGTTTCTCATAATTCTGTTTCATTCCCTTCTACTTTGAACAAACCAAAAAAAATTAAAAAATTAAAAACAACACTATCTGATCCTAGAGTAGTGGAGATCCTCAGAACATCTTTTTAGAGATGCCACTCCTTAATTCCATGGAGTACATGCATGCAGTCGAAAAGGGAATGAAATGGGCATGTACTCAAAAGTGTCAACCCAAGCAAAATAGATGAAAGAAGATAAAGAAGCACATCTTGACCATGACCACAATTCATGCCATTGGCAACCTCCCATCCAAAAAGAAAGATAAGGGAACACCTCACATCTGTTGCCTCATCTTTGATCAAGAGTTTTATCGTACTCTTCTTGATAGAGGTTCCTCCATTAATCTCAAGCCATCCTCGTTACTCATTGAGTTTGGGTTGGGGCCTCTTAGATCCACTAGGATGACCCTTTAGTTTGCTAATAGATCGATCAAGAGGCTGAGAGGCATATTAGAGGATGTTATTGTAATGGTGCAAGGTATGGGATTCCCAGTTGTTTTTGGTGTCATGGATATGGACACCTCTGCACCGTTACTCCATACCCCAATCATACTAGGTCGGTTGTTCCTTCGAACGGTCGAAGTGGTAGCTGATTATGGTACTGGAGAGATCATCTTTCACTCCAATAGTGATAAGGTGAAAATTAAGACGATCCCAGATCCCAGGCCATCACTTCCACCAACAACAACAGATGAGAGAGAGACAGTTACACAAGATCTTGAGGACTATGATTTTCTAGATGAGTTTCGAGAGATAGATCTATTCTCTGATTTCATGGGCACCCAAGAGTTCCTTTCTCAGAAGGACCTTCTGGAAAGCATAATCACCTCTAGTTCCCTTATTGATCATAATAAGTCATTTGCTGATGGACAGTTTGGGTTGTTCTGAGGACCAGTCTGAGATATTGGAGGTACATTATGAGATTAATGATGCACATTCATTTCCTAGGATTACTGATGAGATACTTCCTATTGAGATTCTGAGATTGTAGTTGAGGATTCTGAACATCATGATGAGCCATTCCTTTGTGAGTAGAGATCATTCGTTGTAGATCTTTCAGAAAATTTTCTTACTGAGCCCATAGTAGCCATGGTTGATGATATATACAACGCATATCAGATACCTTCCACCAATACAGTTGCAGAGGTTGTCACAGAGCTGACTCAGACCCTATATGAGCTTAAGGATTTACCCTCGACATTTAAGTATGCCTTCCTTGCGCCCCCAAATGTTTACGGTCATCCTTAGCTCGCAGTTGACTAACGAACAAGAATCTTGAATGCTAGAGGTTCTTGAGAGTAACTGCAAGGTTATTGGAGGGGAATATTTTAGATCTCCATGGGATTAGTCCAACTTCATGCTCGCATCATATCTACTTAGAGGATGACAACAAACCCTCCCGTGAGTGTCAATGCCATCTACATCCAAACCTTCGGCATGTTGTCATGAAAGAGATCAGGAAATGGTGTGATGCTGACTTTATTTATCCCATTTCAGATTCAAATGGGTCAGTGCTTTACATGTGGTCCTGAAGAATTTCGGGATTACTATCGTAAAGAATGACTGTGGTGAGGAGATTCTGACCCGTGTACCTACTTCATGGCGTGTCTACGTAGATTACCGGCGCTTGAATTCAACTACCAAGAAAGATCACTTTCCACTGCCCTTTATTGATCAAAATATCGAGAGATTGGCATGGAACGAGTTATTTTGTTTCTTAGATGGGTACTTGGGGTATAACCGGGTTTCTATCACTCCCTAGGATCAAGAGAAAACTACTTTTACTTGTTCGTTTGGCGTCTATGCCTTTAGATGGATGCCCTTTGGATTGTGTAACGCCTCCGTTACATTCCAAAGGTGTATGTTGGATGTGTTTTCTGACACGGTTGGTAGTTTTCTAGAGGTCTTCATGGATGATTTCTCAGTCAACGAGTATAGCTTTGATACATGTGTTGCTCCTTTAGACTGAGTACTTCAATGTTGCTGTGAGGTAAACCTAGTGCTCTCGTGGGAGAAGAGTCACTTTATTGTGACTAATGGGATTGTATTAGGCACTGTCATATCCAAACATGGTTTGGAGGTCAAACCGACTAAGATTGACGTGATCTCCAAACTAGAGCCACCGTAGAATTTGAAGCAGTTAAGGTCATTTCTTGGACATGTTGGATTTTATAGGCGATTCATTAAGGATTTCAGCAAGATCACCAGGCCTTTGACCGAGCTTTTATGCAAGGAGAGTGAGTTTATTGTAGATGAGAAAGTCCTCATTGCATTTAACCAGATGAAAGACATGGTTACTAGTGCTCTTGTCCTACAACCTCCTAATTGGTCTCTCCCCTTTAAGATCACGAAGGACGCATCAGATTTTGTAGGTGGAGCCGTTCTAGGACACATAAGGGATAGGAAACCATTTGCTATACACTATGCTAGCAAGACTCTGGATGAAGCACATCGTAATTACATAGTTACATAGAAGTAGATGTGACGAATCACTGTGTACGTGTTTTAATCTGTGCATGTTGTAGTACGTGTACTTAGCGAATCAATCAGAACCGAGAGAGATCTCCATGAAGAGTGTCTCGGATTAATTTATATCATGGGCAAGTCCGGGGTCGAACACAGGGAGGCAAATGAACAACTTCAAGTTAATTCAGAATAATTAGGTCTAGGTTTTCAAAGTGGATATTTTTTATATTTTCAATGCAAAATAAATGCAAGAATGCACAATGCAGGCGGATTAAGTTACTAAGAAATCACACAAATTAGCCAAATTAATTTGAATAGAAAATAAGTTCAATTTAGCCCAATTATAATTTTTATAGTATCCTAATCCAGAGATGATCGCGAAACACATTTTTTTGGAATTTTAGGAATTAAAATGCAACAATTAAAAATGCACAATTTTTTTTATGGATTTTTCACAATTTTTCACACAAACAGTAAGCAAAAATCATGAAAATTTTATTGGAATTAAAACATGATGCAAGGATACTATAGTAATATTTTTGGAATTTTCTGACAAAATATAAATTTTTATATATTTTTTAATTGAAACAGAGTGACAGTGAGTAATTAATTCCTAATAAATCCACGTTATCAAATTAATCAGAGTAAGAATTATCTCAAAATGATATTTAAACAAGGAATCCATGAGACTTGAAATTTCGCAAAAATATGATATGTGGATTTAAATAAAAATAATTTACTAAAACCACTCTACAATTTATTTCAGCTCCAATTAAGATGCAATTTGGATAGTAATTAGATCACAATTCAAGGCATCTTTCCTAATTTTTGTGAAATTTTTCGAGCAATAGTGAGTGATATATGAATTTAAAAGCTCAATGTGGGTAAAATATGCAGATTTTCAATTAAATAATTTTAGTTAATTCACAATATCTCTCAAAAATATAAATAAATGTTCAGATGACAGAAACTAAGTTTCTCAACATAATGATATTTTTCATTAAAATTAAAGATGCAATAATGAGGTCCAAATTAAAACATGAACAGAGGGTTGTTTGTACAACATAGAATTCACAACATAAAAGCAACTTAAGCACAAGGACATGTTTGTAATTACAATAACCAAACTGGACAAATATGAAATTTTCACAAAATAAAAAAAAAGAAAAGCACCTTCTTCTTCTTTCTTCAACAACGCAGATGGGGAGACGGGAGGAGGCGGTGCCGCCCGCCACACGCGGGCACATGACGACAACGAGGAGGGGAACGGCGGCCGGCGTGGTCCGCGATGCTCGTACGATGAACAACCGGTGGAGTTGGGGCCGGCGTGCAGCTCTGTGCTGTGTAGGGGAAGGCGGTGGACCTGCGGCCGACAGGCCGGAGAACGACAGCACGGACGGCTGGAGAACGGCGGCGCATGCGGCGCTCAGTGATGGAGGGGCCGCGCTGCCTGCGCGGAGGAGCTGGGGACACGGCTGCGGAGCCACTACCAGCGACTTATGAGGCGTTGGAGGTGGCTGACGGCGGTGGGTGTTGCACGGCTACTGCTTCCATTTTTTTAAATTTTTTCTTTTGATTTTTTTGATTTAATTTTTGTTGTTTAAAAAAATATTTTTTTAAAATATTTTTTTAGATTTTTTTAAAACATGAAATAACAAATGAAAAGATGGTGGTGTGGGGGTGATATAATGGAAGGGATGATATGGTGGTGAGAAAAAATGGCGTAATGAAACAACAAAGAAACAAAATATTAGATAAAATCAAATAACAAGAGAATGATGAGGAATACTTACCTGAATCTTCGCCGGATTGGCGGAGCAGCTACACTGGACTCCTGTCATCGCCTCGATCCGATTGGCGAAATAAAAATCGGAGAAGCTGTGCGAGCTTTATGGGGAACTCGTGACGCGGAGCGGACCTCCGCGGATCTCGCCTGAAGGAGGTCGTCGCTTGAGGAAGATGCCTTGCCACTGTCACCAACAAAACATTCCAAGCTCTCTCCTTTTTCTGTTAGAATGGTGGATGGCGAAAAGTGTGGATGAAGAGATGAATATAAAGAGAAGAGAAAGGGTAGTTAGAATGGAGTGGTGTTGAATGGGATGTTTGATGAAGAATATGGAGTGGAATGGAGGTTGAAGGAAGACTTGGTGATTAATGGAGGAAAATGGAAGTTATTGTAGATAATGGGAAAAAATAAAAGGAAAATAAAATAAAATAAAGTAGGCTACTTTAAATACAATAAAATAAAAGAGAAGAAAAAAAGGGGAATTTACAAAGGAAGACATACAACATGTACACTTTTTGCTTGCTTTTCTAATTTATTTTTTAATAAAAGATATTTATAACAGGAAAATACAATAAAATACTAGAAATAAGATACAACACAAAATTATTTTTTTTTGGATTTTTAATGATTAAGGAAAAAATAAAAAAATGGGAAAACAAAAATATGTACAATATATATAATGTACACCTAGGTCCCAAAACCCAAATTTTGCAAACGAGCTCCGATTTTAATGAAACTACTTTCATTGGATAGATAATTTTCTAACTTGAATTTTAAAAGTGAGTTAGTGAATTTGGAGTTCATACGGAGCAGAAATTTAGCCGGGAAGTTGGATTTCACAGCTTTTTATCTTTGGGATCTAGGAGCATTTATTTGAGGTAAAATTTATTTTATAATTTTCTATTTTTATAAACAAGATAGAGAAAGAATTAGCCAAAAAGGAATTGAAATGAAATTATTAAAAATACATGAAGTTTTGGGCTATTTACAAGTGAGAAACTCCTTTATTTTGCAGCTTTTTTTATTGTTAATTTATTTTGTACAATCTATTGATTTTATATATATTTATTAGGGAATTTACTCAGGGATTTTGTTAAGATCAAGATATTGAGATGATGAATCACAGATTCATCAAGATGTTAGTAGTGGTGTTTGCATTAGAGAAGTTCAGATCTTACCTCCTTAGTTCACATGTTATTGTATACACAGATCATACTGCCATACGATACCTACATGCAAAGAAGAATGCCAACCACGCCTTATCCGATGAATCCTTCTTCTCCAAGAGTTTGGTTTAGAGACTAGAGATAAATCTAGAGTAAAGTATGTTATGGCAGATCACCTTTCCCTATCATAGATGCAGATACTTCTGAGAAGACAATTATTCCCATATCAGAGACCTTTCTAGATGAGAACATTCTGTCTGTAAACTCACTCCCATGGTATGCTGATATTGTGAACTATATTGTCTCCAAGAAAGTTATGCAAGATTGGCCGAAACACAAGGTAGACAGATTCCTGTCAGAGATACATTTTTACTAGTGGGAGGATCCATACCTGTTTCATGGGGTGCAGATTGTATCTAGAGAAGGTGCATTCCTCAGAAGGAATACATCAGCATACTTGAGCATTGTCATAAATTAGAGTCCGGGGGCATCATTCGGGGAAGCGCATAACAACAAAGGTTTTACAGAGTGGCCTATGGTGGCTAACTTTATTTAAGGATGCTACAGATTATGTTCGAGGTTGTATTGATTGTCAGAAGATGGAAGGAACCGTTCGTTCCAAATATACCATGCATCTGAGATATATCAAGATTTTAGATATTTTTAATGCTTGGGGCATAGACTTCATGGACCCATTTCCTATTAGTCAGGGATTTCAGTACATCCTGCTTGCCGTAGATTATGTTAGTCGATGGGTGGAGGCTATCCCCACCCGAGACATTAATAGTTGTACTGTTTATTCCTTTCTCAAGGACCACATTATTGCACGATTCATGATTCCCAAGATACTCATTTCAGATGGGGGAAGATATTTTATTAACAGAGAAGTCAAAAATCTTGTAAAGGAGTACACCATTGAGCATAGAGTTGCGTCTCCTTACCACCCACAGACTAATGACTTGGCTGAGATTTCAAATAGGGAGATAAAGATGATATTGCAGAAACTTGTCTGCCTTGATAGGAAGAACTGGTTTCAGATGCTTGACTCACTTCTATGGGCTTATCAGACGACGTACAAGTCTCCATTGGGTATGTATTCTTATAGATTGGTGTATGGAAAGCCTTGCCACTTGCTAGTTGAATTAATTCACAAATCATTATGGGCATATGTATATGCAATTTCGATTATGAGAAAGCATGATAGAGAAGGAAGTTATATCTGAACAGATTGCCGAAATTCTGAGATTTCGCATACGACAACTCACTCATGTATACGGAGAAAGTTGTATTGGCATGATAAACATATTAGAAGGAAATCTTTCTCCCCCGATCAAAAAGTTTGATTGTTTGATGCTAAATTGAAGTTGTTTTCCAGTAAATTGAAAAGCAAATGGTCATGACCGTTCATTGTGAGAGCTATGCATGATAATGGTAGTATCGCCATATCTGGGTTGTCATCTAATGCACAACCATTTATTGTGAATGGACAGTTATTGAAGTCATATCTAGATCATGACACATTCCTGCCCGTGGTTGATTCCATATCTACGGTATCAGGCGATGACTTTATGACATCTTCTGCGTTTGATACATGAGCTGTTTTCTCTTACATATATCCTTTCGTCTTATTCTTTCTTCTTCCATTTTTATCGTTCACCTCTTTTCTGTGTGTGTGCTATACTTGGGATGTACTCTAACCTAAGTATAGGTGAGGTGAATGATTTGAGTTTTTCCATTTTCATTCTATTTCATCACTCTTGTTGTTTCTTATTGATGAATACCCATTCATCACTCTTTATTCTTATATTTTAGCTACAAAAACCTTTGCAAATGCATGTAGATATGTGTAAATAGGAATAATTACCAAAAGCATGCATTGTGTAAAAATCTATAATTAGCATGTTTTTGTGCAAAAATAAAAGAATAAAGATTAAAAAGAAAAAGAGGGAAATATTTATAAATATTGAGCAACCTAACCCAAGGGAGGGCTCAGCATGGGCCTGACCGCATAAAAGCCAAAGTAGAGGGAGATAGGTGCTCTTGTGTATATATTTATGTAAATAAATAAAAATATTTTTTTTCTCACCAAAAATATGCTTGTAAATACTTGTATATATTTATAAAAGATAAAAACAAAATAAAAAGTTAAAAACCAAAAAGATCAAAAAAATACCCCTTTCATCATGTACATAAACCACACCTATATATATTTATTTAGCTTTGAAAATATACAAAATTAATTTTTAAAACTTTTTGTAAATAGTCTATGTTATACTTTGTAAATAAATAAAATAAAAAGAATCAAAACAAAAATCAAAATAAAAATAGAAAAATCAAAAATACCAAAATACATTGTACATATACCATGTATATAGATGTACATATCTATTTATTTTACCTATGTAAATAAATAATAAAAATCAGATAAAAATATCCTTTTATTCCTTATTTTATACTATAAATAAATAAAATATAAAATAGGAATAAAATTGTACAAAAATAATAATTAAAAATCAAAAATCAAAAGCCTACATATTGTACACATACCTATATATAGCTATATAATGTAAATACCTTATTTTTACTTCCAAAAATTAATTAAAAATCACCAAAAAATAGAAAATAATAAAATAAAAACATTTCATATTTTGAGTTTTTGCAGATTCGGCCCCTAGCTATGTGTATTTGTCATCTCAAGATTCAGCCATGTGGCCGAACCGCATTGGCTCCTGGGGATGTTGACCGCCCGGTCAACTGGCCCCCCCAGGACCACTTCCCACGGGTTTGAGTGGCGGACCCAACTTCTCGGATTTATACCCGCTCGACCCGATCACCAACTCGCCAAACCCCGGGTCCGAATCATCCCCCTTGCATCCGGCATCCTCGCCGGAGCCGCTCCCTCGGGATCCGCGCGCCCCTGAGCTTGCCCGGACCCCCTCTTCTCGGACCCCTAGCCATATAAATCTGGAGCTCAGCCGCCTTCCCACGCTATCTTTGGCCATTTGCGTAGTCTTCCAGTGAGCTCCAGAGAGAGAGCGAGGTGACAGCTCGCGTCCCCGACCTGTTGCAGCGAGGAAGGCTGGCGAATCCACTGATCTGGCGAAGCACTCGCCGCAGCTCCGCCACCTGAGCGAGCCCCGAGCCTCGGGCCCATACGTCCCTTGAGGCGACGACCGGGAGCTTCCCCAGCTCCAGCACAGTCTACTCCCCCACCCAGGTAGTCCCTTAGCTCCGCCATTTCGTCCAATTTCCGTTTACCCCCAATTTGCTCCGCCGTCATCTTTCTTCGATTCACCCCGGTTCCGACCGCCATCCGACCATCGGACCCGACCCACATCTCCGCCTTCCTCCGCCGCACATTCTACACCCACTCACACAACCCAGCTCGCACAGGAGCTGGGAGCCGGGCTCCACCGTCTTCCACCTTCGCCGGAGCCCGACGCCCCGACGCACTGTCCACCTTCGCTCCGCTTAACGGGGTCGAGGCACTTTGCCCTCGACCCGCGAGTCTTCTGAGCCCTTTTGCAGGTCCTACCGAGCCCACCCGAGGGCTTGGTCATCCAGGCCGGGAGACCCAGCTCCGCCGACCGCGCCTGAGCTCCTCCGAGCTTGGGACGATCATCGGAGCACAGCAGCCGACGCAGGAGCGCACAAGCTTTCTTCTCCGATCATTGGCGCACTCCGAGGAGGAGGCCAGCACCCGCACGAGCCCGGCGAAGTTCGCCGGGGACCAGTTCCTCCAGGACCCTCCAGCGTCGTCGGATCAATCCCTCAGCTCCAGACGCCATCCAGACCGTCCATTCCTAGCGCCTCCTTTGACGTCAGATCTGAGGCGATAGATCCAGGCCGTCAGATCACACGTGTCCTGGCCTGGACCGTTGGATCGACTAGAGCAGCAGCAGCATTGAGAGCCGCCGCCATCCTGACCGTCCGATTGCCACGTGGCGGCCATCCATCAGCTCCGGTTAATAAAGGGTAAATTACCCTTAGGCCCTTATCTTTGCGTTATTTCATATCAGTCCTATAAATATTTAAATACGTTGTTTAGTTTTAGGTTAAATTGCATAGAGGACCCTGAGCTTAAGTTTGTTTGCATTTATACCCCTGCCTATTGTGAGCCACGTGCTTCGTCACGTGTTTTGTTGGTGTATTTGCAACCTTTGCCCTTGTAGTTCTGGTTGTTATGAAATGAATGAAATATTTTTGACATTTGCATTTATGCCCCTGTGAATGGTTTAATTTCGCATGCGCGTTTATTTGTGGGTAAATTGCAACTAAGGCCCTCAGACTTTTGGTACGGGTTACCAGTAAGTCCTTGGGACTTATTTTTGTTACATATAGGTCCCTGAGTGCCCCAGGCACGTGCTTGGCGCATGTTTTGCTGGGTATTTTGCACCAGGACCCCCAGAACTTTGGGTATTTGCATTCCAGTCCCTGTGCACAGTACCCTCTTGTCATTTTTGAATAAAATAACAAATCACCTCCAAATTCAACGAAAATTTGACACATGGCTCCTGCCATGGTGTAGGATTTTTGTGAATTTTTGAGGACATTTTTGATTTCGTTTGTTATTTTTTAAAAATTCAAAAACCCTCATTTTTGTTACTGTCTAGATTGAAAAATCACAAAAACATATAAAAACCCCTCTAAAAATTCCATAAAAATTAGCTACTGTTTAGTTTAGCTTGTTTGATTTTCTAGCCAATTTTGGCTATTTTTCATTGCTTAAAAACCTTAAAAACTTAAAAACACTAAAAAAAACCATAAAAATTCCAATAAATACATTAAAAATCCAAAAACAATAAATCTGGTACCTAAATTATCCTTATTTCATCTATTTTATAGGAAAATTACCTCCAGGCCTTTTTGAGGTCCTTAGGTGTTTTATCTAGGGACTTTAGGCTTGGCTAGACAGTACCCCTTGCTTTTATCACTGTTTGATTTTTAGAAAATAAAATATACATCAGAAAAATCTCAAAAATTCACCAAAAATATAAAAAAATATAAAACACATAAAAATATTTTTGTTTTAATTTTTGGTTGAATTTTGTTGCATTAAATAAATTGTTGAAGTGTGCTTATTTGTGTTTCTTTTATTTTCTTCACATATTAAAAATCCAAAAAATTATAAAAATAATTAAAAACCACTAAAAAATATTTTGTCTTTTATTTTATTTGTTTTTACTACTTCGTAGGCCTTCGGCCAATCCGTGCTCCTTGAGTTCGACCCTGGGTGCTATACCAGGTTAAACATATAGCAGGACCGCTTCCTTGCTTTGATTGATTTTATTTGTATTGAGTGGTTCGATTTTTCTTGATTGACACACCCGAGTGATTGAGGTCGCAACGACCATCGATTTAGTACCTTTACCTTAGTCTCTCGGGACTTCGTGTCATCACTTATACTAAGGGATCCTTTACCCGAAGTATAGGGGGAGTGATGATGTTCATTCTGTCTCTTTCATGTTTTTATTTTATTTTATTACTTCCGATCTCTTGCTTGCCCTTTAACTTGTTGATATTCTTTTTCTTTACTTGGGATATTCTACCCTAAGTATAGGGGAGGACTAGTCGAGTCGTCGAGTTTGTTCCTTTTCCTCGATTTTCCTTGTTTATACAATCTTCTATACTTAGGATTACTTGATCCTAAGTATAGGGGGGATCACTGACTTCTATTCTTCTTGTCTATTCTTTGAGTCGTTGTTGTATAGGTTTCTTCTCACTTTTCTACTTAGCATGAGTTATATCTTCTTTTGCAGCTCTTTGGTCACTATGAGGATATAGTTCGATCTAAGTATGGGGGGGATGTCGCATATATTGTACTCACATTTTGTTTAATAATATGGATATTACTAAAAAATGTTTTGAAAAATAATTTGCAAAAATCTTTTGTAAAATGGTTTGAAAAATTGTTTTGTAAAATATTTTGTAAAAAAATTTTGTAAAAGTGTTTGTAAACTATATCTTTGTAAAAATAATTTGTAAAAATGTTTTGTTTGTTAAATGTTTGTAAATTATTTTTTGTATCAAAATTATATTTACTGTACAAATTTTTTTGTAAAATTTTTGAGAGTAAAATGTTTGCAAAAACCTGTTTGTAAAATTATTTGTAAAAAGATTTGTAAAAATAGTTTCCATTGTAAAACTTTTGAAAAATCTTTGTAAAATATTTTGAAAATTGTTTGTAAAATCTTTTGTAAAATGTTTTGAAAAGTTTTGTAAATTTTTTGTAAAATTATTTTGCCACGTGGGATATAGATTATGGGATGTATATATTTTTGTAAAAATCCACGGGTGTATAAAAAACCTTAATAACTTAGCTTCCTATAAATAAAATTATTTGTTGTATATAAAATTCTTTTGTAAAACTTGTAATTAAACGTGTACATAAAATCCTCTTGTAAAATCTTGTATAAAATTTGTATAATCATTGTGTGTATACTTGTATATATTTCTTGTAAGTAGAGTCTATTTGTTAACCCTTTTCTTTCTTTAAAAAAAGTTTTGTATGTATTTCTTGCATTTGCACGTGCATTTCTCAGAATGGTATTGACAGTTAAATTAGTCTGGAATAAAGTTGAAGATTGGAGCTTGCTTGGACCTTAATCCACTTAATTTCAGAGGAACTTTATAGGAAATGGAATTGAGATTCTTAAGGTCTATAAACTTAATTCTTTGGAAACCATAAGACTTAGTTTAGTGTCGTCTTGACTGCCTAAGTAGAATACTTCAGAGCACACACATGATTCTTGTTGATAATGTCTTAGCTTGCACACCTGAACTTACACTTTGCTCACCTCGGTTGAAGTGGTAGAGGGATGTATTTGCTGGTATGAGACACAAGACAATGGAAACATCGAAAGTCACATATTTATGGCCATTGTACTCCAACCCGGTCCAGTTGCGAGGAGGTCCAACAACAGAATGCTGTGGGTTGCAATAAAGCTTCAAAAGAGAGATAGTCTACTGGCTCAAGAGGAAAAATTCCTTATGTACATGCTGCACCTTTGTATAAAAAAATGAAAAATCAAAAACTCCAAAAAATGGTTAGGCCTGTTTGGCTACACTAGCCAGGCATCTTAGGATAGGCAGCTACACTGGCCACAATCCATTCTTCTCTCCACCTCATCTTCTTGAGTTGGTTGTACTTGAACTTAGAAGGGAATACCCCGCTTCTAGAGGAGAGAGTTATTGGATTGGGGAATTAAGGTCACCATGTTGGAAAAGACTGACTTTTACTGCTTTAGTCGAGGAGAGCTACATATCACTTACACTATACAATAAAGATTCATAGTCATAAGGTCTTACATATGAGTTAATTTATCTTGACCTAGCTATTGCGGAGACTTGAGCAGAGTTGTGTGGTTTCTAGAGGCTGTTGGGTGTCAAGTCCGTTTCCCACTATGGTTCCACCCAAACTAATAATCCAAAGATATGACCGAGCTCCATACTTTGATTTTATGAAGATAAGTTATTACTCAGTATTGTCTAAGTTCTTTATTTTTCCTTTATTCTTTTTCTTTTTCTTTTAGTCACTTATTCTTCAAATAAGTGTTTGTTAACGGACTAGCAAAGGTAAAGTATAGGGGGATGATGAATCTGCTTTCATCATCTTTATTCATTTATTTTAGCTTAAAATACCTGTAAATACCAATAAATCTATTCTTTACTAACCAACATTCTTGTATAAATATTGTATATTTATCACTATTTTAATCTAAAACAAATAAATAAAAAATAAGGAAAAATAAAGAAAATCAAAGACTGTATATATGTAATAGATACAGGTTGACTCTGACCCAGAGAGAAGGTCAAGACTTGACCTGATCGAAAATGAATAAAGTAGGGAGAGATAAGGCCCGATATACAAAAATCTTAGAAAATCATTTATCACTTGTATATTTTCATCATATGTACACTACTGTATATAAACACATTCTTTTCATTAATTTATTCACACCCAAATTCAACTCAAATAAACATGATTTCTTCTTGAAAAATTTGCATGAAAACCTTTGTAAATAGCAAAAATAATTGCAATAAAAATAAGTGTATATTATGTAAATTACAACACTATCAAAAAGCCGCAAATCTCAACTTGTAAGATCGATATCTTCTCAACTAAACCTCCAAATTCATTAAGCTCACTTTCATTATACTCCAAATTAAACAATCTTTAAAATGGAAGTAGTTTCATAAAAATCAGAGTTAAGATGTGAAATGTGGCTATTTGGGGGTACTATTGTATATTGTACCTATGTATACTATGTACATTATTTATTTATTTTCTTGTACATAATTGTACATATTGTATTTTTATGAATTTTAAATATTATATTTTACTTGTATAATACAAATAAAATTATAAAATCAAAAATCAACAAAATAAAATCATGTAAATATTGTATAAGTATCACTATGTATATACTGTATATATACTTGTTTACTTAATCTAGTAAATTAATTCTTAAAAATCCAACAAAAATACCACTAATATCCTTGTAAATTATTAAATTATTAAATTATGTATGTACTTGTATAAAAAATTAATTAAAAACCAAAGCATTGTATATATAGGTATACATACCTATAAATGACATATTATATTTATTTTCACCTATGTATATATCATATTTAATTAATTAAAAATCACAATAATTAAGGTAATTAAACCCTTAAACATTTTATATTCACATTATTTAATTATTTAAAACAATTTTTGATTTTTAAACTAATTTATTTTCCATTTCCCCTTTTTGTCGTCTAGCCTATTTTCTCCTCATTCTCTACACGCTCCCATTAGTTAGCCCATGTTTGTTGACCGAGTCAACTGCCTAGTCTACCCATGATTCCCGCTAACAAGCTCACTGTCCTTCCTTCTCCCAAGTTTCCATGCGTCTCCATTCATTAATCGACCCCGCTTTCTTCTCTAATTTTCTAGCCCTAATAACTTACATCCCCGCCAGCACCTTAGATCCATCAATCACGCCTTAAATCACTCACATTTCAAATTTGAAAACTCATTGGAGCCATTCCTATTTATATCCTCCAATCACCCCCATCACCGATTTTAGCCCTAGAGATTGCTCTTCGGTGATAGAGGAGTGTTTCTCCAACTGAGAGTGTAAGTGGGGTGCTCTAGTAGTGATCCAACCATTCACCGAACTTCCGTCAATGAGTTTTTGCTTCTCCTCCACCAACAACAGATCGAGGACGATCACCTCCATTCCTTCATTCCTTAGGTACCCTAGGTAGTTTCCCATTATTTTCTTCTTTAATTTTGCATTTTATTTTCTCAATTTATCTAAGATCAGACTCGACTGTTCATCCTCCGATCCGACTAATCGGAGGTTCTGCAATCACTAATACTAATCGCCAACCTCACCATCACAACCACCTTGCTGTTCTCCATCTCTATCACAGTCTGATCTCCCTCAAATCAGCCAGATCTGAGGTTCGATTTCCATTCCGACCATGCACGCCAGAATCTCCCATTCCCCCACAATTTCTCGTGTTTTTTGCTAATAAACTTGGCCGGAGTTATCCTCCAAGAACTCGCATCACATTGCAAGTTTGAGGAGCATACCTGGGAGCGAATCACGTCATCTGGAGGTCCACCTTGAGCTTCTTACTATTCGACCTACATATTGCATTCTAGGTGAAGCCGACCGCAGTGGAACCCTTGGATCGGAAGAGGGGCACGACATGAAGCCATAACATTTGTTAGAAGATGATTCAGGTGGAGATCGGTCGAGATATACTCAATAGAATTTCAGTGGAGCTCGCCTTCAAACTTGTTCTTCAAGAAGTCTCCTCAATCGTTGGATAAAGAATGCAAGCCTCAGATTCGATTGGTGTCGTCTGTGAATCCCCAAAAGTATGCACTTGATCTTACTTCCAGATTGGATCCGAGCTAGTTACTCACGCATCAACATCGTCCATCCGATCAGAGCCTCAACGAAGATCCGTCATCCGCTTCGCCATGCAGATTTAAGGGCATATTTGCGCTTCGGGCCCTAAATTTATTTTGTTATGCAAATAATTCCATTTGGACACATGTTCGTTTGGAGACATTTGAACTTTTACACTATTTTCCCTAGTTTTTATTTTATTTTTATTCTCCTCCTGTTTAAACTAAGAGCGTACCTTGCACGTGATATCTTGTGAAAATTGCAATAAAGAACTTGCATGTTTAATGTTATTGTTTAGTCCCTAGAACTATTACATTTACATATAAATCCAATCCAACGCGACTCAAGTGCCATCGCACACATTTTTTGGACATTTTGCATGTTTCGCATTGTATAGTTTATTTATGTTATCATTTAGTCCGTAAACATCATTTCTTTGCATCCATACCCCTTTGCATCTGCATATTATTTTGCATATTGAAATTAAATAAAAATAGCAAAACTTCATTAAAAATTTCACAAAAATAATGTTACTTCTTGTTAAGTATCACAAAAATAAGTTAAAAAGTATTTATAATAATTAGTAGTAGTCTTGTATATAAATATATATGGATATATAATACAATATAGGATAATATAAGTATAAATATAGCTATAAATAACCAAATTTATAGAATAAAATGGTTTTGTGCTTTTTATAATTTTCTACTATTTTTTATTTTATGAATATTTATGATAATTTTAGGTATTTTTAAATGCCAAAATATACAAATTCAGGGACTTAAAAATTTGGCCGTGTTATTTTGAGATTTAATAATACTAAATAGGTTCAAAAATTCTCAAAACTAATTTATATATACTAATATGTATAAATAAAAATACATAACATAAATATTTTTGGAATTTTTGAAGGGTTTTTATATTGTTTATAAGTATTTTGGAGTTTTTTATTTTTTATGAGTTTCTTTTCTATTTTTAGGGAATTTTGTTTGAGGGGTACTAATTATAATAAGAAAATTCTAGTTTTTGGAATTTTTACATACGATTTTGTAATTTTTTTATTTTTAAAGCTAATAGGGAATATCCATGCAGTTTTTGATTTTTAATAAATAGGAAAAATATGTGAAATGCAAAACTAAAATTATAGAGTGGGAGATAATTGCATCAGACACACTACCCTATTTTTTCAAGATTTTTGGAGTGCGGATGATATTTTTAGGGAAAAGAAAACATACATAAAAAATACTTGAACTAGCACTAGTGTATTTGCAATTATAACAAAATATAGGGTGAATGTGCAAATAACCCAAAAGATTTGAACTAATATTCAAAATTTAAATATTAAACTACAATATGTAAAACCTGGAAGGGTATACATGAAAAATTCCCATGCACGTGGGCCGCCATGTGAGGTGACGTGGGGGACTAAAGTGAAAGGTTAGAATAGTTCAAGGGTATACATGAAATTTATCCTCTATTTTTGAACATAATATAATATTGACATGGCTAATTAATAATTACAAAACAAGCAGATGGGGTCTCTATAAATTACCCCTTAAATACGTCGAATCTAACCGTCCCTTACATGACGCGTGTCTGATCGGATGGCTTTGGGCTTGTACCACTTCGCCTTAATCTAGGGGCATGTATTAGACCCGGGAGTCTTCCACGATCCAACGACTCCGAGTAGTGGATGAAGAACATGGAAGAAATCCGTGATCTTCTTGCTTCGTTTGTCGATTCCAGCTGACTCTGGACACGTTTCTCCATGCCAAGGGGTGCTTCAGCTTCCTGGGGCATCTCTAGGTGCAGAGGACTCCTCCAAGGATGACAGGAGTGTTCTGGATGCTCAGACAAAGTTTGAGCACCTGGAAGTGCTTATGGTGATCATCATGGCTTCAAACGTCTCCTAGGAATCGCTATCCTGTATCAAAAGACTCCTTGGCTCGAGGGGAGTTTCCTCGACCCAAGGGATAGACAAAAAGGGACATGGATGGAGATGGAGGTGGTGCTTGAATCGAAGGTGGTAGGTGAAGATGCTCGCATGGGCGAGGATAAGGACGGAGGGGCTGCACAATGGGGAACATTTCGAGAGGAATGGGAGTAAGGTGGAGCTGTGAAAATGCGAGAAGATGGCCTGAACGAGAGTTCTGACAAGAAGGCAGGGCATGCCAGTACAGATGACCTCGAGTCGACAGACAGAGCTCCCTGATTGGTCCATGTGGACCAACCAGGAAAAAGATAATAAAAAATCATTTTTAAATTCAATAACAAATATCAAACAATTTAATTAATTTTTGGTTTCTAAATAAAAAATGTTTATAAATTTCCTTAGTATTTAATTTCTAATTTTATTTATTTTTTGGGGTTATTTATTGTAGGTTATTATTTACATGTATAATTATATGTATATTGACCTATATTTTGAATATTTTATTTTGTATTTTAGATTTTATTATATACTTAATTATATGTATTTATAGATTATTAAATCTACATAAATATATTTTTGTTATATTTTTCTAAGTTTATTTGTGCATATAAATAAATAGATGTCTTTATTATATATGTGTATATATAGGTATTTCATCTATGTATTTTATACACTTATTTATTTTAGTATTTTTTAATGATTTTATCTTATTCTATTGTAGAGTTAAATAAAATAAATTTTGACTCGCATATTGCACATTGATTTTATCTCCGATTGTGGGTTAATTGTTGCTTATTCAAGAATTGGTCATCACATCGATTGCTAGGCAAGCTAGTTAGCCCTAGTAGATCAGTTTTTAACTAAACACCTAGTTATAGGCAAGCCTTGTTAATCTATGTGTCTTCGTGCATGTGCTTGATCGTTTGTGCATGTTTGCTTCTAAATTCGGAACATAATAATTTAAGTTCAACACATAAGTACCGGTAGTTGGAACTTTAGTTTTATGGAGTATTTTTATTCCTCTACTAAAATTGTCCATTACAGTCTCCACAAGGAATCAAAACATTTTTGCCCGTCATCGATGGAGGAGGGGGTAGATCAAGGATCTTTACAGGAGGGAGGAGGTGGGATTGGGAGAATGGGAAGTATAGTGACCCTAGTTTGGTTCTCCAATTGCATGAGATGGATAGTGTGAAAGAATCTAGAAAGAAAGAGCGAGATCTAAAACTAGAGGAACCTACTACATACCGGAGATAGGGTTGAGATACATGTAGAAGTCTCCTGAGATGAACACAACGGAGGAGAGTTAGTACTCGAGGATGACATAAGGAAGAGGAGACGATGGGGATTTGGAGGACAATATCGAAGCATTACAATAAAATTGAGCTATAGTGACACTTTTTCAAAATCCGTTATTAAATCAACCATTGTTAAATATACAACCACAGTATTATCTGTTGCAAAATAATTTTTTATACTTGAATTATCAACGAATATTATAACCATCGCTATATCATTAGTGAATCCATATAATGATGCTTGTTCGTTGCTAGTTTTCAAAATTTCAGTGAATCGTCGCTAAATTTTTAGTTCAAAATTTACTAACAATTAGCATGGATTTTAAAAATAGCAACAAATAAGTGCCATTTTATGGACCGTTTGTAATGATATAGTGACATATATTGATATTCATTGCTAATTTCAAGTATATAAATTATTTTACAATGTTATATATTTACTGATTTAGTACATTATTTTAAAAAAATGTCAATATAAATAAATTTTGTAGCAGTGAAGGAAAGGGTTTGAAGAGTTTGCAGTTTAACGAAACTTATAAAAGAAATGCTGATAAAAGGTCTTTTTAACCATAAAGGTAGAATTTCTATCGGAATTTGTTGCAAAGCAGTTCCATAGTATTCCGAAGAAATCTAGGAATTGAAGAAACGCCGAAAGAACAAAGTTGTCCACATGATTTCAGCAAAGTGGCATTAATGGCTAAATCATACTTTTTTTTGGTAAGTTATATAACTTATGCTAAATCATACTTATGTTAAGGAATACATACAGAAGCTAATGCGTTTCCATCCTCTCCATTCACACCATGGTCCCATCCCACCTCTACGTCCATGCTGCCATTCTCAAAGAAGGCAAACAAAAAATGTACCAATATGCTCTCCTGTTATCGTTATTGCGAATATGTCATTTTTGGGCTGTATAAGCTAATTAGGTGCACTAAAAGAGAACAACTGGTGAAGGGCTATTGTGTTTACGCTGACTTGCATGCACTGAGAAAGGTAACCATGCAGTTTCTGCTGACACTGCATGAGATTCGTGAGCTGTGTACAGCTAAATTATATTGGCCCTCTCCCACATGCGAATGGGCAGTGTACCCAACCTTCTGTTACCTTTCAACTTTCAAACAAACTCCACAGATATTTTATCTGGCATACATGTATATTAGTGCTAATTAACATTCAAGATATTTTAAAGTCTGCTGTCATTGAATTTATCCAACTTCAGTAACAATAAAAAATTTGTTGTTCTACAAATTAACATTTATAAGCTTGAATCAAATGAACAAAACAAGATTAAGAGAGTCGGATTCCATAGCTATGCTTTTCTCTATGCATATTACAAAAATAAACAAAAAAAGGTATGATATAAACTTATCTAAAACCAACAGTAGTACCACCTGATTTAAATCTGCTATATACATGACTTCCCACCAACACAAAGACCCCTAAACAAATTAAACAGATAAACCACAATTAATGCAATATGAAAGCATGCGTTCACTGAATAGGGTTAGCCCAAATTGTCTTCAGATCCATATCGTCACTCATCGGAACAGGGGTGATACCCATCTGGGACTGGCTGGGAAAACCGCCGAGCTTGCACTCAATCGCATCGGTACTGATCGCATCAGTTCTATTCTGTGATGTGAAGGCTGAATTGGTAAAGGATAGGGGATAGTACAAGTATGGATTTTGGTTCATTTGATACGGGCTCATGATTTGATTTTTACTGAATGCATAGTGGTGGTACATTGAGCCATAATTGGGACCTCCACCCCCGAGATCATTAAGGCCATCATGTGAATTCATGGGTGATTGAGAAATGGATGCCTCCATGTGGAAACCATCCTCCTGGTTAGAGTTTGTCTCGGATGATAGTCCTCTCTTGATCCCCGTGGTCTTCTCAAAGATCCTGCACACCACCCAGTCATCCTGCAAGAGAGAGATCAAATTAAGCACCGAATTATTGATTGGTATTAATCCTAAGGAATTTAGAAAATTACCTTGGCCGATTTGGGAAGCTTCCAATAGGAGACCTTGCTTTCGAGCCTGTACTCGTGCATGACCCAGTTGGTCTTGGAACCCTTGGGCGCCCTCCCCCTGTAGAAAACGAGGGTTTTCTTCATGCCCACAAGGGCATCCTTACCCCTGTAGATCTCCTTGTCCTTGCCTGTTGCCTTCCAATATCCGGCCTCTGTGGCCCTGTTGGTCCTCATCCCTGTGGGATACTTCCTGTCCCTATGGCAGAAGAAGTAGAGCTCCTTCTCCCCCATCTTCGCTATACCTGTTCATTGCACCATGCATCTTATAACTTCTGCGAGCACATCAGGAAATGAAAGAAGAACCAACGTGAACAATACAATCAAATTAATTACTTGGAAGCTCCCAAGGCTCGGATTTGTTGAGGTCAGCCTCCCCTATGGCCCTTGCTGTGAACCTGCAATTCACAATCTTAGGGAAGAGGTAGTGTGTGATGATCTCCTCATCTGTTGGGTAGAACCTGAAACCAGGAGGTAGGTCCATGCAGCCTTCCCCTCCAACAACAAGAGGTTCATCTCCCATGCTTGCACCCATATGATCAGAAGGATCCCCAATGATACGAATCCCAAAGGTTGGAAAGTGTCAAAAAATGGAGGAGGTGGGGGAGGGGCTAATGGTTGTGATCCAAAAGGGAGGAGATTTAAGAAAGAAGAAAAGAGAAGCAATGAAGGCAACTTAATAGAGGACTTCCCCCAAACCCCTCCGAAAGATACGTGTTGGTTAAGGCACTTCCTCAGGAAGCCTCTCTTCTCGCTTTCTCTCTCTTCTTGTATTCTTTAATGTGTGGTGACGCTATTCGCAGAATTGGTAGTTTAGAGATACACAGGCAGGCAGATAATAACATGCAGTGTTTGTCTTGGTCTCTTTCTCTTATCCCTTTAATCCCTCATTCTTATCTCCATTCTAAGTATTGTACAATTGAAACTCCTCCTCTAAAAAAATTCGCCTTTCGTTCTTATAATCAGTGTGGCTTCTCGGTAATTTCCTCAAAGGATTGACGTGAGAAGTTTCACACCATATGTATGTATGAATGCTGCGTGTTTTCAAACATAGTTGCACCTGTCCAGGCATGCGTTAAATCGTGAAAGGTGGCGTTGAAATTCGAGGCTTTGCGGGAGTTGGGAGGGTGATGATCTACTTTGACTCTGCCCTTGTTTTCTTCTCTTGTACGATCCCAAAGTCCTATTATTTGGCATGGCGAGGGTGAGGCTGGCACCTGTAGCTTGCACTGGTTCCGGATTAAAATTCTGACCTACCATTTGTTTGATAAGAACTTAATTAGGAGATCAATATCTTATTACTGCCAACCTCTTGCTAAGAAACGGAATCCTGCCTATGGCTTCTGAACATGCAGTAGTATGTTTCTCTTTTTCTCTGTTCTCATCTAAGTCAAATTTATTGAAACCTATTAATTAATTGTAACTCAAACAGAACAAAAATTCTGCTGCTCACCTGTCACGGTTATTAGAGAAATATTAATATTTGTCGTAATCAAGGAGATGCCACGGAAGCACTGCGCTGTGTGTCCAATTTAAGACCATGCAATGATCTGAGTTGCAAATATCGTTTAGTACCAACGATTTGGCTAGTATAATCAAATCTTAATACTTTTTTAAGAAAAAAATGCACATTGAATGCTCTAAGGCCTTGCTCGTTTGAAGAATAAGCATTGAAATAAAGGGTCGATACTCCGTCCGATACGGTTCCAAGAATACAACTATTCTCATTTACATCTCATTATTTCATCTTATTACATCCTTATTACCAACCTTTATTCCACCTTATTCTCCTTATTCCTATCTTTCCAACCAAACAGAGAACATACCGTTATTCTCCTTATTCCTCATCCTTATTGCTGCTTAATCTCGAGCCAAATACCCCCAAGAGAATTTAAAAAGTGTGCCGTCTTTTAAATTCTCCCTACAACGAGGAGCTTGACTATACAAAGGGCTACTAACTCGTTGAATTGGGACGTGTCATGTTTGCATCCAACGAAGAGTAATTACCTTGGAATAGAACTCTCTAGGCTATGAGGGCAAAAGGCTATTTAGTTTCTACATTTATATTTATTTACACGAAATGCTTTATCCAATTATAAGAATTTACTTGTTATATCAATATATTACCAGAAAATTGACATGACAACAAATAATTTGAATATCCTGATTATATCTTCCGATGTTAAATATATATATATATATATATAGAATTTTATTAGTTGTAAAATTAATTTTTGTTCTTTAAATTATCAATTCTTCATTGCTAAGTGATCATATAACTAAGATTTTTCCATTGGCATATTCGTTCAAATTTGAAAGAGCAAGCCTTCCTTTATAAAGCCAGCCAGTATGCATACTTCCATTGCCTATCCTTCTACCTTAACTAAGATTTTTCCATTGGCATATTCGTTCAAATTTGTAGTAATCGTTGCTAAATTTAACAACGATTTAACAAAAAATTAACTAATAATTCTATTGTTATATGATTTATTTCTAGGAATATATCAACAAGTACACTAATCGTTGCAAATTTAAAGAATTAAATAACAAATATTATTCATTGTTATATATTTAGTTACGAAAGATATGATCATGAATGTTAAATTATTCGTTGCTTTAAATTATTCGTTGCTTTAGGTCATTTCTGTTGTACTGATATAAAGAATAGGAAATAATGTATATTAATGTGAACAATAAGAAATCGTGATTTGGCAAAATGCCAACAAAACTCTTTTTGGACTCCAACTAAAGTAAAAAAAAATCATTTCTTGCTTACCTCAATAAAGAAAATTTTAAAATTAATAAGCATACATGTATAGAAGATCTAAAATCACAACATAGGAATTCAATCTATGGGTGGAGTTGAGTTCCATGAAACATGTTGCTTAAATTGTTTATGTACACACTACAAAAAATTTGATCTATAGTGACGGTTTTGAAAAAATACGTCACTAAATTAGCTGTTGTTAAATATATAATGACGATAATATTCACTGTGAAATGAGTTTTCATACTCAAAATTAGTAACGAATATCATGTCTGTCGTTATATCATTAGCAACGGTCCACATAGCGACGCTTATCCGTTGATATTTTTCAATATTTTAAATAATCGTCGCTAAATTTTGAACTAAAAAAATAGCGACGATTAGTTGATATTTTGAAAAATAGCAAAGGATAAGCGTCGGTATTTGGACCGTTGCTAATGATATAACGACAGATATGATATTCGTTGATAATTTTGAGTATGAAAACTCATTTTGCAACGAATAATATCGTCATTATATATTTAACAACGGCTAATTTAATGACGGATTTTTTCAAAACCGTTACTATAGCTCAATTTTGTTTTGTTGTAGTGTAAAAATGAACCTATAAAATAAATAATTTGAAAAATCAAAGTTATATCTTCCCATTAGAAGGATGAACCATATATCTTTCGTTGTTAAAGCTTATAACAACAATTAATATTCATTGTAAAATTAAATGATATACTTTAAAGTCCACAACAGATGACACATTCGCGGTTTATTGTTACCGACAAATCACAAAGAAATGCTTATTCATCTTTTCTTTCAAAAAAATCTTCTACTTATCACTAAGTTGACAATAATTAATAATAATTATTATATAAACCAGTGCTAGTAATATAGTAGCTAATACTAATTTGCTGAAATTTTTAGAACTAAAAATAACTTTAGAATGAATGGTATTCCTTATTATATACATAACGTTTGATAAATTCCAAATATTTGTTGTTAGAAATCAGTTTGTTGTTGTGTAGTCATTATACCTGTGAACACGGCAATGAAGGATGCGGATCACCTATTCTTTGCTTGTCAGTATTCAGCGGAGGTGTGGGACATGGCCAATGTCGCGTGGCTGGAGATTCGAGATTGTGCCACTTTTTGGAGGAGTATAAGAACGATTTGTGGTGTTGGGCATGAGGACAGCTCATTTCCGTTTATTATTGTTTGGTCTATCTGGCGGGCTAGGAATGAGCTCATCTTTAGGGGCAAAGATTCTACTCTGATAATATGATCGAGCATTGTAGGGCATTGTGTGTTTCATGACAAATGTAGCATGATGTAAATCTTTTTGATCTTTAATTTATATAAATATACTCTGAGGTGGTTCACTAATTGGAAGGCCGCCCTTTTAGCTTAAAAAATCACTTGCAAGATAATAAAAATAAACAAGACTTTCATGGTAATTTGTTAAAATTTTGATTGTAGTTATATGAACCAGTCGGTTCAATCGGTTGGACTACTGAACCGAGCTTGGACTGGTTTGGTTAATCAGTTCTCATGGTTTGGGTCAAATTGACATAATTTTGGCTCGACCATTGATCCGATCGACTATTTGCAACCTGGTTTAACCCAGTTTAACCGAAATTGAACTACTCAACAACAACTCAAATTTGAATTTACGTTAATAAAATAATAGTGGTAGTGATGAGTATTGATGTCATAACCTGTTTTAACCCATTAATGAGTACTAAACAACTATTCCAACTTATTTTTTTGAAAGGATTGGATAATAAATATAATTAAGCTATCATTATACTAAAGTATTTAGTTCAAATGTTATTTACATCTATATTAATACCATTTACTGTTGCATACTCAAGAAAATATTTTATGTATAAAGTAATATACTTTAATTGTTTGTATATTTTATATTTATTTTAAGTGTGTTTTAGTGTATGTTCTGCAAATGTTCTAATCCATTCTGGTTTAATTACCTGGTTCAACAATTTTTCCCTAACCAATTCGGTCTAATCCGATTTTAAAAAATAATGACATCATCATCCGGTTGAACCGATTTGATTCAATGGTCTAACCTGATCCAACTCTTTTTGATGGAATTTCCGATTCACTCTCCGATTCGGTTTAAAAACCTTGGTTATACCAAATTGTATATGCAGTTTCCTTATAATAATTATAAAACCTAATTAATTGCACGATGGTAACGTAATGGGGACTAATCACTTCTACTTTAATAAGGTGAGGACGAAATGCTTTTACCTTTTCAGGAGGTCCTCTCCCCGAAAATGTTCAAATCGGCAAGACTCTGTTTGAAATAGGCAACTTAATGGAAGTGCTTAAAACTAATCCAGCTATCCAGGGATTGAGTACAGGATAATCTCTATCCCTGCTTTCTACTTGAGGGCTTAATTCCGTGTGTATCATTCTCCAATGGCTACAGTCTCGAATATTTGTGGGAAAATGCTCATTAGATGGGGACCGGAAACCAATCCATGCCGACTTTTGGAAATTTAAATAATTTAGTATATGCATTTAAAATAGTCCACCGAAAAAGAAGAGAAGAGAGGAAATGCTCGTATGAATGAACTCTATACTTTCGGATATATATCATCCGGGCAATTATTTGGTTTCTAGATAATTCTAATAACATTTTTTAGCAACTTGATTTATTTAAAAAAATTATACCAGCCGTATCGATTCGAGCAACAGATGAGTAGTTATATAGATATTATATATTGGAAATTTTAAAGCTTCTTCAGATCTCTTCTACTTAGTGCTAACGTCTTGATAGACTTATTAGACTCCTAATTAGTTCGCAAGCCCTTTAGGTGTTTTTGTATTGTTCGAAATACAAAGAGGATAATCCTAGGTATACGTGGTGCACTGAGGCGGGTCATTGTATGCCTAGATGAGTCATTGACGGTCCTTTCCATACTAATCATTTAGTACCGGGATAAAACCACATTGAAATGACAACTTCGAGCAATATCCATTTCTAATATATCGAAATATCATGGCTTCAATGTCATTATGTGAAGGACTGTAGCACACAATCAACTATCACATAACCCTATGCAAGAAAGTAATGAAGGCTTGGGTTTAGGCCTTAGTGCATCACAGAAGCATTTAGGTCGCATCACATACGACCTAGGATTACTAATCATATTAGTTGCATCGGGGAGCGGAAATTAAAAATTTTAAATAGATGAAACCACATGATTCGAGAACACTTCTCAAATCGTTTCATCAACAACACAAACAAGTACAAGGATTACCTCTTGAAGTGTCTTTGTAGTCGTGTCTCTAACGAAGAGATCTTCTGTCTCACGTCCGATCTAACGAAGGTCGCACTTGCAGGCGCATGGATGAGACACATGCTTCCCGCAATCCAAGTTGATGATACGAGCGAGGAGTCTCCTGATTTCGTCTCACAAAATCCAACGCCTTTATCATGAACAAAAAACACTGAAGATGAAGGAGATCCGCGAGAAGTCGATCCGACAACACAACGAAGTCCTGACGACTGCGAGGATTTCTAGGTCAACAAAATGGATGGCCACAATGTTGAGATAGAGATGGGGCCCACATGAGAATTATAGAGAGAGTAATGCTCATGTAACTGTTGTTGTGTAAAAGGAAATGCTAGGACTACACTTTCTTTTATACTAAATTGGAAGTCCATGGATCTCAATCCATGTACACACAAAATCAATGGTTTAGACTGTTTTGTGCTTTTAATCAATGGTCATGATTTGTTGCATAAGTTTGCAACAACAAATAATCAATTAAAATAAATTAAATTTGTTGCAAATAATTTACAACAAATTCAATTTAATCCAAATCAATCTCACATGGAAATAAAGGAAAGAGGACAAGCCTCCTTCCCTAAATAGAGTGGACGACTATACATGGAGTAGAACTCCTTGGCCACCCACCTTACAAAAGAGGAAGGTGGCTCTCATTTTCTTAATTGGTGAGAGATCATATCTCTCTAAAATTCCACATGTGCAACAACATTTGTTGCATAATTATTCAAAAAAATAATTTCAAATTATTTTATGATAATTTCAATCATGTTATTAATAAATTGTGAATTATATTCCCACATGCACAATAAAATATAAATTGCATCTACAATTATTTGTCTAATATGAATCCAATTCACATTAACATTTAACTCATAAATACTAATTGCAAATAAATATCTCTAAACCATTATAAATCACATTTATAATATTTACGATTATTATGGATAGTGATATCCACATTAATCATATCCTTAATAATTAAATCATATTTAATTATCTTAGATGACTACTCTTATGTGCCCAAATAGTTTGAATCATATCCATATTATTCATAATAATTGAATCATATTTAATTATCACTTTTTCTCAATGCCCAGATACATTATCAATAATAGAATTATTTTTGAACTTCTTCAATAATAATGTACTTTCTCCGTGGATACTTGGTGATAAGGACAGGGCGATTGTATAATCCATATATAGTGACTTGGATATTGAGATCATATCTCAAATCCAGATCGTGGAACCTCTCATAGATGTTTGATGAAATCAAACTATAAATCTTATCTTCTCATTGCATATGAATCACATTCAGATCAATGCTCAATATTTGGACTAATATTAATTTACTGATCTACTGAGAGGAGTCACTTGAATCCAAATCTGTTTCATCACTCCTGCGGAATGGAAGTGTCACGATTATACTACAATCGTTTACAACCAACATTTCCCTCGGGTATTCCTAATACATGTACATCATGCATACTGGAACACCTAGAATAAATCTGAAGTTTTAGATCACATTTGAATTTATCTCCTTTATGGTTTTATCATTAAGTTTCTCATTTGATCATTTGGAGTTGGTATCGATAATATACGTTCCAAAATCATATATCATACCTAGGTATCAATCATATACTTTCCAAAAGCATATATCATATCTACAAATTCAGTCAAGCTTCAAAAGTGAGATGATCGTGCACAGAATTTGATCCCAATTTCTCATGAGCGAGCTTATGTCTTCCGATTTAGTAATGATCATGTATGATCCCTTTGAGAGATTGTATTACTCATAATCCCTTGTATGCACACTAGCTCGCAGTGTATAGATCTTGATATGTCATCAACCTATAGGTTTGCCTAACGTACGTACTCAGACATATATTAACAAATTTGTCTCTGGTCACAGGATATGTGTCGATATCGTGACATTATATGACATAGGTCTTGGTTATCTCGATCTCATTAAGTCAATGCTTTGACCTAACTTATCTAACACCTTCGAATCTCTATTCCTATGCAGAGGACATGCATCAAGAGATCGGTCAGATATCAATCTTTAGAGAAGGTTTGCCATCTCCTTCTCAGGTTGGAGATCCTTTCTTAACAATCATTTGACGGTGCTTTTGAGTCCCTAATCTAACCCTTTCGATATCATCCAAGAACCGACCTCTGTGATACAATATTTGAGTCAATAACTGTATTATCATTAAGATGGCCATGTTATATAACCCAAATTTTACTACGAGACCTATTATGCAAATTAGTTATTCTTCATTTCATATTAAGGAATGAATTGTATTAACATTTATTTCATAATGGCTCGTCGTGGGCTCACATGTCCAACAATCTTCCACTAGCCCAAAGTGTCATTTAATGGGTTAATCGTTAAACCCACACTCATGTGCTAATTGTAAGGTATTTAGAAAAAAAGCTTTGTAGGCTGACTAGTCACTCTGTTTCCGAGAGACCATGCTAAGTACTTTTATAGAATTGCATATCCCTCAGTAACAATCCTTGCATGCAATGTGAACGTTGCATCTTGTGCAAACAATACTCAATCTTGTTAAAGTAGTTATTGTGCCTTTGTTACAATAACTTGATAATTATTATAAAATGTAAGTTATACCGTTATTGTTTGAGATCTCTATATCCTCAGATTAAGACATAGTCTTAAGTCTAGTAAGGTATCTGTAGGTAAGACATTTTAGACTACTATCTATAAAGCCTTAATTTCTTAAAGAAAAGACTTTGAGATCACTATCTAAAAAATTGTATGCCTCTGAAGATGTAGATTGATACTGCAATTTAGTGTTTTATCTCCATAGTAGGATTGGTAATGTTTTACTACTCCCATTGCATGGTAGACACCTGACCTTTGTACACATATAGCATACACTGAGCTTCCCATAGCTGATGCACTAGGGCATGTAGCTTTGGCATTCACATCCTCAACTCTTTGAAGTGCTATCCCTTTATACAGGCCAGTACCATATCTTAAGGGAAAGAACTTTCCTTGGAGTTTTTCGAAAATAGAAACTGTCCAAGGTGTACCACTAATGTGATGGTCCCAATGCTCTCTTCTCTTTGCTTCTGAACAAATTCAAAGTAAGATTTAAGAGGTATACTTGAGATCTTTGATCTCAAGGTATGGAACAACCAGATAATAAAACACTTATTATCATCCTTATATCATTCCAAATGATTAAGATTTTATCTACATTTAACACGATGAACACAATGGCACTCCCACTAAGCTTCACATGGTTCATCAAGATTATATATGAAATCATAACCTTTAAAATTTCATCAAATCTAATGTTCCAACTACAATAAGCTTATTTAAGTCCATAGATAGATTTCCTTATCCTGCACAGCTTGCATTCTTTAATGATGAAGCCCTGGGACTACTTTATATGAATATCCTCATTGAGGTACTCATGGAGGAATGCAATCTTGGTTTCCATCTTGTAGATGTCATAGTAGAGTTATGTAGATTTAGTTAGAAATTTTCTAATGGGTTTAAGCATGGTTACTAGAAAGTGAGTCTCATCGCAAGTGATGTCTTCTTTCTGTGTGTCTCATCATGAGTCTCATCGCGAGCGATGCCTTCTTTCTAATGGATTTAAGCATGGTTACTCCCTATGCTATTTACGAACCATTCTTTGAAGGTTTCTACCTTCTCATCAAGTTCCATCTTTCTTAAGAAATCCGTTTACACCTAATGGGTTTGATACCTATAGGCAGATCCTCAAGGGTCCATACACAACACTTGTGTATGAAGTTTACTTTATACTTTATTTCTAACATCAATATTTCCATGTCATGATCTACAGAAGCTTCATCATATGAAGTTTGATCATTGTCAGATTTCTCTGACATGGAATCCATATCCTTTAGGTGGTCTTACCACCCTCAAACTGATTTGAAGAGGAATAAGTGTTTCATCTTTAATTGTCCTTTTATCTGATTCTAGGTGCCTCATTATCCTAATGAGTTCCTTTACTTCATTCTTATCTCGATTCTCAAGAAAGTCACCCTCTTAGAATCATATTCTTAGAGATGAAATCTTTTAAAAATCTCAAGGTTAAAAAGTAAGTATCCAATACAATCCATTATATACCTAATGAAGTATCACTAGCAAGTACAAGATTCCAGCTTTCTTGCATCCATGTTATAGCAAGGACCAATCAATTAAATCCTTTAGAGTTTATCACTAAGCTTGGTTCAAACCATAGCTTACTGGGAGTTTTGAATATTATTGAGGATATATATTGCAATCTCTACTACATATATACCTGGAAACTAAGAGGTAATTATGCTATGATTCACCATTGATCAAATCACATCACACATGATCTAACTACATCCTTCTACAACTCCATTGAGTTGAGGTGTATCAGGAGGAGTGAGATAGGAATGATATTACTTTCTCCGTTAGGTATTCCCTGAATTCATCTAATAGGTACCGGTACCTAGGTTAGATCAAATTCTCTTCATCTTCCTTCTAACTTTGGCTCTTAACCAAAATTATGAAATCTTCAGACATTTCAAAAGTTTCTAATGAGTAAAGGAAGAAATCACATACCATCAATAACCATTAATGGATATCACATACCATTTTGGTTCATTATGGCATGGAGGTCCACATACATCAATATGAACGAGGTCTTGAATACCTCGGCGTCTTACACCATTCCTAGACAAGGGTGCATCAAATACTTTAACTTTGAATACAATATTCACAAGTATGTAAGATTTGAACTTTCAGACAATCTAAAGTTCTATATCTTCTTAGTCTATTGATCTTATCAATAGAAATTTGTCCAAGGCTTAATGCCATATCATTGCCCAATGATCTTCATCCTCTTATTGATCTTTTACGGTTTAAATTTCTAGTATTAGAAGTGCTAACGGACCATTCATTAGTATTCTAATTTAGTAAAGTCCTCTAGATGTTAGATTACTATCTGAAATATATCCATCATAACTCTTTTTATAGGGATGAATCTCCATTTCATCACCTTTATTCTTTCATTTTGACCTTTAGACCATATCCAAATGAATGTAAATAGTATCATTTTGCATAAAATAACACATATTATTTATTATGTAAATATTGTATAAAATATTATATTTAAAGTAAAAATAAAATAATAAAGAAAATAAAAGCAAAAAAATAAATGAAACACCAAAGGTATTGAATGATCCTAAACCTTAAGACCTAAGCATCATGATGACTGGGTCAAAAAGGAATAAATTTGGGGGAGATAATGGTCAATAAATACAAGAAATCCTATTTTTTAATTCTCCAATAAGTCTATTTTGGGACCCATTTCATTCTTTATTATTTATACATCAATCAAGAAACTTTATAAAAGTTGTAGATAAAAATATATAGAAAAATACAAAATTATTTCATGATAAAATAGTACATATTGTGCTTTCTACACCAAGACTAAAATTCCTAAATCCAAACTTCCCAGACCTGTATCTGCTCCATATGAACTCAAAAGTCATCAAAATCACTTTAATTGTATATAACTTTTAATTAGCTATTTAATGATGGTAGGTTCAAATAATTTGGAGATAAGGTGTAAAAGTTAGTTTTTTGACACCTATTGTACAATATACCTGAATAAAATATTCATTTTATTTATTTTTATATTCTTTAATATCTTATATTTTTTATAATTTTGTAAATATTATTTATAACATAAGTATATAATTATAATCAAATAGAACCATTTAAAATACATTAAAATAAATAAATATACAAAAATACGTAGATGAATTATACAAACATATACCTATATAATAATTACACTTATTCTTTTAAGTATACAAATAACTCCATAAAAATAAAATAAAAATAAATTGTATATATTTAATTAAGTTATAAATATATAAAATAAATGCATAAAATAATAAAATCTAAAATACAGAATAATAGCAGAATATACCTATAATTATACTTGTAAAAGGTAACCTATATTAAATTAGGTTGTAAAAATAAAAAAAATTCATAATACTACATAAAATAATAAACATTTCATATATTTTGAGTTTTATTCAATTAATTTGTTTATTATTTTATTTTTAATTATTATTATTATTTTATTTTCCTATTTTGTCCTCTAGGAGTCCACGTGGACTAATGGGGAGCCCATATCAGTTGACCCAGTCAACTCTCTGACCCCCCTAGTGTTGTGACCGTCGGAAGACTTTGACCTCATTTCGCCCAATTTTTGGGGACTTCTTCTTGCACTAAAACCACTCGATTCCTTCACGACTTTTCTTCTCGATCTATGCACTTACACACTCTGGTCTTTCCTCAGTCGATGGATCGTTGAATTGAGTCAAAACCATAATCTAAGGAGCCCCTATATAAATATTTTCCTCCACCTCCTCTTGGTTTTGATCCTCTTCCACCCCAAAAACCCTAATCCTAATACCGCTCAAGGTACCTGGTGACAATAGGAATCAAGCCAGGGGTTCAACGAGTGCATCTGGGCCGAACTCAAGTCGATCCACCTCTATGGTCGTGCTCCACCATGAGGTTCCTGAGCTCCTTCGCCTTTGGACAGGTTGAGCTCCTTTTTCTGCATTTCTAGGTAGTTTTGCTTTCCTACAATTCATTTTCTTCTTTAGTTTATCTTTTGATTCACTCCAGTAGTGTAGGATTCATTTCTCGTAGTTCACTAGAGCACTACCCCGACAAGGCTTCCTTTGTTAATCCACTGTGGTTCGACCCGCCAACCACCTCATTCTGTGTCCTTTCGCCTTCTGCTAGGCCCCGCACATCCTTGCTCCTCTTAATTCTTCCAAGATCAAGAGATCAGAGCCTCTAACTCTGCCGTTTGCTGGAGGCTCTCCGCCTGACCCATACTTCATTTATTTAACCCCAAATAAGGCCCCCGGACCACGCATTTTTTGTGCATTGACTAACCCTACAGATTGGGGTGGTTAAGGTCAAAATGGGTCGATTTTTTCCCAAGTCAAAGCTCCTAGATGCCACTTTCTTCCTTGACCTCGAGAGGTCACTCCGATGACCTTCTGATCCATCTAAGATTGCCGGCACCTCTGAGGAACCTCCAGGAGGCTTTGAGGAATTTTTGCAGCAACAGAGACCTCTTGAGGACCGAGTTACATCAGATCGAAGCTTGAAAGAACCATGATTCTTCCTTGTTCTTCTAGGCTACTTCCCAGTCGTCCGATCATGTGTCCCCTCCAATTGTGGTAGATACAATTGGATGCTCGTGCCTTCAGTAGTTTGGCCGTATCTGCAGCACAACGCACTACCCTAACATCCTGTTCGTAGTCCAGATTACTGTTTTTCTCTTCAGCCATCATGGCAAAGAATTATACTGGATCAACCATCTAGGGAAGGTGGTTATGACTTGAGAGGATCTGAAGTCTGCTTTCTTGCACAAGTAATATCCTCTTGGCTATTTCAATCTCATGCGACCGAAGATTGCTAGCATCTCTCAAGGACGCCAAGAGTCCTTTTATGAGAACTGTGAGAGATTTAGCTACCTGATAGAGAAATGCCCCCACCATGACATCTCGAGGATCGGCCTGGTCCAACACTTCTTTGGGGTTCTGATAAAAGCTAATCAACGTTTAGTTGACGCTGCCTGCATAGGATCACAATTCAACAGGTGCAATAATTACGGTTTGACTATCATTGGGAACCACATGTCGAAGGTTGATATCATTGAGAAGAGGTCGCAGGACCTAAAGAAGCTCACCAAGATTGAGCAAAGAAAGAAGGGCTTAGAAAACCTCGATATTGTCACTAAGCAACTGGAGCTGCTGGTGAACACCATCAGTGCTAGCAACGGAGTGACCACTTCCACTGAGCCTCCAACTAAGAAGAAGGAGCATACAACAACACAACTGCCTCAACCGAGTCCCAATCAACCTCCGGTCCAGTATGTATATTACGTACAGGCGCTGGAGAGCCGCCGCCACAGCTGTAGACACAGATGATTGCCTACCAACCGTCTAAACTCCAACCTCAGTAACTCGAGCCTTGTTCTCCACCTCCCCTGCTCATTCAAGAGGTGAATGCCATCTGGATTAACGATCAACAACTAACCTGTCCTAAGGGACAACCTCGAGGTCAGCCAAATGGCATTCGTCCATATCATCATCAACAAGGAGGGCAGAATTTCCATCCCAACTGGGATCAACACTAACAGCCTCCACAACATGGTTACAACTAGAGGCAGAACAAGTATCACCAGCAGCCCAGATACCACCAATAACACTATCAGAAGCCAGCTGCTCAATACAAACACCAGTACTCCTCGTCGTAGTACTAGCAGTACCCTTCTCTTCCTCCTCCTCCTCACTACTCTTAGGGTTACCAACAACAACCCCCTCTTACTTTCAGAATCAATGGTCCCATCAGACCAAACCTTCTGAGATTGCCTCGTTTAACCCAACTCTTGATTATTTGGCTCATCTTGTGAAGAACATGTTTGAGATGAGCCAGAAGATAAACAACCTGACGCCCGCCAAGACTGTCATAACAGCTTAGATCGAAGCTAATTCGAATAACTTTTATTGCAAGGAGCAAGTAACATGTAGTGTCCCACTTGATTCATGTGAAAATAATTTCTTTATATCTAATGATGTAGGTCCCAGGAGTGATAGGACACTCCATCCATCTACGACGGTGAAAGGGAAGAATAAAGCGTCCGAAGGTGAGTCGTCAGCCAGGCCGACATCAGGACCATCACATTTTTTTGGAGCAGCACCATATACCAAAATACAAAAAAATGAAGAAAATACAAAAATACAAAAAGAAAGCAGTAGTCCTAGTGAAGCCGCACCAACCTTAGAGATGCTAGCACCAGCCGAAGAACCAAAGCCAGTCGAGGGAGCCGAACCTATCATTTTTGGTCTACATCATGTAGATGATTTTAATTCTTTTTTTATTGACATGTATAGAAAGATATGGACAGAAACTTGAATGAAAATGAAAACATTTTTGATGATGTACATAGATTGTGCACCACTCATCAGATGCACGATCTTCAATCATGAGTTTGAGCATACTTTGCTTGAAAGTGGATCTTCTATTAACCTTCTGCTAGCATCACTACTCTTAGAATTTGGGTTAGGACCGCTCAAGCCCACCAAGATGATTATGCAGTTTGCAGACTAATCTGTCAAGCGGCCTAGGGCATGTTGGAGGATGCGATTGTCATGGTTCAAGGGATCCAATTCCATATTGAGTTCATTATCCTGGAAATAGACATGTCCACACCTCTGCTCCATACCCCGATTATCCTTGGCCGACCATTCCTTTGAATGACCGAAGCAGTAGTTGACTATGACACTGGAGAGATTACATTCCTCTCCAGCACTAACAAGATCCATATAGAGATCGAACCTGAGCTAAAGCTGACAGAGGCTTTGTCTAAAATGAGAGTTCTTGAATCTCAATGTTATGAGGACTTGGATTTTTTTAGCAAAGATCAGAGATACATATCTATTCCTAAATGACAGAGAAACCATGGAATTCCTCTCTACTGAGTAAGGACGAGAAAGCACAATCCAATTAACCAAAGTCTTTGAGGATGAGATTTTCGCTGATATGCTAGTAGATGAATTTGAACAATCCCTCTCTTTTGAGCAGGAAGATTTCATTACAGATCTGTGTGATGTGCTAAATGATGAAGCTGAATTGCCAGATGTGGACATACAATGGTCGAAAAAACTAACACCTACAGTCATCGTTGAAGTCACCACGGAAGTAACTCCTACACCACCAAAGCTCAAAACCTTGCCCTCAAATATGAAGTGCACCTTCCTTGCTAGTGAAACAAACATGTATCAGATCATCATCAATGCTCATTTGACTGAAGATCGAGAATCTCGTCTAATGGAGGTTCTTGAATGAAATCACAAGGCGATAGGCCGGAAGATATCAAATCTCCACTGAATTAATCTGTAATTGTGCTCGCATCATATTTACCAGGAAGAAGACAACAAGCCTTCTTCTGAATTCCAACGCTGATTGAATCCAAACCTATGGGATGTCGTGATGAATGAAATTCAGAAATGGTGTGATACGGATTCATTTATTCCATCTCTGAATCCAAATGGGTGAGTCCCCTAAACGTAGTGCCAAAGAAGTCTGTGATCAGCATTGTGACCAATGACAAGGGAGAGGAGATTTCAACCAGAGTACCGACATCTTGGTAAGTCTATGTGGATTACAAATGTCTTAACCTCACCACCAAGAAGGATCATTTTCAACTATCCATCAATAATTGGATTCTTATGAGATTGGACGTGAAGGAATATTTATTCTTGATAAAACCAAGTGGTGATCACGCTTGAAGATCAAGAGAAGATGACGTTCTCCAGTCTTTTGGGATGTACACTTTCTGATGAATGTCGTTCGAGCTGTGTAACCCCCATGCTACATTTCAGAGATGTATGCTGGCCATTTTTGCAGACATGGTGGGCAGTTTCCTTGAGGTATTCATGGATGATTTCTCGATCTATGGAGATTCATTTGGTCAATCTCATGAGTATCTAGACCAAGTTCTGAGGAGGTGTTGTAATGTGAACCTCTTGTTCTCATGGGAGGAGAGCAATTTCATGGTGACCGAAGGGATCATGTTGGGTCATGTTTTATATAAATGTAGCATAGAAGTGGACCCAACAAAGGTGAAAGTGATTTCAAAACTTCAGCGACCTACCAATCTGAAACAGGTCCGATCATTTTTGGGGCAGTTCGATTTCTATCGATGATTTATTAAAGACTTTAGCAAGCTCGCCTGACCGTTGATAAGATTCCTAGGCAAGGAGACTGATTTCATTGTAGATCATCGTGTTCTCCAAGCCTTTAATCAGTTGAAAGACCTAATCACTCATGCTTGAAGCTCAGAAAAATTATACAGTGACAGAGAAAGAGCTGCTAGCCCTAGTATTTACACTGGAGAAGTTTATATCACATCTCCTCAGATCAAGGGTGATAATTTACACTGACCATTCTGCTATCAAGTACCTTCATAGTAAGAAAAATGCCAAGTCTCGTCTAATTCGTTGGATACTTCTACTCTAAGAGTTTGACCTAGATATTTGCGACAAACTAGGCGTCAAAAATGTGGTAGTAGATCATCTTTCCAGAATTGTTAATGTAGAGCCTCCTGAGAAAAATTCAATTCCAATCACAAAGACCTTCCCGGATGAGGTAGTCTTGTCTATATCCTCTCTCCTATGATATACATATATAATGAATTATCTCATCTACGAGAAGACTCCTTCAGACTGGATGAAGATCAAACAAAATAAATTCTTGGTTGACATTCATTTCTACTAGTGGGAAGAACCAAATCTATTCCAAGAGAGCGCATACTGCATCTGGAGGGGGTGTATACCTCAAGAGGAGATTATGGGTGTCCTAAACTACTGTCTCAAGCTTGAAGCAATGGACACCATTCTAGAAATATAACGATGGTAAAAGTAATTCAATGTGGCCTTTGGTGGGCAACCTTATTCAAGGATGCAAATGATTATGTAAAGTGCACTGACTGTCAGAGAATGGCCAGGAACATCAACATGTGTGATACAATGCCTTTGAAGTATATTCAGATATCCGACATCTTCGATGCCTGAGGCATTGACTTCATGGGGCCATTTCCTGACAGTCAGGTATTTGAGTACATCCGGCTTGCTATCGATTATGTCAGTAGATGGGTGGAGGCAATCCCCTCCCGAACCGCAAACAACTGCACAGTTTGTCAATTCTTGGAAGATAACATCATTTCACAGTTCAGAATCCCTAAAATTCTCATTTCTAAAAGGGGAGCCACTTCATCAACAAAGAGGTCTAGAAGTTGACCAAAGAATACGTCATTGAACATCGCGTTGCAACGCCATACCACCCACCGTCCAATGGATTAACTGAATGTTCTAATGGGGAGATCAAAATAATATTGTAGAAGCTTGAACATCCGGATCATAAAAATTGATCACAACTTCTTGATTGATTTCTTTAGACATATTGCATGACAGACAAGTCTCCTCTCGGCATATCTCCCTACTACCTTGTATATGGCTTACCACCTGCCTGTGGAATTAAGTCACAAATCCTTGTGTGCATTAAATTGTGCAACCTTGATTCCGAGCGAGGAGGAAAGAATTGACAAGTTGATCTGAATAGATTGCTTGAATTTCAAGACTACATATATGATAACGACCTAATGTACAAAAGAAAGTCAAGAGATGCCCTGACAAACACAACCCTAGGAAGACTTTCGAACCTGGAGAGAAGGTGTGCTTATTTGATGCGAGGTTAAAGATTTTTCCAAGCAAGCTGAAGATCAAATGGACATGATCATTTATTGTGAAAACTGTGCATGACAACATAAGCCTACTCATATAAGAATTGTCATCTGACACAACCTTTTGTGGTAAACAGACAATTGCTAAAGCCATATCTTGAGCATGACACATTCCTGTCCGTTGTCAATTCAGTAGAAGGTGTATTTCAAGATGAGCTCATCAAGGCAAATGGATCAAGCATTTGAGCAAAAAATCACAAAAAGATTTTATTTTCTTATTTTCTTCTTATCTTATATCTGTTTTCATTTTTCTAAATCTTCCGAAAAGGTGACCGCCCCTTTCATCACTGCGATACTTAGGATATACTTTGTCCTAAGTATAGGTGGGTGATCATTTCGAGTTGTTCATTCCTTGATCCCTCACCTATCCCCTCAACTCTTGCTATTATGTCCATACTTAGGGATAGTTTACCTTAATATGGTGGGGACAGGTCGAGCCGATGAGTTCGTTCATTCCCACCCTTGACCCTCCCTGCTTTGTGTACAACATGCTATATTTAGGACTATTTCATCTTAAGTATAGAGGTAATGGTCAACTTCTCATTCATTCCTTCTTTAGTCATTGTACTATAGACTTTTCTATACTTAGTACGAGGTATGTATTCCCTTTTATCTCTGATTTATGAGGACATAGCTCAAGCTAAGTATAGGGGATTCGTATATATGATGAAACTCAGTTTCATTGTAATAATTCGTAGATATTAACCCCCTAGCTTAGACTAGTGTCAATAAAAGCCAAATAAACCATTGTATATATCTGAACCTTAGAATAAATTAAAAATACAAAAAATAACAAAACTAAAATTGTAGTGTTTTTATACCATTAAGAATGCTCACAAAAAAATTTCTCCCTTCGTTTGACCCCATTTCTATTTTTGGTCAATATGAAACTTGTAGATCTCATCGAGATATACAACTTTCATGTTTTGTGTTTTTCCAAATTCGGCCGTTTTCTCCATCTTTTGCGAGGTTTTCTTCTCGAATAACCTGATCAGGCCACATGGCGCTTTCTAGTTGCGCCATGTGGTCCGCTTCTTTGCGCGCCACACACCCTCCTTCCGCTACCGTCCGATTGCCTTCTTCTCCTTCAGATCCTCGCCGTCCACTCCCGCATCCTTTCTCAACCCTTCGATCACCCTCAAATCGCATCACAACCATCCATCCCTGCCTTTCTATCTTCTCACCATGTGTCCATATCCGTAGCCGCCAGATCTTCTCCAAAACTTTCAATCCCAGCCGCTTACCTCCGCCTTCGCTTCCCACCATCCAATCAAAACCCTGACTTCATCTCAGCTGTTTGCTTCTACCTGCATCTCATCATGACACGTGTCACACTCATAGCCCTCCATCCATTCTCCATCGATCTAATCTGTGCCGCATCTTAGTGCCCTCCTCTCAGATGTTGGATCGTTAGATCCAACGGCCGAGAACCCATCTTCTTCCTCCAGCTCCCTTCTCTCCCACGATCTCTAGCTCGTCGATCCATCACCCCCTTCCCATTATTCCCATCTCCACAACACTCCCCTCATCATCCTAACCACCCCCACAACGTAGCCCGATCTTCCTCCTTCCTCGTAGATACCAACGCTACCCATGATCCCCTCCATCTCGCTCCATATCATCCATGCAACCTACGGTGGCCATCACCCACACCTTTAACTTTAAACCCTTGAAATAGTCCTCGCCACCGCCAAATCCCATTGTCCACCTTTACGAGGGGCTCTGCCCAGCACCACTCCGCCTCCCCTTGATAGGACGAGGATGGATCGACGATGCCATGACGGCGGCACCTCTGGTGTCGACCCCTGGCCATGGTAGGCCAGGTCTTCAGTGATACAATGCCAACGAGCTACCCCCAGTTGCCATTAGGGTCCAGCGACGACCAGGGCATCTTCTAGAATCCCGCACATAGGCTCTCAAACCGACATTTCTCCAGGTAAGCTCCGCTGATCTTCCCTTGTATTTTCTTCTAATTTCTCTGAATTTATTTGGATGATCCATACACATTCACCCTCTATAGTTCATCCCTCGAACTTCATTCTGCTTCCACCATCCCCACGCTCAACTCCACGTACCTTCTCACTCCTCTACGACCTCAGACCACTCCACCTCCCTCTTCTCCAAGCTCTCTAGAGAAGACAACTAGGACACCATGTTCTCTGCCACATATGACCTTCATCTCATTCACAAGCACCCACATTTGAAGGCTTCGGCTATTTGCACAACACTGCATGCACTTTCATCAATGGACGGAGCCTTCGCTAGAGCAACGTTCACGAGCTCCATCTTCAGCATACAAGCATCGATAGTGTCCTTCAAGTACTCCAGCTGCTTTGTCGAGCTTCCATAATGACATCTAGTCGTTCAGGAGTTGCTGGAGATCTTCACCGAGCTTGATAGGAGGTGGCGGAGCACAGGTGGCTTCGCCGGAGGTCGAAACGTGCTGCCAGCCCCACGACAGAGGGAGGAGCGCCAAGGTGTATAGGTGCTGTTGGATGACACCCCGTGGTGCTCATCCAATGATGCTCCTTCAGCCACGTCGATGATCCTTGAGCTTCCAGCTACCGTCTAATCTCCGAGATCGGACGGTCCACAACAATCCACGTCGCTAGCTCTGAACATCAGCACCAAGCCAACAGGTTCGGAGTACCTGAACCTCAGCCAAGCCTTCCTAGCCTCCCTCTGAGTCTGAGCTAGCACCCGAGCCTCCTCCAAGCCTTCCCCGAGCTTGCACTGGAAGCCGAACCTTGCCCCATGTGCCCTGTCATGTACGGGCTGGGTTATTTTGCAGGAAAGCCCTAGAGAATTCATCAAATTACAAACAGGTCCAGATCTCACATGTACATGACGTGTGCCTGGGGTAAATTGCAACTACGACCCTCCGGGTTTTAATAATTGCAATTCTAGCCCAGTGTATGTGGGTAATTTACAGAGAAGTTCTCGCACCTTATTTAATTTGCATTTAGGTCCTCCTAAGGCCTGTTTGTAATATTTTCCTTATTTATTTTCTTGTTTTCTTTTCATTTATGCCCATATACTCTTTCGTTGATATCTTGAGCATCCTAGCTCCGTTTGAGTTAATTTTGGTCTCTTTGCAAAGCTTGTTTCATTATATTTTTAATGGCATAAAATGTTTTCTGATTTAACACTCTTGAGTTTGATGACTCATTTTAATTACATCGTATCACTTTCTTAATGAATTTATACCATTAATTAACTTGTCAATACAGATTGCTTCGTACATTGATTCTGAAGTTGCTTGAAAATTAATTGCTCGTTGATTTTAGATATAAAGGGCATTATTTTCACTTGCATTTCATGGCATTATAAAAATCAAATAAAAAGAGTCTTTAAGTGTCTGCATGATGTCTTTGTGTGCATTTTGACCTATGAGCTATTAATACAACACTTAATCTGAATAATGAGAGTTTAGATAATCACTTAAGAGGCACGTGTCCTTGAGTTCGACCTTGGGCTTGTCCAAGTAAAATAAAAATCGACTGCTTTTGATTTAATCGATGATTTCACCCGACCACAACAAATACATTTAAATTTAATCGCCAATCCAGTTAAATTAAGAGAGTGAAATTTGCGATTTATCAATATACACTGTATATACTTTAGCCATAACTCATATTTTCATATTTTCATTAATATTGCTAATTAATAAAATATATAAGAGTTCTTAAAAACACTTGTAATAAGCTGGTTAAAAATGTTTTGCAAAAGGTTTGAAAAATAGTTGGAAAATCTCTTTTAAAAAACTTTTGAAATCTGCATGGAAAATGTTTTGTAAAATATTTTCAAACCATTATCAAAATGTTGTTTGTAAAAACTTCTTTTTTTGGTTTGAATAAATTATTTTGAAATTGCAAATTATTTGAAAAATGGTTGAAAAATTATTTTAAAAATTTATATGTACTATTTGGAAAACATTTGCAAAATGACTTTCAATGTTTGCAAATGTTTGTAAAATGTTTATCAAAAAATATTTGCAAAAATAAGTTTTCAATATATTTGTAAAAATAATTTCAAAAATGTTTTCAAATCTCATGTAAATAACAAATGGAATAAGATCGTAGAACATGGTATAAAACCTGTAAGTAAACTCCATCCAAAATCCCATGTAAATAGATGCACTTCAACGTCAATAATTGTACATATTTCCTTCACTAATATTATTCAAAAAATCTTTAAAAAATGTAAAATAAGAATCCCCAAAATATTTGCAAAATCTTTTGAAAAACTACATAAAAATCTGCAAAATATTTTCAAAAATCCATAAAAATTCAAAACCATAAAATTGCATCACAAAAAATATTTATGCATTGTGCATAACATTTGCATTTTTCGGATTGTTGTTGATAATTGAACTAGTATAAGTAAAATCCAAAGATTAGAGCTTGGATGGAACTTAATCCTCTTAATCATAGGAACCTTATAGGAACTAGAATTGATACTATTAAGGTCTGCTAGAATTGATTCTTTGAGACCATGAGACTTGGTTCAGTGTCATCTTAATTACCTAAGTAGAATATTTCGAAACACACGCATGACTCTTGTCGACAATGACCTAGCTTCCACACCAACACCTTGCACTTTGCTAATCTTAGTTGAAGTGGTAGAGGACTGGATTTGCCGGCATGAGACACCAGCCAATGGAAACATCAGAAGTCACACATTTGTGGCTATTGTTGCAATAATGCTTCCAAAGAGTGATAGTATACTAGCTTAAGAGGAAAAATCCACATGTAAATGCTACTGCATATAGTATTAAAAAATCCATATTAAAAAAACTCTAAAAAGAAGAGATAGGAAAAAGTCAAAGAAAAATCAATTTTCATCGGACTGTGTATGTACATATACTCAATAAGCAAGCTTGAGCTTCAAAGTCAAAATGTATGTGAGCCTGCGGCTAGATGACTTGGCTACACTGGTCAAGCATCCTATGATAGGTAGCTACACTGACTATCATCCAATCTCTTCTCCACCTCCTCTTCTTGAGCTTGATGCACTTGAACTTAGATGGGAATACCCCGCTTCTCAAGGAAAGAGTTGCTGGATTGGGGAATTATGGTCAACGTATTGGAGAAGACTGACTTTTACCACTTCAGTCGAGAGGAGCTACATATCACTGACATTGTACACGATAGAGTCATAGTCATGAGGGATTGCGCATGACATTGAAGTGTTCTGACTTGGATTTTGAGGAGACTTGGGTAGAATCTTATGGGTCTTAGAGACTGATGTGTTTCAAATCTGTTTCCCAAGAAGGTTCTAACAAAACTAACTTTGGAAGGTCTGACTGAGCTCCAAACTTTGATTTTATCAAGTCAAGTTTGAACGTTAAAATCAATCCAAGCTCTTTCTTTTTCTTTTCTTATTTTCTTATTATGCACTTATAGGCATAAGTGTTTGCTAGAGACTATCTAAGGCAAGTATAGGTATGTGATGAGTCTCAATTTCATCACCTTTATTCTTTCATTTTGGCCTTTATACCCTAGGCAAATGCATGTAAATAGCATATTTTGCATAAAATAACACATATTATTTATGATGTAAATATTATATAAAATACTATATTTAAAGCCAAAATAAAAGATAAAGAAAAGAAAAGTAAAGAAAATGAAATACCAAAGGTATTGAATGACCCTAAACCCTTTTACCTAGGCATCATGATGACTGGGTCGACAAGGAATAAAGTAGGGGGAGATAAGGGTCAATAAATACAAAAAAACCCTAATTTTTAATTCTTCAATAAGTCCATATTGGGACCTATTTTATTCTTTTTTATTTATATATGAAATCAAAAAACTTCGTTTATGAATGTTGTAGATAAAAATATAAAAAAATACAAAAATTATTCATGTAAAAATAATACATAGTGTGCTTTCTACACCCAAAGTAAAATTCCAAAATCTAAACTTTCCAGACGTGTATATCCTCCATATGAACTTAAATGACATAAAAATCACATTTAATTTCATATAACTTTTAATTAGCTATTTAATGAAGGTCTTTTCATTTAGTTTGGAGTTAAAATGCAAAATTTAGATTTAGACCCCAATTATACATTATACATGAATAAAATATTCATTTTATTTATTCTTTATATTCTTTAATATTTTATATTTTTATACTTTTGTAAATATTATTTATAACATACGTACATAATTAGAATATAACAGAACAATTAAAAATATATTAAATAAATAAATATACAAAAACATAGATGAATTGTGCAAACATACACCTATGTAGTAATTGCACATATTTATTTAAGTATACAAATAACTTCATAAAAATAAAATAAAAATATATTTATTCATACTTAGTTAAGTTATAAAAATATCAAATATATGTATAAAATAATAAAATCTAAAATACAAAATAAAAATAAATTACATATTATATATATGAATATACCTATAATTATACTTGTAAATGGTAATGTATATTATATTAAGTTGTAAAAATAAATAAAATTCATTATAAAAAACTACATAAAGAAGTAAACATTTCTTATGTTTCGAGTTTTATTCAATTAAATCGTTTATTATTTCATTTTTAATTTTTATTCTTTTATTTTTCCTAATTTGTCATCTAGCGGTCCTTGTGGACCAATGGGGAGCATAGATTAGTTGACCCTAGTCAACTATCTGACCCTCTAGTCATGTGGTCGTCAGAAGACTTCAACCTCATTTTGCCCAAATTTTGGGGGCTGATTCTTGCACTAAAACCACTCGATTCCTTCACGAATTTTCTTCCTCGATGTCAGCGCTTACACGCTCTGATCTTTCCTCGATCGATGGATCGTTGAATTGAGTCAAAACCCTAATTGATGGTGACCTTGGATAAAATTTTTCCTCCACCTCCTCCAGAATTTGATCCTCTTCCACTCCGAAAATCCTTCTCCTAATACTGATCCAGGTACCTAGTGACAACAAGAATCGAGCCAGGGGTTCAACGAGTGCATCTATGCTGAATTTGAGTCCATCCACCTCCATGGTCGTGCTCCACTACGAGGCTCCCGAGCCCCTTCGCCTCCGGGCAAGTTGAGCTCCTTTTCTGCATTTCTTTGTAGTTTTGCACTCCTACATTTTATTTTTGTCTTTAGTTTATCTTTTTATTCACTCTAGTAGCGTAGGATTCATCTCTCATAGTTCACTAGAGGTCTATTCTGGTGAGTCTTCCTCCATTCGTATGTCGTGCTTCGACATGCAACCACCTCCATTTTGCATCCTTTTTTCTTCTGCTACACCCCGCACATCCTCTCTCCCCTTGATCATTCCCAGATCAAGGGATTAATGAATCTCCATTTCTTCACCTTTATTCTTTAATTTGGCTTTAAAACCCTAGCTAAATGCATGTATAGGTCATTAATTTGTCAAAATAAGCACCGTTTAATTTGTACAAAATATTCTATAAAATACTATGTATTTATTGTATTTAAGTCCAAAATTAAATAATAAAGGAAGAAAAGAAAAAGAAATAAGACACCATAGGTGTTGAGTTACCTTAGCCCCCGAGACTCAGTCATGATGAGGATTTAGTCGACAAGAAATAAAGTACGGGGAGATAAGGCGGTGAATTGTATAGAAAATACAGTTTGAGAACCCTACAAAAATAGGCCAATAATAACCTTTTGGGACCTATTTTATTCTTTATTAATTACACATCAAATCAATAAACTTTGTACATGAAAGTTGCAGATAAAAATACGTAGAAAAATATAAAATTTATCTCACATTAAAATAATGTATAATGTACAGTTTACATTAAAAATAGAAAATCCAAAATCCAAACTTCCCAAACCTATATCTCCTCTATATGAACTCAAAATGTTCAAAATCACTTTTAATTGTATATAACTTTTAATAAGCTATTTAATGAAGTGGTTTCATTCAATTTGGAGTTAGGATGCAAAAGTTAGATTTTGGACCCCTATTGTACAATATAGCTGGATAAAATATTCATTTTATTCATTCTTTATATTTTTTCATTAATGTACATTTTTATAATTGTGTTAATATTATTTATAATATATGTAAATTTTTAGAATAGAGTAAAATCATAAAGAAAACACCAAAATAAAATAGTCTATATAAATACATACATGAATATACTATACTTATACCTATATAATAAGTATGCATATTTATTCAATTGTACATACGATATCATAAAAATACAATAAAAATATATTTAAGTGTATTTAAATGAGTTCTAATTATATGAATTTTGTGTATAAAATAATAAAATCAAAAATATAAAATAAAAATAAAATACATAAAATATAGATGAATACACCTATATGTATACTTGTAAAAAGTAACCTACAATAAATTAAGTCATAAAAATAAATAAAAATATGAATTAAATACTATGTAAAATTAGAAATAATTTTTATATTTATAGAAAAATTAAAAAATTCATTTGATAATTTTATTCATCTTACATTGACTTTTCAGCCTAGATTAATCTGGTTCGTCCATGTGGACCAACCAGATCATAAAGTTTGTTGACCTATTGTCAACTGTACCCCAACAACCTCTGACTCGTGTCAGAGTCACGGACCACCCTCTTGCGTTGAATTTCCATGCCTCCACCCTTATCATTCTTACCTCGAGCCTTCCACCATCAAGTAGCATGATCATACCTCACCCACGCCCGTCCTTAAATCTCCACCTGCCACCACCTCCAATCATGCAATCTTCCCTCAAAAATCATAGAAAATTTTGCATATAAATAAATCCCCAATCCCAACTTTTGCGTTTTGATCACTCTCTAGCCAATCCTAACCCCTCAGATCATTCCCAGGAGCATCCCGTTGGTGACAGGAGCGAGTAGCTCCGATCTGCAGTGGGGAAGATAGGTGACAGAGCTAATCTAAACCGTCTGCAGTGGAGCTCCAATGCAAGGTTTCGCCTCTTTGTTTCCCGATGAATCGAGGCCCCTTTCATGCAATTTTAGGTAATATCCTTAGTTTATTTTTTATTCCAGTCTCTAGTTTTAGGTTTTATTTGCACTTTTATGTAAATTCAAATTGTTCCATTGACCTAGAGCTCGAGCTCTAGGTCTGATTCACTGAAACCAACCATGTTATCCGACCTGCCTTTACACTCATTTTGATCCTCATCACTTTCTCTGCAAGTACACTCCATTTCCAATTTGATTCGTGCTTCGAATAAAGCGACAAGCTCCTCTCTGATCGCCTCGCCTGAGCTGCACCCATCCCCCATTCCACGCAGCTTCAAGCTGCAATTTTTGAGCTGAGGCATCTGCTTGAGCTACCTAATCGTTTGATGCAGGTCATGGGCCAAAAAGACCCTCCTAGAGGATTGAAGCACCTGGACGAATCTCCAGGTCATCTGAAGCCATCAAGGGTCTTCGAGACCCATCGGATGCATCTGAGGCGCTAGAACCTGCAGAGGCGCGTCAACGATCTCCATCAACCATTGGATAGACGGATCATAGCCAGAGACGCATGGAATCAATGGACAAAGAGAGGAAGGCAATGATGTCTTCTATGTTCTTTCGCCACACCTCTTAATTGCCCGATCACAAAGGAATGCCAGGTTCTTTCCCAGCCCTTGGATCACTCGAAACAGTGTGCTTCTAGAGCCACACGATCGTCCATGTGGCAGAACGAGAACGTTTCGATCATGCATTTAAGTGGGTAAATTTTTTAGGCACCCTCTACCATTTCTAATAGCTATTTTATATAGTTTAAAAAGTAGTGGAAATGTTGCATTGTGGCCCTTGAACATTTCTAATATTGTAAAATAGTCCCTGCTAGTCACATGCACCCACGTGTTATCTTGTAAAAATTGCATGTAAACCCTCTCGGGTTCTTTTAATTGTTTTTTAATATATAAACTTCAGATATTAAGTACAAAATTTTGGATTATTTGCACTGTACCCCTTGTATTTATTTTTAATTGTAAATATACCCATGTTAGTTTAAGTATTTTTATATGTTACTTGAATTTTTATAAATATCATCCATACTCCAAAATATAGGGAAAAATAGGATGAGGTACTTGGATGCATGTTCTTTCATGCCATGTAATTACATTTGCATTTTATACCCTTTTCCTATTTCTTAATAATCAAATAGTACACAGATATTCCATGTTTGCTTTTAAAACAAATCCAAAAAATTATAAAACTATGTTTAAAAACTCCCAAAAAATAGTATGTTTATTATAATATCTGGTACCTCTAGACCGAAAATCCGTAAAAATAGGAAAAGAAAATGAGAGAAAAATAAAAAAGCTTCAATGTCTTTTGGAACAAAACAAGTCCAAAAAAAGTAGAAGAAGAAAAAACTATAAAAATCTAAAAAATCTTAAAAACTCTAAAAATATTTATTTATATTATATATATATATATATTTATATTAGTATATATATTAAAATTTATTTGGAAAACTATTGAGGCCTTTTGCTATTTTTAAACCCCAAATCAATTTGGTCTATTTATTTAATCCCTATTTTGAGATATTTTGGACTTTAAAAATACATAAAAATTAGCAAAAATACTTGAAAAATCACAAAACAGTTGATAATTCTAAAAAACACAACATTTTATTTGGGTAGTTTTGACTATTTTTACCTATATTTATATTTATATTACCCTATAGTGTATTATATATCTATATATAGTAATATATATAAGTTTTAATACTATATATTATTATAAGGGATTTTATCACTTGTGCCCCTCCGAGATATCGCAATTTCAGTTATGCCCCTATCTTTTTAGTAATATCAGTTGTGCCCCTCAAAACTTTCTCCGTCATCAGTTCTGCCCTTCCGTCAGGTTGACCGTCAATGAATTGACTTAACCATGGTTTTTTCAAACCTTGGTGTGGTTAAGAGGGGTATTATGGTCAAAATAAAATCAAATGAGAAGGAGGGCTGGGGAGGAGGTGTGGGGTTGTGGAGGAGGTGCGGGCTGGCGGCAGGGGCTGGGGGAAGTACGTGGCTGCGGGAGGTCAGGGGGTTGACGATGGTTGCGCGGTTGCACGGTTGCGCGGTGCAGAGCAGGGGAGGTGGCGGTGCGGGGCAGGGGGGGAGGGGGGCGCGCATGTGGGGGAGGGGGTCCAGCCCAGGGGGAGGGGGAGTGGAGGCAGCACCGGCGAGGTGAGGATGTGCGGGGGGAGGTCAGGGCAGGGGGCGGAGGGGCGGTCTGGGCGGAGGGAGGTTGGGGCGGAGGGAGGCGAGGGCAGGGCGGGGGGAGGTCTGGGCGGAGGGAGGTTGGGACGGAGGGAGGTCTGGGCGGGGGTCGGGGGGAGGTCTGGGCGGAGGGAGGCGAGGGTGGAGGGAGGCGAGGGCAGGGGGGCGGGGGAGGTCTGGGCGGAGGGAGGCGAGGGCGGGGGGGGGGGGGGGTGGGGGGCGAGGGCACAGGGGGCGGAGTGGCGGTCGGGGCGGCCTGGAGGCTGGGGCGGAGGGGCGGCAGGGGGCGGCACCGGGGAGGGGAGATGAGGGCGGAGGGGCCGTAGGGGATGGGGGAGGTCGGGGCTGCCTCGAGGCTGGGGCGGAGGGGCGGCGCCGGGGAGGGGAGGGGAGCTCGGGGCGGAGCTGGGCGGCACGTGGCAGGGGCGGCGCCGGGGAGGGGAGGGGAGCTCGGGGCGGAGCTGGGCGGCACGTGGCAGGGGCGGGGGCGGAGAGGGAGGAGGAGAAGGAGGAAGAGGATGGGCAAGAGGAGGAAGAAGAAGAGGATGAGGAAGAAGGTTAAAATGACTTCCTAACCTTTTTTTTTAAAGTAATTCCGCCTATGTCCTCAAAGTTAACAGCCGTTTGCACTGTGGATAGACGGTCACTAACCCGAGGGGCACAAGTGATAAATTAGCAAGTTTTGAGGGGCACAACTGATATTACCAAAAAGATAGGGGCATAACTGAAATTGCGATATCTCGGAGGGGCACAAGTGATAAAATCCCTTATTATAAATATTTTATAATATTTTAAAATAAAAAATATCAAAAAAATATTCTTATTTAAAAATTAATAAAAAATAACAATATTATATGTAAAACCCAAAACACCTAAGTAAATAGTGTGCATACTTATATACATATATGGGAAAAAGGAGTATGCTCCCTAGGAGTAGCCAACGGGGCTGCTCCCACCCCTATTTTCCCTCCATTTTTTATTTTTTTGGAAAACAAAAATTTGTATATTCATCACTATATTCCTCTAACATTCTATTAAAATTTCGTCAGAAACAGAGACTCCTAAGCCCTCCATCCAGACGCCATTTTTTTAGCGATCGCATGATTTTTTAAATCGACCATGTTTGGATGGAGGCCGTAGGAGTCTCTGTTTCTGACAAAATTTTAATAGAATGTTAAAGGGATATAGTGATGAATACATAAATTTTTATTTTTCAAAAAAATAAAAAAATTTGTGTGAAAATGGGGGTGGGAGAAGCCCATTGGCTCCTCCCAAGGAGCAGCCCCATTTATCTCTACATATATACCTATATTATTTATTTATATTTATTCATAAATAATATACCTGTGCTACATGTGTTTTCCTTGAGTTCGACCCCTACTTGCTTGTCAACTATACACATTCATCATAGGGTTTAATAAATTTTGATTCACACTTGTTTATTCTTGCTTGATTATATTTGTGGGTTGATTATTGATTTATCATATTTGGTCCTTGAGAGTGGTCACTTCGACGACTGCATATCCGCCTTGTGTGACATGTGTGACCCTCCTCTTAGGACTACTAACGGTATTTCAAATGGTGCCATTGCTGGAGAACAACAAATCGTAGTACATTTTGTATATAGCTGCATATTATTCTTCCATTATTTTATGCTTATTTTATTTTGATAATTATTTGACTGTTCTAATCCATGTTTTCTTGTTGATCTTTCTTGTGAGGGATCGCTTGGCAACATTTATCTCTTAAGATGTAGGTCCACCCGAGACAAGCGCAGGTCGGCCTTCTACTTGTGTACCGACCAGAAGAGGGTAGTAGGGAGGAGCAAGGAGAGGAGGAGTGCAACCCAACTTAGTTTTTATTTTGTGTTGTGTGAGGAGAGTGATTTAATTCTGCAAAATTAATTTATAATTAATTTGGACACTACCCTACACTTAGCGAGGTCCAGTGCCTGGGTGTTTGTTCCCCTAGTGGCCTCGCCGCAGTTTTTCGTGTTTTATTGCCTTTCTTTTATTTTGTTTCATGCGATTTGTGCTTTCCACCTTTGTTTTATTTGTTTTGTAGAATCAACCCTTAGACATTAGGATTGCTTGCATGGTAAAGGAGGTCTAAATACCAAATAGAAGCATTCTCCTATAGTTCTTGACGATTGGACTTAACAAAATTAATTTGTAATTATTTGGACTTGAGATCGAGCTCCGAGCAAAGTTCTATACAATGCTTGCAGGACCTGTTGTGGCAGGCATCAATGAATTTTTGAGACTGGACTTTTGGATCTTATTTTTGAATAATTAGCATATGGTTCTTCACATTTAATACCAATTCCTATTTAGGGCAATTTCTACCATTTGCATACCGTACATATAACATAGGTTTATATGATCTATTTTGCATCCCGCATCGAGAGAGCCGGGAAGCACTGTAAGTAATTCTAAATCTGCATGCATCATTAGTCAATAAGGTGAGATTTTTATCTTAGTGATGACTTGCACGGCTTTTCCGTCCTCTCCCCCTATGTTTATATCACTTAGGATTAAAGGAAAAATATAAAAAAAATCATTAGGTGGCTTGCTATGAAAAATACTCAAAAAATATTGAAAACTCAAAAATTAAAAAAATAAACTACTAAATAAACATTGACCTTAATAAAAATTGTAATGGACATCATTGTTTGGGGTTCATAAAGAACTCATTGTTTTCAGGTCCATTCCAGACCGAGTGAGATGCGACCCATAAGGAATAGAGCCCAAATCTTGATCTGTGACGCTTTGATTATCACTTGGGATGACGATGTATTGGCGCTTCTATCATACGTGACCGAGTAGGGCCTTGTTGAGCACGGTGTTCCCACCTTGTTCAGAGCATCCGACTTTGTTTGAAGTACTGAGCGTAGACCACGCCTTCATGGGTGTGTCTATCTCATTGGTTTACGTCCGAGTAGGTCCTTGCACGCTCACAGGTGATTCTGTTGTGAGCGAAGTGCAAGTAGTGGTTTCACCTATTGACTTCCTTTCTTATTCTTTGGCTAAGTAGCCCCCCAAGTACAAGATCAAAGACCTTTTAGTATGTAGATCACCTAATACAAAGAAGGTGGAAGAAGTACGAGGCGCTTGCCTGGCAGTACACACACTCCTATATAGTTAGCGATCATAAGGACTTGTTATAAGATATTGCCTACAAAAAAAATAAAATTGAAAAAAATAAAAAATAGCGGAAATCTTACGACTTCAACTATGTTGAGTAGGTGAACCCACAATTGTTTGGTGTCTGTTTGATTTACATAAGATCAAAGATCAGTCCTGCTTATTTTGTGATTTTTTCATTCTTTTCTGTTTTGTTTCTCATTTGACCCCCTACTCTTTTCGAGCCTTCTACTATTTTGCACTCCCTTTATTCCTTGTTTGACCTCCATATCATTATTTAGTTCTCAATCTCCTCTTGACCTTTGAGATGGAGACACATGGATGGCTTAGTCGGGACCTCGTCGACACCTACAACTATTCCATGCGCTTGTCGTCTCCAATAACTCGGGGAGATTCCCAAGAACCCAATTCGGACTCTGCGAACCGATCTCCAGACTCCCCGCTTTCTTCAATAATCCAGGATCACTCTTGTCTTGAACTCTGCCCATTTTGGATGGCCATTGATTTCACTCCTTACACTTTGCCATCCTTAATGAAAGTCTATGTTGACCTTAACACCGAACGATTCTCTACATCTAGTGCTTTGATTCAGACTGATCGGGGCATTATTCCATGTGCAGACCATGAGCTCGATCTGGAGCCAAAGATTCTCTCAGATTCAGAGTTAGAAATAGATAAAGAGATGGATCTCGATGGAAAAGGGAAGGGACCGCAGAACCCACCGTAGCCACAACCAAAGCAAGGCCAGCTAGATCAAAATGCCATGAATGCTCAGCTTTTCACCTCTAGTCAGGTGATACTATAGAGCCTCGCCGATCGGGAATTGACCTAGGTTGCCTTCCAGGATATGCTGAATGACTTCAGAAGAAGGAGAGATCAATCCAGAGAAGAAGAAGAAGAAGAAGAAAGAGTAGGTGGAGGCCATGGAAGCCCAGCAGATGAGCCCAAAAGAGAACAACCCATGCCGACTCTGAAAGAGACCTACAACCCGAGAGCAGGACAAGTCACTGAGTGGATCCAGATTCCAGCGATCCATGCACATTTCGAGTTGAAGCCTAAACTATTGGCACTTCTCCTGACCTTCAACGACAATGCGAATGGGGAATCCTATATCCACCTGCAACTGTTAGGTCACATTTGTGGTACGACGCACTACACAAACATACCGTTAGGACTACTAGCCAAGATGACGACATTCCCATTCAACCTTCAGGATAAGGTGCTTCATTGGATAACCCATTTGGGAAAAGTCATAACGACATGGGAAGAACTTAAGTCTACCTTTCTACACAAATTCTATCCTCTTGGGTGACTTAATTAGATCCGTTCTCACATAGCAAACTTTACCCAAGCCGCTCACGAATCCATCCATGAGGCTTAGGACATGTTTACGAAGTTGCAGGAGAAATGACCCCATCATGACATTTCTAGGACCAACTTAGTCCAGCATTTCTTTGGGGGACTGACAGTTGAAAGTCAGAAGCTCGTGAATACCACGTGTGGAATCTCGCATTTCAACAAAGACGAGGACGTCATCTAGCAGATATTTGAAGATATGGTCGAAGGAGAGGCCACCTTGTCATCATCCTATGCCTATTAACACCAACCTCACAATCTCCAGAAGTCGGTTCATATGACATCTTCTCATGAGCCAGACAGGGATGAGAGCTCGAACTTGAGCATCATAAGGAGTCACCTGTCCAAGATGGATATTATCGAGAAACAATCACAAGACCTCGAGAAACTTTCTTTGATCGAACAGAGGACACATGATCTGGACAAGTTTGACCATATTACCAAGAAGTTGGAGCTACTATAGTTCCGTGTCTGCATCAACCACCACTTTTGTTGAGGCAAAAGAACAAGCATCGCCGCAGTCTCCTCAGTCGAGTCAACCACAACCAGCAATCCGACACGTATATTATGACATGCCCCAGAACAAACATCTCCAAATCAGCCACAATAATAGATGGTAGTTGATAAATGTGTATGATAAAAAGTACTTGTTGTAATACATGCACTTAGAGAACTACACAGAACTAGGTCAAATAACTTTGTTAATAGGACCTAGCTTTAATTTATACCTGGGAAGTCCAGGGTCGAACAAAAGGACATGAGCAATTTATAGTTGATCATTAAGTGTTAATTATTTATGATAGCAATCTAGAGGCTAATAATATCAAGCAGATGCATCACACAAAATGATTGCAATTTTTAAAACATTTTTATGCTTTTTAATATAAATTAAAATAATAATGCAAATACCGTACATACTAATCCACAATACAACAAAGCTCCTGAATTTTATCAATAAAACTTTTAATCAATGATAAGTAATCCAAAAATCAAGATAAAGAGGTCTCAATTCATCAACTTTTATCAAAGCTTGATTTATATGTGGTCACATAAAGATGACTCCTAATTAATCAATCAAGGACAAACTAATCAAGAATAAAGAGATTAATTAATTTATTAATGATCCTAATTAATTAATCAATCAATAATTCAGGATTTTAAATGCATAATATACCAGTTTCGATTCAAACAAGGAGTCAAATACTTCAATAAAATCCCCAACAGTGAATGCATGAAATAAGATTCAAATGGTTCATCCAAAACGCCAGCACATAGAGAATTAAATTAGCTTTCCAACGAGACCAATTTCACTCAAATAGTTATTATAGGGAAAACGTTATTTACGTTATCATCTAGGGGCATAGTTGAAATAAAAACATAAGGTTTTTATCACAAACTGGTCCAAGATTGGACTTAAATGCAATATCATAAACTTGTAGGGGCTAGTACGCAATTACTACAAAAGGAGGAAGGATACAACTGCAAATAACAAAATGTTTGGGACTTATCTGCAAATTCTCCAAAAGTCACGTGCTATGCACATGGTCGCTAAGGACTAGATTGCAATACTAGAGAAGTGCGAGGGCTTTGCTGCAAAAAATAGCAGGTCATGTGCGTTCTATACATGAATTCACCGTGGTATGGAAGTAAGCTTGGTGACGATGTGTAAACAGATCACTGACTCGGCTCGGGTTCAAGTGCAACAAAGCTTAAGCTTGTTGTGAGGCCTAACAGAAGACATGGATTTGATTGAGCCATTGGATCTCGCCCAATTTGGCGAGATCAACGACAACTGTGCTTCCTTCCTGATTCAGCTCCTCCACAAGAGGCGGAGAAGGGGCTGCACTCCAATGATGGTTGATTTGGTATGCTTCTCTTCTTTAGACCATCTGAAGATCGGGAATTCTTCATGAAGACCTTGCGAAAATGCTCGTACAATGAGGAAGTGTCAGATCAACCTTTAATGGAAGCTCAATGAAGCGTAGTCATAGATGATGACTGAGAATAGATGAAGGTTGAATTTTTCGATCATTGAAGCTCTCTCATACATGTAGTTTTAGAAGAGCACTGACCGAAACATGAAGCGTATGCATGTATAAGTGAGTGAAATGGAGCTGCTGACGATGAAGGATTGAGCCCCAGATTGAACCTTCTTCGTGAAGGAGAAGGAGATGGATCATTGTGATATGATGAATGCAGAAGTTAGGAGATCTAACAAGATAGTACGTGTGAAAGATGAATTGATGATGAAGGATTCTATGATTTTAGATTTGAGATAACTCGTAAAGACTCAATGGAATAATCTGTTAAAGACACAAAGAAAATAAGATCTACTCACCTGGAGATATGGAGGATGGAATCGATGGGGGAATTTGGTGATGAATCTTTGTTGCGAGAAGCGTTAAGAGCTTTCAAGTTCTTAACAAGGTGGGCACACCTTGAAGCTCAAGCAACATCGGATGAACTACTGCATCATGTGTAACACCTCATGGATCTCGTCGACGTCGAGCTCCATCGTAGCTCGTCCTTTGTCTCGATTTCTATCACAAAAAGAGAGTATGAGGCTCAGAGTTAGCACATGGATTAATGGATGGAGGTTACAGAGCTTGTAGGAGGGTTTTTGTTTAGAAGGAGGTTATGGGAGTTGTGAACATAGGTGGCGGTTTCAACCACCACCAATGATGGGAATAGAGGTTACTAGTGATTGTGGAGATTAGAGCGAGGGTTGGGGAAGTTAGGTGAAGGGTTTCCAGGTTGTAGTTGGTCGGGAGGAGGTCGGAGGAAGTTAGGAAAAACTGGTGAAGTTTGGTGGTTGAGACGAGGAGGACAATGGTCAGAGATTAAATATGAACCTTGACCGTCCAATCATAAGATTAAATAGTTGAGACTGAGATGTTGTTGGGTTGCTGAGATCGGATCAGATTCTTTCTGATCGTGCGACTCACAAGATGGCACAAATTAATGGCTGGATGAAGCTAATCATAAAGGTGCTGATGATTCAGATGTGAGGATGGGTGGCGACAAAGGAAGCGAGCAACATGGGTTGTTGTGGAGGCACCACGTGGCCTAATAAGAATTAAGATAAATGGGAAAATTAGATATAATTGGAAATAAAATAGTTAGATGTCGAATTTGGAAAAATATTAAACATGAAAGTTGTGGATCTCGATGAGATCGACACTTCCATGTCGAAATCAACGAGAAAAGAAGACATCTATATATAAATAAAAAATAAATATATATTAAAACAATAGATTTGTTATTTTATTGGATTTTTATTTTATATTTTATGTAGAATTAATAATATACAATTTTATTCTAATTTTTATTTGGTTTTTAATGAGAAATAAATACATAAAATAATAGCACAATAAAATGGTTATATAATATATATTAATTAGTGTCAACTATTTACAACACACAAATTTTTAATTAGTGTTAATAGTCAATGAATCTTGGTAAATAGCTTACGTTAGAGAGATAATAATATAAAATAATGTAGATAAATATGGGATTTGTAACCCCCCTATACTTAATCCAGGCTCGTCCTCGAGCTAATAAATAAAGAATTTAATTATAGATGAGATCCCTGACATGCGCATGTGATTATACAAGGCTTGATTTGACCTAGAACATTAGGTTTTAGAACTCCTAAGACTCTAAGTTGATACAAATATTAGTCAAAAGGAATTCAGTTCTACTTGTCAAACTCTCAATGTACATATTAATAAGAAGTATGACTTAGTGTTGACAACATCCATAAGAGTAGAGTCCAGATTTCACTAAGAATTCCAATCTCAGAAGCTCCCCTTAGGACCCAACCCTCAACTCTAGGGAATAAATCTAGTCTTGCTTCAACCCATCATCTCTTTAGTTTTTCAGACTTAAAAGGTGTAGATGGAAGGCTAGATAATGGTGGAAAATATGTTGTGTCATTTTCTCTTCCTCTCATTGGAACAAGATTTTCTCTCAAGTGCCAATACTCAACACAATTATATATATTTTCAATTAGTGTGTCTGTCAAAGAGAAATTGAGTTGTACGTACTTGTTTTCCTGGGGGTACACTGGGATGCATCTTTTGAAAGTATCTAATATACTTGCACCCAGACCTGTAGCACTAACGATACATAATCCTTTTTTTATATACTAGTCCGACTCATAAAATCTTAAGACTTGGTCCAAGTTGACACTTAAAGTTGGGAGCGCTCGCCTTGAATATAAGCTCATATGATGTAGCTTTGTAATGTAATGTGCTTTTCATCATTTTCATTTTTAAGGAAATTCCATTCTTTTTGCTAGCTCAACTGCTTTTACCAAGGATTGGCACACACTAATCAACTTATTAATTATATGTCACTACACCCGGGCACTTTAGGTCAAAAGTCAAAACATAGTATGAGAACCATGTTTCATACTTGCTAAGATGCTGGCATTCAGGTTTTACAAAGCCCTCATTAATTGTATCCCATCCTCGAGCATCATATAGATCAAGTCAAAACTCAAGCTTCAAATCCCAGTCTCCTTAGTGATACCTCGACTCATCTCTATCACGAATGCAATCATGCATGTGAGTGATGGTCAAATTCTTTTAAAGAGATTAAGCATGCAATATAGCATACATATCTTTTAACTAGGGAAGTTTAAATTTTTAAGCCTAAGACCCTAATGATTAAGACCTGATAACTATAAGTCAATGGACTCCTTAAACCAAGTGTTAAAATATCATCTCAAGCCTTAAGTGCATAGTAGAAGTGTCAGAGAAAACCAATCAATAAGTTTATTATTCTCAAAAGAATTTAAAATAAATTATTAGTTTTTATTTAGATAAAGACAACAAAATGGGTACCTGACGTGTCGCTAGATACGTTGTTTAATTCGGTCACGTTGTAGCACGTGTACTTAGCGATTCGGTCAGAACCGAGAGAAGATCTCCGTGAAGAGTGTCTCGGCTTTAATTTATATCCCGGGTAAGTCTGGGGTCGAACTCAGGGAGGCAAAGGAACAACTTGGGTTTAATTTGCAAATTTAAGATTTTAGATTTCCAATGCGGTTTTTTTATATTTTTTTAATGCAAAAAGAAATATCAATGCACAGATGCGAGTGAACTAGGTTATTAAGAAAACAAGCGACTTAGCCAATTTTAATTTTAATGTGAAATTAATCCAAATCAGCCAAATGGTAATTTTTCTAAGAACCTAATCCAACAATGAATGCAAATGTATTTTTTTTGGAATTTTTGGATTTAAAATGCGTACATGAAAAATACAAACTATTTTGGGGTTTTTTATGCAATTTTTCGTGCAAATGATATGCAAAAATTATGAAAAATTTATTGAAAGTTAAACATGATGCAAGAAAGCTACAGTAATATTTTTAGAATTTTCTGACACTTTTTGATTTTTTTATGAATATTTTTCTGAAAATAGAGCGACTATAAGTTTTTAATTCCTAATAAATCCATGAAGTTAAATTATCCAACAAGCTATTTATCTCAGATAGATATTTCAATCAGTAATCCAAAAGAATTGAAATTTCTCAAAAATATGATTTGTGGATTTAATTAAAAATCATCTACAGAAATCACCCTAGAATTTATTTTATGCATTAGACAACTCCGAATTGGATGAAACTTGGACAGTAATAAATCACACTAAAAGGCATCATGCACAATTTTTTCACAATTTTTGGAGGAATATATAGGCGTGTGCAAATTTCAGAGTGTAAATGGGTAAAATATCACTTAATTTCGATCTCTGATTTTTAATAAATAATCCAATAGCCACAAAAATGCAATTAAATAGCCAGGTGATAAAGAATGAGTTTCTCTACAACATACTATTTTTCATTAGAATAAATGATGCAAGATTAATGTCCAAATAAATGCTCAAGGTCGGGGTTGTTTTTGCAAAACGGAATTGAAACTGACAAACTCAACTTGTGCCTAAGGGCACTTCTGTAAATAAGGAAACAAACAGGGATAAACTTGCAATTTTAACAAAAATAAATTTTCTTTATCTTCTCCTGCAAGTTACGGGTTAGGGCTACGAACTTGGAAGGCGGCGGCGTCTGAGGAGTTGATGGCGGCGCTCGGGGCGGCGCTGGGGCGGTGCCGCACGGCGGCGCGCGACGCGCAGCACGAGGGGACAGCGGCTGTAGGCCGGATGGCCCCACCCGTGCGGGAGCTGCTGCGAGACCGTGGGGCGGCGCGTCTAAGGGCAAAGGCCGCTGCGCAAGGCGGCTGCAAGGAGGCCGCGCCAGCGGCGGCTGCTGGTGGCGTGCCGCGCACGTTGGCGGAGGGCGGCCGCGTTCGCGGTGGGGGGCGAACACGCGGCGACACACAGGGGGCGGTGCGCGGCTGGTCGGAGGAGGAGAGCACGGCCGCGAGGGGCGGCGGTGATGGGCTGGAGGCGCGGCCGAGCTGGAGGTCTCCGGCTTGGAGGCTCGGTGGCGCGCGTGGTTGCTTCTGGAGGCTGGAGGCGACGCACCGCCGCGGGGAGGATGGCGGCGGGGCGATGACCGGCGGAAGGCGCGCAGCCTGAGTGCGCCGCGAAGCGGCAGAGCAGGGGCCGCGAACTGGCTGGGTGCAGGGGCGGGCGCGCAGTGGTGCGCTGGGGCGTCGAGGGTGGCCTGGAGCTGGTGGTCAGGAGCTTGGCCAGCGGCGGCCGTCGGCGGCTGTAGGCCGGATGGCCCCACCCGTGCGGGAGGACGACAGCAAGAGACCTGTGCTGTGGTTTTTTTTTTGATTTTTTTTAAATTTTTTTCTGCTGTAATAAAGCAAAAAGTTTTTTTTTGTTTTAACCTTTTTATATTTTTTTAAATTTTGATTTCTTAAACAGGGAAACAAAAGTGGATGTTTACAAAAAAAAGGAAAAAAATGGTAGAGGGGAATGGTGGAAAAGATGAAGATGGTGGTAAAAATGTGATGGGGAATGTGGTGATGATGAATAAAATGATGGTGGGTTGGATGTGGTGTGCTAAAAAAAATAAAATAAAAATGATGAGACAACAATGAAACAAACTATTAGACAAGATAAAATAACAAGAAAAATAAGAAGAAATACTTACCTGATCTTCGCCGGATTGGCGGAGTAGCTACGCTAAACTCCTGTCGTCGCCTCGATCCGATTGGCGAAATAAAAATCGGAGAAGCTCCACGAGCTCGACGGGGAACTCGTGACGCGAAGCGGAGCTCCGCGGATCTCACCTGAAGGAGGTCGTCGCTTGAGGACGATGCTTCGCAGCTGTCACCAACAGAACACTCCAAGCTCTCTCCTTATTCTATAAGAATGGTGGATGGGGAAAAAATGTGGATGTGAAGATGATTATAAAGAGATGAATAATTGGAGTTAGAGAAGTGGTGGTGTTGAATGGGAAGTTTTATTATTGGTGGAGTTGAATGGGAGGTTGGTGGAAGAATATGGAGTGGAATGGAGGTTGAAAGAAGACTTGGAGGTTAATGGAGGAAAATAGAAGTTATTGTAGAGAATGAGAAAATAAATAAATAATGATATAAAGTATGCTACTTTAAATACAACAAAAATAAAGAGGAAAAAATGGTGAATTTACAAGTGAATACATACAACATGTACATTTTTTGTTTGCTTTTCTAATATTATTTTTTTCTTTTTAATAAGAAATATTTACAATGGAAAAAATACAATAAAATAGTATAATCAAAATATAACACAAGTATGATTTTTTTGTATTTTTACTAATTAGGAAAGATAAAATAAAAATGAAGAAGGAATGAATATATACATAATATACAATGTACATCTAGGTCCCAAAACCCAACTTTTGCAAACGAGCTCCGATTTTAATGAAACCACTTCCGTTGGATAGATAATTTTCTAACTTGAACTTTAAAAGTGAGTTTGGTGAATTTGGAGTTCATACGGAGCGGGAATTTAGCTTGGAAGTTGGTCTTTACGGCTTTTTCCCATTGGGATCTAGGAGCATTTATTTGAGATATAATTTGTTTTGTATTTTTGTATTTTTATGTACATTATTATAAACAAGTTAGAGAAATAATTAGGCAAAAAGGAGTTGAAATGAAATTATTAAAAATAAATGAAGTTTTGGGCTATTTACAGGTATACAACTCCTTTATTTTTACGGTTTTTTTATGTGTAATTTATTTCATACAATCTAATATACAATAATTAGTATATTTTATTTACAAGAGTCATTTTGTTAATTCATGGATTTTATTAACATTTATATGGGATTTTACTCGGGGATTTTGCTAAGATTAAGATATTAAGATGATGAATCGTGGATTCATCAGTACCCATGACACATCAACACAACAATACATACTACAGTGGGATAGCCAATACAACAAAATAAACTTCAGTTCCTTAGAAATCAAAATTGGGTCTTTGATGTTTAAAATCATAGGCTGCCTTATTTTTCAACTGCTTTCTCCTAACAGAGAACACTTCAGAATCTGAATAAGAAAGATCATCATCGACTTGGAATTTAAATCTTCTAGAATCATGCCACTATTCCTCAAAAGTGATATTCTTATCCACGCGGTAAGCCTCCAAATTCTTCACAATAATGGGAAGACAAATCAAACCTTTGAATTCTACAATAGACTTTTGGGTTTTCTTTAGAAGAGAAAAACTAGACACACAATAATGACCTAACTTACAAGAAATGTGATAATCCATAAACTGAACATCATCAAGAAATGGTGTTGGCACCTCCATGTCTAATTCTTCTATAAATAAATCATCTTCTTTAATCATCGTCACTCTTTTCAGTGACCTCTTGATCGACCTGATCTTCCAAAATCTCGAGTTAAAATCAAGACTTTCCTCCATGTAGGCTTTGTAAAGATCTAAGATTGGACAACCTTATATAGGCTAAGGACACGGTGGTTTAATGATCAGTCACAACCTCTTAGGTATCTAAATCACTAAAGGAGACTGAAGAGACATAACAGAATTAATAAATTATTTTTTAGATAGAAAATATTTACAAGAGTTAGGTTAATTCTCACACACCCTTAGTTATTGAAAAACAATTTTTAGAACTTTTTACAAACATTGTCACATACGTATAGAAATTTTCCAAATATTTTAGAAATGATTTTTAAAACATGTTAAACTGTAATTTCACAAACCACATAAAAAATTTGAAAACCATGTCAAATATATATAGAGTTTTCAAAATTAATTTCAAAATATTCTTACAAAAATCAGTTCCAAGAGTATAATACGATACCCTTAGCTCCATAAAATTTTTGAAATTATGAGCCATGTCTAAAGTCTCTCTCTCTTTCTCTCTCTCTCTATATATATATATATACGGTACACCCCCTATACTTAGCTTTTGCTATGTCCACATAGCACAAAGTGATATGAATCCATAGCTCATGCTAAATATAAAAGAATGCGAGAACTGATGACCACCAATAATACAAATGTGAGAGTGAGAAAAGAATAAGTCAAAATGTATAAACAGTAATGGTCCCCCCTATACTTATGTCTTGAAAAACCTAAGTAAATGAAAATAGGTAAACACATAGTAGAGACCGAAGAATAAACACAAGAGAATAAACGAAGAATATAGGGACAAGTTCCTCTTATACTTAGGCTGAAAATCTACTAAATGTAGGAAAGAAAAAGAATAAAAGTCAAATTCAATTTACAAGAATAAAGTCAGAAAGAATAAGAATATGCTGATGTTGAATCTTCTAATGTGAATCTATGATGACAGATCATGCCTTATCTTTAGAATTATGAAAATGAATCACTAGATATGAAGTCAATCACTACAGCATGAGTTAAACTCTCCTTTGATTCCATAAAATACTTAAGTCACTGTCTGTTAACCACAAAGGAGGTGCATTCTCTGAAAGCTCTAGAATCTCTACACTGCCATTTCCATTCTCTTCCTTTACTATAAAATGACCTGTCCACTTTGATTTAAGTTTCCTATGGAAAATCTTTAACTTCGCATTAAACAACCATACCTTTTATCCCTGGACAAAGTTCTTGCATCTAATATGCGCATCACACCACTTCTTAACTTTGTCCTTATAGATCATGTTGTTGTCATATGCTCGGTTGCAGATTTCCACCAACTCATATTGGTAAAGGTCTCTACATAATTTCCCTAAGTGATAGCTCCAAATGAACTTCTTGATTGCCCACTTAAATTTATGAACCAATTCAACGGGCAAATGACACAGCTTGCCATATATCCTTCTGAAAGATGAAGCTCCAAGAGGTGTCTTGTAGATAGTCCTGTAGGACCACAGAACTCGGTATAACAACTGAGACCAGTTCTTCCTATCGGGATGGACTAACTTTTGATGAATGCTCTTTACCTCCCTATATGAGACCTCTACCGTGCCGTTCGATTGTGGGTGGTAAGGACTAGTTACTCTATGCTCAAAACCATAGTCCTGTGCTAAAGATTTCATCTGTCTATTCACAAAATGGATACCCCCATCATAAATTAGAACTTTAGGTACCCCGAACTGTGAAATAATATAATCCTTTATGAACTTGCAGACAATCCTACTATTTACAGCTCGGGTTGGAATAGCCTCCACCCATCTCGACAAATAATCCACCGCTAATAAGATGTACTCAAAACCTCAGCTATTAGGGAAAGGACCCATGAAATCTATGCCCCAAGCATTAAAGACATCACGAAAAATCATAGGCTGCATGGGCATCTCATCAATAGAACAAACAATCCCTTCCATCCGTTAACAAATAGGGCACGATCATACAAAATCAGTAGTATATCGAAACAAGGTCAGCTAAAGCAAACCACATTATAACACCTTGCGTGCAGTTCTTTTTCCTGAATGGTTTCCTCCAACCTCAAGCGAATGATAGTATATGAGGTGACTTTGGTATTCTTCCTTAGGAATACACCTTCTCCAAACATAATCCGGTCCCTCAAAGAAAAGAATCCTTCCAATGATATTTCCTCGAATCTGACTTGAGTCGATCTCTTTTGCTCCTAGTCCAACCATGGGGAAATTGCTTGGAGACAAGGTAGTTCACCATGTTGACATACCAAGGGAGTGAGTCAACAAGACAGATCGACTCATTTGGAAAGGTTTCTCGAATTGGCTCAAAATCAAGGGATTCTTTTATCTCAATCCTTGAAAGATGATCAAGCATTACATTCTTGACCCCAGGTTTATCCTTAATTTCCAAATCAAACTCCAAGAGTAACAATATCCACATAAGAAGACACACCTTCACATCATTCTTTTCCTTGAGATACCTAATGACTGAATGATCGGTATACACTGTCACTTTAGATCCAAGAATAATCGACCTGAACTTATCTAAAGCCCAGACTACGACACGCATCTCTTTTTCGATCATGGTGTAATTTTTCTATGTTGGGTCCAAAAACTTGCTTGCGTAATGAATTGCAAATGGAATCCAATACTGTTGTCACCCCAATATAGTTCCTATAGTAAAATCCGAATCTTTAGTCATTATCTCGAAGGGAAGAGACCAATCGAGTGCATGCAAAATTGATGATCATAGATCTTCTTCTTACGGAGCTCAAAGGCCTCAAGGCACTTGTGATCTACAAAGAATTTGGTGTCCTTTCCTATGAGCTCAGTCAGGGGTCGGGTAATCTTAGAAAATTCTTGAATAAATCATATATAAAATCCAACATTCCCCAGAAATGATCGCACTGACTTGATGTTGGTTGGTGGATCAAGTTTCTTGTTCATATCCACCTTGGTAGGGTCAACCTCCATTCCTTATTTGGAGATGACGTGCCCCAACATGATACCCTTCTTAACCATTAAATGACTTTTAACCCAAGAGAGTACCAGATTCACCTCTCTACACCTCTGAATGACTCAGTCTAGGTGCTCTAAACAAGAATCAAACGAATCACCATGGATAGAGAAGACGTCCATGAAGACCTCCAGGAAATCCCCTACCATTTCAGCAAACACAACAATCATGCACCACTAAAAATTACATGGGGCATTGCATAGCCCAAAAGGCATGCGCCTGAATGTGTTTGTGCCGAAAGGACATGTAAAAGTAGTATTTTCCTAGTCTTCAGAGGTGAGGGCTACTTGATTGTAGCCTGAGTACCCATAAAGAAAATAGAAGAACTCTTTTCCCGCTATTCTCTAAAATCAGATCGATACAGGCATCTGTAATCAACACAGATGCACCACGACGTGGGTACTCGTGTCGCAATCTCAACTCCCTCCTCATTGATAATGATCTGAATTTCCGACTTCTTCAGGACAACATGTAAAGGGGCCACCCATTTGGAGTCAGAGATTAGGTAA